>JAGVSL010000106.1:0-1200000 GCA_022494535.1 Himalopsyche phryganea | reverse complement strand
CCATCAGAGTTCATAGTGTCAAGAAACTAACAGCACCGAAGGCCGAGATAAACCAATTAAGAACAAGAATTCAAACTTGATCATACATAGCGCCATCTTGCGAATCTTGGCTCAATTTTCTCATACATGTATATTTTGACCCTGCAGTGAACTAAATTAATTTGAGCATGCAAAGTTCTATAATCTGATTTATCTGACCAATTTGGTTTAGTCTCGTGAAGCTTCGCATCTGTCTGAGAGGTCAAGGAGTACGCTTTTAATATGTTCTTGGCCATTATTGTTTCATAGGAAGAAGGCCGTGAAATTGACGTCTGCAACCAGTTTGTTTGCCGAAAACATAACCATGAATATCCATGTAGACTTATTTTATAATTTAATTGGCAAATAATATTTTATTATTTAACGCATTTGAAAATGCAATCAGCTACCGATATACGACACGAATTCTGCATACGCTGCGATAAAAGTGAACGCTCTGAAAAAGCGAATCATGATGACTAAAGTAGGACACATACAGTCGACGAAAGTATATTTGAATAAAGAAGGATGGACCGAATTCATTCTGTCATCGCCCAGCGAGCTGGAGACATCTCCACTGATCCACATAATTGTCGTCATTCTATAGCTGCAGTTAAATCGCGTCAAGTATAAAACAGTTGGAGATATATTCCTAAATCCATTTAAATAAAGGGACAATACAATTGATATTATCATTATTCTTTTCTCGTACTTTAAGCACAATAGATCACGGCAAAAATTAAAAAGTGATATTTTTGCAGATAAAATGAGTTGTAATAGAAAAAATTGTTCGACTATTTTTTTTGCCGAATATTGTTCTCTTTCATATCACAAAACAGCAAACAATTTTCATTTTAAAGCTGTTCACTTGTTATTGTTTATCACAGATAAACTGGTAACTGTTGCATCACTGTTAGACTAGAGCTTGATTCATATGAAGCCTACGACAAGGGGCATATTTGCATTACCTGTAGCTGTAGTTCTAAAGTTTCTTAATGTGCATTCGCGGTGACTTCAAAGCAATGCAAACTATTTTGAAGTCGCATTGTTGTTTGTTGTTGGCATAGCAATATAAAAGATCATGTTAATTTCACAAATAATATACCATACTAAAATTGTTTCTCAACTGAAAAGATAGAATGGAGGATTACCTATCATGTAAATTTAAAAAGATAATTAATTATTTATCATTAAACACGAAACATTCTTCGCGATTTTAATAATATACCGTCAAAACGTCGTTTGTCAAGAAACCCTTAGTTTTCGGGAAGAGAGAAAATTTAGTTGAAATATTATAAACAAATGTTGATATACTCGCAATGGCTTGAATTTGTATAGTGACGTAGCGTAGCAATATGTTGTGAAAGCCGGGTTATTGAAAAAGCGTATTAAAAACATGAATGAAATTTCTATAGAACTTGTATAAAAATACACAATCGTATTTTTCATTGTTTGGCTACAGTGAAATAAATCTGATTTCAAAACATTGTGCGTATTGTGAAAATGTATCTGTTGTTCATTAAAAATTGGATCTTTCGCACACTAAACTTGTCATTTAAAAGTAAATTCAATAACGAATTTTGAATAGACGCTTTGGAACTATGCAGTATTGATTTTTTGTTCCTAAAAAATACAGGCATTCATTTGTGTAATAAAACAACAGCCGTCTAATTGAATCAACTTCGTTTTCCGGTTTAATACAACAAAAAGTTTTCTAAAAATTTTCAATATTTTTGCATGATAAATGGAAAAACAAAAAAAAGACGTTTCATAGATATAACCAATTACGTATCGATTTCTAGGGATGTGTCTACACTAAAAGAAATGAAGTACAGGTATTCCTCGTCTTACGCCGGTTCGCACTTCATTTAATATCGTCACTTCACTCAGTTTTCGTCTTAGAAGAGTGGTATATAACAGATTATTATTCACTCATTAAATAAACAATTGCTGTTTACTAAATTTGAATACATATAAATAAATGACAAAACTTTTCAATTTAAGCGTAATACGTCACTGAAACCATATTGAAATTATATTTTACGATCAATAATATATACAAACGCACACAGTTTCATAAAGGATGTACATAGTTACTATATTATTTAAATTATAATATTAAAACGACTTTTTTTTAAAGAAAATCGTATCTTTTTATATTTCTAGAAATAGATTTTTTAAGCCTTCAATTTTATGAGATTTAAATTTTTGTCTTGTAAAACATAAACCCACATAATGTCAACATCCATTCCATCGTTTAATACTTGTAAACTATCTCTACAAAAGTTGTAAAAGGAGAACTAATTGCAAGTCTGTTGCTAAGCATATTTCTTCAGAGAAGGTAGATCGATGGGGTCAGAAAATATACTTTAATAACCGTGTCGATCTCTGTTGATTTTACCATTAATAGAAAAACCGTAGCCGTGCTTTAAACATTGGTATTAGTAAAATTTACTAAGAGGACAATCTTAAAAGAGGAAATTAAAAAGCTTAAATATTCGAAAATCCCGATTGTATTTTCCAAATAAATAAAGGTTAGATTAGGTACCAATTAAAAAATTGACCTTTTTTATATAAATACCCAACCATTTAATTTAGTAACTGTCCATTTTATAAAATTACTGACCGTTTATTTTATTACCTGACCACGTGTATACGGATTATTTATCGAACTAGTTACTGACCATTTTTATTAATTACTGACCATTTATTATTTCTTATTGACCAAAAATTTAAATATTTTATTGTATTTCATTACCAAATAAACGCTGATCATTAAAATGTAGTATTACCGGAAAAATTCCAACCAAAATTTTGTTCAATTTTACCTCAATTACCTTAATTACATATTTACGTTATTAAACTAAACTCTTTCAATTGGTTGGAAACCGTGTTTTTTCCTTTAGTTTATTGAACATACTATTCAAAGCGATTTGTTTCAATGTATAGCTAATGGTAGTTCAGATAACATGACATACATATTGTATGGGAAACATATATCAATTCAGATGATATTTCACATAGTCCAATCAAGGTAATATCTACGCAAATATTGGTATCAAGTAATCCCAATAAATTATTAGCCATCATTATAGAGGATTGATCAAAGGGAGACTATCGCTTTGATAATTTACATGTCGTTTATATATTCTAAACACATTTCCACATCAAATGCCAAGTCTGCAGGTCTTAATAATTGCGCACTGCGGACTTCATCTAGTTATATTGAATCAAAACGATAAAAAATGTTAATCAATGTTAAAAAATATATACATAATAATCATTGCGACAAACACATGTAGAAACTAATCATTATAGATGACACAAATTTAGCAAACTAGTACTGTTTACTCATTTATGATTCATAAGTTGACACACCCTGGTTTTTGTTAAGTATAAGTGTCATTAGTGTCCTGAACTGAAATCAGCCAGCGGCAACAGCAATATTTCGCAGAATAGGCTCTTTCTTGTTGCCAGGCGTTCAAATAGCCCCCGGTTACGTCCGCTGGACGAGTCCATTTTTACGAAAAAGGGTAGCTCCAACTTTGCAGGAGTTTTTTTTAATTTTTGTAGACAGTCGATTACGATCTGCGAAGCGGGACGAGCTGCGCTCTCGTGGCGGAGGTGACGTGACGATGTGAATTGTTTGTTTTTTTTTTTGATTTGCATTGGACTTAATTTAAAATCGTTGTGTCATTTGTATTATAATTTAAAGTAAATTCAGTTGCTAAGTAAATGTAAATGTAGAATCAATTTTATGTGTTAAGATTTATATATTTGTGTAATGTTAAACCGCTGCATCTTGAATGGAAAATAAATAAGTTTAGAACTGGATTTGAAATGGTGTTTGTCTGAGATCAGCCCTTCCAGGACTCCGGATAACCAGCCGCTCGCCTCTCTTCGATCCAGGGTCTTCTCAAAGCATAATTAAAAAAATATGCTAACATTTGAAGAAAACGACTGAAAATATATTACTGAAATATTGCAGACTAAGTATATGTCGGCGACCGTGGCGCAGTTGGTTTCGTCGCTGGCTACGGTTACGGATGTCTCGGGTTCAATTCCCGGTGCGGACAGTTTTCATAAATTGATCTTTCAATCGATTTATGGATTTCTGTTCGTAGTCTGAGTCCTCCCTCCCACCAATCCCATCCTCACGGGGCGTAACGAGAGCGATTAGCTAACCACTAGTCCTGTCATAGCCCTATCCTTCTATCCCTACTCTCTTCGAAAAAAAAGAGAGGTTGAGCAACTGAGTGACAAGCAGTTCTCGTAGAAAACATTCTGTCAAGATACCTCCATTAGGAGACCATATGCTCCACATTGGGAGCGGACATGGAAAAAAAAAAAGTATACAAGCGAACGCCCGGAAAAGCAGTCAGCAATCCAAGTGATGACTCATATACAGTATAAAATAACAACCATAGAAAAACACAGACATTCTGTCGTCACGCCCCGAACTACAACATCTCTCCGGAAACATAGAATCGTCTTATTAAATTCTTCCCTATTCCTAAAGTAAATCAATAAAATGATATTAAATTTAGAATTTAATTCCCAACCATCTGCGTTTTTCCAGACGTCTTTAAAATTTATTGAATTTATAATATGTTGGTAATACTCTATTATACTAAAACAATATTAGCAAATTATTTAAATACGCAATATTTCTAGTATAGATGTCAAGTTTATTGTATAACTCTTGTGCAAAAAATACTATTTTTACGTTATAAAGTTTCTTAGAAATCATCTTCATAAGCAGCCAAAAAATAATAAATTCCGTTAATGTTTTTAAGGACGATAAATAATATTAAAAGCTTCTGGAGTGAGTGTAACTTTAAGAAATAGTCTTGAATAAATAGACTTTACAATATGGAGAAAATTTCTTTGGGAAAGAAGGAGGAAGTGAATTTTCACGGAACAAGAATCCCTTACAGACCCTCGCAATTAAACAATTAAAATAATACACGTAAAGGGTACCCAATTATATTGTAAATAGTATAAATCCAAATTTAATTTACGCAAAACCAGACGCCTAAAAAGATACAGTATTATACTGTTCAGATTTGTAATTGTTTTTGGATGAAATCGTCACTTTAGATAAAAGTATATCTTTTACGTTGTATAAAAGTCTTGAGTCATTTGAGGATATGTTATAACATCACAATTAAAAGACACATTGCTGAAATAGTGAAATTAGATGGCATTATTTATTTGAAATCGAAATAAATATTTGAAACTTTTACAGCTCAACTGGTGAATTGAAGTAAAAAGTCAATAAATTTGATTTTAAATATCATAAAACAAAGTTTTGCATTACTACATGATATTTTTATTTAAAAAATCCTCATTTTTATTTATGTAACAGTTGATACTTGAGATGTCAAACCTGGTGATTGGGAAGAATATTAAACTTAATAAAATTACTCATGTATTTGTATTTGATATTTAATGAAAAATGAAAACATGATATCAAAAGAATGACGTCTAACATATGTAAACTTCGTTTAATACAAACTTTACACAACGCAATGTTACAAATTTAGTTGCAGAAATACCTTTTGTGCTCAAATTTATCAATTAAATATTAATTGTTCAGTCTTAACAGTTAGTATGAAGTATGCAGTAAGGCCGTAGTATGAAGTTTTCATTTTCACAACTTATTTGTCGGAGTTATTTGTTGATGTGAAGTAGAAGTCAAAAGCTGTGAACGATGTGTAGTTGTGTGGTTTCTTTCTGCATTTCGACGCTTATTTAATCCTTTGTAAAGTCTGTCAAGGAAATGTGAAAATTGATTTCATACAAAACATCCAATAAAAAATGCCATGACTATCCGCCAAAGAAACGCAACGAATGCGAAATTACGCACGTCAGAATTAACTTTCATATTTCGTTGCGTACGGAAAGCTTCATAAATTGATTTATAGATTTCTGTTCCAAGACATAAATGTTTGCGATGTCATTCTAAAAAAGGAGCGTTGCGAGAGCGATCAGCCAACCACTAGTTCTGTCTTAGCCCTACAATATAGAATATAGACCATATGCTCCACATTGGAAACGGGCGTAATTAAAAAAAATAAAACACTATTTGTTTTGTACCACTTTGACATTTTTATACATATCATTAATGGTTCGCATTGTCACCAGCTTATCAATTGATAATGCTCGTTATGAGCAAAACCAGTTTTAATCAAAAATGTGGAAGTAGTGCAAAAAAATGTGCTTTATGTTTAAAATATAATGCCTTTACACCAAGAATTGACAACACCCAAAAGGTAATTTATGGTTCGTTATTGTTGAAAAAAATGAAGCTGGTAAATTTCTTTAATAAATGGCTTAAATGATAAAGACTTGTTTATAGTATTTCTTCATCCGTTAAGAAAACGTAACAGATTACAAATATTCTGTACTCACCTCACACGTAAGTGCTTTTGTGATGGTTCGATATTACAGTTAATATTGGAGTTAAGCTGATTAATTACATACATTAATAGCATTATTGGTCGGGAATTACGGCTTAATGCAGTATTCCACAGTCACCTTACACATAATTTGCTTCAAACTGAGTCAAAAAATAAAAACAGTAGTTCAAGAATTGTTTGGAAAGTGTAAAAATAAAATCATGTTTATGCTTTTCTTGTTTGATATGAGTAGTTTTCAATGCTGTTAAGCTTAATGCAAATGTTCAATACAGACTTTCATAGATCGAATCATGGATTTTAATCCAATAAATATGAATTTTTGTAATGTTTTAATCACTTTATACCTACACTGTATGTGATTTTTAGATTCTAGAGAGCAATTAGATAATTATTAGTCTTCTTACTGCATCAGAATAATAACAGAGAATAACAGTTGAATAAAATAGTTTGTTAAAAAAACTAATATTAAACTGGTACATGACAGTATAATTATTATTTCTTCGGTATTTTGTAAAAAAACACGAAATAAGCAAAACGGTAAAATTACAGGAGAAACACTAAATATTTATGCAACTTTATTAATTACCTATCGAAGATTTTTGATTTATTACAAAGCCTACAAAGTATTGACAAATTTTTCGTTTTTACAAAACACATATCATCGTTTCCTCTTCAAAACCACCATAGTTCAAGAAAAGCAAAAAACATCATTTACCTTAAAGAAGTAAGATTTTTTTGCGGGTTTCCATGAAACAATGGAAGAGAAGTCATTATTTTATTACCATCACTTGAAAATTTCTAGAATTTTTGGAATAGAACATAATGGATAAAGAGAAAAACTAATAAGTGTTTTGAAATAATCAAATTAGAGCCCTCCTATTGGTTCTCCATTTACATGGATTTGCCAGGTGCTGTAGAATATTGTTTTTTATACAATGGTATTCAAAACTTAATTTAAACTTTTTTTGATTAGTGGTTTTGCCGTGAAAGCCACGAAATGTGATGGTCGAAATTTGAAGTGGATATAGTCTAAAAAAAGCTTTTAGTTTAAAAAAAATCGTTCGGAATTCAAACGCTCTAAAATAGAAATTGTGTAAGTTAATTGAAATAAATTGGAATTGGAGCAAATACGTGAACAAGCGAGAGATGGATGTTTGTAATCATTTTTCAATAATAAAATCGTACGTAATTTAATTATGAAAATGCTTAAAATCATATCTAATCAACTGTAAACCAGTCTGTAGCCTCTAAATATTGTAATACGATCAACTAAAATTAAATTTTAATCGTATTCAAATTGAACATCCCTGGTTTTAACGATGGTTTAATAATAATTATAATCTAGGCGGATGACATGGATGGCTGGGCTGGCCCATGCTAAGTCATCAAAGTTTATACCAAAATTACTTTGATATAGGAGACTCTAGATGTATTTAAATAAACATGCGAATATAGCGATTGCTATCACGAGTATTCACTGCCTTATCTGGCAAATTTAAGTATTTTTGTTGAATTCGAATTGTATATAATTGTCTTTTGTAAGTGTTACACTTTTGTTTATTTGATGTGGCCAAGGGGTTCGAAATCGGTATTAACAAAACCGATATCACGGTATTTCGGCTGTTTTTATAATTACTTTTAAGGTGTTAACTGTCAATTCTTGGTGGAAAGACATTATATTTTAAAAAATAAAACACAATTTGTTTGTACTACTTCCACATATTTATAATGATCAGGACCGGTTTCGCTCATCACGAGCATTATCAACTGATCAGTCCTGATCATTATAAATATGTGGAAGTAGTACAAACAAATTGTGTTTTATTTTTTAAAATATGTTTTTATAATACCGAAAAATACAACAAAAATTAATCATAATACAACCTTCATAATACGGTTTGCTACAGGTCGTTACCCATTTCCACGTTATAGGTGAATTGATTGTCTAAATCAACTGCACCTTCACTTCTTTAAAAACACTTTGTTCTACGATTTTGTCTCAGACACCAAATCTCGGTAAACTACAATAAACCCTAATCTAGTCATTCCGTAAAGAAAATAAAAGTATATCAGAAAAACAGGTGTAAACTCTTTGCTAGACATTCTTGAAATCCTTACTATTTCCATATAAATAAAAGTGCAATAGTGTAATCAATTACTCTGATTTTTTTTTCGACGGTTCATATTTATAAGGAGACGGTTTTATCGAAATGAGAAAAAACCTACTTATTACTCTTAATCCGCAAACTGTCCAACCCCACTTTTTTGAAAACATTCAGTTTTTAATTTCCGTATTTCCGTTAAACTATTTAGTTTTTTCAATTTCCTGAAATTTTTCAAAAGTTAGCTGGCTTACAAAATAATCTGTCAATATAATATATTCCAATACTGCTTTGTCGTAACTTATTTTTTTCCCAATTGTGTTCAAAGATTCAAACTAATATTGTAATTTAAATAACGTTTTCTGTCCCAAAACGCTACTACCGTTTCCGGGGAGCAACAGACGAGGATAACCCCTGTTGGCATTGTTTGCAGGGCAACGTACGAGATCATTACCGGGTACCAGTTGATCTACACAAACTTCCTCTATAGCTACCATCATAGACTAAACAAGTCAACAATATACGTAATTAGAGAACTAATTTGAGCGCAATCATTGCACGTTGCACCGCTATCCCAACGTAGGTTAATTTTGTAGACTAACGATTTTTTTCCCGGAATACTCTTGTAGCACTCTCTTGAAGTTCGAAAATCGTTTTTTCAATATTTAATTTTGTTTTTTTTTGTTTCATTTACCTACTGTCTACATAATAATATATAAATAAGCTATAATTCTACTTGTAACCTTTATCTTTTTACAAGTAAATAAATAAAAATGAACATTGTGTATTATCTATGAGTATTAAATATATTAAGTCATAAAGTAATCATTGGCTTAAATACTGTCCATTTTTCAAAATTATAATGACACGCCACTTGTAGTATTTTTTTAATAATACGATGTTGCACACTACAGTTAATGTAATAAATTAATTTATGAAATGGTTAGCTGTCATTTCTAATCGTAATGGATGTGTCATTGGCAAACTTTCTGGTGAAAGAAATCGATATGGTATTCTTTAAAGGTTAAAAAGTAAATAATATTCAAATTTGGATTATTGAGATTTTGTACACTTCCATGTATTTTGTCACTAACGACATTATAAATTACAATGCAATGATTGCCAACATTTCTATGTGGGTAATACCACACGTACATTAGATATAAGGGTATCAGAACATTTAGCTGCCTTTAGATTAAAAAAAAGAAACTTCGACATTCGCAAATCACTTGCTTATGGAGAACCATACGTTTAATGCGGATGATGGGGTTAAACTGTTGCATAAAAACATGGGGATCATAAATTATTTTATCAAGAAATTTTGGAAATTATTAGAGCCCAGTTAAATTCCTTGCCGATATTGAATGAGCAGCTGAACCTTCCTAATTCTCCGCTATTATATCCGATACGCTGAAACACCTAACAGATGTCACTAAATGTGGAATGATTGTATATATTTACCCATTCGTCGAATTACATCCCGTCAAAACCCACAGTACTATTATAATTGTAAAATCACTGGTATTTCTAAAAGAAGTTGAAAAGCGGCAATTCGCCACTCTGTTAATATGGTGTTTACAAAATAAGGATTAAGGAGATTCCCGAAATTTTAACTCAGTTATCATTGTGGCTCTCAGACGTATAATATCTTACCTCGTAAATAATATTTGTCGCATTTGTATCTTCTATATAAACGTTAGACACTGTTTACTGTCTCTCAGTTCGAGTCCATTCGTGTGCTCGAATGCCTGAAGATGCCGAAATGCGAAACCCGGGTCGTTAGTGACAAAATACATGGAAGTGTACAAAATCTCAATAATCCAAATTTGATATTGAAATTCCATCAAGCACCCTCAGTCGATGTCTTAAATTAAATAATATTCAATCTAACAGTTCCAGTAGATTATCAAATATATTCCTTAAAATTATTGGAAAACTATAATTTTGTTTCAAAAAATATTTAAACACTTTTTAATATATCGATTGAACAGAGTAACCTGTAACACTTAAGCATACGAACATGAGAATTGAATGGGTAATTAGTCTTTATCAATTTTCGTCATGCTGAGATAATGTCCTCTGCTAATTTAAAAAATATGATTTCCTAATGAACCCTTTAAGCAGAAGTTTTTTTCAGTATAAATGATTGTAAGATAGTCACTTAAGCTTTATATGAAGTAATTGATAGAATTGAAATTTACTTCAAAGAACTATAAATACTAAAATAATGTACATCAAATTTATTAGCTAATAACGCTTAATCTGAAACAATTTCTTTATTTACAAATTACCAATGAGAACTTATATTATTCCTTGGTACATAAATAAATCTGCTTTACTTTGGTTTTAAATTGTTGACAGTCCGTTGAATCAGAAAATTCATTATAAATTGTTAGAATTGATTCGTTAAAAATTACTTTTAAAAATGTTGTAAATTGGAAAAAAAATTGGGGCCTTTTTTGTGCTGTCAAAGAAAATGTGTTTCGGATTCGGGTAAAAGTGTGATATTTAACTCGTGCCGGATTTTACAATGCATCCAGGCGTTTGAATTATGAAATGCTTCGGAAATGCTTTTTGTAACATATTTACATAAATATGAGTATGGAAGTCAAGGTGTCAAATATTATTTACGGTACTGATTGCTTACTCCTACATAGAGACACATCTAACAAGTGGAAGTAAGTCCATGGAAGTGTACAAAATCTCAATAATCCAAATTTGAAAAAGTGAAAGTATATTGACATTTTTATCATCAAATAGTTAATTTTACAATATACTAAAAAACTTTGTATTTGAACTGATAAATATTTTTTAACAATAAATTAAGCAAAGAGTATTTATACGTCAAATCTGTTCTCTTTGGTTGCTGTCTAAACAGAATCGATTTCCTGTGCAGACAATAAACTCAGTAAAAACGATTTATGGATTTGTGTTGGAACAGTCATAAATATATGTATTATTTAAATTTCCTCTAATTCACGAGCTATAAGAATCAAAATATCACAAAAGATAGAGCAATACGACGATTATGATTTGTATAAGTGATAAGACAAAAAAGCAATTACAGATAATATAATCTTACAGTTAAAAACTACTTTATGAGATTATTTCTGAGTGGCATGGTTTTAGTTTAATAATTCATGTAACACTCTTTATGTAGCCATTAAACTATTATCACCATTTTATTTTCATGTCTTTTTTAATTATAGTTTTGAAATAATTTGAAAATTAACTTTGAGATACTTCTGAAATCTTAATTTTAAGAATATTTTTTCATTATTTTAAATTAGATCCACGATTCAAGCACGACTAGTCTTAAAGTAAAATCCTGAAGGTCTGCGATCATCGGTCTCTGTGATACAGTGGTAAGAGCTTTGCCCTAGCAATCAGGTGGGTCCTGGTTCAAGTCCCAGCAAGGTTTGCCATCATCGGGATCTGTGATATGGTGGTAATAACATTTCTCTAGCAATCAGTTAGATCCTGGTTCAAGTCCCAGCAAGGTTATTATTAAATTTAGATTTTTTCAATTTAAATTTGTGATCTTGGACATCAGTGGCTTATAAAAATTTTCATAGAGTTTATCTCGTATGTTTTTCCAATTTTCAAAGTATTTACCGCATTGGCTGCCAGCTGTAATTCCAGATACTTCAAATCATTGTCATATTGTTTACCCAGCAATATTTCACAACAATGAGTCTCAGGTTATAAAAAGATTTCGCAGTACAGCCAAAAATTATCCTTGGATTGTGATCGGCCGCTTAAACCCATTCTTAAATGAGGACTTTATTATTCGTCCTTGTTGTATGATCTGGTAATTGAAATTTGACTGAGAGCATCAAATTTAGACATCTTAAAAGATTTCTTCAAACGCTTTATTTGATAGAACGAAGGGGAAATTAAATGCAAGAATAGAATTTATAATATAAGGTTAAGCTAAATTCGTGATAAGCCGCTTTTATTTACTTTTTTCAAAACTGAAAAATGGCTTAATACATTTCGACGGTGTTTTTTCCAATTAATATAACACTTAAAATTGAAATTGTTCAGGAGAGAGTAAAAACAGTTTTCATTTTAGACATTGATTATATGGTGAGTTGCGTTATGAATTTTTGAAATGCATGTTTGCAGATACGGAATTATACGTAGAGATAGTCTATATAATAGTGGCTTACATCAAGTGGCTGGGTCAGAATTGTTAAACCTAAAATGAATATAAAATGATGTTTCCTTTCCAAGAAGTGATCAATATTTTTTCTAATTTACGTCATTTGGCCGAGACATGCTATGTCGTCTTTAAAATGAGATCCAATCATTCATTTTCGTATTTTTTGAGGCTAAACACCATCGAATTTTATTTTTTTAAGTTGGTGAGCCTGAAACCGACTAGGCAATGTCGTTGTCTTCAGCTGTGGTGTTTAACCGTAGTACGGACAGTTTCATAAATCGATTTATAGACTTGATTTTCGAAGACATGGATGTATGGGGTGTCTTAATTTTCTCCCTCCACCCATCCTAAATAAATTGGACAGTAGCGAAAGCGTTAAACTACTAAAGTCCTGTCCTAGTTACATCTTTCTATCCCAAAACTCTCTCTGAAAAAGACGGGTTATTTCCGTAGAACAAACTGTAGAGCGAAATCATTAGGAGATCCTATTATTTTCTACATTGTGAGCGGACATTTACAAATTAAAAAAAAAATGATATTGTATACCGAATGAATAAATTTGATCAGTAATGTTACGAATATTTTAATAGCCAGTTGTAGCCGATTGTTAATTAGTATTACATACATTATTCATTTTGTCAATAATCAGCTATAACGACGACCTAAGTTATAATGAGCCGTTTTATAATTTACAAAAATAAAAACTACAGTTTAATACAGTAGCAGTCAAAATCAATAATTAAATTTCAGTGACAACTCCACTTAGAGTTCTAAATTTCCAGATTGGAAACCTAACTTTAAAAATTTAAATATATAGTATCTATATAAATCTAATCCAGAAAGACTTGCATTTGCAGTAACCATCACAGCACAGGGACAATTGCTACAAGTGTGTGGACTAAATTTGGAAAAATCCATGCTTCTCACATGAAAAGCTGTATGTGGCCTCATCACGCGTCGGAATACCTTATGGTTTATTCGTGTACGCACCTGACGGAAACAAAAAAATATTTTGTATCCAAAAGAATTTTAATAAGCAGAATTAAAACACACACATTGTCTGTCTTTAACTGGCATTGCAACGTTTGCCGGGTACTCCCAAGTATTTAATAAAAATAAAATACAATTTTTTTGCATTCCTTCCACATATTTATAATGATCAGGACCCCCAGACAAGTCGACAGGTTACCCCTGGCCGACCTTCATTCCCTATTTACCGTGGCTGCTAAGTGTTAATGTTAATTACATATTTAATATTTCATTATTTTTATATGGTTCACTAATTTCTATGAAAATTTCCGAATTTGCTATTCTGATTAATGAATATTTACGAATTATTTAAACTCATTAGATTTTGCTCAGATAATGGAATTTTAATGTGGCTTCATATCGAATTAGTATTTATTGATTCGTAAGATGTCGTTAACATTTTAATTTTAGCTTGATTAATTTCGGTTGCATACGATTTTTTTGATCACCAGTAAATTCTTTGTATAGCTGATGAACCAACTGTTAGATATACCTTGTATTTGTTAACATCCAATCTATATATATAAATGAATGGTTGTGTGTTTGTCCTCTGTGCGTAACTTTACCATTCATCCGATTTCGATGAAACTTTGGTGAGTTGTTGTGCGCACATCCATGAAGGTTTCCAAAGAAAAAAAATCTAAAAAAAAGTGAAATCTCAGAAACACATTCTGATTTATTCGTGTACTCACCAGATCGAAAAACAAAAAATATTGGAAGTAATATAAACAAGTAGTGTTTTATTAAAAAAAAAAACAAATCACTCAATCAAACGGTGCAAGACGAAAACTGGTTGTTCATTTTGAGAGGTTAAGAATAAAGTTTGACGTTTTATCGCTTCACTCAATCTCGGTTTAGAAGAGTAACAGAATTGTGGTTCACTACATTTCAATACATATAAAGAATCACTTTTAGGGTGTTAACTGTCAATTCTTGGTGGAAAGACATTATATTTTAAAAAATAAAACACAATTCATGAGTACTATTTTCACATATTTATAATGATCAAGACCGGTTTTGCTCAGTTGATAATGCTCGTGATGAGAGAAACCGGTCTTTATCATTATAAATATGTGGAAATAATACAAATGAATTGTGTTTTTTTATTTATTTTAACATATAAAGAATTTACAGTATTTTACAAATTTAAGCGTAATACGTCACTAAAACTATATTGAAATTATATTTTACAATCAAACATCTATACAAAAGCACATCGTTTCATAAAGTATCTAATTATATGTATTGATATTACGTTATATGAATGGAACTCAAATTCTATATTATAATAGTAGTGAATTTCATTCATAAATATCCTAAAGCTAAAATTCGCTGAAAATGACGTAGAAAGGTCCAATTAAATTTAAATTCCACGAAATTCGAAAATCATGACGAATATTCATCCATCAATGATTTAATTAGGTCATGGTTGATTTGTCATGTTGTTGAAAAAATGATTTTTCACTAAACAATGTTATACTATTACAAAGCGGAATAAACGAATTTGTTACGTATTTCGTCGCTTCAAAGCGTGAGAATTTCTATTAATGAGATTTTTAAAATATTTTTTATCTTTACAGAATTTCTGTTTGAATAGAAGGTCTTTTCACCATTATTAGAAACTATAGTACTCATAGGTCTGCAGCCATATTCAATACTGTTGAGATTTCTTTCACTAGGTTGTCATGTTCCTAGGCCTAGTTCCACAACTAGTAATTGATAGTTTTGAGATATGGCCGATCAAATTTTTGATTCGTAAAAAGTGATGGTTTGTTATTTGTGATCGACAGTTAGGATGAAAGGTTGTTTCTTTATGAAACGCCACGATTCACAAAAATATATTTGTACAATACGATATGTCGATATGTATGTATATGGAATTGAGAAATTATTTAATTTTGCTGATATCTGACTTTTAAGAAAAAACCTGTACATTTTACAAGCTGTACTTTTCTGGAACTGTAGAAGAGCGGTGTTCGAATATAACGGTTAACTTTACCAAAAACATCAAATTTTTGACTTATCGTCCTATAGAACTGGACCATCGATGTGTTCATATTTAGGAATGATAACTTTTGATTAATTTATGAATTTTTATCCAAAGGAGTGGTTGATTATTATTTTTTACCAAGCCTCCACCCACATATTCTGAAAATAGCGCGTAGAGAGAGATAAGATAAACTAACTGCTAGCCCTTTTCATACCCCGTCTTTATCACCTTATCGTTTATGGAGAGTTGAGCAGTGAAACGTTTTTGTAGAGTAACTTACTAGAAGTTCATTAACAAAATTTAAAGAAAACAAACTTTCTTTTTATAGAGTTTGAATATATCTTGGGCGAATCCGAGTAATAAATACTAGCATATAATAGCATAAATACGCATGTAACCGTACGCGATAGATATTTTTTGCCTGAAATGTTATTTTGTTGAATTATAGTTCTAAATAATACAGTGCTGATAAATCACATTTTCATGGTTAACGCAAATTGACAGTGTAATAAAATGTATAAGGTTTTTCATCGATGTATGTATTGACGCAGAAGAAATAACAATATGTCAGGTGTATAAAACTAAATGGGACTGACGGCCCGCAATCCAAACGGTTTTATCTCTGAGTAATATAAATAGACAAGGGATGATGTAGGTGGTCATAATACGAGGTCGCTTTAGGCGTCTGGTCCCGCCCACGATTTCTCCTGACTACCCTAGCGAAGGGCGGTATGTTATACACATACGATTATAATTTTAAATTATATCAAATATTGTATGTGATGAATTGTTAACAAAGAAATATTGCGTGGGGTGGACGGTCTTTATAAATCATTTTTCTATTAAACATATTTGTAAAAGACAATGTTTTTCAAATATATATCAGTTCAATCAAACGGTTGTGTGACATAATTGCCATAATTAAAGAGTTGCCGTTAGGTTGAATAATTATCGGCCATAGCCAGTTCTACAATTTGGGCTGAAAAAGTTGGTGGAAAGGCCGGATTGCTCTTGGGAACCCACTCATCAGGACATTAATCGAATTCTGTGGGACCGAGATGAATGCCGAACGATCAGAGCTGTTTGCTGTGGTCCGTTCTGACTTGATCTCAACCAAGGTCAACTTTGACATATTTCATAAATTTGAATTACTATATGGGGATCGGGATATTCTTCATTCCTCTTTAGATTCAACGCAGAGTAGAATTAACTCTACGGCCACGGCAGATTATCAGCATACGGATATACGTGATACCTAATATCATTTAAACTGATGCTGAGCAAGTCCCATTTTTTTTCTTCTAATTTTTAGCGTGATCGATCAGTAAAAATTGATTGTACGCTGAAACCATTAAATCTCGAAAACTATCAGTCTCATGTTCTCATGGTTCATTTTTTCAACGTCAAACCAATATGGATATCATCATACTTCCATGGTCATATCCTATATCAATTGCAGAATATGTGCTTCTTTTCATCTGAAATTTGATTTTTATTTCATAATCTAGACTTCAATGTTCTTAAATATGGTGATTATCTTACAGAAGACAGTATCTATTTTTAACCTGAGTTTAAAATGCTTCATAACAATAATCTGGAATACTAAAGTTCCTATTCATTGATATAAAGGTTTTTTTTTCATTTATTTTGTGTTAAATTGTTCCCATTATGAGAATTAAATATGCTACCAGCTTTTAAGTATTGCTATTTTTATACTCGTATTTTAAATTTTCAAAAGTTACATCGAAGACTGAACTCCTTGTATAATTCCTTGCAACACAAATTTCAAAATTGAGTTTCTACCGAAGTTTTGAGGTTCAACTAATTCAATTAGAAACAAATTGAAAGTGTGTCCGTTCTCTACGTAAACTTTGTTCATTTTCTTCGTTTTATCATCAGCAATAAACAATGCAGTATTATAATATGCCTCTCGAAAGCTTCAATCATAATTTATTTATTTACCTATATACACTACAAAAATTACACATTAAATTTATTAATCTTGCAATGTAAAAAACAAAATAAAAATCAGACAAAATCCATTAAAAAATGAACTCATAATGTCAAAGCTCTTCCCCAGTGGCATTCCCATTGGCGGACTGGATGTACAATTTGACAGTACATATAATTTATTTCCACGGTTCCTCAAAAAGTGATCAGGAACATGCAGCCTGACATTCTCAATAATGACGAAATTCTCATCTAGCTCTCATATAAGTCGAATGAATAATATGACATACTTAGTTATAATTTTAATCTATGCACACTTTGCTATGAATAATTTAAAAATTAATAGTCAGTTTTTTTCGATGAATTAAAATACAAGTGTCAATCCCGTAGTCCTAAATGCTGATGGACTTTCGTCCACCCACTCGTTGTTCTCGATTTCTCGTATTGTCCAGTTAATTATGAATTTGTATACTAAAATATTCTTGAAAATATTGCGTAGAGGAAGTGTAAAAAAAAAAAAATAGTGAGTATTGAGTAAAACGTATCGAGTTCCAGAAGAGTTTTATAATATAGTTGATAGCCAACTTTACAGAAAAGAAAGCCATTAATTATATTTTAAAATACATATTCATGATAATTCACCATTTCTATCAAATTATACTGAAGTTCTACCAAGTATATGTTTTTTTTTGAAAAGACAGGTGCAGAAAATAACGGAATGCGTTTATGTAAGTTAATGAATGCAAATATGAATGCATATCGTCAGCTGGATGTAGAACTACATGAATGTTAGAATGAAATGTTTGCATATCCAAGTATGGCTGGAATGCATTTGCAAAGCGAAATACGGTACGAAAAGCGGTTTTCCATTATTCCTTAGGCGTCAAACGCTTGCATATAATTCCAAGAAACTTCACTATTGTAATATCGGTCGAGTATAATAGAAATGATAATCTCACAGCATGTACGATGCTTATAATAAAGATAAACGCAGAAAAGCAATACAAACGTCAAAATAACTACAAATTTTTTTAACACCGTGTTTGCTCCCGGTGGACTGATAATAATTAATAGTCATTATTTCTCAATTATTGAGCATCTGAACAGAACTTATTAAAAGACAGCTGATTGTAAATCAGTCAGTTTAACCCCTCTCTTTCTCATTGGAGAGGATAACTAATTAATTAATTAGTTTACAATTGAATGCCTATATCATGTTTATCAATTTTTCAGTAAAGGCGATTTGTTATTTCTCAATAACAGTATGTATCATTATACAGACAAAATAATTATATAATACTGTATCCTCAATTTCATAAAGTACTAAACCCATTTTATTATTTATGTATAACACTGCAAAATGCCACCAGTGTATTTGAGGTCGTGTGAAAGTGTGAAACTACAACACTTGAATATACCAAATTAAAGCAACGTGACTATGTAAAATTATACACAAACCATTTATAAACTGTGATAGGTTTGTAAAAGAATAACTCTCATACACACACGTTGGAATATCGTTATCGCTTAACAAATAATCATGTTAACAATTTCAATGCCAAAATCATCGTTGTAAATATGTAAATGTTAGTTTGCTATTGAAGAGTTCATTTCAAAGATTCATAAATTTCAAGTTTTCGATAAAAACAGTTTTTACTCTCTCCTGAACAATTTCAATTTTGATGGGTACATCAATTGGCAAAAACACCGTTGATATAATGTCTCCCATGTTTGGTTACACCGGTATTTCCATCCCTAATTGGGTGTCTTTTAATATATTATAGACAGTATGAGTAAGAATGGAAACATTAAAATGTAGTTGTTTAAATAAGAATTGATGGTTAGACAATGGAGTTAACGGGCAGGGAATGTTACGATTTATTACCTGAATTGAAAAGCGTTAAAAGTGAAACTGGATTTAATATCATTACATAGCCTATGAAAAACATTTTGTGTATAAAAAGTATACAATATATAATCGGATATTAGAAAATATTGTTTAAATTAATAATTGACTGATTAATTTACATAAAGCGATAGCTGATAAATTATATATACCTACGCTAAAATAAGTTTAAGTATATTTCATATCAATTATCTAATAATTTTTTTTAGAACTTAATACTTTGATATTTAACCTATTATAATTAACTTTGTTTATAATATAACATCCTTGGAAACGTGAAATGGAATAATAAATAATTTTTGATGTGTTGTGCTACACAACTAGACAAGGCATACATTAGTTAACAATAAACTGAAAATAATATGTTGATTTTACATTCATAATTCAGCTTAAAAATTTCGAAGCGTGCTAATTTATCGCAGTTAAATTGCGTAGTTGGCTTTTGATTTAATGTTTTTGACAGGTCTGTTGTTTGTTTATAAATTGAATTCAGATTATCGTAATTGTTTTCTGTTATAATTAAATTTCAATGATAAAACCATATATGTATACACTATATAAAATATATATAAATTTCCAACCTGTTTTGAATCAAAAAATACATACTGTTATTTAGAAACATGATCAGATAAATAAATTTAATACAGTTGAACTATGAACAAATAAGCTTGATTAAACTTAAAATTTGAATCTTATAAATTTATGCTTACATTCCCCCATTTTATATTATAATAAAAACGGGGCCAAGCGAGAGCCACTAGCTAACTATTATTCCTTTTATAACTTCATTTCATATCGGGAAAATATCCTAAAAGAAACTGAATAAGCCCATGTTCTCGTAACATTAATTAACTACTGTTGTCATAAAGTGTCATAATCATATCTTATTTTTGTATGATTTGTGGATTTCTGTTCATAGATACGGATATTTGTGATGCATGAAATTCTCTCCTACCCGTAACGATTAACTTACCCCGTGTCTTATCATAGCCCTATCATTCTATCCCTTCTCTCTTCGAAATGGAAAGGTTGAGCAATTGGTTCTTCATGTTGAGATACGTCCATTAGGAGTCTATATACTTCACATTACGAGCGGACATGGTAAATAAAAATTAAAAAATCATTAAAAATTTTACATCTAGTCCATTCATTATTTATAATATCGTCGCTGTTTTGGAAGAAAACACTACATCGAAAAAAAGACATATTGAGTTAATTATAATAAAATGTTCCTTATTTCAAACTCTACTATATGGAAAAACAAATTTATTTTTATAAATTGTACTTCTACTTAAAAAACAGTTTTGTAGAATCCGTTAGTGTCTTTAGAACAACGATGATATTAAATTGCTGTCATTATTCCTGTGGGCATTTTATATTATTCGATCTCAATAAAAAAACTCTGTATAAATTACTTTAAAAATACATTTGTTATTCACGTGTTCACGTGCAATTACTGACCCAGAGGGCACGTGCAAGATTCAAAATGTTTAATACGGTCAGATAAGGCATGTCTGATCGCGTCGCGATGTTTGTGATTGCCTAACCTTTATATTCGCTGATTTGGTTAGTACTTCCATCTCATATGTCAGCCAATTAATACCCCAACATTTATTTACTGAGCGATGACAAAAATTTTAAACAGAACATTATCCTCCTATATGTTCCTGTCATAGATGTAATTCATACCGTAAATTTAACTGTAAACATTAAGTAGTCAACGCACCATTTTGACGGTGTTTTGGTTAATTGATGTAACCCTTAAAATTGAAATTGTTGAAGAGATAGTAAAAACTGTTTTATCGAAAACATTACGTCGATGGTGTTTTGACCAATTGAATATTACTATATTTTCTAGCGGGATAAGTAATAAAGTCACTGATAATAATTTTTAAATAATCATTTTCAACAAACCGTACAGTAAACCACCTAGACTAATTAAAAAAAAATCTTGGCATATTTATAAAAAGTTGCCAAATCCTACAAAAACCGCTTGTAATATTTCGCTGTAGGCGCAGAGGTTGGGCTTAATTTCGTTACTTGAGTTTTCAAACAGTTGGAATCATGTCATCATATCGATGGTGCTTAGTCAATTGATATAACCCTAAAAAAATACGAAAATGAGTTAATGATTGGATCTCATTTTAAAGAGGACAGAGCAAATCTAGGCCAAATGATGTAAATTAGAAAAATAAATTGACCACTTTTTCGAAGGGAAACATCATTTTACATTGGTTTTAGGTTTAATAATTCTGACCCGGCCACTTGATGCAAGCCACTATTATATCGACACCCCCTACGTATAATCCTTTATTACAATTTACAGGAGTGCATTTAAAAGATTCATAACGCAACTCGCCATATAATGTTTTCGGTAAAAACTGTTTATAATCTCTCCTGAACAATTTCAATTTTGAGGATTACATCAATTAGTCAAACTACCGTCGATATGTTGATTTTAAACCGATTTATGGATTGGTTTTCAAAGGCTTAGATATTTAAATTTCTTTTCCGCCCATTCAGCCGTTAAAACCTTCTTACAGATAATGAATAATTAACAATTCTTTCTTAACATCATCCTAGTTACATTAATCTTACATGAGTCAACATGATCTATATTGTGTAATAAAATATTTTTTAATACAATTTATCGTTATGTTTATGTTACATAAGCATAGCATTATATTTTAAAAAATACGTAATTTAGAAAAACTGTCCAACAATAAAATTGCGGCAGATATTTTATGTTTTCATTGTGCATGAATATAATTGGCTGTGTTGACAACCCGAGCAACAGGCAGGGGCGGCGCGCGTTCGACGGCGTGCGTCGACGAAGTAGACTGAAGAGGGGCGATCGACCGCCCGTTACAGGATAAGTACACCAAGATCCCGGACCCTGACCCAATTGCAGTCACACTGATCGTGACCCGATAATATTTCGACGCTCGGCGGACCCCCAGTTCCATTTCCAGCTGCGTAGTACGCGTCGACGCCGGCGGATCGACATCCAACAGGTGGTTCTCGATCCGAAAGTTTAACGCAAACAATTCATCCCTTTTTCGGTATACTCTCGATTTCAAATTTAGATTACAGTATGACCTAATTCATACATTTGACCCAACTTGTTATAATTCTTCGATTATTTACGTCGCTATTTTAATAAAAATATTTTATTGTAAATTACATTACAACAGGTTTTGATAAATCACTTTCAAAATTCATTAACATAATATTTTTATGTACATATTTATAATATCGTCGGTGCTTTGTCCAGTTAATGTAACACTCAAAATGAAATTATTCAGGAGAGAGTAAAAACTTTTTATTGTCTGCACAGAAATTTGATTCTGTTAAGACCGCAACTAAAGAGAACAAATTTGGATTATTGAGATTTTGTACACTTCCATGTATTTTGTCACTAACGACCCGGGTTTCGCCTTTCAACATCTTCAGGCATTCGAGCACACGAATGGACTCGAACTGACAGACAGTAAACAGTGTCACTGTTTACTATCTGACACTGTTTATTGTCCGTCAGTTCGAGTCCATTATCGTGCTCGAATGCCTGAAGATGCCGAAAGGCGAAACCCGGGTCGTTAGTGACAAAATACATGGAAGTGTACAAAATCTCAATAATCCAAATTTGATATTGAAATTCCATCAAGCACCCTCAGTCGATGTCTTAAATTAAAGAGAACAGTTTTGATGTATAAATGTTTTTACTTAATTTATTGTTAAAAATATTTATCAGCTCAAATTGTGTTTACAAAGTTCTTTAGTATATTCGAAAACTAGCCCTTTGATCATAAAAATGTCAATATACTATCACTTGTTACCTGTGTCTCTTTGAAGGACTAAGCAATCAGTACAATAAATAATATTTTACGCTCTGACTTCCATATTTTATTGACTTATATCGATGGTGTTTTGACCGACTGATGTAACCCTCAAAATTGAAAAATTGAAATTGTTCAGGAGAGAGTAAAAACTGTTTTTATCGAAAACATTGTATCGTGAGTTGCCTTATGAATCTTTAAAATGCAGTATTATAAATTCTCATGTTTGCAGATACGGGATTATACGTAGAGATTGTCGAAATAATGGTGGTTTGGTTTCCCTTCCAAAAAGTGGTATATGTATTTTTCTAATTTACATCATTTGGCCGAGACCTGCTCTGTCATCTTTAAAACGAGTTCCAATCTCATTTTCGTATTATTTGAGGGCTGCATCAGTTGGCTAAAAGAGCGTCGATATAATGTAATCCAACAGCATTGATTTCGGTTTCGGTGCCCAAGGGTTCATATCTATATTTTTAGATGTCTTAATTATTTTCGAGAGAATAGTTGACTTATGTCGCTTGACAAAATATGACAACCAGGTTCAGTAACTAATATTTTCTACAATTCTATATATAAAACCTTAACATATTAAATTTCCTTCCACAAAAATATCCCATGTATTTATTATCCAAAATAAAACTATTTTGGTTACATCAGGTTTTAATTGGCAACTATCCTCCTTTCAGTCTAGTGGCACGTGTAATAGTTTTCAGTCATGGGATACTTTAATAGTCTGATCCGTGGTATAGTGGTCAAAGTCGTTGGCTTCGGTCACGGATCTCACGCGCTCTAAACCCGGTGAGGACACTTTCATAAATTGAATTAAGAATTTTCATTTGAAGACATCGATGTCTGTGATGCCTAAAACTCGATAACCAGGTGTAGCTAGAGCGATTGGCTTACCACTAGTTACCCTAGCCTTAACCTTTTATCCTTACTCTCTTTAAAAATAAGACAGGTTTAACAACTGAGTGACAAGCCGTTCTCGTAGAAGATAAACTACGTTAGAAGAACCACTCGGCTATCGGTCACTCACAATCAATACTTAGAAATGTAAAGTTTTTGCCAAAGTTAGTTTTGCAATTTGAGTAAGTACTAAAAACGAAATTAAACTGCGCTACATCTTATTCAAAATGGTTTTTAATATTTTCAGAATTTTGTTACTTAAATCGAATATAGTGAAATCATTTTGATTCACACATTCAGATATCAAAGTTGTGCTATTCTATTTCAAATCGCCTTCATATAGTGATATATAATATTATTTGATATTAAAAATCAGAGAGCCGAGAGCACACTCATGATTGGATTCGGAGAAACCAAAATGAAAGAAATTCATTACATATCAATTTCAAAAGCTTCTGAATATACATTTTTTGTAATTTACTTTCTATCGACTGCCTAAATAAGAAATATATATATTTATGAAAGAATCTAATATATACATTTGATAAATACTGGAATGCGTGAAATTCCACCTGTAATTTTGCGAGTTAATTATGACTAACAGCTATTTTAGGTATAATTAAGCGAACGAAGTTAATTATATAATTCAATGTGTTTATATTAAGTTACAATGTAGTCAACGCCTATATACGTTTATCTCTGGTGTCCACGAGCTCTAATCCCAGTAAAGTAGCTTTTGTTAATTTTTTTTTTCAATCAAGGGATGAATTTACGTGATATAGCGAGAACGATTAAGTAACTAATAACTCTTTTCTATCCCCTTCTGTATATTCTTACTCTCTACAAAAGGGGGGATGTCGAGTATCTCAATAGCAAATTGTTATCTTAAAACAACTACCATTTTGATGGTATATTATAAGTAAATTTGATTCAAATTAGGAGTGGACATGACAGCGCATGGTCAATTTAAATTTGATTTATTAACAAAACGCTTTACACAATTCACCGATATAAGTTTTTTTAACATACTTACAATGTTTGATCTATGTAGCTATTTGTTAAGACCCTCGAGTGCCGATTTTATTGTTACACAGAAAAAAGCTCCGTTTATAGAGAGTAAATTATCAATTACTATTATTGTAAAATGTGTTACTTTGACGAAAATAATTTTTACTGTTACCAAAACATTATTGTAAATTGTAACTATATAAACATGCAATGACGTCACTGGCTCAAGGGGTGAATGGATGAAAGAAGCCTACCTAATAATTCTTCTTTCCGGATCCCCTTTCCACCCACGTGAAACAAAAATAAGTAAAAATGAAAGCCTTTCACGGATGAGTGCGTGGAAAAATCGGAAAACCCTTCTATACTATTTTTTTCTTGTAGTAACTTGAATGAATATTTTATTTGATGTAGGCGTTACCGCCAATTGATGTTTAGGAATCGTTTATTATGTAACTGTATTATAACAGAGATTTAATTTAATAGTAGATTGACCGTCGACTCGTTCAGAAGCAGTGTTGCTGTCCGTCTGCGTGTGAGATAGCTCAGCTTCTCTGACGGTATTGAGCGTTCTGCCCGTATCTATGCTTTAGAGCTTGTATTGCAATGTCATCTGGGTTGCCATCAGTATTGATTCGTTCCCCACAGAGGTATTACAGGAATCTTAATACACATATCCATGTCAAAAATTATATTCATTATTAACACTTTTAAGGTATAAAGCATCAATTTTTAAAAATACTATTTCAGTATATTTTATTCGTGCAAGTTGTATAATAAGCCTTAGACTAAAGTACAAACTGTGTAGGTATCTTCATAACAGAAAATAGATAAAGAGATAACAGAAAATTAAAATTTTTGACGAATCAATAACGGCGATATATTTAGGTTTTTAAATTGATGGACACCAATTTAGCTCAGATATGTGAGCAGAAGTCCTAGAGGAGCCCGGACGGCCATTCATACGATATACTCGGTGGAGCTATGGAGCGCTGGCATGACCTGGAGTAACTAGGAGGTACCGTGTGGTACCCACATATTACGAATTAGGAGAGGGCATTGTTAAGAAGAAAAGAAGAAATTTGAACAGCAAACAATTATTCAATAATCACAAATATTGACTAAAGGTGTTTAATCTAATTTCAATATAAATTCGAACTCGAACTGAAAGATGAAAAGCGGGTTTTTTTTGACAAAACGTATGGAAATGTACAAAATTTGAATGGATTTAAATCTAAAGATCTAAACTATTTAATATTTTAACGTCATTCAGTGGAATAAGATGAAATTAATTTAAGTTTACTGATTCATGTTGTATTTTATCTTGTTGCCGTTTCTGAATTTAACGACATTAAATATTTATGTACAACACAAGTTTACAATGTTTCGAAGATGTTTTAGTAAAATACGAAGACGTTATTTGAATAAAATATAACGTTTTTGAAAAGCTGTCAACAATATTTGTGTAAGAACTGTTTTTATAATCTTACTTTTAGAATGGAGGATTAGTCACAGCTTAAACATCATATCGACGGTGTGTTGGCTAATTGATGTAACTCTCAAAATTGAAATTGTTGAACAGAGAGTAAGATTTTTTTTTATCGAAAACATTATACGGTGAGTTGCGTTATGAATATTTGAAGTGCACTCTTGTAAATTCTCATGTTTGCAGGTATGGGATTATACGTAAGGAGGGTCGATATAAAAGTGGCTTACATCAAGTGGCAGGATCAGAATTTCGAAACCTAAAACCAATGTAAAATGATGTTTCCCTTCCAAAAGGTGGCCAATTTATTTTTATAATTTATATCATTTGGCCTAGACATGCTATGTCATCTTTAGAATGAGGTCCAATCATTAGTTAATTTGGCCAAAACGCCGTGCCGTCTATATTATTTATTGTTCAGCTCGTTAAAATGAATAAATAAAAATTTATTTCTGTTATTGAGTAAAGCCTAAATTTTTTTTACATGAACATTCTCAAGATATAGCACTCATAGCACTGATGAAAAAAACCAAAAATACAGCCTCGAAATATTAAAATTATCCTAGATTTCATTTTTCTTTCTTCTCTAAGATATTTCTTAGAAATTAATCATTTCCCTTTTCGTGGTTCATTTTAAATAAGCAACGTTGTCTTATCTTGAAAAGCCACTGAAATAATTTGATGGATTACCGCATATTTTCATAGGGCGTTTAAAATATATATATATATATATTTAGATCCGCTTGGTGGTTTTTAAATCGTATGATGTATGGCGAATTTTCTAAGAAAAACATTTTTTTTAATGAAACATATAATGCCATTATATCGAAGTTTCTATTGTAAGTAAAATCATTTTGGAAGAGGATAAAAATAGTTTTAAAAACAACTTTATCGAATGAAAACAAAAAATAGTTTAATTATGGACATTTTATTTAATCTTAATTACATGTTTTTTATTGTTATTTTAATTCAATAAAGCGGGTTTTTAAGCTATTCTAAAACTCTCTTAAAAAAATTTGATTTTGAAGACATGCAATTTTGCAATGGAAACGAAGATATGCCATGATAATTCAAAATGATATTTTACCCCAATAGTAGTTAAAATACACATCTTCAAAACATATCAAATAACCACATATCAGCAAGTGATGTAATTACAGGAAAACGTCATTAGCAAATCTCAGGGTTGAATGTTAATAATAAATGGCAACGTTTTACTCGCTTCATGAACATTTGGGGTTTTTTGACATACGACCCTTTTGCATTATCAACGAAGAACTAATTTTGTTATGTAGTCAACAGTTGACAAGAAGTAGCTCTGAGTTAAGCAGGTTATGGTAAATATTCTTCATTGTCAATCATTTTTGATGTGTCATTATCAGGTTAAAGCAAGTATCTAATTATTGCTATAAAATTTGTGATCATTCTATTTTTTTAAATAACTAGATTAATTCTGTCAATGGTCAGTAACTACTACGATAAATGACCAGTAAGAAATAATAAATGGTCAGTCAATAACTATGTTTGGTTAGTAAATAATTGCCAAATAAATAAAGGTTAAGTTACTTTTACTACTGACCATTTTATATAAATTACTGAGCGTTTATTTTATTAAATATCCACCTGTATAATAACCGTTTATTGGATTAGTTACTGACTGTTTTGATTAATTACTGACAATTTATTTTTTCTTACTAATCAAAACGTGAAAACGTTACTGACCCAACAAATGCATAACAAATGAGGCGATAAAATGACAGGAAACTTAAACTTCTTAGAGTGAAGTGTGTGATCTATCTGATAGCTAAGGTTTTAACCACTAGACTACGGAGGCATATAGTTTATTATTAATTAGGTATATCAAGAAAATATCAATCAGTATTGTCATATATACATTATTAGAATCCTTATTTTAATTATAAGAAGACTGTTTGTTGTTTATCATAGAAGTTATTCAAGATAGATTTGCGTCATGTAAATTTATTTTTTGTCGATTTGTGTGATTCAATTAAAATAATCGTAATTAGAACATTTTTATATGCCAAGGTGAACGTTAAGAAATTCTTTCGAACAGCGTCTTTGCCACTTCCTGTCGATATTATACCTCAATTAAAATTGCTAAGGATTCATTTGAAACTGTTTTCTAGACGAGAAGCCCGATCGATCGTTTTCCTTGAATTACTTTCCAACTAAAATGCGCTACATTAAAAAATAAAATTTCATTAATGTTATGAAATAAATAGGGTTGCATTTTATTTCAGAGAAAGAAACAACATCTACTTTTAACGATAACGTTCATTAGTACTGTCTAGAGATGTTCAGGATTTTAATCAGCAAACCATTCTGTGTAAAATATCACTATTTATCTAACAAATTTCTTTTTAAGCTAGAGATATAGATAGAAACATAAAACTACGAAAAGAACAATAGTTATCTATTCACTCAGTTTTTCGGAATGGAATAAAATAAACATACATTTAAACATTAATGTATTAAAATGTCACTTAGGGAATTCGAACCCATTAACGCGTAACTGAGTCAAACGAAAGCTTAAAAGTGACGTATAATAGATAGTGTCCTTCAACCTTTCAAAATCTGGGGCTCGGTGAAAATCGGAAAAATTCGACAGCAACCAGACAAAAATGTCAATGTTACAGAATTTCATTTATTAAATCTTAATTTTTGTTAGTGAGGCATTCGGTCAGCTTTTCTTTTTCACGAGGATCAAGTGCGCATGATTTTATATCTTCCAAAAAGTGATTAATAATCCAGATGTTACCTCTACGTGGATCTTCATTTTAACAAAACAATATTAAAAAAAACGGTGCGCACGATAAAATAAGTGTCGTCGATAGGTGAACTGACGCAATATAAGCATTCGGTGTTCGTGCACATGTGTTCAAACAAGTGCTGCCTGAGACAGTCTAGTTTTTTTTATATGGAATTAATCGCAAGAGTAGAAATTTCCAAAATCGTGTAGCGGTGTAGTAGGATGGAAGTTTTCACGGACTGGCAATAAATTCTCGCGGACCGGTGTCGGTCCGCGGACAACAGGTTGGATAACACTGTAATAGATTGCGTAATTTATATTCAAAATCCTTAAATTATTTAAAAGCAATTAGACTTAACGGAAATTTATTTCATTAAAATAACGTTTTAGGTATACATGATATTCGATCAGGAGCAACGATTTGTTACCGTTTTATATGCCATACACGTTAAAACGACGATGACGCGATGTATCCAATTATATAAATTTGATATTTCAATGGCTCAGTGAAATGGGAATAAGTGGGGACTTAATACAAAGTGTACTGAGTATTTTATTACCGAGTAGAACAACGAAACAGCGGAACAGAGAAAGTTTGTTTGCTTTCCCGGAAAGCCATTGTCAAACATTGTTAGAATTGTGACGTGCAAGTTCAAATCGAGAAAGCTTACCTATTTACTAAAAAAAACCAATATTATTACTTCATATTATTTAAACATTTTTTTTTGTCGATTATGATGACAGTTTTTAAGCCTTGACAGATGTTATTTTATTTGTGTGATTTCATAACTGGTTTACCGGTAAATTGGTAAAACTATACTTATTAATAATTTCAAATTATAAACATATACTTCGATGAGAAGTGATATATTGTAATTTTTAAAGAATTGAAAGAAAAACTTGAATAAGTAGGAAAAGTTATAATATTTTTTCGCCTAGATGAGAAATTCAGATCTCGATGTGTTTTGTGCTTGTAATTCAAATCCAAAAATGAATTTATACTTTATAACCACAAACGGTGAAAAATAGCCATTAACCGTCAATGGCAAAGTGTCAATAAATTACAGTCTGTATTTTTTTTTAAAGAACTTTATGTAAGTACGTTCATTACCCAGTCTTTATTTTCTCTGAAATGTTGGTAAAAAGTTGTATATTAATACGTTATAAACATTTGTATATAATTAAAATCAATGTATGTAAAACAAAATATAGATAGAAATCTGATAATGTTATTACTCAGATATGGCGATTGGTATTTTTTATTAAAAAAAAACAATGCTCAAAAGTCTTGAGATAGAATGTTGTAAAGGGAATTAAAATTAGTTTAAGATTTATTATAATGGCTTTTTTATTTTAAAACGGGAAATATACGTTTGTAAAAAAACGAACAAAAATTGACGATAATTGTTTAGAGTCTTTCTTATGTTCCCATTTTTTTAAACAATTATAATAAGAATTAAAAAACTCTGATATAATCCACGCTGGCCATACAGCACATGTTCCGTAGTAGCTACATTGGGACTTTCTCCACTTTCACTTCCGAAAACGGTAGGCCTAGTCTAATTGTGACGTCAGCACATCCACAACCCCCCCACCCCTTCCAATGCCACCTTGACCCAGAAAGACCGATTCTGGGTTACGCCTGCCTGTTGCTCACATCAAATAATAAAGTCTTTCCAAAACAACTCAGACAAGGCATAGAGGGGGCGTGAACGGGTTTCCGGTCGACAAAAGGTTAATATAACCTAAATATGCTGCACACTTTTGTTTATTTTTTATACAAAATTAACTAATAAATTGCGATTTATATAAACAATATTTATTATATAAACAGTTGAGTATATAAACACTGAAATAAAAAAGAGAAATATTTTGAACTATAAATTTATCTAATAAAATTTTTCGTGAATATTATACAACACTGTCAATATTCCACGGAATCGAGTGAGAAAATAAAGTGATCGGGAATTCAGAGAGGCTTTGCGTGATAATCATGTGCTTCGCGGAATTATACGGGTTTGAGTGATGAATAAAAATAATATTAACTATTGACAAATATTTAAAAATATGAAATTTACAACATGTGACCAACCTTTTGCTTATCTTGGGCCGAATTGATTGAATAGTAATAATTGTTCTGGGCCGGAAATAAGTATTTAAGACAAGGAGAGCGACATAAAATTGATGGGATGTTTGACCCAGTTGTTGTGGTATCAACAAAGCGGTTGCAATTCTTGGTGAACTAATTTCACTCTTTGTATTCTTCATTTTCGAAAATATCTACTCATAAAATCATACATGCTGCCAAAAGATAATGATATAAATGAAATGCATTCGATAATTTTTCTGAAAATCTTGAAACCTATGTTCTTGTATAAATTGATAATCAAAACTGCACATTTTTCATTGTTTGCTGGATTAAGTTACTTTGGCGTGCTTGAGCATCGTGCGATTGAGTAACGAAAAAAAGCGCAAAATAATGTTAATATACCATTTATTTTTGGTCGCATCATTAGCTGCGTTGGGCCGCTGGTTGGACAAGTCTGATCTATAATGTTTTTACCATATTAAATATTTGACACAGATGTTTTTAAGTGAGGTAATCAGTATTTTTATTATATTTAGTATTTTTTAGTATATTTGCTTTATAACTTTGCATTTTTTACTACACTGACACTGCATTAGTGTGTATGGATCCGTATCAATAATAGAGTCGTCTATGGATCCTGTGATCCTAGATCCTAGAGCCAGAGTGTAAGGTTATGAAGTGGCAACTCTAACATCGTAATACCATCGTAGCACCATCGTAGAGGCAGCTCAAGTTTCGTAAAAATCGTAGATTTTATATATAACTAGTATTTTACCCGGCTTCGCCCAAGATGGTGAACGCTTATATAAGGTTATTAAATTTCGACGTTGGTTAGCATATGTTGACATTTTAAAATATCAGTGTCAACGGTACCTCTTTTGTTACGCCCACAAAATATAGTCCACCAATTAATAACAATGTTACAAGTTGAAACCAGCTATAATAAATTATGACAATTCTGCCACATGCACTCTTGTTATGGCGCCACAGAACTTCCCAATAGACTTAGCTTGTTGATCTGCATTTAATAATGGCTCCTGTAGCGTTACAAATTAAATATATAATCAGAGTCATACGCTAGTTCTCGATGACAATTCCAGATGCACACCAAGTTGTACGTATTAACCAAACTCACTTTTTACCAAATCACAAACATGAAATTCAATATTAAACACAAATATCTACGTTCGCGTTGCTATCTCAACTGTCACTTGCAGAATACATTAGTATTGAGCTGTTGCTAGGCGACTATTATTATTACTCTTTTCATCCCGCATCGAAACGTATAAAATACAGCGTTATCAGTTTTAGGTTAAAAGTTAAATGTTGAGAGTTGAAAACCGCGCAGTTAAACTAACAATTACATCCGAAATGACGTGAGAAAATTTCAGGTCGCTAGTGTACGCTGCTTGGGAGGATTTGTTGTGACCAACAGATATACAAACATACAGATTTCTACATGTATTCTATGCTGTATAGTAAAGATATTTATGATTTCATATTTAATAACAGATATTTGCAAATAAAAATTTAAAGGCTATATACGTGGTAACAAATTATAAGCATAGCAATATCAAAATGAATCCTGTTGAATAAAATTAACCTGTGTTTGTCTTTTGTTCGGAAATTGGCTTGAAATTAGTTAGCATATCAATGAATTGAAAGTAAAATATATTGGAAATGTCACGTTTGATCTACCTGTGCCTGCTAACACCGGTTACAGATTTACAACTATCAGCTACTGACGAATGGTAAAGAAAGGGAAATGTGTCGTTAGACTAAATTGATTTTTTTTATCGAGTCGTGAACGATTCGATATTTTGCATTTTCAAAAGAGCCTCTCGTTTATTATGCAAATCAAATAGCTAAGAAACACATTTAAAAATTTGCATTTTCTTGTACTTAAGTTGAACGGCCTCTAGCGAAATTATTTCGCGAAATGTTGAATCCACTCCTAAAATACCTGTATACATAATTTAGCACTTTCTCAAAAGAAATGAAATAATCTTTATTAGAACAATTTTCAAGAACAGGCAAGTCAAAAATATCGGTATTCTTATACCTCAATAATTATGTATATATTATGCGATTTGCAAAGTAATAAACTCGTAGGAAAAATAATAAAATGATACTATAATACTAATTTCAATGTGCAGATCCCAATGGGATCGTGCGACATTGACTTGTATAGCTGTTCATATGTTATTGCTAATCACAGTCTATCTGGGCAATGTTGCCTTTAGAAATGGACTTGTATCTCAATGTCAAATAGCTAGAGGTTTAATATTTTCTATGGACTCGACGGTAACTTTGCGTAAATTTATTTTTAATATGAAAATTAAGTTGATGAACTGAGTCTGAAGAGGCAAAACAAGTGTCACATTTAATAACACAGCCAGTGGAATAACAAAGTTATCAATTTCATTTAGATGCTTATTCAAGGATATTTAAGGATAATACGAGGGACACTATTTGTATTACCTGTAGCCACATTTCAGTGCAGTTATAAGTATTTTAATGCGTATCTATGCCATATCAACGCAAACTATGTTGAAGTCGTATTGTTGTTTTTCATTGATATAAATATCCAAAATATTACATTTTTTTGTTACTTCCGTTCCCAACGTGGAGAATATGGTCTCCAAAAGGAGGAATTTCAACAGAAGTTTTCTATGAGAACTGCTTGTTACTCAGTTGCTCAACCTCTATTTGTAGGAGGGAGCTTTAGACATCACAAACATTCATGATTACGAACAGAAATCAATTAAAAGATCAATTTATGAAACAGTCCGCACCGGGAAATGAACCCGAGACGTCCGTAATCAACAGCGCCACGGACGGTCACAAAATATTACATAAATGTCACTAGTAATATAATACCATACTAAAATCGTAAATTTCGTTAGCATTTTTGCATCAAATTACTGTTTTCCTCGTCTCAGATAAAATAGAAAATCATACATCACTAAATTTAAAAGAATCATAAATGATCATTATCTCATAAAGATACTATTAAAAAACAAATACGTTTATTACAACAAATGCCCCTTACGCTTTTTATAAATATATTTGAGAAAACACAAGCTCACCGATGGAAGCATTAAATACTAGACCAATGCGGTCGACGTGCCATTAGAAATTCATTATACTTAAGTTTATCGATAAAACACATCTCTTTATAGATCGTCTGCGGAAAACTGTGTATTTAATGTCACATTTACCGTGAGCACACGTAAAACTTTCAGTATCCAATCAACTATTATGTAATATATATAAAGACCACAACTCTCTTCAGTTTCATACAGGAGTCCTGTAACAGGCATGGACAGAACTTTAACCGCATAGGGATATTAAAAGATAAAAAATAGCAAAGTATTTAGTTTCATAAGAATTTAAAAATAATATTAACAACTGTTTCGACAGACGCCAACATAGTCAAACGCGTACAAAAAGAAAAGAATTCTTTCTGATAATATAATGTAACAATATTATAAAAAAATTATAAAAATCAGCAGATAGCAAGATGCACAGACAGAGAGAGAGAGTGCATGTGTGTGTGTGTTTGTTTACTATGTACTGCAGGCAACCGCACAAATATTTTAATTGTGAAACTAAAAACTTTACTATTTTTTATTTTGGAGTTCTATAAATTAATTCCTCGGTATTTATACTGCTCATGTATTGAGTTGATAATAAATACTTCATTAATTTTAAATCATGTTTTTTTTCTAATATCAAGCATTTATTACGGTTTTTTATGAAGCATATTAACAGGCGTTGTTCAAACGTAAGCTGGATGTATTTGTGTCTTACCTTCTCCCCAAGTACAATAGAAAGTAATAACGTCGCCCCATCCTTCATTTTTAAGTTGAGAATTAGAATCATTATTTACCTTAGAAATAAATTACCTTGAGATATAGCTATTCTGAAGATGCTTCTTAAAGAAGCGAAACACGGGTCACATTTTTTAACACAGCCAGTGGAATGACTTAGTTAAATTTTATATTAAAAATGTATCCATCAAAAAAAATAACGGACGAAAGTCGGTCGCTTTACTTCTCTTTCGTAGAGAGTGAGAAAAGTAGTTTCTATGGTTTGAAATCGTCACATACATGGATACCTTTGAATACAAATCCATAAATGGATTGAATTATAGTATAAATTCATTCAAGCAACAGAATCCTTGACATTGAAAAATTTGTATGTAAAGATTTTTAACATAGCCATTAATATTCTTTAGCACCAGTCTATGGAACAAAACATTCTTCGTCTAAAACACCGAAAGTAAGATTTGACAATTTTTCAAAATGTCAAAACAAAATTTTCTTATTATTTAAAATAGTTTATGCCAAATTTCCTTTTCCCACCTTTTATGTATTTACAAGAACCAATTAGATAAATTTCATTAGAAAGTAATTACTGTGAACTTTGTAAGCCATGTTTTGAAGTTATAGTAAATATAGCTAAAAGCTTTAAATTGTATTTAATGTTAAAATTATTACTACCAGGGTACGTAAGGTGGACCTTTCCCGGAATTCTATTTTCTGAACTTAATGTATGTACATATATTGTCAATCTCATGAAAATATCTCTGTATTTAAAATAGATAATATAATATGTTCAATTGTATTTTTTTCTAAATTACTGATGGACTTCTGTCATTTGTTTTTAAGAAAGTGTTTCTCATAAATATACAGTATGAAAGTGTTAATATCCCTGCCGTATATAATACACTGGCCTAGTAAACCATGTACCAGTGGTCGGTCACCTATATGCACCGAAGTGTGACACAATTTGTGAAATTTATTATGTATTGGATATACTCCGCGTATCATGGAAGTTAAACCAGTAAAAATAAAGCAAAAATAAAAAATTATACCCACTACAGTAAAAACATCATAAAAATACAAAAATCAACTTTTGATGCATTTATATAGTCCGTTATAGTTTGAAGTATTTAACTTTATGCATACTTCCGAACGATTCCTATTCGGATTTATAATATCTCTTAAAGATTTTATAAATCCGAATCATTGTATACATCGAAGGTGTTTTGGCCAATTGATTTAAATCTCAAAAAACATCAAAGCAGGTCTCGGCCAGATGATGTAAATTAAAAAAATAAATTGACCACATTTTGGAAGGGAAACATCCTTTTACATTGGTTTAAAAATTCTGACTCCCCAACTTTACGTATATATCGACACTCCCTACGTATAATCCCGTATCTGCAAACACTAGAATTAACGAGAGTGCATTTCAAAGATTCCATATATTGTTTTCGATATAAACAGTTTTTATTCTCTAGTGAACAATTTCAATTTTGAAGGTTACATCAATTGGCCAAAACACCGCCGATTATGTCGACCATTATGATCTAGTGGTAAAAGCTTTACTCTACCAATTAAATTGGTCTTGTTTAAAGTCAATATCAAATTCAAATCTATTCAATATTACATTTGAGATCTTCGACATGGGTGTTTGGATGTCTTTTCGCCGTTGAAATTGAGTTTACGTAATGTGATTTTAAAAAAAAAAAATATTTGTCGACTTGAATAGAAAGTTTATGTAAATTGAGAAAACACAAATTTGATTAATCTACTGAGTGATAACCAAATAGTTATCAAATATACATGTATATATTAAATTTGATTCAATCGATAAGTATGTTTCATCTTCGGAATGATGTCCACAGTAATAGTACTTTTTTAATACAGTTATACAGCATTCTACGTTTTTCATATACATTATGAAAATCTGTTTTTAAATACTATTTTATTTATTTTATTATGATTAGGGCTTCCAATCTTCAGATCCCGATAAATTATTCAGTCCCGTAATCCCGGGATGGTTATTCAGGCAATACTTGAAGTGATTTTGAAATTCACTGTAAATGCTAAAAATGATGTTTAACTACAATGTGCACCTCGGTTTTTTCTGTACATAGTTTTTTTATAATACCTATAAAATTAATGTAAATTTATTGTAGATCCTCCTGCCCATATTTTGTAACAGCCGTTTTTAACTAGTTTGAAATGGGAGACAAATTAGGATCGTTTCTTAATGGAATAGAGGACAATATTTTAAAGACAAATTGAAGGAAATGTCCTCTTTTTGGATACCATTTGGCAAAATCCACCATAACAATACAAATAAAAAAAAATGTAAAATTATTTTGATCTTTATGTTTTTATATTGTGATTTGAAATCAACAAAAAAAACCGTTCAAATGCACAACCGAAATATTTAATTATGTATACATTCTAATTAAAGCAATAATGGACACATATAAAATTTTAAATGTACAATTTAACACATGAAATTACCCAGGATTGAGAAATTCTGAATCCTGAAATCTCGGAATTGTAAAGGGGGTCTGGGATCGGATGCTTTACTCGTAATCAACTCAAGTAGAAAAGGTATAAAAACTCATGCCTAACATGTTCAATCCAAGTTTGAAAAAATATAAATTTGATATTTGCTTTGCCCGGACTTGTCCCAAGATCAATCCGATCGCTAGAGATATAGATCTTACCATCAGACAACACAGGGCGAAATTATTCTCTTGAACGTGCCACCCAACAGTATTTGTGCCATAGGTTGCTGACCACTGCTATATACCATATGTATTATATTATATGCGCGTATGTGAAAATAAATGTGGTGGACTGGAAGCGGTGGGTACACATTAAATACAGTGCACGCGTGGTAGAAGAGCTTCTATTGATTTCCAGGTAAAACAAGCGTATATCTAAAATGTAATCTCCAATTCTATTGGTCTGCGCGGACTGTTAAAATAATGGCTCCGTGGACCACAAAAGACTATTTATGATACATATATGGAAACACGCCGTGCTTCTATTATCAGCGAATTAAGCGATAAATTAGTATTAATTCAACTCCAAAGCAAGCAAAAAAAAAAATTGTAGCTTTGCGGAAACTGAGACGAAGCGGTCGAAATTTGATCAAATTAACAGATCTGGGCCTGGTCAATTCAGGCCCATACCATATGAATTTTAATACTACGCTTGTTACCCAAACCCGACTCGACCATATTTATATTTCTCGGCCGGAAAAGAATATGTTTTTTATTTAAATTTACGATAAAATATGATTTTTTTAAAAAAACTGGTGTCCCTAGATGAATCCAAACGGGCAGAGATGTTTACTGTGATCCGTGACTAGGCCACGCTGACTTGATCTCAATCAAGGCCAACTTTGAGGCATTCGATAAATCTGTAACATCGAATGGGGAACGGGATATTCTCGATTCCTCTTTATATTCAACGCGAAGTAGATTAAACTCTAGCGCTACTGCGAATTCTCAGTATACGGATACACAGGATACTTAATATCGTTTAAACTGACTGGATGAGCAAGTTACGTTTTCTTTTTTTTTCTTTTCTTAAGCACAATAGTGCATGGTTAGAAGATCAATCCCGTGCAGCTATACATCGGGCCATTTTTTTTCTTGATCGTTATTGCATTATCAAAGGCGGCCGTGAAACAGCGGCTGCATATACTTAACTTGTACTTAATTACCATTTTGGTGAAATGTTCCAGATTTTGAACTAAAACTATTAAGATATTAAACCCAATGAAACACAGGGCCGGTCAAAAATATTGATATATACACAACGGCTACTTTATATTTTTATAACAACAGTAAAATATTCTAATAACTTTGAATAAATTTCTGATAATCATAAATCTTTGCCGTAATAAATCACAGAACGATTGCAACTGGTCGAACAATGTTTGAGATAAAATTCTACCTCTTTTTTCAACCATATTTGTAATCTGCGTAAAATATCCCCAAACATTGGTAATTTAAGTGATATAAAATTTGACGTGATTTATTGTTTTGTCCTTTTTTATCGTACATATTTATTATCAAAATAAATCACTGTAATATTTCCGTAAACTGTATAACAGGGGTGGCCACACTTTCTTTCTAGGAGCCACTAGTTGATAAAATTATTGATGGCGATCGAACGATATCGCTTGTTATTATATCATGAGAGAATAATAAAAATCTAATTTATATAATTCTTGAGAAATAGTAGTAATAGTTTGTTATTGTTACTTTAAAAAACAAAATTGTTTCAATACTTAAATACTAAAGTGACATAATAACGTAATAAAATAATTATAATTATAAAAAGTGACCACGGGTAGATGGAAAAGTTTTTACACTTTCATATAAAGTGTGCGGAAATTTTCACTACGATAATTATTAACAAAACTATAATAAAAAATAAGTTGGTACATTTAACACTAAGTACCATAAACTTTTCTATAAAAGAAGATTTTTTACCCGTAATTTTTCTCACAAGTATATCGATACCTCAATTTCAAAGTGTAACAACTCAAAAAGCATAGATATGAGAAAATAAGGAAACAAGAATTCAGACAGGTTTAATCATCTACTGCAGTGCTACTCAGAAATTTTCTGTGTGCGGACCAGTGAATATTTTTCAGTATATAAAATAAAAATGGGATAGAAAGTAATATATCTTTATTGAATTCAAAGAATTAAAATTTAGGAACATTGATATTACACGAGACACGTGTCGATATTAACTATTTTTCTCAGTTTTAACTATATATTTATTTTGCTGAGCGCGGACCGGCTTTCGCCAGTCCACGGACCACCATTTGAGTAGCACTGATCTACTGTACATCTAATTTTCGTTGATTTTTAATTGAGTTATACGACTATCTTAAAATATAGTTATTTTTATAATATTGTAAACATAAGTAATTTTTGTATTGATAATAGTGTCGGCGTCCGTGGCGCAGTTGGTAGCGTCGCTGGCTACGGTTACGGATGTCTCGGGTTCAATTCCCGATGCGGACGGTTTTCATAATCTTTCAATCGATTTATGGATTTTTGTTATGGAGTCTGAGTTCTCCGTTCTACCCATCCCATCCTCACGGGGAGTAGCGAGAGCGATTAGCCAACCACTAGTCCTGCCCTATCCTTATATCCCTACACTCTTCGAAAAAAAGAAAGGTTGAGCAACTGAAGTAGTTTTCGTAGAAAAATTCTGTTAAGATACCTCCATTAGGAGACCATATGCTCTGTATCGCTCCCAATACATGGAAACATGTGGAAAAAATAGTTTTAACCGGTTTTCACAGAATTATCGTAGTTATTACAGTTTGGATCTAAAGTAATAATTAACCACTGTCATTCTAAAATAACGACAGATACCATTTGTTACACTTTGGAACTGGTAGGTATCGGTATTCTAAGCATTTTTTCATACTCAAAACACAACTTTGACTTGTTACACTTTGGAACTGAGGTATCGTTATATAAATTCATTCGTTCTCGTAATATGTTACTCAAAAGTAAGTCGTCCCAAAAAAAGCTCCCAAAAGAACTTCTTAACGCTGACAAGTTGAGTTAGATGGCAAATAAGTGTGTACATTTAAAAGTATTTATCGGTTATACTCACACTTTTCCAGGGGTTGGCAGGCTTCTAGTCGCGAATGAAAATCTCAGACGTTGCTGGTATTTTCAGCCGCTGACAGATTAAAATGCGTTATCCATTGTGTGAGAAGGGAAGCATTTTTGGCTTCCTGAAATTGAATTTTCAATATTGCGTCTGCTAATAAAAGATATTTTATATTACATTTTTGCAATACATGGCAAGACTGATTGAAATATTCTTTATGTATTGTAAATATTTAAAGAATTAAAACACAATTCGTTTTATACTTCATCCAAATGTTTTATAATGATCAAAATCGGTTTCGCTGGTGTTGAGCATTATTGGTTTTTTTTTATATTAAGCCTCTCCACCATGATGTAACAAATAACAGTTCAAAATTAGACTTATCGTCATTTAATTGTAGCTATTCAGTTTATCGGATTCTTCGTCTAATTAAAAGTATAAACATTTTTTTCGTACGCTTTTGTCTGGTTTCGAAAGTAATTTGTCATTACATATTGTGTAAAATGATTTACAGTACATGTATGTATTTTTTTTAGATTTCGAAAAAATTAAGACTTCGGTTTTTGCTTTTCATCACCTTATTTGACTGTGTTTGTGCGATACCGACACATCAACTTTTGGTTTGTTAGAAGTCGTTGCAATTCTTAGTGAATTTTTGAGGTGCTAGTTTTATAAATGAAAAGTAGTCGAAAATGTTATACAACAATCTTGAAACGTACACTCAAATTCTTCAATTATATTGATAATCAAGGCTGCATATGTTTTGCATTGACGTTTAAGCATTGTGCGATCGAGTTATGAAAAATAGAGAAAAATAATATTAAAATTACTTGGGCTGCGAGTTGAATACTCCTTGTCTAAGCTTTGTTTATTCCAGTTCGGTGTATGTGGTTTACGTGAAACCAATTTTCACGGCTTTATGATGTGTACAGTTACCGCAAAACTGGAATTATACAGTTATTAGTTATCCTCGTATGGTCCATGCGTTTTCTGTACATGTTAATATTATTCTCCATTTAGTCAAAATTAGATTCATTTTAAACGTTTTTTTACGTCATATATAATTTTATTAATTTGCTTTAAACAAGACATTATGAAGATAATGAATGTTTTTTTAAAAGCAAGGTCCATAAAATGAGCCACACAGTTGAAATACATGATAGACCAGACGACATTTGTGAAATATAACGTATAAAATCACAATTATTGTAAAAGAACAAAAACTCTACTTTTTTATTTGTAAATTAATCTTCAATTCATGTACTGCAAAACATTTTTTTACACTTAAGTAACAAAATACGACACGTGTATCGCTTTTTTAAGAAGCATTTTCAAACTGACTTTTTCGCTAGACTATTTATTTCTAAGTTGAACAATAATTCTAATTCTCAACTGAAAAATGAAGGATGAGTTGGAATTATTCCTTCCACTGGCCGCGGGAAAGGGGTAAGACCCAAACGATAATAGTAAAGTAATAAACCTACACCAATCTTCATTTGTAAATCAATTTTACTTTTATATTATGTATATTTAATTCAATTTTTAAGTAATAAACCTTGTTAGATGAAAGAAGAAATTCAAAATTATGTAAAATTTTAATGTAAGTACGACTTAAAACCTCTTAAAAATCCAAAATTGAAAGATTCTAAAAGAAATAAAAATTGCATTTCAATTTTTCAGTAACAAGTCACCCGTGATCCAATTTTCATTTCAAAATATTAAGTAATATCTTCCAAACGATTTTTTTCGCCACTCTAAAAACACTTAAAATGCGTATTTCTTACAACTCAAATTTGCACAAGTTCCCTTTTGCTTTTGGGGCGACAAAACTGTCTAAATAATTGAACCTGAGAAACATAAATGGTACAATGACGAGACTGGAACGTGCCCACTGTAAATGGACCTCATTAGAGAAGTGTCATTGCAATTTTCTCTTTCCTGTTACGATACAGTCTTTTCTACGTATTTATTTATTTTGGTTCTTTACACAGCTAGACAGCGGAATTGAGTACTTAAGCTGTTGAATTTACGAAACAAAAAGTTTTGTCAATAATGAAAAAATATAAGTATAACATATTTTTTTTACATTGTGTGCGAACGAAAGAAGTAAAACCCAAGAAAAAGATTACATGTCAATATATGATGTTGGCGTCGGTGGCGCAGTTGGTAGTGTCGCTGACTACGGTTACGGATGTCTCGGGTTCAATTCCCGGTGCGGACGGTTTTCATAAATTGATTTTCAATGGATTTCTGTTCGTAGTCTGAGTCATCCCTCCCACCAGCCCCACACATGTCATCATTAGGGGGCGTAGAGAGAGCGATTAGTTAACCACTAGTTCTGTCCTAGCACTATCCTTCTATCCATACTCTCTACAAAAAGAGAGGTTGAGCAACTGAGTAACAAGTAGTTCTCGTAGAAAAATTCTGTTAAGATACCTCCATTAGGAGACCATATACTCCACATTGGGAGCGGACATGGCAAAAAAATCCAAACAAAATTTTCCCAATATTACCTGCAGCTTTCCCTCCTATGAGACTATATGCTAAAAAAATATGGACTTTTATATTATTTTATTTTTCAAAAAAGTATACGTTTACTTTAAATAGTATTAATAATTTTTATAAAAGCTGCACACAATTAGCTTTTGCTCACTTTTGACGACAATTTTAAAAAAGGCTGAGTAATGCAAGTTATACGCCGTTTATTATTTTAGTAACAATATTTTTTTAAACTTATAAAATTAATATAATACATTGATATCTAATCATTTAACTTTGTTATTATACGAAGCTTACATTTATATAACATTCATTGTTTAACTAATTAAATTACTTGATTTATTAAGGAATCTTTTAAGTGAACGAGAGCCGCGAACGAATCACGAATAGAAAGGACCATTCAAACGAACGTCGTCTTACTTGACAGTGAACGAAAGTCACTCATACGTGAGTTATCGTTCAAACAAATGATAATAAAAGGGGGCAACTGTTTTACAACAAGTAATCGCTCAACAGCGTCCTTTGACTTTGAAATTATTTAGGAGAGAGTAAAAACTGTTTTTATCGAAAACATTATACGGTGAGTTACGTTATGAAACTTTTAAATGCACTTGTTTGCAGATACAGGATTATACGTAGTGATTGTCGATATAAAAGTGGCTTACATGCAGTAGCCGTGTCAGAATTTTTAAAGCTAAAACCAATGTAAAATGACGGTTCCCTTCCAAAAAGTGGTCAATTTACTATTTTAATCTACATCATTTGGCCGAGACCTGCTCAGCAGTCTTTAAAATGAAATCCAAACATCAACTCATTTTCGTATTTTTAGGGATACATCAATTGGCTAAAACAACGTCGAATGATCCATTAGTAATCCGTAAATTCTGAGTAGATAAGGTTAAAAAAACCATCGTGAAGTATAACTTATAATAAGTTTTTATTATTTACGAAATAAATAATGAGTTTTAAATACGTCCAACTTACCCTGTCCTGATTTGTAAAAAATAAAGAGTTAAATATGTAAGCTAAACGTACCAGTGGTTGACCGTTTAACAGAAAAATTCAGCAAAAATAACGTTTAGCATTAGACCGAATAATGACAAAGCAAGTGTATTCATAATGGATGAAATGTCTTAAATAATAATATTATTATGTTAAGAAAAAAATTAGAAAAGGGTCTGTTACAAAAAAATTGTGTTCAATTTTTAACAACCATATTGATGTGTCAGTAGTTGACCATCTAAAAAATTGAATGTTCCAGTAGTTGACCAAGTCTAATCAGAGATTTTCATGACAACCTTTCATCAGAGCTTCCTATAAAAATACTCTTAGTTGAATCAAGTAGCATATACTTACATTCACTGATATCTTTAACAATTCTTTTAAGAAATTCAAAATAAAATACTTATTAAGGTGTTGTTTTCAAATGGCCGCTATGACACCCCAATGACATATATAGTGTTGGGTTAGTTCCTCAATCCGACAAAGGAAGGTTTCACTTCTCTAAAGGTCTGAACTTTAAAATTTAGAGCAATCCCGTGGATACGTTTATAATTTTCGGTACTTTTATTGAAAAAGGTCAACTACCATTACATCATTTCATGATAAATAATGTTACTTGTCTTACTTTTTATGTATTAGAAAATGTGCGGAAGCAACAAGTCAAGAAATACAATGAAACACAATGGCCGGTTGACTTTTCATTGAAACATCTTTCAAAATATGATAAAATATTTCTTTGTGTATCCAAAGCCTTTTCGTGAATCTTTCAAATGCTACCACAAATGTCACGTACGATTGTAAGAGCTTAACATTTCAGCACAGATAAGTTGGGTTTGAATCCCTCTGTAAAGTCATTCAAGGCATTTCAAAATCATTCACGCGGCAGAAAATTTTGACGCCATTTTATAAAAACAAGTCACGTACAAAGAAATTCCATCGTTCAATTCAGTGACGTCTCTTTTGATTCGCAGTTAAGTCAATGCTTGAGGGCGCTAAATTCAATGGGCCGGTAATTTTAAGACTGGATTAAAATTTCTTTATATCGAAAGTTAAATAAAAAGGTAATGAATTTCGTAAACAAATAAAACAATTTTCTTGTGATAATAATTTCACTACTTATTATAACGACTGTGTTTTGGCCAATTGATGTAACCCTCAAAATATACGAAAATGAGTTAATGTTTGGATCTTATTTTAAAGACGACAGAGCAGGTCCCGGACAAATAGTGTAAAATGAAAAAATAAATTGACCACTTTTTGGAACGATTGAAACGTCATTTTACATTTTACAAATTTTTAGACCCGGTCGCTTGATGTAAGCCATTATTATATCGAAAATCTCGTATGTGCAAACATGATAATTAACAGGAGTAAATTTCAAAGACTTAGCATATATTTTCGATAAAAACGGTTTTTTCTCTCTCATTTCAATTTTTCACGTTACATCAATTAACCAATACATCGTTGATATAATGTATCTCATGTTTTGTTATATCGGTATTACCATCCCTAATTGGGTGTATTTTAATATATTGTAGACTATACAGTATGACTTCGAATGAAAACATTAATATATAGTGGTTTTTATAATAATTAATGGTAAGACAACGGATCGACCCTAATTTTTTTAATGTGGTGGTTTTTTAATTTTGAGGGCTACATCAATTGGAAAAAATACCGTCCATGTCGTGAATTTCGTTTTGCAAATTGCCAGAAACCCAAAATGAAGCCCGAAACTCGCAAAAGAAATTAAAACTCTTTTTTTATTACTGCAAGGAGCTGTTGATAGAATACTTGACATGTGCTCTGTTAATGTCAACTACAGTAGTAATACAACAATAACTGTTACAAAATACACAAATATTGTCATGGGAAACGAATTACGAAAAAGCAACTCGATTTCAATTTGATTGCCACCAGCAAATTGTTTTTACTGATTAGTTCATTTGATTAACTTAAAGATGACAAAGATCGAATCAAATTTGAACAAATGAATCTCTTTTTTTTCAACGCTCCATTCAAATACATTTTCGTATTTCAAATTGTTATTTTTATTCTGCTGTAAAAAGAGTTGAATCGTTTTTTTTTGCAGGCTTAAAGATCTTTTCAAAGAGTAAAACTATCAAATTTTCTTCATTATTATTTGTAAACTATAAACGGTTACGGATGTCTCGGGTTCAAGTCGCGGTGCGAACAGTATCATGAATCGATTTTTCAATTGATTTATGGATTTCTACTCGTAAAAACAGAGCATAGCGAGAGTTATTAACTACCAGTAATCCTGTCCTGGGCTTATCATTCTATCCCTACACTCTTCGAAAAAGGGAGGTTGAGCAACTGGCTAACAAGCAGTTTTCGTAGAATACTTATGTTGGGATACCTCCATAAGGAGGCAATATTATCCACACTAGGAGCGGACATGGCAAAAAAAAACTATGCAAATTGATGATTTAGATTCATTAGTTTGCAAACGAGACATGATATATTCCTAATAAGTATGATAAATTGTCATAGACTTTTTGTTCCCACAGTCTTAGGTATAAAAAATCAAATTGAAAGGCATTAAAAGAGTTCTAGAAGTACTATGGAGAGAGAGTACGCATGAAAGCTCTTGCATTATATCTATATCTTATTTAACTGTCTACGACCTTGACTTGAGTATTTTTTCTTGGACATTCATGGAAAAATGACTACTGAATACACCGTGTAGAAAGTATATACAAAGCGGGTGGAAATAGATAGAACGTTGAGTACCCTAAATAATGTTAAATATGGGAAACGGTGGAAAAAAAGATAAAGAATAGTAATAAAAAATGTTTGTACATTCTATATTGGGACGCCAATTCTTCAAGTGTTCAATGACATAATGACTAGAAAAATCGATCACACCTGTGGAATTTTGAGACTATGTATAAAAAAATAGTACTTGAAAGTCAATATGAGATAGAAAGTAATCTACTTAAGTTTTCAGTCATAACAATCATTTAAAAATATCGTTTTAAAGTACGTATACATTGATAAATTAATACGTAATTACAACAATCTGTAATTACGTATTCAGATTCACCCACCACTGCGAGGCCTTTCCTTCCTGGTGTTTTACCTTTAGTGGTAATTTTTAAAAGAGGCATTTGTGAATGTCTAGGTAAACCTATTTTTTACACAGTCGATAGTGCATACAAAGAGTCTAAAAGAAAAAATCGATATATCCACTTTGCAACGTAAGTAGTAATTGACGGCTGTGTTTTACTCTTAAATTATTACTTTTAACGATAGTTTATTTTTTACATATTGAGGTTATACTGGTTTTAAATTTCAAAATGAATGCAATTTCAAGCTCTTTGTAATGGTAAAACGCATGAAGTCATACAAAATAATGACTTTGGAAAAAAACAGTGTTAAGTCATATATATTTTTTTTTATTTTTGCCGAAAGCATGATGTGACTGCAACTTATCCATACCAAATCTTATGATTTTTATGCCAAAAAACTATTCTTTATAACGTATAAAAACATAATTTACAAAACAAACACTTGTAAAATTTGAATTGTTGAGATTTTTTACATTGTATTCCTTGTATTTCGTCACTAACTCGAACTGACCTCAGTTCGAGTTAATTTGTGTGCTCGAATGCGTGAAAATGCCGAAAAGAGAAACCCGGATCACCTGATCAGAGTACTCTGAAAAAAAGTAATTCTTTAAATGCTATTATCTCAGAACGTGTTTTCATGACATAAAGCCTTGTGACAGTATAACCTCGATATGCACATTCTGTGCTTTTCTTTATAAACCAGTCAATCGCTAAATGCAATAAATATAAGCGAAAAACAAATTAACGTATCTGTATTTGCTTGTAACTATTGTAGTTATCAGATTCTGCGTGTAATTAAGAGTTAAAACATTTTTTGCGTGTGTTCTAATTGAATTTTGGAAGACATTTATCATTTTATGTTATATTATGTGAAATGACTTAAAGTAAATATGTACTTATCGGATTTCTCATATTAGAAATATTTACAAAAAATATGATTTTCGTTAGGGGTTTTGTTCACAGTATTTGTAGTATTCGAGCTGTCAGTTTCACGTCAATGATTTTTTGTGTTTAAGTTTTAAGTTTTCAGCGTATTTAACCATTTAATTAATCGTTGGCGACGGATTTATACTGGTTAAACGTTGATTCAACACAACATTTCATCTGTTAATTTGTATAAAGGTTATTTGTTCATTGCAAAATTGGCTGAAAACAATCCATCGCGGAAAATCCATCAATTCAATACAGCGGATTTGTATATGGTTTGAATGACATATTGTGATTTAATCGTCCTTCAATAACTTCCGCTTGTTTTACTATCTGACTGCAAAATTGTCATTGAACATTCGCATGTGCTTAATATCATTTAGCAATATTTAAAAACTTTGTTTATTTAAAATATTGTTAAAATGAAAGCATTCTTATATAATAAAGAACATTAATATTTAAATTTTTGTGCTTATTAAATCGCACAATAATAAACTGGTCTTTAAAAGTATTTTTTCTTTATAAATAATCAAACTAAATTATAAAAAAAAATATTTTTTGTTCATGGTGAACTACGAAACAAAGTTAACATCTTCAAGATAACTATTTAAGTATCGTCTTAACCATTAAAGGTTCGGTAATAGAAGAAAAAAAATGATTCCTACCTTCGCGTCATTCTTTCTGTAGCCTTCGTGAATCTTCCAGACGTGCTCCGGTCCGCAGCTGGCGACCTGCTTCCCGATCTCGAAGAACTCCAAGATCGGGTTTGCATCCCACGCGTTGTGCACCACCACGGGTGCACTCTTGAACTTGGAGAACATGCTGGAGGTGAGCATCGTGCGCTGGTTGACCCCCAGACCACCGAACGAATTCTTCTTGTTCACGCACTTATTCATACAACCAGATTTTATTTAAATTCGCGCTCGGGAACCTGTTGTTTCGGCTGCGCCGTCGAGGCGCTATTGTCTTATTACAATCTTATCCTGGGAAAATAAAAAAATAAACTCAAAGCGGAAAAAAAAACAAACAAATAAACAAAATAGGCGAAATAAATTCCACCAATGTCTGAAAACTCGACACACGTTCATTGTTTAATATATATTTTAGACAATTTAATATATCCATTTCGAATCACAAGGTATGATCGTTTTTTGAAAACATGTAGATAAGCACGATATCACAAAACATTTCAGTTTTTTTTTTTTCACAAAAATTATTTTCATCGCGGTATTTTGCGAAAAGTAAAATGTTGTTTTTTACAAAATTGCGTTCAGTGAAAACACAACATTTTGAGTGGTAGTTTTTTTTTATGGAAGAGCACACAATTTAACATGGAAATAAATAAAACATCATTTTATACATTTTGAAATATGCTACCGCAGTTTTTTATGTCGCAAATGCTAGTTTTGATTTAATCGAATTTGAATACGCACGTGTTTATTTAATATTACAAATTAATGCATATTAAATTTTAAAATTGATATTATTTAACCTATATTAAAAATAATCAATCATATTTTTTATTTTTCTCATATTGCATGAGTTTTCTTAATGAGTTTTCGATTGCCTCAATGTTGTGTGTTTTAGGGAATATTTTTAAGAAGTATTTTGGTATAAATAATTACTAATTTTTTTAATGTAATGATTTTTTTGCAGAATAGGGACGCTATAATATTCTTAGAAAGCGCTTTGAGGTGACAATATTATATAAGTAAAATATAATTGCGTATGTTATAAATCTCACCAGAGGTAACATGTAACTGAAAAGTAGACTGAATTGAATTGGAATTGGGGTTTCAGATAACGTAAATGCGGATCAATCGACGGTACCAAATCTATCGGTACCTTTAACTGACTGTCTTTTAATTCAGATGTGGAGCATATTGGCTTCTAATGAAGCAACTCAACACAAGTTGTTTTACGAGAATTGTTTTATGTTCAGTCACGTAATCTCTCTTTTTCAATATTGGAAGTATAGAAAAATTGGTTTAATGAAAAGATAAGCAGTCAACTCATCGCTTTCTTTACACCCCTTTAAGAAATTAGATGAAGGAATAAACGTGAATAATCCCATGCATTTCAACTCAGATCCATAAATGGATTGAACAATACATTTTTTTGTCCGAGAAACTGACTACGAATAAGACGAACGTCTTCTACCAATTAACAAACTAGAAGAAAGCTATCTCGGTAAATAAATAAATAACAAACTATTTATCGAAGTATAGGTACTCCACCGAATGTGAATAAAATATTTTATATTACAACAAATTACAACAGAAAGAAATTTTCAGAAAAGACGGTATATCATTTACGAAACATTTTCAGACGGAAAACCGAAAAATAAAAGATGAATATACTACAAACATTTTCATTTAAACGGTAGTGAGACACGTCTAGAAACATCTAGCTATAATTTTACTGGACGTTCTAAAATATTTTTAATGGCTGGACGGAGCTGTGCAATCCTCGCATGACTAGTGTACGAAAAAAGAGGCTGAAGAATGACAGGGTATCTGCATGGTGACTATACACAACGCAAAGCAAGATAGTGTGCACAAAGAAATACACACATACATAGAAACAAAGGTTTCTTTGTGAATGATAAATTGCAAAAATTCATCTTAAAAAAAATGAGAAAAGAATTTTATTCTCACTAGTGAGAAGTTATAAATTTGTCAGTTATCTTTCAAGTACAGATGAAATAGTAATAAAAAACGATATTAATTATCTAATAATAAACTCGCATGGAAAAGTTTATCGTATATGTTTCAGCACGCTTTCGGAAATAATGATAAAAATGTTTGGAAACTCGCTAGTCCGTATAAAAAATATCTTGAAGCCGTATTATGGCGTATTAAACGTATTATAATTAGTGTATTATAAAAGTGGTTTCAAACAGGTGTTGAATTAACCGAAGATTGTCTTTTAGCGCACATAGATTTCAACGATATTTATCATTAAAAATCATAGTTACAATAATACAGTTTAAAGTGTACGCCATTGGTCTTGCTAATTGCATTGCTTTAAATATTTTCCAGCATAGTATGAGAGCTAAGTAATAAAGTCACTGATAATAATTTTTAAATAATGATTTTCAACAAACCGTATATTAAACCACCTTCACTAATTAAAAAATAATCTTGGCATGTTCATTAAAAGTTGCCAAACCCTACAAAAATCGCTTGTAATATTTCCCTGTAGGCGCAGAGGTTGGGCTTAATTTCGTTGCGATTGTAGAGTGTTCGATAGTTACTTGAGTTTTCAAACAATTGTCATCATATCGATGGTGTTTTGGCATATTGATATAACGCTCAAAAAATACGAAAATGAGTTAAAGATTGGAACGACAGAGGATGTCTCGGCCAAAAGATGTAAATTAGTAAAATAAATTGACCACTTTTTGTAAGGATACATCATTTTACATTGGTTTTAGGTTTAAAAATTCTCACTAGGCCACTATTATATCGACAATCCCTACGTATTATCCCGTATCTGCAAACATGAGAATTTACAGGAGTGCATTTCAAAGATTCATAAAGCAACTCACCATATAATGTTTTCGATAAAAGCAGTTTTTACTTACTCCTGAACAATTTCAATTTTAACGGTTACATCAATTGGCCAAAACACCGTTGATATGACTGAGGATTTTAGATATCAGATAATTGTATATATATTCCTAACTATCTTTGCATTCCACGTCAGTATTGGAGTCATCTAGAAACTGACATATCAGCAACTCGTTTATATGAATGATTTTATGCTAGAGAAATACCCTCCCAGAAATATAGTTCGCGCCAATCAATGTTGTTTTAAAAGTGTTAGTAACAATATTAGTGAGAGTAAAAACCGCAACTCACTGTCCGATTGCTAATTCGTGTAATTTCCGTTTTATAATTTCTTGAAAGTATTTTTTAGATATAAATAGCGTTTATTAAACTTGTTGAAGCAATAAAATTATTCAAAACTTCTACCCAAATTGAAACTGAATTTAAAAATTACGCTATTGTTTAATATGCATTTCATGAACTGAATTTCTTGACACAAGAGCTAATTTATATTAAACTCATTTTAATGCAGAAGAACTCGGATACGCTTACGGAAGAAAAAATGCAAAATTTCTTGATTCAATCGCATCAAGTTTAAAGTATTTTCAAACGCCCTTAGATTTTTAAAATCCTCACAAGAGTATTCTAAATGTAATATAATTCAATAAATTACTCTAAAGTTCAATTCACATTTTCTCTTACGCCAGGAAGTAAAATCGACTGTTTAATGAACGTAGTAACTCTTTTTTAAACACGTAGATAAAACGGTTTAGACGAAAATTTGTTTTTTCGAAACTAGCTTTTGAGCCTTGTGAAAATCGTGTACTTTTATTTCATGAAAAGCAAACCACAGATACAAAACAAAGCTACCACCGTGTTATGAATTCAATTTGCGGAGTTTTCCAGTTTCATTAAAATAATATTGTTTATATTTTATTTACAAAAATATTCCAAGCTCTCATACGGGTGAATCGGAGACCCCACGAGCAACATAATTTAAAGGCCCTGTTTTCCGAATAGCGAAAAATCACCCCAATAATTATTTGACATTTTCATATTACATACAAAAAAATAAAATATTATCTACTTACAAACAAATAAAATATGATCTATTTGTAATCTTTTATTATCACAAATACACCGACTGTGGAAAATAAAAAAGACGTAACCCACACACAAAAATTACTGTGTATAGCCTAAACAAAACGTGTACTAAATTGTATACATTGTGATTATCGAAAAAAATATATTTTGAAAAGATGAAGGGATATGTCATTTTGTCTTTCTACATTAGATATATTATATATTTATATTGACTGTGGAAAGGAAAATAAGGACGTAACACACACTCAAAAAATATTGTGTATAGCCCAAACAAAACGTGTATTAAATTGTGTACATTGTGATTTTCGAAAAAAAAATATTTCGAAAAGACGGATGGATAAGTCCTTTTGTCTTTCTAACGTCGATATATTGTATGTGTGTGTAAAAATATAGTGTATTTTCACATCTGTGTGAGTTATACACACTAGTTACGTCCTTTTCTCTTTCCACGGTCGATATAAATATAGTGTATTAATTAATTAGCACGTTTTGTGTGATCTATACACAATATTTTTTGGTGCGGGTTACGTCTTTTTCCTTTCCACAGTCGATATTATTACTAATGCCGAAGGCGTTACAATGAAAGCATATATTAAAACATGTTGTTGCTGTTGCTGTGAATTCTTTGTGAATTATAAAATAAATATTTAAAATTGAATTAAGTATATGTGGGCTATAAGCACCTTATGGGATAATCTGCCACTGTTTACAATATTATTTAATGTTATTTAAATATTATTTGCAAGGTATCGTTTGTTATTTCAAAATAACATTTAAAACGTGATAATGCATTGGGTCACCTTCAGCTTATTTTGTTTGTTAACACGATGTCGATTGTTACGTCTGACAAATATTTCCATGAAATCCCAACAAAGCTTTTTCTTCGGCGAATACCATAAATATTCGCAGATCAAAGTTATCAAGATGTCTTTATAGAAATGTTTTGTTGTGTTATTTTATTACTTTCACAGTACTAGTCGAATTATTTAATTATATACGACAGATATGATGAAAACGTTGAAGATATTTTAAATGTTGCCATGAGATATTCGTCAAATAAATACTAGCATAAAATAATATTATATTAATTAAATACAACTATGTATTGATTCAATTATTAGAATGCTATCATAAACAGAATGATATCATATCATATATAAACAGAGATATAATAAAAATAATGAAGTATTCAGTTCTACAAGAATTTTACCAGTTTTTTTGATACATATTCCAGGTTCTCGCCATCATCAGAAATATGTTTAAACTTCATTTAGCTTAGCTAAATATCAAGCGTAAATATAGTGTTTTAGAAGAAATAGATAATATTATACCATCTCACTATTTATTCCAACATCATAACGTTTATTTAAAATTAAAATATTTAATATATTAATAATTGTTTTTTTTTGGGTTGTTCTAGGAAAAGGAAGATAGCGTGGTGGTTCTGAAAGAAAACACTAAATCGAAAAAATGACATATTGAGTTAGTTAAACCGAAATGTTTCTTATTTCAAACCCTACCGTATGGAAAAAAAACGTATTTTTATAAATTATACTTTTACTTAAAAACAACTTTGTACAAACAAGCAAAATGAAAAAAGTATGAAATTTCATACATTTGACAAACTTCAAAGTCCAATTACTAAAAACTTGTATTTTTCTTGGTTTCGTCGCTGGCTACGGTTACGGATGTCTCGGGTTTAATTCCCGGTGCGGACGGTTTTCATAGATTGATCTTTCAATCGATTTATGGATTTCTGTTCGTAGTCTGAGTCCTACCTCCCACCAATCCCAACCTCACGGGGCGTAACGAGAGCGATTAGTTAACCACTAGTCCTGTCATAGCCCTATCCTTCTATCCCTACTCTCTTCGGAAAAGAAAAGAGAGGTTGAGCAACTGAGTGACAAGCAGTTCTCGTAGAAAAAAATCTGTCAAGATAACTCCATTAGGAGACCATATGCTCCACATTGGGAGCGGACATGGAAAAAAAAAATCTTCCAGATCAACGACGGTATACCGTATTATTAATTTGTCTTTGATGTAAATACATTGAAAATTTATTGATTATACGTAATTACGTGACCTTCTTGTAATAGTTATTATATATATTATGTAAAAGTGTCATTAGGGAGGATTTTACTTTAATTGTATCTGTTAATTTGTAGTTGTGCGAGAAAATATACAATATTAGCCCTAGGGGATTTATTACACAAAAGCAAATGCTTCGAAATTTATTTGAGAATTAATTTCACTCGATTGTTTCATCTGGTAATTTCACCTTTGCAAAACCGGCGGTCCTATACTCAGATTTAATTGCTGTATATACTTCATCGCAAGAGAATATTTCTTTAACGAATTATGCATTAAAAAATAATTTTATACACTTCAAATCAATCGATCAAAAGCGGTAATTTAACCGTAAAAGTGTAGTTTTATTGACTGGGCACTGTAAGTGTCCGGACAATAGTAAATCTGAGAATAGGAACACAGTTACTTGGTACGGTAACATTTGTTCTACAATCTTTTGTCGATATGCATTTATTCGGTCATCGGTTCTTCCCAATACCATTTTCGAGAAAAATACGAATGTTTCATTCCAAATACACGGTTTCATCAGATTGAATATTTTTTTTTTATTTCAATTTATATGGATATCTTCGTCCGTAATTAGATTTTTTCATTTAGTAGCTAGCTATGAGAAAATCCACATTGATACAGATTCACCGGCTGCTTTTTAATGGGTTTTCTAGGAAAGCGGGGTGTAACATGTTTTAATATCAAGGTTAATAAAAGAGCGAGGTAATGATTTTCAATTTCAATTAAAAATCTGACATCTAAATAAAATGTTTCCACAAACCATCGAGAACATTATTATTACTGTTCAAAACACATTAATAAATTTCATTAAATTCAAATATCGTATAATGCTGTAGCTTGAAATGTAGCTTTCCTTGAATGTTGCTTAAATAGCAATATTTAGTTTAAAGATTTTTTGGTAACTTTTTTTGGTAATTATTTGGTCAGTAATTAATTCCACAAATGGTCAGTAACTAATTCTTTCTAATGGTCAGTAAGAAATAATATTTTTTTAATTCATGTCCGCTCCCAACGTGGAGCATATGGCCTCCTAATGGAGTTATCTCAAAAGAATTTTTCTATGAGAACTGCTTGTTACTCAGTTACTCAACCTTCTTTTTTTTGAAGAGTGTAGGTATAGAAGGATAGGGCTAGGACAAAACTAGTGGTTAGCTAATCGCTCTCGCTACGCCCCGTGAGGATCGGATTGGTGGAAAGGAATATTTTAGACATCACAAACACTCAGACTACGAACAGAAATCCATAAATCAATTGTGAAAACAAATTAATGAAAACCGTTCGCACCGGGATTTGAACCCGAGACATCCGTAGCCGTAGCCAACGACGCTACCAATTGCACCACGGACGCCGGACGATAAATGGTGAGTTAATAAATATGGTCAGTAATTATTATAAGGTTAAGTTTGGTTTAGTTAAAAAACTGACCATTTATTTAAATATCTGACAGTTTAATTTAATAACTGATCACGTGTATACTGACCATTTTAATTCATTACTTCTTACTGACCAACAATTTAAATAGTTACTGGCCCAATAAATGCAGGTCTATTAATTTTATTCTCTAGGATTATCGGTGTTGTACTCAATACTACCCACTATGGTTTCACTATATTCTTACATGGTGTATTCCAAAACGTTAATAAATTAATTAATTAATGAAGTTAATACTGTCCTATCTGATTTTCCCCTCATGTCCCATTTAATAAAGCCATATCATAACAACTTTTTCCATTTTAGTTTTATTTACTTTAAGAATTTAAATAAAATGAACGATATTTTTGGGAATAGCTAGAAATTTAAATGGAATTTATATACGATAGTTTCAATGTCTTAGTGCAAAGATACTGTATGTCCAGTTTTGCTTGTATGAAAAAATCTGATTTTACGATTTGAGATGAATGAAAAATATAGACAAAATGGACATTTGGCCAATTGATGTAACCCTCAAAATTGAAAGTGTTCAGGAGAGAGTAAAAACTGTTTTTATCGAAAACCATTATATGGTGAGTTACGTTATGAATCTTTGAAAAGCATTCATGTATATTAGCATATTTGCAGATACGGGATTATACGTAGAAAAAGTTGATATAATAGTGGAATACATCAAGTAGCCGGGACTTTAAACCAAAACCATTGTAATGTGATGTTTCACTTGCAAAAAGTGGTAAATTTATTTTTCTAATTTACATCACAGACGTGCTCTGTCGTCTTTAAAATGAGAGTCAATCATTAACTCGTTTTCGTATTGTTTGAGGGTCCCATCAATTATTGGCCAAAACACCCTCAATATTATGCATTTGAATTTATAATATTTTTACAGCATAAAGATATAATGCAGACGATCGTTTTGTGAATGTTATTTTAAATTCAACGAAAACTGGACATACGGTATCTTTGAGACATTGTTTTTACTGTTGTATAAAAGGATTGCAAAGAGAAAAAAGATTATATATAGTCAATTATATACTGCATGTCTTCGAGGATTGCGATATGTACACATGACATGGACGTAGGGCAAGATAAAAGTGCTCCGTAACTGTGATTGTTTACATATCGAAAGCTAACCATTTAGGTGACAAAAAAATCTTCGACATAAGGGTGAACTGAATATTCATATTTCATAATAGTTATATAAAATGATGTTTTATATGTGAAGGGAAAATTTATCCTTTTGAAGGTTTTAACCTGGATGTCTGCAATCTGAAACAAAAGAAAAAGGTTTTGTTAATAATCCATCATATATAAGAAAGCGATTTTTTTAATTTAAGGTATCAACTGTGAGTGCTTGACAAAATTTATGATTTACATATAATGTTTTAATAATGAGATATATACATTTTAAAATAATTTACGGCAAAATATTTTCCCATTTCTGTCAAATCCCAGACAGAGACAATATAAATATATATTTCAATACCGTTCCATTGTATTACAAAATCAATTTTTTTGCAGCTGAGTCGGATTACTCCAATAATATTTTTTTAAATCGTTGAAATTACGGCATGTTTAAAGGGCTTATTTTAGCTCCAAGTCATACGTAACTCGAGTATTATGGTTTATGATAAGATACTGAAAGCGTCCGAATTATGTGAAGACAAAAAAACCACTACCTGGGGAATTCATTATTAAAAAATTGTGATGTGCCCTTTCGTTGATTTTGTAAAATAGTTCATTAAAAATTATTACTAAGAGTTGCGGAAATATTCGAATAATCCAAAATGGCCGAATATATTTGAGTTGGAATCCCTAGTTAGTATGTACAATATAAATCTAAATGATTAGATAACCCTTATTATTACTTGTTTATGCACTGACGTATAAATTTTCTTGATCACACTGTAATGTATTACTTTAGCTAAGAGACTTAACTTGACATCTCTTTCGCTGTTGTCTTTGATACTAAACCAAAGCATTAAATTCTTAACTAAGTATCAACACCAAATAATATTAATTTGTCGCGGATGTTTTCGCAAAGGCTTTATTATAGTATGTTCACGTTTTACATTACAGGGAAATTTGCATAACAAGGTGAAGTGCTTAACTAAATTTTGACAATTTTACATACCCAAAATAAATTTTCAACATGATAATTATAAATAATTGAACAGGATTTTTTAAGCCATCTCTACTCACGATGTGGTGCATGAGTAATATTTACTAATAATCAATATGAAGTTTTTCAGTAATTGGTGACTAATTTCTATTGTCTATGAAATATAGTTTCCCACCATTTTCAAGGTGCTAACCAACAATTTTTGATAGAAAGCCATTATATATCCTTAAACATAAATGGTATGTAAATATTAATTTTGGGGTTACCTCGTAATTCATTAAACAAATTTGTATACAAACTTTAAGTGACCATTTTTTTTTAAAGTGTAAGGCTAGAATGATTATAGGAAAGTACTAGTGATTTTTTAATCATTCTCTCTGAGCTATATTTCGGAAATATAAAATATGAAGTTTGTATTAATAATGTTAACTGATGGATTATAAAATGTAACAGTCAATTACCGACTACATATCAATAAATCAATTACACGCCGTTGACCGCTCTGTTACAGGCCAGGTGATATTATTTATTGACTATACATTTTCACTAAGTTGTTACTGATAATTTATTAACGAAGTGACAGGACATTGAAGCTTTATTTTAGTAATGACCCAAATAGTCACTGTTGTAAGTGAATTCATGTTGAATAAAAAAAATGAAGTGGCTTTGTTAATAAAAATAGCAATAAATGTAAAATTTAAATAATGAAAGATGTAACGGCGTACCGTTTTAATATTTATAAAATATCCAACAGTTTATTATCTTTCCATGAAAAAAAAAGGAAAAAACTTTTTGAAAGTCATCATTGCGGTTGGAAATATTTTAACTTTTATTTTTAATTTGATTCGCACGGTGTGAATTTTCTCACGAATTATAAATATAACAATATAATTTCGTACAATTAATTAATTATTATTTCTGCGGCTCGTTTGTGAGTTTTTTTTATATTCGAATGAATGTAAAGAGAATATAATCTAAAACCTGAAAAATTATTAACGTCGTCGATATCATTTATTTACAACATACCCCACCCAATGTGCGGCATATACACTAGGGCTCCCAATCACGATTAATCATTAAATCCCGTAATACCGCGATTGATGTTCAGACAATCCCGGGATTTCGGGATTCACTGTAAAAGCTATAAAATAATTCGTATATAAAATTAAAACTTCCTGATTAACTATAACGTGTATCTCGGTTTGTTTTTTTATAATATTTTATAATTTTTTTATAATACCTATAATTTTAATTATTGTACTCTCCGCCTTTCTCATATTCCGTAACAGTCGTTATTAACGAATTTGAAATGGAGGACAAATTAAGACTGCTTTTTAAATAAATGGACAACAATATTTTATAGTCAAATTGAAGGAGATGTCGTCTTTTTGGATACCATTAGATAAAATAACCTACCATAATAATCCAATAAATAAAATAATAGTATTGGCCGAAGCTGTTTTACAAGATTAATTTTTATCAGTTGAAAATGATTTTATATCGCTGTTCCAGAATTGTGAAACCAGACTCGAATGATACAAGAAATTTGTGTCTTATTTTTATAAATATAATATCCTGTCCACATAAAATTGACAGTTAATATCATTAAAAATAATACGAAAAATTGGTTGTTCTTTAGTCAGAATTTTAGCATTACATTTGTGTACATGCCTTTGAACACAATTCCATAAATCAATTGAAACATATATATGTAATTATGAAAATGAAGGAATTTGGATCAGCCATGGTGGCTGCACAAGATCTTTAAGCACTCGGCCATAGGTCCGATATTTTCTACCATCTACTGTATATTGTGTTATCTATATTAGTATAAATTTAATTAAGCATTTACGGCAATTAAGTTGTTAATGATTTGTGATAGAAAATATTTTTTGTAAAAAAGAATTTTAATTAAGTATAAACAAAGCAATGTTAGTTATTAGTACTAAGGGAAACATCAAATATTGTTGATGATATTGTCGATGATTTAAAAAAGAAAAAATATAATTATTTTATAACGCTGAACAACTAAAAATAAATCTGTATCACACTACAAAAAATATGGTTAGTAATTTTATGGATTTTTTATCTCTTATAAGATAATAAACATATAAAATAACGAAATTCGCCATCAATTACAGTAGAAGTTTTGTTAGTTCTATTTAAATTCCAAATAAACAAATGGGATTTAATTTTAGGATGGTTTTAGTAAAAACAATATTTTAGAATGATTCTGTACTCAGTAATTTTTTATATGAAACCTTTTTCGTAAAGTAAATATCAATTTATTGAGCCTTACATTCACAAGACGACCTACGTAATGTTTTTTCACCCAGATAAATAAATATTCTGTTGCCTGCTGTTTGTATTGCTGTATACATGCAATACAAACAGCAAAAGCTATTTTCTGAGCGATGAAACTTAAATTGAGAATTCAACGTTAAAAATTATTTGTATTGATTCTTACTTTTGACAATACACTTGGGCCTTGTATAACACGGTTTTGAAACAACCCGCTTGATGAATTATGTCATATTTTTGTACAAAACGCTTTATATAACACGGTTTCAACATTTTTTTTAAGAGAAGTTTGAAGTTCAAGAGGGAATTACAGCACATCTTAGCCTTATTACGAAATACGTGAAGATTTATAAACTAAAAGCAAACAATCGCCTATTAAAGAATTTTTAAAGCCTTTAAAAAAATACTCCACAGTCCTCCGATAATGAAAATTCACAACCAATCGCAAAAAACAGTCAAAAATATGGAATTGTAAGTGATAGTGATGATGAATGAATTATTTACTGTAAGTTTTTTTCAATAAATACGCAAATATATATTTTTTCGATTGTTTATTAAAAAAATTACGGATATTAACTAAATTCAATATTTTTTTGAAACGAATGATTTTGTATGAACTTCAAACATCGTATAACACGGCTTTTTATTACACGACGTTTTTATGGAACCATATGACCGTGTTATATGAGGCCCAATTGTATTTTCAGATATCGAAATGATAAACATAATTTTGTAAAAGTAACGTTGAATAAAGTATTGGTAACATGATAATAAATAATAATTATTTTAACAAGCATGCTTTTTAAGCCGTATGCATTTTTAAAATATAAATCTATTTCCCTTATACGACATGACATATTGCGATGTAAAAGTACAAATGTATTGCAACAAAAACGCAGCTACAGTTATCTGGTAGTTCTTTGATTCTTTGTTTACATACGCCTGTAGCACAGTATCTTTGTCAAAATACTCTCCGTGAATAAAACACTAAGAGGAATAAAACACTAAGAGAAATAAAACCATAGAGGCGGTCTTATGAACGGCAGATGACTGGATGCAAGGGATTGTAATTCCGGGATTCAATCATAGACGGGATTGACATCGGGATTAAAAAAATTAAATTCCGTCGTTGTGAGACGAACATGGTAAATCATACATTAAAACTAAAAATATAACAAAGCGGATTAAGTAAAGTGATTGAATTATGTAAGTACTTAAATACTTTTTGGCAAGATATTGATGCAGAGCGTTACCATATATATTATATCGACGGTGTTTTGGCCAATTGATTTAACCCTCCAAAAATACGATAATGAGTTAACGATTCGATCTCATTTTAAAGACGACACAGCAGATATCGGTCAGATGATGTAAATTAGAAAAATATATTGACCACTTTTTGGATAGGAAACATCGTTTTACGTTGGTTTTAGGTTTAAAGATCCTGACCCGTACACTTGATGTAAGCCACTATTGTATCAACACTCTCTACGTGTAATCGCGTATCTGTAAACATGAGAATTTACATGGGTGTATTTCAAAGATTCATAACGAAACTCACTATATAATGTTTTCGATAAAAATTCTCCTGAACAATTTTAATTTTGAGGGTTACATAACTTGGAAAAAATACATTATCTTGATAAACAAAAAAGTGTTTTTTAAAATAACTATCCTAGTATTAACTATACAAATTTTTGTGCTGTTTTCATTGATCTATAATACATATAGCTTTCTCCTGTAGAGTCAGTTGTCAGAAAACTGTAGAATTTGTATAATTTTAATAAAAAAAACGTCACACGTTTCCGAAGTATTAAAAAGGTTTAAACCACGGGTTGCTGGCCACTGTTCTAATGTATTCCTGGTGGACATACACATCTATGTACAGACGCCGTCTGATATCCGATACGAAAATCGAAGAGTAAAATAACAGTTTCGGGTCTAGCTTGCGGCTGCCGTTATACCTTACTCAATATGATTCTACAAAGGAATTGAACTTATTTTATACTTATTTTGAGTACATCTAGTTGCAGGTTTATAAAAGCGAGTAAAAGCAACTCCAGTGAACACAATAGTAAATCTGAATTTTTTGTTTTGCATGATAACCAATATTGATAACAAATTGATGAATTTGTTCTACGAGAAAACATCATCTTGTTATAAGTTAATTATACTTTTATTAGTAGTGTTTATTTTTAAATACAAATACATAATTTTATCTTTTTTCAGAAGTTTTCTCATGATTTTCGTAGTTATCAATTCGAATTTCACGATTCAGAGTTAACGTTAACTTGTCCGGTCCCTGTCTGAATTTCGGGGTTAAGCCACAAATACATCTCTCACTAAGTTTAATTCGATTAAAACCTCGAATTCTCTATGACCCAACATTGACCCCATTACCGCATAAGTTTCATTTTTCGTTCTACAATTTGCATATCCTCTGCGTTAGTAATTACACGAATCAACAATAATACTCCTACCTTATGATGTATATTTGGGTCAATTTAAAGGATTTAACAACGTTGCCCCATTTAAAACGAATATTAACAATCATCGTCATACATGACCTATTTTTCTATTCACATATTCAGGTATGCGCGTTTTGTATTTAATTAACAAAACAAAAGTATTATTCTGGAACACCTTGTAATCTTTTCGTCCGTAATCACTTAACATTTCTAAAACGTTGCAAATTTAAAACACGTAAGTAATTTATCAAAATAAATTGTTAAAAGTTATATCAACGGTGTTTTGGCCAGTTGATGTTAACATTCATGCCTACGAACATAAATCCATAAATCGACTTATGAAACTGGCCGCACCCGGACTTGAAACCGGGATATCCGTAACCGTGGCCAAAGACGTTAACCACTGCACCATGGAGCCGACGGTGAAATACTTATTAGTCAATAATTATCTGTTTATAATATCGACGGTGCTTTGGCCAATTTATTTAACCCTCAAAAAATTCGAAAATGAGTTAATGTTTGGATCTCATTTCAAAAACAACAGAGCAGGTCTCGGACAAACGATGTAAATTAGAAAAATAAATTGACAACTTTTTCGAAGGGAAACGTAATTTTACATTAGTAAGTTTTAGTTTTAAAAGTTGTAACCCGGTCACTTGACGTAAGCCACTATTATATTGACACTCTCTACGTTTACTCCTGTACCTGCAAAAATGAAAATTTACAGAAGTGAATTTCAAAGGTTTCTTAGTACAACTCACCATATAATGTTTTTGATAAAGCAGTTTTTACTCTTTACTAAACAATTTTAATTTTGAAGGTTACATCAATTGGCTAAAACACCGTCGATATGCTCTATTTGCGGTCCATATACTCCATCTAGGAAGCGGACATAAAAAATTAAATATGCTTCTATAATGTTTTAGAAAAGTAATGTAATTTGGACGGTCATTTAAGTATTTCACGGGTACACATCTTATAGGTGTACTTAAAATGTTATAAAATTCTTGTTTTGCACGCATTGTTCTCAAAAGGAAAAAAAATAAATAAACGATATATCGGTCTGGTACACCCATCGACATTTAACGAAGTGTGTTTTATACAGATATATAATTGCAATCTCGGGTATTTCTATTATTCCGACCTTTTGAGGTATTTAAAAATCAATCCTGGAGTTTGAAAAAAATTGCTATGTCAATACAATTAATAATTAAAGTTAAAAATTGATTAAAATCGCACAATTTTTGGCAAAGTCGCAGTTAGTGTGCTAGGACTAATGTCATTGTATTTTCGATCCACGAATTTTCGAATAAAAGTACCTTTGCATTGTCAATTGAAACTTGTCCTGTTCATTATAAAAATGTAGAAGTAATATAAAAAAGATTTCAATAAAAGTGCTTTCGATAAAGAATTACAATTTAAAAGAACAATTTAAAACTACAATGAGAATCAAAATCACACTAGATAGCTTCTGTCTAGTTTAGTATTTTTTTAAACAGTTACATAGTAAAATGAAACAGAAATGTTTTGAATAAATATTATTGTTTCACTTTAAATCACGAATAATCGAGGCAAGATTTTCAATCCGGGGCAAAATATTCCGCGATTGCAGTCCCTGGTCACATCATACAGCTTATATAATAATTTGTAGTAGCTGTTACCCATTAGTACGATATTAAACAAATCAAGACCCGCTTATTATAAATCTGGGCTTAGTTAGTATTACCTGACATCTTTACGAGTCAAGGGACCAACGTATACATAATGAAATTCAAATGATTGGTACCAAAATTAAGCTCAAAGATGTATTGAAACGGATGATAGCATTAAGCTTGCGTTGTATTCCAAAAGCTTCCGCGATAAATAATAATATCAGTTATTTATGTAAAATTTTGATTTTTTCAGTTTCTACTTTCATATCTTTGGAATGCTGTCTTTTCTGTTAATTTTATCTCATATCGATGGTGTTATGGCAAATTAATGTAACCCAGAAAAAAATACGAAAACTAGATTGGATCTCATTTTAAAGATGATAGAGCAGGTCTCGGCCAAATGATGTAAATTATAAAAATAAAGTGACCACTTTTTGGAAGAGAAACATCATTTTATATTGGTTTTAGGTTTGAAAATTCTACCACCGCTTGATGTAAGCCATTATTATATCGAAACTCCCTACGTATAATCCTGTATCTGCAAACATGAGAATTCACAGGAGTGAATTTCAAATATTCATAACACAACTCACCATAAATAATATTTTAACAATAATTTTCGATAAAAAGAGTTTTTACTCTCTCCTGAACAATCTCAATTTTAAGGGTGAAATCAATTGGCCAAAACACCGTCGGATATGATTTGATTTGTATTAATAATTAATTGACTAAAAGACGCATTTTTCCGAAATTCGCTTAATATTTTTTATGATCTTCGTTTTTTGAGTGTGTCATTATATTTTTATATTGGAATGATACTAGAGTAAAATGAAAAATGTAATAATATAAATTACTTTTTCCGTGATGAATCTCTATAGGTCGATAATAATATACAACGCAATATAAAAACGCAAAAAAAAAATAGTAATTGGTCTTGAGATCATAAGGAACAATTGAGGACGATAAAATCAAAAAACGCCGCTGTCCACAAAAAGTCAAAAATAGCACATGGATAAAAAAATATTCTTCATATTCTTGTGCATGTATACAACCTAACAGACCGATTTCAGTATCACTAGAAAACTGTGAAAAATGAATTTATAAAATGACTTTACATGCAAAATTTGTGCAATGACATTACCGCAGTATCGGTTTTATTAGATTTCTCACAATATGATTTTGATGGACAGTTGCGTTTTTGCTTTTAACATCCTCAATTATGAGATTCACTTGTACAATAAAAAAAGGATGAGTTCGGCAGCCCAATTTTAAAACCTATGTAATAATTTTTTTTTTTTTTAAATTCTGTTGTTAATAAATCAGAATACAGAGACTATCGTTGAAACTATGTAAGAGATCAGTGTATATTCAAGTGAACTCGATATTGAAAATTATTAAATTGTGGTTGATGAAACGTATTATATATATGGACATGTTTCTCCATTATCCTGATGATTTTGTGTTAACGTACTTTAGTCTCACAAAATCTTATTCATATCGTTTTGTTTAAGATGGCTTAGCATCGAAAGAATTCTGTCAGCTCACTTTTACAATAAAAATCATATGTACACATTATAAAGCATGTCAACATAACTTATTTGTTAATACTCAGTCGCTCAACCTCTGCTTTTCTGAGATGGTAAACGCAGAAAGTAGAAGGGCGGACTGTTAGTTATCTATGGTAACGATCGCTCTCTCTACGCTTCGTTTACATCCATGCCTATGTGTCGTATATCGATCGTCCAGTTCATAAGTCAGACAACTTAAAGTAAAATTTGAGTTCAATATGCAGTTATAGGTAAATTTTGACCTTTATCTGATTCAGTACTTAGATAACTCGAATATTAATCAAAAAAAAAATGCTAAAGTAGATAACCTTTTAAAGAATTAAACAAAATATTGATATTTCTAAATGTTCTTCCACTGACTATATTCGGATGGTACATAATTTTTAAGCACCTGTTTATAAAATGTATAAAAATCAGTAATAATTGTTACATGGTGACCATTTGAATATCGATGGAATTGTCGGCGTCCGTGGCGCAGTTGGTAGCGTCGTTTGCTACGGTTACGCATGTCTCTGGTTCAATTCCCGGTGCTGCCAGCTTTCATAAATTGATCTTTCAATCGATTTATGAATTTCTGTTCGTAGTCTGAGTGTTTTTGATGTCTTAAACTCTCTCCCACCCATCCGATTCTCAAGAGCGATAAGCTAACCACCAGTCCTGTCCTAGCCTTATTCTTTTATCCCTACTCTCTTCGAAAAAAGAGAGGTTGAGCAACTGAGTAATCATGCAGCAGTTCTCGTAGAAAAAATTCATTATAAGGCCATGCTCCACGTTGAGCGTAAACATGGACAATCTGAATATTCCCTTTTCCCATTATCTAAATATGGGCTATTTGGAAATGTGTGAGTAATGAATTGGACGATAGATATATTTTAAAATGATAATTTATTTTTAAATATGGTGTTTGCACTCAACTAGTGAGTGTGTTTGATTGATAAAAAGTACGACAAATAAGGGTGGGTGAATATTGAAATGTCACGTTTATTTAAATTCTATTGTTTACACATTGCGTGCAAAAATAACGAAACGCTATGAATGAATTTGATAAATTGTGTTTATTTACTAACAAAAATCAATATTTATCAGAAAACACATAGGTTTCAAAGCAATACTGTATGTGATGACTTATTAATTTCAAAATAGTTGCATGTTTTGCCTTTATATCAGTAATCGTATTACAAAATAATCATTATACCAATTAATAAATTGCTTTAGCGGTACATAACATAAATATTTAAATCTCTTAATCATGTCCATTTAATTTATGTTTATTTAAAAATAATACATTAGTCTCGCTGCTTGCAGGTCATAGAAATAAATATTTAAACAACCCGTTAATCCAAAAACAAAAAGGTTTTTTTAAAATATAATGTGTGGTCTTGTCTTGTGTAAGTGATGTTATTGCCTTTCAAATAGAGACATAGTTTTGGTACTCGAATCATTATAAAACAGTCATCCATTTAATTCTCGTAAAAAAATAGCCACTACTTTTATTGACTAAACATCTATTTTATTATAACGCATTTGATGCACTTACTATCTCTTCTGAATACCACATGATAGTGCAGTTATCAAGTCCATGTCGAATCACAACATTGCATAATCCTCTAAGTAGGATGTCAGACTAAAAATAATCTGAAAGCAGCAACAGCAAATAAATGCACCATGTAGAACTTTAATCTTGAGAGGCTCGTCGTCACAGGAAACATTGAAGATAGAAGGGGGCACGGAATGGCCCTAACTCGCTGGAGCGACCATGTGAAGGACGCCACAGGCGACTTTTCACCGATGGCGATCAGAGCAGCGGAGTGCAGGAGCGAGTGGCGAAGGATCTTCAAAGGGAATGGAGTTGTTGAAGTAGGCGGAAGAAACGACCCTCACACATGAGGAATACGACTAAGAAGAAGAAGTTGAACTCCAAAGTGTGCAAGGTGTCAAGCGAAAGAAGATGTAAGACTCTGTACATTTGCAAATATTGTCATATGAGTCTCCATGAAAGAGGATACTGGCAATAATATCATACAAAATTGAATTATCATAGTCTTTTAAGCCAATGTTCCCCAACCAGTGGCCCGCGAGAACAGTATGACAAATTTCAAGAAATTGGCCATTCAAAAATACTTTATACATGATTTTTTCGCCTGCACGTTTACTTGTATTTTTAGATATTGTTAAATAATAATAATTGGTTGGATGATGCAACACGACGGTCGCTGGGTTTCTCAGAATCGACAGTCCTAAATCTTCTCAAGTACACTCAGGGAGTATATGTTATAGTTATGTCTATCTGTCATAAAAAAACATTTTTATTTCAGTACTGGCGGTCCGCAAAATCTTTTCCTTTTTATACCAGTCCGCAGGTGTAAGAAGGTTGGGGAACACTGTTTTAAACAACCATAAAGTAGTTGTGGTACACTTATAAGGCCATTAAGAAAAAATTCTTTTATTAAAAAGTAAACCTGGCGTACAGGAGATACTTTCAGCTGATTTGAGGCAGTGCTTAAAGAGTTTTAATAAAGAAAACTAAATGTAAATCTTTGGCACTGCAGAAACTAATTGCTGAAGAGTTCAACATCAGATGCATCAGTTTAAATTAAATAAAGAGGTGCATAGCATGGTATCATAAATAGTCTGAACGACTAACATTGATGACACCATTGTACTACTACGACACGTCACGTGTCAATTGGTGACAACATTTGGATATCTGATAATAAAGTAATATAAGAAAAAAGGAGTTTATGCCATATCGATTCCACAAATCGAGTGCAATAATCCCTCATCACTTTGCCACGGATAACTTTGTTTGTCTTGATAATTTAATTGCCAAAGTTTTAAAGCAGATGATGAATTAAATAATTGAATAAAGGTGCTTGAAATGAAAACTTAGCTAAGAGATTATTTAAGACATTTCTAAAAGTTAATTAAATATCTTCTCTTCTTATTAAATATTAGAACTTTTAGTTTTAATTAGCTTTTCTCGCCAGATAAGATATTATTCAAAGCCAAAGATGCAATATCGATCCCAGAGGTCAAGTTCAATAAGACAGTATTAAAACTTGTACTGTAAGTGAGAATGAACTTCATCTTGTTAAGTAAAGTGTTTTCAAAGACTAACTTTTTTGAAAAACTAGCGGTTATTGTGTTTTTTTAATTCGTTTACAATAATATATTTAAATGTACGGAAAATTTTAAATGTGTCAATTGTTTTAACATCGTATTTCTAGGTAAACTTAAGGAAGATTCAACAAAACCGCCAGAGAAAAACATCACAAACTCGCGTGACTGAATAGAACAGATCACAATCTGTTATATCAGTCGATAAATAGCATACACACCTAAGTCCACCGTAAACTTTAAGTTTTTTAAGATCTTGATGAAAATCGAAATTATATATAAGCAGGGGAATATTTTAAGTTCAGAGCAGTCAAAGAAAAGTATATTTTTTTCGTTGAAAAGTTATGTTGAACATTCGAGTTTATTTTAAAAGTCCATTTTAAAATCCTGTTCTTTTTAAAATATAACCTAAAAATTTGCTAATTTGTTGTAAAATTATTTAAGTATTGCAAAATAATAAAATCCTAGTTTTTTCACAATAATTCGTGTCTTTTTGCAGTGGGCAAGACACTTTCTGCGATATTTAATAATTTTTTTATATTAGCTCAAGAAAAATCGTTATAAACTGAAAATGTTTGTTTTTCAAAATTATGTTAATGCGACTTAGCCGCGTACGAAATGTATTGAATCCTAATTATTGTAAGGAATTGAACATGGGTTTTTTTCATTGTTACGATGGCTTAAAATCACTTGAGATCAAATTGAGGTCAATTGGAAAAACTTAATTCACCCGAGTCTGCAATGAGCCAATGATGTATAACGTCAATGATTGACACATTGGCTTAAAGCAACAGACCCAACTACAGCACGCTAAAGATCAGGTCCTTGATTCCCGATTTTTGCATATAAATTATTCATGTAGGAAATATTAATTATATAAAATTTCCTGATTTAGTAGTGAATTCACGGCAACTATTTATTTAAATTCATCTTAGGATAAGACTATCAGGCAGAGGAACCTAACTGAAAGAGGCTAGGTATAAAAAGTATTGTTGGTGGTTACCAGATGTTCGTTTACTCAAAAAATTTTCGAATATTCAGAATTATTGAAATTCTAAGAATGTAGTGCAGAATAGAACAATAGAAGTGTCCAAATAATAACCCCAATCGAAAATATTCAGTTGTATTTCAAAGTTTGCAGAGTACACATCGCTTAATTTGTGTGATTACATGAAGTGGATTAGTAGTGATTTTTCTATTTGAGGTATGTTATGGTTGTTACTCCCACAATTTGTATAAAACAGAATGTGCACATTTTGTATTTCAAATTTCGATCGCACTTAGCCCCCAATCTTATTCAACGCATGAATTCTGATGGTGCTGCTTTACGTTTGCGAGTCATGACACGTCACCAAGGCACAGGGTAACCGTATACTGGGCTTTGAAAACAGATGCTTCCGGCGAATACTAGGGGTACGGTGGTTTGATTTTGTCAGGAAGACGGACCAGCCTTTTATTACGTCCAAAATAAAAAAACGACGATGGACCTGGCTTGGACACGTGCTGCGGATGCCCCAGGGGAGCCTAAATCCTGCCCGTCTTTTCTATCAACCAAATGGATTCCGTCGCTCTGGAAGACCGCTGATGGCCATCCTTAGAATGTTTTCGGCGGAGCCACCTGGGAGGAAGCGAGGAACCGCGTGGTAGCCATATGCTCCGAATAGGGAGCGGATATGGTTAAAAGAAAAATATATATTTATTGATAGAAAACGAAACTAGTTGCTGAATGTCGCTTATTTAATGAGCAGTTGTTAATTCGTTATTTTGTATAATATGTAAGCACATATAAATTAATATTCTAATTTGATTCCAACAGGGATTTATTTGTCGTCCAGCCCCTCAATGTTTAAAAAATTCAATCTTGCCCGTTTCTCGTTTAAAACGTTTGCTGACCACTAGCTTAAAGAACTAATATAGAGCCAACGATAATATAAAGCGATATCAATATCTATTTTCCGTTATTGTATTTATTTCTACAACTGAACCTTGTCATATTTTGTTTCAAACGTTTACTCGATGTCTAGATACTTACGTGCAATATTAGAAAATTTTAAACGAAGTGTCACATGCAAATACAACTCGTGATATTATTGAGTGCATTGTCAAATGCTAGCTTTACTTCACTAGTATAAATTTTCATTTTACTAAATTACTACTGGTATTGTTTTCTATTTATAATATTTTTGTCTTTAAATAAGGGCTACTAGTTATTTTAAAAAATAAAACACAATTCAAATTTGGATTATTGAGATTTTGTACACTTCCATGTATTTTGTCACTAACGACCCGGGTTTCGCCTTTCGGCATCTTCAGGCATTCGAGCACACGAATGGACTCGAACTGAGCAAAAATTTATGTTTGAGTGTTTGTGGTTTCTAAAAACTCCCTCCCACCCATCTTATCCTCACGAGGCGCAGGGAGAGCGATTACCTAACCACTAGTCCTGTCCTAGTCCTATCGTTCTATCCCTACTGTCTTCGAAGAAATAGGGTTGAGCAACTGAGTAACAAGCAGTTGAGATCAAATTCTGTTGAGATACCTCCATTAGGAGGCCATATGCTTCACGGTGGGAGAGGACATGAAAAGAAAACATAATTATTAACTGATCATTTACTATTTCTTACTGCCCGAAAATTGAAATTTTTGAAATTTTTTTTTTTTTTTAAATAAAACACAATTTGTTTGTACTACTTCCACATATTTATAATGATCAGGACCGGTTTCGCTCATCACGAGCATTATCAACTGATAAAAATACAAACATAACAGGCTTATTTATATAAAATTGAGTGAAAAAATGAAGGTATATAAAACTGATGGTTCATGAACTGAGACAAGAAAATATTGATTAACAAACAAATTATACATTTATTTTTATAATGTATACTTTTACTTGAAACCAACTTTGTGCAAATAAACAAAATGAAAAACGTTTAGTATTTCAAACATTTGACAAACTCGAAAGTCCAATTAATTAAAACTAGTATTCTTCAGTTAGTGTCATCTTCCAGAACAACGACGCTATACTGTATTTAATAATACGTTTGGTCTTTTATAACCATTTAATGACAAAAAAATAATTATTCTGTTTTCTTAGACCGTTCAAAAAGACCCGTACGAACGGGTTTATATAAATTATAGTTGAATAATTCATGATTCATTGACGTTAGCTGTTTTGTCATATATTGCTCTTTATATACAACGAGTGAAGAAATTATAATTTAATTGAGCTTTTTCCCGTAGAAAGCAAATGAGAAAGAAATAATAAAAACTACATAAGTACATATATTTAACTTTTGATTTTTTAAAAATTATTTCTCCATTCAAAGACAGAATCGTAAGTACTGTAGTACTTGAGGATATCGATGGTGTTTTCACCAATTGATGTAACCCTCAAAATTGACATTGATCAGTAGAGAGTAAAAACTGTTTTTATCAAAAACATTATATGGTGAGTTGTGTTTTGAATCTTTAAAATACATTCCTGTAAATTCTCATATTTACAGATACGGGATTATACGTAAGGAGTGTCGATATAATAGTAGCTTACATCAAGTGGGTGAACCAGAATTTTTAATCCTAAAACCAATGAATGACGTTTATCTTTAAAAAAAATCATTTGACCGAGACCTGCTCTGTCGTCTTTAAAATGAGATTCAATCATTAACTAATTTTTGTATTTTTTGAGGGTTAAGTCAATTGGCAAAAAAACCTTCGATATAAAAACTTACTATGTATCGCATTAGAGATAAAAAAAACTGAGGAGGGCCCTAATCGCCCTAAGGGCAATAGGTAAATGTATGTAGGAAAGAAAAGTGTAGATTTTTCTCCACTAGAAACTAGACTGTGACCTTGAAAAGGGTAAAGCAAAAATTTCTAAAGCGTTCCTAAATAATCTATGCTTTTTAAACGTCAGTTCTCAGAAATAGTTCAGGAGTCAAACATTTGATACGTTTTGATTTACAACACTTACCTCACACACTCAATTTTACCTTCTAGGAATCCAAAGGGTCCACTATGTTTTGTTCTGCAGTAACTTGATACAAACACAATGTTGATTTGATATTTTAGTTTAAAGGAATTTAGAATGGATATTTTAAGAGTCTACGAAACCTGTGGTGTTTATGCTACGCCACCTTTACATACACCACTGAAGTTTTGTATGAAGAGGTGATTATAACATCGTTGAGAAAACGAATTGCAAAGAATTAAAAAACCAAAATATCCGTTTAAATAGTACATAACCAGTTGTGTTTAGTTTTTTTTCAAACTAGCGAGTACCCGCTATGCCTTGTAGTGCCACCCAAACAAAGAAAGTGTTTGTGTTTTAATTCTGTTTATTGAATACGCAATATTTTTCTCCTGTCTGATGCTTACACGAATAAATCAGAAGGTTTTCCAACGCGTCAGCAGGCACATATAGCTGTCCATGCGAGAAGCATGGATTTTCTAAATTTTGCCCACACACTTGTAGCGATTGTCCTTATATTGATGGTCATTGCAAATGCGAGTCGCACCGGAAACTGCAGACGTTTGAATTCGACTGACATACGTGTCTGAATCATTGGGCAATTGGTATTTAACAATTAACGAAACTTATCATGTCACACACGAACTGTAATGTCGATGTTTGTACCTATTTTGTTTTTAGATTTTTTTTCAGAAACCTTCACGGTTGTGCGCACAACAGCTCACCAAAGCCTCAGCACAATCGGATGAATAGTATAGGAACGCATACGGGACAAACAAACATTCATTTATATAGATAAGATATAATTGATATTTTCAACAGATTCGGCGATAACTTTGTGGAAATTCATTTTTAATATAAAATTGAAATTGATAATTTAGTTATTCCACTGGCTGTGTTACTAAATGTTCCAAGTTGTTCGCTTATTTAAGAAGCATCTTCTGACTAACTGTATTGAAATGCAACACCAGTTTACATTCAATCAATCGCTTAACTACCGTTTTTCGAATAAAGTAAGAATAGGAAAATGGCTCTAAGAAAGAACAAGTGGTAGGTAAGTAGCAAGGCATTTTTAGGATTCGTTTTAATTTAAACATCACAGACTTTCACGTTTTCGAAGAAAAAATCACATAAGTCAATTGAAAGTCAATTCGTGAAACATTCCGTGAATTTGTGAATGATTCACGATGTTTGTATAATGGAAAAGTCATATATTTAAAACATTTATTGGCGTAATTTCTGAGAATGAAGTAACATTTAAGTGATCACGACTGAAATATATTGTGAGGGTAAAAGAATAGCAATTAAAACCCTCCTCTCAAGCAGCACATCGTATAATATTGGGTCGTTTAGACTGTTAAGAGGGCATTAAACATAAATCCTTTAGGAACAGCTACAGAAATGTGGCCCACATGGGACTAGAGTCACTATTAGCTGAATTTTATAGATAAGATGAGGATTCGCAAATATTTGCGAAACTGAAACATTGATACGTATTTTAGAACATCTCCAAACAGAATAAATATATTCAACAAATAAATTGATTCTTATCACGAAATATGAACGGTATCATATTTTTAATGTAGACATTTTTTTGCACGATTATTGCGTAATATTTATGAAGAAATTCTATGGTTAATCGTGAGCTTACTCCTGTATTATAAGATGAATGAATTTTAAAATTTAACCGAAAATGAATATAAAAATAATCGTTAAATCCATTTTAAATTTAATTTTTATACTTAGTTGTCTTACTCTTATTTTGTTGTTATTCTTATTTATTTTTATTTGATTCTTTTATAGAATTTTGAGTATATAATCTTCTTGTAAAGTATTTTAAAAATAAAGCACAAATTTTATATATTTAAAATACTAATACATTACTACTTCTACATTTTTATAATAATCAGGACCTGTTTTTCTCATCGCGAGTATTGTCATCAGTTTTGCTTGCGATGGGCAAAAAATGGTCCTGATCATTGAAAATCTGGAAGCAGTACAAGACAAATTGTATTTTATTTAAAAAAATATATTGCGTTTCTAGTGAAGTATCGTAAATGAGGATGCTTAACGATAAGTTTTTCGCTCAACTTCTCTAATCAGAGAGCCGACTCGAGCAGAGAGATGACTCGATTGAAAAATCGAGACATGAAAGTTTGAATTCGGCGATTCGAACTGTTGACCCCACAATTGAGAGAACGAGCTTCCTACAGCGTTGACCATTCCGCTACATGACAGATATTTGATAAAGTTTACTGCTTATAATACTTATTTAATCCTTTAATATACATTTAAACTCATAATATAATATATAATATAAACATGTATTAATAAATTTCGCAAGTGTACGCCTTTTAAGCATAAATCAGTGGTCTGTGACCATTTTATTTCGATGAATACACCAAACAGCTTGTTTGTGACAACGATCATTAGTAACTTAAAGCGGGATAAAATTCATTTAATGTAAACACAATCACTTCAATTGAAAGTGCACAAATACACTGCCATGAGTGACCAAAGCAAGCATTCGGCGCTCTACAAAAGGAAGAACACGAAATAGCTTGACTGGCGAGAAAGAAAAAAGTAGCATCAACATCTGCCTCAATCGGTAGCAATATAGTCTTTCATTGTATATTTGTACCAGTAATATTGTATTTGAATAATTAAAATAAAGGTTTCACGGTTTCATAATGTTAACAAGCTGCACCTTGTGCCCAGGGTAGTCAAGCACTGGCGAACGAGTTCAATTTAATTCATAGGGGAGTAAGTTTACCTTTTCTGGCAGAACCAAAGAGGTTTTCCTTTAAAATATGTTTACGAAGCAATCTTTACTGGCTTTTAGAAGTAAAATCACTTTTCTGTTTGAGACCCAAAGATTAAGTGTAGTTAAATAATATTTTATTACCAACAACACAGCGCAAATAAAAATGTTCTTCTTCATAGATAATATGTTCTATTTCTACAGTAAATGATATAGCTTGGATACTTTATAACGAAACATCATAGAATGTGATGGCATTAAAAAAAGCTCTGATTAGCATTTCACCATTCGGAATGTCGCAATAGTTGTTTTGTTTTAATTTTTCAAAATATCTATTCTATAAAACAGAAAATACATGTGCCTGTCTGTCACAAGAACTTTTTTTAAAATTGATCAAATTAAAAAGATAATTGTCATAATAGTGTGCCATTTTCAACTTTAAACAAAATTATTATGTCCGTGGCGCAGTTGGTAGCGTCGTTGGCTACGATTACGGATGCCTCGGGTTCAATTCCCGGTGCGGACAATTACATAAACAGTGTTTGTGATGTTTTAAAAAAAACTCCCTCCCGCCCATCCAATCTTCGAAAGCGGGGCTTAGCCAGAGCGATTAGCTAATCACTAGTCCTGTCCTACCTCTTTCCTTCTATCCCTACTCTCTTCGAAAAAAAAGAGAGGTTAAGCAACTGAGTAACAAGCAGTTCTCATAGAAAAAATCTGTGAGATACCTCCATAAGAAAACAAAATATTGATGAATGATATTTTGTAGTATGAGATATGGTCGTTGATAATACTTTCAACCTTCATAATTAGCTAACATTCAATTAACACCATAGTAATATTATAAGAAATGTTTGTATTTCACGAGTCTTCATTTGGATTTGGGTGAATCTAATACAGACAGATTTTAAGTTAAACTACTAATACTCTCTATCATTCTATATATTTTTAAGCTATGTCCGCTCCCAATGTGGAACATATGACCTACTAACGGAGGTAACTTAAGAAAAGTTTTTCAACGAGAACTTCTTTTTACGCTACTCAACCTCTCTTTTTTTAAGTAGGGCTATGACAGGAGCAGTAGTTAGCTAATTGCTTTCGCTACGCCCCGTTTTTAGAATCGGATGGGTGGGAGGGAGTTCTAGACATCACAGACATCCATGTCTTTGAACAGAAATCAATAAATCGATTAAAAACTCAATTTATGAAACTGTCCGCACTCGGATTCGAAATCTGTGACCGAATCCAACGACGTTGACCACTGCAACACGGATACAACAGATCTATATATAAAACCTAAACATATTAAATTTTCTATTTGTAAATTTATAAAAGTAAAATTTGCAACTATTTAGATAGAAAGGTTGTTAGTTGCCAAATAAAAACTGCTATAACAAAATTAATTTAGTTGTATTTAGATCAGCAGTTTTCAACCTTAATGCTACAACGCCTCCCATAATTTTTTTTTGTTTCTACGCCTCTTTACCTTTTATTTTTTTAATCGATATAATAATATTTTAAATGATTAAAGCTTATAATTTAACAATTATAATTTGCAGAATAATAACAAGATTTTGCTATTACCTACATGCAGTGGAGTTTCTAGGGGTTTTGCTGCCCACCCACCATTTTTCCTCCAAAAATGTTTTAATATTTACAATAGTGTTGAATGAAGAGTATCTTTAAACTTACTTTGTATGACTATAATTTCTTGAAAGATATGTACTATATTTCTACAATTTGTCATTTACAAATGTTATATTTAATAGTAATATTGTAGAGTCCCGCAGGCTTGTTCTTGTAATATGTCAAAAAAAGAAAGTCTTTAAAATAATTTTAATATTTATTAGTTATAAAAAGAAAAGAAAATTATTTATGTACAAGCCACTAACGTATTGTGCATTAAAATTGTAAAGTAATTTAGGACAAGATATTTAGCAGATTGTGTTAGCACAACATTTCGCAAAAAAAAAAAAATATTTTTCCTTGCCTTCGCAACATTATCTAAATGTATTTTATCTGCCAGTTGGTGTTCTTTTGAATGTATTGCTAGATTTTTTAATCACAAATTGGTCACTGTCAATGTTAAATGATAATTCAGTTCACAATTTTTTTTTCTTTCTGCCTCGACGTTTAGATTTCATGATTATCCTTAGATTATATTTGTTTATTTATTACCTACGAAATTTTCTGTTCATTTCGAAAAATGCTGCCTTCAATTTGTCAAAGAGTAAAATAAATATTCATTCACTGAATTTTTACTGTTATGTTACGATATAAAGTTTTATTTATTTGGAGATATTATGGTATGAAAACTATTTTTTAATTACAAAATTTTGGCGCCTCCCCTGGGGGGCGCGTCTCAATTGGAAAGAGCTGATTATATAATAAATACAAGGGTTATTTTTTGTTAAAGTTTTATAAATATAATTCTAGAGAATATGAGTCACTAAGTCTAAAATCTGGCTGTCATACTTTGTCTACTATTCTCTCGGAAATAATTATTGAGCCATGTAAAAATATACAAAATAATACCATTGTAAACTATGAAAACATTCTGAATCTCTTATGTACCCAATTACTTTTTCACGCAATGCATTGGTTCCAGAAATTGACACCTAAAAAAATACCTTACTTCTATAGAAGTTGATATATTGGTTCAATAAAAGAAAAATGGGGTAAAAAGGTGGATGAAAAACTAAAATAGGTTCTTTAAATTCTTGTAAAAAAAGTATTTTATTTTCATATTATAAACCTTTATTTTCCTTAAAACGAAACGAAAAAAAATATATGCAGACAAATGCAAAATAAGTGATGTAAACGTGGTTTGAACGAGCCTTAAATCCGCTCCACTGGGGATTACCGTCGGGATAACTGATCAAGTGACGTCATTTGGTTAGTAACAATCACCAGCGACACGTGTTTTAGGGAAATAAAAAAATGAGCTACTCTAGGGTGACTAAATTTTGAATAGTTTTTAATTTTTAATAAAGTTATAGATATTCAAAATATAACGATTCTGTATAACATGAAATATACCATACGCAGTGATTATATTAACTATCACATTGGAGTCACTCGCTGCTTTTACGAATGACTCCGTTACTCCGAATGCGTTTCTTTAATGTCTCTCAAATTCACTCAAATTTTAATCTTGCTCTAACTCGTTTGATGAAACACTTTTAAAATATTTTTTTATTCAAGAAATAGTGGCTTAGAAGTGAATATATCGCGTTAAATAAATTAAAGGTGCTGTACAAAAATTGCGTAAAAAGATGACGATCAGTGTATTATTATATAGGGTCTCCTGATATTAGATCTTCTAGCTGGAGTGCAAAGTAATAAATCGTGTACTCTATCCACTAGTAAGATTTGAAATTTAAAACACTTCTCTTGCAAAATAGCACATTATTTTTGATATTATATCGAAAGGATGCTAGGACATTGATTTAGTTTTTAATGACTTTCTGTTTTAAATATCAAAATGTTTTCAATTAAACACTCTACGTAATAACGCATGAATTCATAGGATATAATGGTTTTGAAAAATACAGTATTAAGTTATATAATTATTTTTTTATGTTGGCATAAAGCATGATAAAACTATAGCCAAGACAGCGTTGTAAAAAACGAGCGACTCCGACTACTTCTATATATATAAAAATAAATGTCTGTTTGTTGGTTTGTCCGGATCTTATAGGCTCCTAAACTACTCAACCGATCGCTACGAAACTTTCAGGAAGGACTTATTGTGATCATGCCGGGAAATATTATATAAAATAAATGTTTGTTTGTCCTTTACGCGTTCCTTTACCATTCATACGATTTCGATGAAACTTCGGTGAGTTGTTGTGCACACACCCGTGAAGGGTTCTGGAGAAAAAAAATTGAAAATCTAAAATTGTAAAAAAGAATCAAATACGTACATCCAGCAACATCTAGGAAAAACCTTCTGATTTATTCGTGTACGCACCAGACGAAAAACAAAAATATTGTGTTATAACAAGTGTGATATTGAAACTCGGGTTCGGGTCGGGCCAGACCTGAAGATGATGGGCTATGAAATTTCGGCCTGTGCAGACCTCTAATCCAAAAGCAGTTAAATAAACAGAATTAAAACACAAACCCTTTCTTTCTTTGAGTGGCATTGCAACGCATGCCGGGTACTCACTAGTTTTCTATAAAATGCATTTCGGCGTGTATTAATATACTTATGTCATATTTATTTATGCATACAACTTTTTGTCCTGCATATACGAAAAATTTTACTATCTGCCGGATTGATTGGTTGATGTTTAATTTTAAAAACCAATTTTACATAAATTAGAAAGGTAGGGAAATAAAGCTGACAAAATTAGACTTTTTTTAGTCGGAGTCGGGTTGTTGGTCAATGTCGTGAAGCTTTTTTGGACGACTCCACATCCCTGGCTTTAACTCATCAATACTCAATCTTATGATTTGTATACCAAAAAGATTATTCTTTACTAAAAAAAAACTACGACTTCACCTAATTGCCAGGAATATTATGTTCAGATATACATACTTTTGATAAACCACGGCTTTGGGAGCGGATAAGAATAAACATGTCAGTATTTCCTTTGTCCTTCATCTGAAAACGAATTTAATTTGACACTATAACATTACGGCACGGAAAGTTTTGCGTATAGTAAGCTTCTAGTGAACTGACAACCACCTCAACATCTTTGCGTAACATAAATTCAATGTGAGACATACAATATTCCACCAAATTTATGTTATGAAATGCCTACTATAATTATGTTTGGAAAAGGTAGCCAGCCATCCGACGAAAATAGCTTTAGAAGTTATAATATTACTAGATGTATAATTTCGCTTCGAGAACATCACACGATCATTCGAAATAATATTGTTGTTCAAAAATGATATTCAGAGTGTACAGTAGTGATTGAAGAAATGACGGCCGTGTAATTTACATCATTTGGCCGAGACCTGCTCTGTCGTCTTTAAAATGAGATCGAATCATTAAATCATTTTTCGTACTTTTTGACAATTACATCAATTGGTCAAAACACAGTCGATATATATTAAAATCATTGTTGATTTCATATCTGTTTGCTAATTGTCGATACAGTAGCTGCAATCGCCAAGTCAACACATTCGTTTATTGATATATTCTTTTAATTGAAAGATACAACTAGAGATGGAATGGTGGTTAGATAATCGTCTCATTTTTAGGATGGGATGGGTGGTAAAGAGTTTTAGACATCACTCAAAATTTAAAATCATAAATCGATTGAAAAATCAATTTATGAAACTGTCCGTACCGAGACTTGGACCCGAGACTTCCGTAACCTTCGTTTACCACTGCACCACGGATCCGACCTTACTCGAACGATACCGATATCTATAAAATTTGTAACCTATTTCACGGTAAATTATATTAAGCTATTTAACACAAATATAATCCTGAATCACAGGAAGCAACCATATTTTATGTGCCTAGTTTATTATTCCAGAGTTTATGTGGTCATGTAGGGAGCATTTAGTTTTAAGGCTTCCGAGGGATGGAGTAAGGAGTAAGGTTAGCAGGGTAAGAAGCGTCTCTACCTCAAATTTAAATGGGAGTATTTCCCTGTGCTCGGTCGAAAGATAAATGATTTTGCTTTAAATTTATATTACTATCAAACCACTTATAGTTTTCCTGGTATATTAATTTAACTTTAGATAATTTATCAAAATAATTGTTTGCTGTTTTAAGCTAAATTTTTACTTTCGCTAGTTTTTCTTTGCTAAATATTATCTTACTGAGAAACTCTATTCTCATAAGCTTTTAACTCTCTTGATACAGATATTTTTCTCAATAATGTCTGCTATTAATGTAGATCATATTTCCCTCTTACGAAGTGTCAAAACTGAATTGGTCCTAAGATTACTTATTGTTATTCAGCAACTCAAATTGTAGTATTTAGCTAATCACTTTTGCAACGCTTCTGTTAGTGGGTGGTAGGAATTGTAGACATAACAAACAATCATGTTTTTGAGTATAAAATCAACAATCGATCGAAAATTCAATCTTTGAAAGCGTTTGTACAAGTTTCAAGCAAGTGAATATGGTAACCGAATAGGACGACGTTGACCACGACTACAGGCCGGGCGAAATACAGATAGTATATTTATTTATTTTGTTGAAATACAAAATTTATACTAGCAACATAAAAAACGTTCCACACTAAAGATTACATAGTAATTATGATATTTAGAAGCATCTCAATAAAAGTTTATTTTTACAATAACTGGTTACTAAGCTCTCTTTTTTGTGATAATAAAGATAGAAGGATGTGGCTTAGACAGATATATAATTTAAGGTATCAACTGAGTCTGCTTGATGGAATTTCAATGTCAAATTTTATTTGTTGAAATTTTGTACGACCCAGGTTTCACCTTACGGAATCTCCAGGCATTCGAGCACATGAATGTACTAGAGCTGATTAACTTGTCGTTAATGACGAAATACATGGAAATGTACAAAATTTCCACAATTCCGATATAAGTTGGCTTGTTACTGTCGCTATGTTTTGTGTTTACGATCTGATTGAACACAAAATCGTAAGTAGATTGAAAAAATAATTTATTAAATTTCCGTGCATAGAGCACGTGGACACCGTAACAAAATAGGATGAAAGGCGTCGACCAATCGGCTACGCGACCGGCGAGGAATAATGAAGATAAGATCATTCCGATCCCGCTGCACTGATCAATTTTGCCAGGCAGCAAGTCTGTTTTGTACGTAAAGCATATTTATAAAAATAGCCGACTTTATATTCCATAGGGTTTTCTCTACGCGCTACAATTTTCCAACAAAATTACTCTCCTTTCATATTACGTTTTAACCAATTTACTTTTACTCTAACGAGAATTTCTGTAAGCTTATTAACTTTGCAATAACTTTTGTTTACCTGTGTAAGTATATTTGCACTATTCACAATTTACGGTATTCTATTTAAACAAATATTGTTTATTAAAAAACTGCAACATTTAACAGTCAAAAAGCTTCTTACTATCTAAATAAACATATTTTGTTTAAATGTGGAAAGGAAAAAAGAACGTAACTCACACACAAAAAATACTGTGAATAGCGCAAACAAGACGTGTATTAAATTGTATAAAAAATTGTGATTACCGAAAAAAAAATATTTTGAAGAGACGGAGAGATAAGTCCTTTTGCCTTTCTAAGGTCGATATATTTTATATTTGTATAGAAATATAGTGTATTAGCACATTTTGTGTGAGTTATACACAATATTTTGGGTGTTGGTCACGTCCTTTTTCCTTTCCACAGTCGATATGGTCTACTAATGGAGGTATCTCAACAGAAGTTTTCCATGATAACTGCTTGTTACGCAGTTGCTCAACGTCTCTTTTTTCGCAGAGAGTAGGTATGAAAGGATAGGGTTAGGAGAGGAGTAATGGTTAGCTGATCGCTCCGGTACGGAACTGGGACTTGAACCCAAAACATCAGTAACCGTAACCTACGACGTAACCAACTGCGCCACGAACGCAGACAATCTTTTATCGACAAATTTATATAATAATTTCGCCTGATTCAAATTTATCGAATGAACAAACTGTTTTTTCGCCTTCGCCATTGTTCTATCCGTTTAATTAATCCATGCATATTTATCAAAATAATAATTGTTATTTGGATTATTGAGTTTTTGTACACTTCCATGTATTTTGTCACTAATGACCCGGATTTCGCCTTTCTGCATCTTCAGGCATTCGATCACACGAATCAGTTCGAGTTCATTCGTGTGCTCGATTGCCTGAAGATGCCGAAAGGCGAAACCCGGGTCGTTAGTGACAAAATACATGGAAGTGTACAAAATCTCAATAATCCAAATTTGATATTGAAATTCCATCAAGCACCCTCAGTAGATGTCTTAAATTTTTTTATATTTGTTTTTCAGATATCTTTTGGATGTTTCGATCGAACAAATTCTTCATTCCCAATTTATTGTCAATGTTAATAATTTATTTAATATTTCATTAATTGTTATTAAACTATTTAATAGGAAGTAAATAGTAAAAAACAAACTGTGTTTTATTTTTAAAATGTATAATGCCTTTTCAACAAGTATTAACTTAACACCTTAAAAGAAAGTAAGTATAGAATAATAAGACAAGGGCATGACTATTGGTTAGCTAATCGCACCCACTTTGCCTCGTTCTTTTAGTACTCGACAAACACAAATCTAAAAATGTATATATGCATGCAACCGAAGAGGACGACGTTGAACACTCGAGTACAGGCCGAGTAAAATACAGATAGTATACATATTTATTTTGTTAAAATATACAATTTAAACTAGCAAAACACAAAAAACGTTGAACGCAAAAATTTAAGTAATGATTAGAATATTTAGAAGCATCTCAAGAAAAGTTTATTTGTAAGAAAACTTGTTGTTATTCAGTGTATCAAGCTCTTTTTTGAGATAGAAGAATGTGACTAAAACAGATGTATTAGTTGGCTTGTCACTATTGCTACGATTTTTTTAGGATCTGATTGTACACAAAACCATAGATCGATTGAAAAAACTTCGAAATCAATTAATGAAACTGTCCGGGCTACCATTTAGACACGTTAACATTACAATCAAAGCCAACAATGTTGACCACTTGACATAAAGGTATGGTAAATGGCACATGAAAAACCTTTTAGAATTTTATTTGAACACATTAGCCATTATATTATTTTAGTTGTAAACGTAATGATAAAAAATAGCAATACGAAAGTAATTTTTCACTTTCAATTTTTTATTTCAAACCACCAGCTATTATTATTTCAATGAAAAGAGAATATTTGATTAACCACCCAAGCAACGATTTGTGTAGGAGATTTAGATTAATATTTTTTTCAACAAGAGTGGGTTAAAATATTTTTAAACATTTTTCTTCCGTTATTATTTATTGAGTGAATACGTTTATTTTTGGTTACATTAAGTATATATATTGCAAAGCTATATTCGCTATGAAACGAGAGCAGATCAGAGGAAGTTGTGTAAATTAGAACGGGCTGTAAGTCAGTTACAAAATTTAATAAAAAATATGCTACCATTTTAAATTTCTTGAACATATCGTCGCTTTTCTGGATGAAAATAATATATCGTAAAAATGGCATATTGAGTTAGTTATACCAAAACGTTTCTTATTTCAAACTCTGCCGTATGAAAGAACAGACTTGTTTTTATAAATTATACTCTTACTTAAAAACAGTTTTGTACAAACAAACAGAATGAAGAACGTATAGCATTTCAAACATTTGACAAATCTGTGTCTTCTTCCAGAACAACAACGATATACTATGCGTTGGAAATTTTTAAATACACCATGTCGGCGTCCGTGACGCAGTTGGTAGCGTCGCTGGCTACGGTTACGGATGTCTCGGGTTCGATTCCCGGTGCGGACGGTTTTCATAGATTGATCTTTCACTCGATTTATGGATTTCTGTTCGTAGTCTGAGTCCTCCCTCCCACCCATCCCATCCTCACGGGGCGTAGCGAGAGCGATTAGCTAACCACTACTTCTCTCATAGCCCTATCCTTCTATCCCTACTCTCTTTGAAAAAAAAGAGAGGTTGAGCAACTGAGTAACAAGCAATTCTCGTAGAAAAAGTCTGTTAAGATACCTCCATTAGGAGACCATATGCTCCACATTGGGAGCGGACATGAAAAAAAAAATGTCTTATCAGAGATTGTTGATTGAATTGGAATTTACTTGGTAGAACTCCATTATAATAGGATAAAATAACATATTTTAATAAAGTATTTTAACTATCAAATATCTGATAAATTTTTTTGTAGAACTAAATACAATTTAAGATATAATTTAGTTGAAATTAGAACTAAATAATTTTTTATTTTATCTTATTATTTCTTGTCAGAGAGATAAAAAAAATAATTTCCAGGTTAGTTGAGGAATATTAGTCACATAATCGCTATTTTACCTTCTATCTTCACGAGCAGATAGTGTAAGTGGGCTAGTAGGAGTGTAAACAGCATTAACATCCATGTCTTTGGATATAAAGTCGGTTGAAACCTGTGTTTAAAAGTTTCGTTTCGTCAAAGTTGAAAAGCGCTGATCAAACAGCTAAACGATCGACAAAATTTTAACATATTAATTTATGGCATGATACAATACTTCGAAGCTTTTGGTATTTTACCTTACATGTCCCCTCTTAATGTGGAATATTAGGTGTTTTGAGAACTTGTTATGTGTCGTAAACGGTCTGGATATAAGGCTGGGGATTTCAAAGAAATAAATGTTTGTTTACTCTTGCTACGCCCCGTTTTTATAACTGGATGGTTGGGAGAGAAATGTAAACATGAGAGATATCCACAACTTGAACACATATCCTTTAATGGATTAAAAAATAAATTTATGAAATCGTTCATCTGGGGATCAAGCTCGTGGAAAAATTAACCAGAACGAATGAGCTGCAGCTACTTGACCACTTGGTTGCTGTGCCAATTTTTAAAATAATTGTTGTATGAATGAAAAAGAATTATTGAGTTGTCTTATAAACAAAAGAGTTCGATATAAAATTAAAATTGATAACTTAGTTAATCCACTTGGTTTATCACTAACGTGACGCGTTTTGCATCTTTAAGAAGCATTTATTTCTAATGTAAACAATGATTCTAATTCCTACATTAAAAATAAAGGATGGGATGCGCTTTAATCTATTCTACTGGTGGTGGAGGGGGTAAGACATAAAAACTGATAGACTATTTACAAATCAATTACTGGTACTTGGAAGTGAAAAACCCAAAGGAAATAAATTTAATAATGGTGAGCCGCCTGTCCTATCTAAAATGTTATTTACTAGTCCTCCATTACTGTTAATGGTTTTATTAATTTCTAAAAACTCTAAGCTATTCATTTTAATACATTTTTTATTCACTTGATGGAGTATTTTGAGAACGTAGAACGTAGAATAACGTAGAAATAATTTAAGTTGTCAATTTTAATATTATATTAAAAATGAACTTCCACGAAGTTACCGCCGAATCCTTAGAAAAGAGTTCAATCTACATGTTAATATGTGGCAAAACTCTAAACGTATATTAAAATGCAGATAATAATTAATTTGTCAATTCATGTATCGTTTTCTATGATACCTACAAGTTGATTTCTTTTGAGATTTAAACGATGGTTGTCTTTAAGTTTTTCTTTCTTTTTTTTTATACTATACGGTCTAATTAATCGTGACTAAGTATCAAATGAATGAAAGTCAGCCATTTAATATTTATATCTCAAAGCGAATGAAAATATTTTAATGTTCATTGGATATAAATAATTTAATAATGTTGTTTAAATGTACAGGCATTTTAATTCTTTAACTGAAATGATACCGAATTAAAAAAAATCTGGTAATAAAGCTTAATAAAAATGTCAAAATTATTTATGTATTTTGAAATTCATTCTTTGAAATTTGTTAAAGATATTTTATCTTCTTAGTTGCGTAATCAAGTGTTCTAACACTCAAATAGGTATAACATGCTTTCATTTTTAATTTGATTTATAGATTTTTACTATATCATGAATGTATTTAATATTTTTATTCCTTCACAATTCACAACTACCAACTGCCTAATCATAAAAACGGAATACAGAGAAAGAGAAAAGCTAACAACAACACATTTAAAAATAATCATATTACTGTTTCTGCGAACTGACAAACGTTTAGTTCTTATTAAACTGTAATATATGATATGATATAAAATTATAAGCGGGCATGGTTAAAAAATAAAAACGAATCACAATGTTTTGCAAATGTTAATAAATTTACAGAAGCTCCGGTGTACATAATGAAACATCTTAATTTAATAACGATCTTTTGTCTTCGAAAACGAATACAAAGGATCGAGAGAAAGTCATCGTAAAAAAACGGTGCTGCTTTTGTTCTTAGTGGCTTCACAAAATGAATTAAGAAAAAATGTTTCAGTAAAGCATTTTTTTTAATCTCGTCATAATAAAGTGAGACAAGACTTTTCACTTACAAGACAGGCTTGTCGGAAATCTCCTTCAATGTTGACGCTATCTGTGCCAGTGAAAAATATATATATTATATTGAAAGTAAAATTTCTTTGGTATCAATCAATCTTGAGATAAAACTTAAAAATAGTGATGACGAAGATAATAAACTCGATAAAAGGGGCTTTTATTAACTATCTTATAACACAATGTGCAATTCATTATATATAAAAGAGACAGAAAAAAGTATTTCAATAACACATTCGCTAACTTAACTACTGGTAACAGACTACTAATTTGTGAAGCATCTCATATTGAATTCATATAAAATCTTTATCAGTAATCGAGTGCTAACATATTTTGATCAAAAACTGTTTAGCTCAATCGTAAACAGATAACTTCTATTGCGGATCTCACGGGTTCAAGTCCATTCATAATGTTTCTAATTTAACAATCGAATCATGAATTTCTGTTCGAAGGTCCATATGGATGTTTGCGATATTTAAAACTCCCTTCGCCCTAGCGATATGCTTCTATCCTAACTGTCTTCGAAAAAGAAAGGTTGAGCGACTGAGTAAGAAGTGATTTTCGTAGAAAAACTTCTGTTGAGTTACCTATATTTGTAGACCATGGTTAACAAAAAATAATACTTAAGATAAGTGAAATAATTTTCATTCTATATCATCTAAGTTGGTAAATATAGGTAAATAAAAATTGTTTTGAACATGTGACGATATCAACCATATCACATAATATTTTAAAAAATAAAACACAATTCATTTGTATCTTCCACATATTTATAATGATCAGGACCGGTTTCGCTCATCACGAGCATTATCAACATTATAATGTCTTTCCACCAAGAATTGACAGTTAACACCTTAAAAGTGATATCACATAATATTTGGCCACTGTTATCAAGTGGTAATAGCGAACAGATGGGTTTTGGTTCATGTTTCGGTGAGGTCAATATCATATTAAGATTTTTTCAATTGAATATTTAGGATATTTTTTTTGTGATGTCTTCTCTTTTCAGGTTGATCTAGTGTGACATTAAAAATTGAAGGCGTGGTCATAAAAACAGCAAATATCACAGAATTATTATTTTCAGGAGGAGGTAAAAACATAATACTTTGGTTGTAAAAGACGTTTACTGTTTCCATACAAAATTGCATAGACTTTTCATAAAAGTGGCATATTTTTGAGAGCTGATTTGAGGACCTTGTTGCATAGGAATCTGGAAATGCAATAAAACGGAAATTGGGAAAAGTGGTTATTCATCAGTCTTTGTGGTCTAGTGGTAAGTGCTTGCTGTAGCTATCAGGTGGGTCCTGGTTCATATCCCAGCAAGGTCAATAACAAATTTAGATTTTTAAAAATTTAAATTTGTGATCTTGGACATGAGTGACTTCTAAAAATTCCCATCGAGTTTATTTCGTATGATTTTCTAATTTAAAAAATATTTGGCGCATTGACTGTCAGCTGTAATGGCAGATATTTTTTTTAATATAACATAAAAAAAATGTTCTTTTCATGCTTATGTCTTCAATTATGTAATTTAACCCATTTACCCCATGTAATTTAAAAAAATTATATCTGGCGGCTTGGCCATTATTAAATATTAATTTAATTTAAGTATTAGAATGTATTACTGCTACTTGTCGAAAATCATAATATAATAATTAATTGACAGAATTTGCATAACGATCAGTTTTGGCGTGTGGAACTATCTATTCAGTGTCACTAATGGACAGGACAGATTGTCGTTAGTACTACAGAGGTGATTAATCAAGTAATCTTCTCTAAGCCTTTACGATGATTCAAAGCTGGTAAAAGGTTATTCCAATTTTTGGATGTATTCAAAATGGATCTACGAATAATTGACTCCAAAATTTCCTGAAACACTTCGTCCTTCTTCCTGAATTATTTGAAAAACAGCGTAGTTTTTCAAATAATTTATGATTGACTACACCAGCGGGCTACATGCATGTATGCTTGTATTTTTGGGAGGACCAATATTTTTTTCCATGTACGCTCCCAGTGTGGACCATATGGCCTCCTAATGGAGATATCTCAACAGAATCTATAAATCGATTGAAAAATTAATTTATGAAACTGTCCGTTCGGGGACTTTAATCCGAAACATCGTTAACCACTGCAATCTAAAATAGTATTTGACTTACGGCCCGCCGTCCATTTTGAACTCTTAGTATAGCCCATCACTTAAAAAGTTTGCAAGGGCCTGGGCTAAAGCACGGTAAACATAAATATTCGCTCATTAACAAGTTCTACTATTTAGTTTTTTAATTTTTAATACGTGTCCGTCTTACAGCCAAGATAACAAGGCTTTTGGGCGGTCATAGTAATTGGTCAAAGCACCCTCGTTCCAAACAAAAATCACATTATGTTACAATGGTAGTATGGATATTTGTCAACACCGTGGCGCAGTTGGTAACGTCGTTGGCTACGGTTACGGATATCTCGGATTCAAGTCCCGGTGCGGACAGTTTCATCAATAGATTTATGGATTTTTTTTCGTAGTCATGAATGTTTGTGATGTTTAAAAACTCTCTTCCACCCATCCGTTCCTCAAAAACGGGGCGTAGCTAATCACTGTTCCTGTCCTAGCCCTATCCTTTCATCCCTTCGAAAAATGAGATATTGAGCCACTGCGTAACAAGCAGTTATCATAGAAAACTTCTGTTGAGATACCTCCATTAGGAAGATATATGCTCCATACTGTGAGCGGATATGGTAAAAAAAAGGATATTTGAAAGATCAATATTAGTTTTAAAAGTAACGTCATTCATCATAATAGGATAAAATAACAAAGTATTTAGTTCTACAACATTTTTATATTAGGTAGTTGATAGTTATTTCGGCTTTACGCCATCGTCAGAACTATACTTATATTAACGACTAATTAATGACACCACGTAAGCTTCTTTTCTAAAAACACTATTAGTACCTTGAATGATTTAATTTTAAATGAACATTACGAAGTTTGAATACGTGAGATGACAGTATATATAGCTAAGCAAAAATAAGTTTTAGTATGGATCTGATGATGGCGTAAAGCCGAAATAGGTATCAACTACCTGCTATAAAAATTTTGTAGAACTAAATACTTTGTTATTTTATCCTATTAAAATGGAGTTCTACTAAGTAAATGTCAATTCAATCAACAAAGTCATTCATCATCTTGGTATCAAAATACTATGTAAATATATTTAAAAAAAATATATAAATGTTTATATTCTTGGGTTGGCTGGGTTAATAATATGAATCGACGAGATCATTTTTCTCGTCCAATATTCTTCAATTGTTCAAAAATATATGTAAATTTGCAATAATCTTGAAATAAAATATCCATAAGCAACACGTAAAATTGAAAAAGAGCAAAGAAAGCCATTTTTGCGCCATGAATAAAACATTTTTTTATCGGTTACCTTTTATTTTAGGGACCAAAAATATATAAGTATATTGTTTTCGTATTATTTAGTACCACTGTCTAAGTAATTTGAGAACGCCTTCTTTTTAGTTCACAAACTTTGCGACAGCTCGTTTTTAGAACTATAAACATATATTTTCACAATCTGCAGTTGTGACAAACAATTGCTGTTATCATATGAGGTGCAAATGCATCGTCAAAATATAATTATTTATAATATATAATTATTATATTTTATTCGTTGCATTCTTAACACTTTAGATGAAAATGAGAATAAAATTTGTATTGAATGTGTAAATTATCTTTACGTCTTCCCCACTATATCTGATTCATTAATCTATGCATAATTTGTAATTCATCAATAAATTTATTTTTATAATTTAACTTTTGAGAATTGATGCTGGTCTCTTTAGTTTTGTTTTTCAGATATTTTTTTGGATGGGCCCTGACTTGTCTTCGTTCTCTATTTATCATGGCGTTACCTTACTTTGAAAATGTCCTAAATGAGATTTTAGCCTAAAATGACCTTTTGATTTGAAAATGTTGTATTAGCCACATTCTACAATATACGTTGATTTCAGAGTCATATATTGTTCAATGGGGGAGTTAGCAGTATTTCGGAGTTCTATGCACATATTTTTTTTTATAAATTTGTTTTATACGGTTCTATGAATCGATATAACTAATTATTATCATCTCACAGAAAAAATAAAAACTTAGCACAGTTTCTTTGAAAAGACTTTAACATCACGTCAAACATTCATCGCTCGATGGTTGGTGTGTGTGTTTTATTCTTAACTTCTATTGTTCTATCGATGTGGTCATTGACGAAAGTGAGCTGAGTTCGTTCAAACATTCAAAGTATATATGTATTATTATTCTGTTGTATTTCTATTTTATCAATTCAATTATTATTTTACCATCAAAATGGTCATACACAATAAATAAGAAAATGGTTAAATCGTGAGACGGGTATATATATATATATTCAAAAAAAATTGTTTGTATTGTAGAGACATATTTCTGGAATTGCTAAAAGCCTTTCATCCATTACAAGTCTTTTTAAAGACACAAAGAACCTTCCAAACGAATTTTTTCGATAGTACATATATCCACAGACAATTCGTTATATTTTAATGAAATTCATCAATTTTCACTGAATAAATTAGTATATGAAAGTATCCCAAATCACAACGGAAAATCAGTTTATCACGAATAAAATTCTAACAAAAGTAAAAACATTTTTTTAACCGAATGTTAAATTTATAAATACATGTATCGTTTTACCTTATCTTTAATGCTGATTCTTCAAATCAGTGATTTTAGAATTTACACCATTTTATAATAATTCCAGTATTTTTTTTAATAGTAAACATTATTAAGGTAAATATACTGGTAGTTGGCCATGTACCAGTAGGTGACCTTGTTTCAATAAAAATGCTAAAAATAAGAAATGGGATTGCTTTGAATTGTAGAGTTCATACAAGCGAAACCATCTTTTGTCGGATTGAGGAACAAACACATTACCATATATGTCATTAGGGTGTCATAGCGGCCATTTAAAAACAACACATTATGCATTATACTATTATTTAGTATTTTATTTCGAATTTCTTTAGAGAATTAAGAATATCAGTGAATGTAAGCATTCAATTTTTTAAATGGTCAACTACTGAACATTAACATGGTTGTTAAAAATAAACACATTTTTTTTGTAACAAACACTTTCCTATTTTTTGTCTTGTCACATTAACTAAGACATTTGATTCATTGTGAATACACTTGTTTTGTCATCATCTGATCTAATACTAAACATTAATCGTTATTTTTGTTCAATTTTTCTCTTAAGCGGTCAACTACTGGTACTTTTACCTTATAAAGTTTATGTAAGTAGAAGATCCGTAGTATAAAAAAAAATATTTTAGAATGTATGTCAGTCATTACGTAATAGACGGTGGCTTTTAAATACTGTTTTGGTTTTTAAGATCTTATAAACTTTTCTCTTAAAGATGATTTCATAAATTTAGAGATAACAACGGTACACGTAAACCTAGATTTCATTTATTTCATAAAGAATATTTATTTGTTTTTTTTTTTCATAGACAATTCGGCTTATATTATAAAATATCTCATTTTCTCATATTGTCAAAAGTATTTAGTACAACTATTTTTTAAATCCCACTGCCCCACTTTCAATATTTTTTATTAATAATAATTAAAATACTAGATTCCAAATATCTGACAATTCAATTTGTCTGAGGTTACTTTTCAAAAACGAGAAACAGGTGTCACACCTAAATAAACAGCACGTGGAATGAAATAGTTTTCAATTATAATAATTGAAATGCCATCCCATTATCATCCGTATTATATAAACAGGAAATTATTGTGTAAATGGCAATCGGCACTTGATTAATATTATTATGCATACTCACCAAAACCTATAATTTCCGTGATGAAACAAATAATTGTTAAGCAATATCGCATTATTAATTCCATATGATATTTGCAATTGAATTAATAGCTGATTTATTGAATGCTGCAATTGTTGCCTGTAAATCATCAGTTATAAGTTATTATTAATTCAACAAAAACGTTTACGTTCAATACCGAAATGTTTTTAACAATTAAATGTATGTATCTTTTAATTAATAACGCGAAAAATGGTGAAGGATAAAAATAGCAGCATTCATGCAAGTAAAAAATAAACGAAAATTTAAAAAAATAAATGATTTCCAAGTAAAATACATTTCATTCTATTCTACGCTTTTATTTACTCGATTGTGTTACCAAGGGCTCAAGTCTTCGAATGGAGACACTCATATCATTGACTTTGCAGTAGATTTACGGATTTGTAAAAAAATAGAGTTTTGTTTCCATTCCACACATCTCATATTTCCAGGAAACTTTTAGTTCTTTCTTTACCCCATGCTTTTGTCGTATCTTCGGATAAAGATGATCCATGAATACTCCAAAGGCTCCTAAAATGGAGTTAACATGTGCAAACATGTCCCAAGTTTTGATGAAAAAGTAACTACTTAAAAGATAATGAAGAAAAATGGTTTTAAAAAATAAAATACAATTTGGTTTACAGTAAAACCTCGATGTAACGGACAAATGGAGACGAATGACTGTTTATTATCTTATAAAGTAAGTATTTAATTTTATATTAAAAATGAACTTACACAAAGCTACCGCCGAATCCATAGAAAAAAAAAGTAAGTATTTGTTATATTTTAACCATATACAGAATTTTTTCTTTATTTAACTTTAGATTAACTATTTTCCGGTTACCCACATGATGTTTACGCCTCTAAGAGATTTAAATATATAATATTTGTATAAATGTTAAAAGAATAACATGTTATCAAATACGACTTGGGAAAAACGTTTGGTATTCCGGCTTATTTTATGGTTGGATTGCTTCTCAGAAATTTATCAATTCTACATTATAATAATACACGAATAATAAAAAAACTATTTATTCCTATCTATTATGTAGATAAGAGAAAATTATATTTCCCTTCAATTAACAATTTGCAGTTCAAAAATAATATCCTGAACTGTTAGAGAGTTGATTGCATTCTGTATCCGTAAGTATTAAGGGCTCGATCAGACTTACTGCAAAAGGAAAAAGCGTGTTAGGGAAATCGATTGAAAGATTCCGTGCTCCGGTTCGATTGGAGCAACAGAGGCGCACATCTCCTACAAACCCACTAGCCATATTTTCATTTGTTTGCACACCCTTAAAAAGGAAAACAGATATCGTTCGTCTTTGCCAAATTATTGGCGTAGGAATATTCTCCGTTTATTTTCAATTTCCTTGCTTCACATCGGTATTCTTTCATTATTTATTGCGGTGATTCATGAATAAAATAAACATTTCAATATTTTTACAAAAGCGCGAATCGTTGTTGAATATAATTATTCCCTAATAGTCGAAATATTTATAATAATAATATTTCGTTTATATTTTGTATTTATTGTAGCGGAAAATCATGTTCGGTTTCATTCTAATTAGTATAGTATAATACCACCGCTCAAAGGAAGTTGGAAACGAATTTGGTTATTTTGATTGTATATATTATTTTTATATCATTTATACCTTAAATCAACTTCGAATACCAATGTTTCAGGGTCAACGAATCAAATTTATAATAAAATAGTTTTTAAATTACTGGCCATTTACAGCTGAGAGGCAGTATCAGGCACAAGATGAGAAAAATAGATTTGTCAGGTGAGTCATGTCGAAAGAATTACAGAATACCAACAGTGATGACAAAGTTAATACTAAAGCATACTCTAAGAGAAAGCAGCGGATAGCTTTCCTGATATAAAAAGTGGTAATGTCAGAAGGCTTGGAAACTGTAATTAAAGAGTTGGTGCTAACTGACAAAAATCATGAAATAAGATAAGTCATGTTCAAATGTATCTTACCGAGAATTTCGAATTGATGAATAAATGAAGAAAAAATAATCTAGTATTTCATTACTTTTAAAAAATAAAACACAATTCGTTTGTACTACTTCCAAATGGTTATAATGATCAGGACCGGTTTCACTCATCACGATCATTATCAACTCGGTTGAATACATACGAATTGTGTTTTATTTTTTTAAATATAATGTCTTTCCACCAAGAATTGACAGTTAACACCTTAAAAGTAATTTCATTATTTTTAAGTGGTCAACAACTTTCTTTTAAAATTTCTTATTTTCTATGTTGGCTAATGAATGTTAACGAATTATTTTTAAGCTTATTATATTTTGTTCAGATAGTTGATTTTTAATGTGGCTTCATTTTTCATTTCAGGTCAGTATTTATTGATTTGTATGAAGTCTTTAACATTTTGATTGTCTAGTATTTAATTTCATTGCTACATAATTTGTTTGATTATCTGTAAATTTTTGGCATAGTTCTAGAACCAACTGTTTTATACACCTTGAATTTATTAACATTAAATTTTATATAAATAGCCCTGTTATGATTTTATTGCTACCAGCTGATAATACTCGCGATGAACGAAATCAGTTTCGATCATTATAAACATGTGAAAGCCGTACAAACATAAAATGTGTTTTATTTTTAAAATAAGCAAGTTATCATGAAAATAATTAAAAAAAAATATATTTATGTAATTTTAGACAAAGACTGCTTGAAAAAGGTGCTTGATGGAATTTCAATATCAAATTTGAATTATTGAGATTTTGTGCGCTTTCATGTATTTTGTCACTAACGACCCGGGTTTCGCCTTTCGGCATATTCAGATAGTCAATTCGAGTGCATTCGTGCGCTCGAATGCCTGAAGATGCTGAAAGGCGAAACCCAGGTCTTTAGTGACAAAATACATGGAAGTGTACAAAATCTTAATAATTCAAATTATATATTTATGTATTGAGTTGGACAAGATCCAATTTTGTTTTTGATGGACTTAAGATTATTTTTTCAATACATCTTTGCACAGTTGTAAGAAGTCATAAACAGGAAATCGAGGAATGCAATAAAATGACAATATAAAATAGTGAACATTTGTTTTTTTGGTCAAGGTTTTCAATTATAATAATGGATGATTTAGTTCTGATGATTGATAATTCTTGTAGAACTAAATGCATATCTTTATTAGCGAACATTTTGACATGTGGAATTCTTACTAGCTTATCTAAATGTACTCTTAATAACAAAATAACATTAAATACAAATTTAGTATTACTATTCTAAGATTCAGAACTTCTTTTTTTTAAACTGCTACCTATAGTGTTACTACTAGTTAGTATCCACGTGGACTGGCGTCAATTTTTTAAAACAATATTGTATCTTTATAATAAGCAGAAATTCACAAAAATCAAATGATTTGTCTATTTTTAAGTTCAGAAATAAAATTCTGAGAACTTATTTCGCAATTAGGTTTTCTTTCAGTGTAATCAGAACGAAGTTTTATTGGCATGTTGTAAATGAATTGGATTTTCGTTGTTAAAATCATTGAATTTACCGCAAACGCTTTGCATGTAAAACATTAGCTTAATCAGGTTAATATACGTCTTAAAATGTATTTCAGTAAAAAATAGAATACTGAGAGATCAAAGATACGTATTTAATCAAAGAATATTTTTAACGCCGGAAATGGTTTCGTTTCGTTGCATTTTTTAAACATTGGTCGCTCTTGTTGTGAAGAATTTTGATCATTAATTTAGCATATGAAAAGAATGTGTTGTGTTACGAAAACTGATTGTAACCTCTCTCTTTGGAGAGAATATAACTAGAAGAATGGGGCTACGAAAGGACTTGTAATTAAAAAAAAAGCAATCAATAACTAAAACTTGATTTAAATTAAATCAAATCAGCTCTCAAAAATATGTCACTTTTCTAAAAACATACAATAGTCCAGATCATTTTGTATGGAAACAGTAAAGGTTTTTATGCCCAAGATATTATGTTTGTACCCTCTCTGACTGTTTTTAGATCAAGGTCTTCAATTATGATAATAAAAAACTTTTTTTAAAAAACAGATTAATTACACAGTGCCAGAAATCGTGTAATCAAAGTCAGTCAAGTTCAACTCTAGATGAAAATACATCAATAACAAACAGTCCGAGTATTAAATGTTACATTTAAAATATCGAAATGTCGATGGTGTGTAAAAATTGTTTTTATCGAAAATATTATACGGTGAGTGGCGTTATGAATCTTTGAAATACACTCTTGTAAATTTTCATGTTTTCAGATACGGGATTATACGTAGGGAGTTTCGATAGAATAGTGGCTTACATCAAGTGGTCTGGTCAAAATTTTTAACTTAAAACCTATGTAAAATGATGTTTCCCTTCCAAAAATTGGTCAATTTTTTTTTCTAATTTACATCATTTGGACGAGACCTGCTCTGTCGTCTTTAAAATGAGATTCAATCAATAACTCATTTTCGTATCAATTGGCTAAAACACAGTCGATATTGACTTGCGTGGGAAACCTAAAGCATATGATGACGTAAAGCTCTTACCGCTAAAATGCATAACTATTTGATAAAGAGTGCTATATGTCAACATATACTTCAATAGATTTAATTTTCATAATCGCGTCTAAGTATATTTAATGGTAATAAAAATAAAACCAATAAATAACATACAGAGGTCTTTTTCATTTTGCACAAATATTGTGTTTTTCATTAGGGATGGAATTCGACTAACGGAATATAATCCCGTCGCAAGTAGAGGAGTGAAATATATTGCTATTTTCACCTTACTATAATGGAGTTTTAGCAAGTCAATTCCTAATCAACTAACGTTTATTTTAACTTATTAACTGAGATTACATTTTTTTTAATCGCCAATCGTTTAGAATGAAAACAACATTTTCGCAAAAGTAAATATTTTTTACGATTATATATAAGACAAAATTAAAAATTTCACCAAAAAATTCTTTTTTGACAAAAAGTTTTTTTCGGTAACTAAAATAACAAAAACGTCACAATTTTGCCATGTAAAACTTTTTCTTTCGAATCTGTTAGAAATATTCGTATGTTAAAAAAGTTTCACAACATATTTCGAATTGTTTCCTTTTTAACGTGTGCTTTAAATAGGTAATTTAAGCTGTCAATTACTAATCGTGTAAATTTATATCGCCTCTTATCGGTCTTTATAAAGATACTAAATACATCGCCTGCAGCCGAATGGTAGATGTCGTTCGCTTTTATCGCAGTCTACACGAGCTAGAATTCCACTGCGGATAGTTTCATCGATTCAAAAATCAATTATGATATTTTGTCGAAGGCATGGATTTCTGTGATGTCTTAATTCTCTCCAACTCATCTGATTCAAAAACAGGGCGCAGCGATAGCGATTAGCTAATCACAAGGCCTGTTCAATACCTACGATCTCTGAAAAAAGATATCAAATAATTGAGTAACAAGTAGTTTTTGTAAAACCAGACTCTATTAGAAATCCATATCATCTAGATTTGTATCAGGAATAGTTACAAAAAAACAATTCTTTGATGAAAAGGGTTTTTGATTTATTGTTGAATATGGTCAGGACAAGCACAAATTTCAACCACTACATTCTGTAAGAATTATAAATTAACGTTGAAAGTTATTTCACCATCATCATAACTTGTGTTTCTACTTTTCAAAAGCAGCCATATCTATGTTTAGGTATATTCGCTTTCTTTGTCAATTGCTGTCGACTTACTTACGTTTAATATTTCTGTTTATAAAAAAATGACCCAAATGCTATTAAATTCCAAGTAAATCAGTATTTCTATCATCTTCCAACATTGTGACTATATACACAAAGAAACAAAAAACTGTTTTTTCTCGAGTGCTTGGATATTGCTGCTTTTGAAAAGTAGTGGCACACTTCTACTACTGACGATAGCGTGACTCCAAAACAGCTATCTACGATACTACATTATTCTTGTGAAAATATTTTTTTTTATTTTACACGTAAATATAATGGAGATCAAGTAAATACTTATTTATTCCATGTAATTATGAAAGCTTCATGATTAATTTTGGTATACGTATGATTTTGTAAGATTTTCGTCTGCATCACCCAAAGCTTTATTAGGGTAGTGGCTGTTTGTTCAAGGATAAAAAACTAACCCTTCAATGTGTTTTTGCTAGAGTCTGACTTCTGAACTTTGAAAAACAATTCATACGAATGTTTATTTGTCGGGGGAGGATTCCACCGGAAAGGTTCTGATCACGGAATCCATCAGTGACCACAACCATGATGAAGAGAGATAATCATCATTAACCCATAATAAAATATTACTTCAATAACGACCTATATCCCGTGGCAATTCCCTTGAATATAAGACAAGTGACTTTAGAAAAAACAATGTAATGTATAGAAAGACTTATTACCTCACTGAGCCGTACCTTTTTTTTTTAATCAGTAAATTTTATTTTTATAAATTTTTAATTACGATAAAAGTATAACACAGTTTACTTTGTCTGTGTTTCAAGTACCTGTATGGACAGCTTCATAAATCGATTTTACAGTCGATTTATGAATTTCTGTTCGTTGGCATGGATGTTTGTTATATCTAAAAATTCTCTCCCACCCATACGATTATAAGAATCTCGCTAACCGCAAGTCTTTCCCTAGCCCTATTCGAGCCCTACACTCTTCGAAAAAATGAAGTTAGGCATCTGAGTAACAATCAGTCTTCGTAGAAAAACTTCTGTTGCGGTACCTACATTAAGAAACCATATGATTTACAGCGAACATGGCAAAAAAAAAACGTTTACTAGTTTTCACAGCCCTGTCAATTTAGCGCTGTAAGTAATCAATAAACTTTTTCTTGACAATTTATATTCTTAATTAATTGATTGTGGTAAACTTTACAATAGTAAATTGAAGTGATTTAATTTAAATACCTGCAATTAGCTATGTCATACAATAAATAAAAAAAACGAAAGATTATTTAAATGCGTCTTCTACCATTGGTGTAATGGGTCATTTCGATAAAAACTCTATTATATTATTGTTACTTCACTTACCAAACGACTGATATTCAAAGCTGCCAACAGTCAACGGAATACACCGTTTTCTAGAAAGGAAAAGAAAAAACACTTTGTAATTAACCATAAAAAAGCACTTACGGAATATTAACATTTACGTTTCGTAAAATACAAATATTGTTCACCTTCATCGTCATCATTTTTATTATTATCACCTTTGTGTAATGTATTCTGTTTCATTTTTTTCAGTCAAAGACTTCCTAAGATTAAAGACATAATGAAAATATTCAGAAAACAATAACAGCGCAAAAGCTAGCGCATTATAAGTCTTAAGAGGATATAGTAGTTTTTTCCCCACTTTTAATCATTTACCGTCACCTAAATCTTACGAATCGTTGAAATTTTAATAATTGCATTCTAAGGGTATTTATTTAAGCTATAGCATTTTTCTATGAAAATAGTAAAGTTTTCAAGCCTCTGTAGCAAAGAGTTGACACGTATTTTTCAGATATGTTTTAACTGCTTTAATCTGTGATTACTTTACAGTTTATTGCAAGTTACAGAGATGTGACGTCTAGGAAAAAATCGCAGAAAAAGGACAATGGAAAAAAATACAAAATTGTAAACAAATACTCTGACAATGCAATTTTTAAAATACGACTAATTATTCGGTCAGTAACTAATTCGATAAATGGTCATTATATCAGACCGTTTAATTCAATAACTGACCATTTTATATAAATTACTGAGCGTTTATTTTATTAATTGACCACATGTGTACTGCCAATTTATTATTGCTTTCTGACTAAAAATTGAAATAGTTACTGATTCAATAAATGCAGGCCTTGAAAACTAAATCAATGTCTCGTGATATTTAGGTGACGGTAAACAATTAACGATTTCTTTTAAGTGGGAAAAAATCTACTATATCCACTTAAAATATAAATTTACGTTGAAATTTGTAAATTACGAAAAATTACCAAAAAATGTTTTTCAGTGAACAAATTTTGCTTGAAAATTATTCCATTTTCGTTGTCTGTACTTAGAATATAACGATTCTAGAATTAACAGAAGAGATAATCTTATGAATTGTAATTACAGATCAATTATTGGTTTAGCAAAAAGGAAACACTTGAAACAGAAGTTTACCAATTCAAACAGAGTGTACTTGCGGCTAGTACTTGCCTTTCCCTGGAAGTACTTACACAAGCGCCCGTGCCATCAGTGTTTACATCCTGACTAGATTACTACTAAATAGTGCACTAACTACCCTTGTGAAGTATAACTCGGTAAACAATCGACGTTTTCCGCGTCGAGTACCGAGCCCAAGCGTTCCGGGACAATATGTTTCCATCGGAAATAATATCGCAATGTAATTATTCTATTACCTGCCGTAAATGCAAAACTTTATTTGGATTGAATACAGATTTTTAATATAACCTTTTTACACCTGCAGAACGGGTAAAATAGTAAAAATAACTGTTATAATAATATTCATGTCGAACTTGTTAACACTGTTACTGAAGCCGTCGACGTTTACAATTCGACTTATGAATGTCTGTGTTTCTAAAATTCTCTTTCACTCATCTGATACCAAAAATTTGACGTAGTGAGAGCGACTAGCATAACCTAACCACTATTTCTGTCTTAACCCTATCATTTAATTCCTACTATCTTCGAATTTTGGCAACTGAGTTACCAGTAGCTATAGTAAAAAAAACTTATGTTGAGACACCTCTATTGGAAAGCCATATGCTTAAAAATAATACGATTAATGAGTGCATATGGTTCAAAAATATTTAAAAAAAGTTATTTAAAAGTACTAACAAACAAACCTTTCCAAAAAAGAATAAGAAGAATCATAATTTGAATTAAAAGAAATAAATGAACTCAAATAAACAAGTAAATTCCTCTCCTTATTCAAATGGTATGGTATTTGATACGTCGTTTACACAATTCCGAGTAATATTCAAATGGATTTTAGAGTATAAATTACTTCAACGTTGTCAAACTGAGGTGAATCAATAGAACCATTTATAATATGTGTACCTTGTATGTGTGTTTAAATTTACGTTTCTTAATAACATGTTAAAGCGTAATACTCTTAATTAACTGTTAATCAAACATTTTTAACGGCACTAAAATATCAAACTCCACTTATGTTACTTCTTGTATTTGTAAGTAATGAAGAAACAAAGTGTATTTTTGAAATGTTAAATTGATTAATGGTTAAATTATACTGTTTTAGAGAGTTGTAGAGAGATGTTATTTATATTAAAGTAAGTTAAATTATCAAGTAATTTCTCCGGATTTCAAGAACAATAATGAACACTACATCTAATGTTTTTTTAGTATTTTGGATGTTTTCAGTATGTTATCAGTAATCATAATATATGTGTTCGACGAATGACTCCGCGATAAAAAAAAAGCCCTTTAAACGTGCCGTAATTTCAGTAATCGAAAAAATACCTTTGACGTAATCTGACTCAGCTTCAAATTTTTAGTACTGTAATACAGTGAAACGGTATTGGAATGCTAATTTATATTGTCTCTATCTGGTATTTGACAGAAGTTGGAAAAGATGTAATCGTATATTATAAGATGTAGGTATGAGATGATTAAGAAAATATTGAATGTATATCAATGATTTAAAATTTGAATAAATGGGAGTTTGAATATAAATGAACTGGTTTCCATACAAAACTTTAATGTAGTATTAAATAACTATTTTAGTTTATATAATGTTATGTTATTAATTATTGAAATCGAATTCCTAATATATTTGAATAGTTTAAAAGAACATTTGGAATCCCTAATTTATACTCGATTATTGAGATTAAATTAATATTTCCTGAGCTATTTTTGAACAATACATTCATATAACATGAAATTGTGGCTTGGCAAAGGTTATTTAAATGCTTTATGAATTTGAAACAAAACCAGCAGCTAACTATTTTTTAGCAAAGTTGCTTTACTGACTTGATATAATAATAATGACAATGTATAAACATTATTAAAAACTTAAGGAATGACAAATTTTCTAAGGTTTCTATTTCAAGAAAGAAAATGCTCGTAGATTAAAAGATTGATCACAGGTTTTAACAGCACGCTTATAACCAGCGATAATAGCAAGTTGTCTTCAGTAATTACTATGTCTTTAAAAGCTAATAAATTATTTCGCTTTATACAAATAAACGGGTAACTACTAGGGCATCCAATACCGGACCCTTTTTACAATCCCGGGATTTCAGAATTCAGAATTTCTCAATCCCTGGATCCCGGGATTCCGGGATTGGTCATTAACTTTAATTTCATGTGTTAAATTGTACATTTAAAATATAATTTATGTGAATTATTACTTCAATTGGAATTTATATATGATTAAATATTTTTTTAGGCATTGGAATGATTTTTTTGTTGATTTAAAATCAGACAGTCATTTAAAAAAAAGAGAATAATATTTGAAAAACGTTACAATCAAAATTATTTTAAAATCAAAATTATTTTATTTTATTCATTGCATTATTATGGCAGGTTTTACCAAATTTATCCAAAAAGAGGACATGTCCTTTAATTTGAGATATTGCCCTCCATTCATTTAAGAAGCGGTCTTAATTTGTCCTCCATTTAAAATTATTTAAAAACGGCTGTTAGGAAATATGAGATGGAAGGAGATTACAATAAATTAATTTTAATTCTATAGGTTTTTTAAAAAAACTATGCATGTACATGAAAAAATTTAAGATGTGATAGATGATTTTTTAGCATTTACAGTGAATCTTGAAATCCCGGGACTGACTGAATCTCAATATCGGTATTACGGGATTGAATAATTGAGCGGGATCCCGGGATTGGAAGCCCTAGTAACTACAAACTTAGTAACCTTACATAATATTTTGTTTTTTTTTTAGGCATGAGTGGTCAGTCAACGTCTTTGTCTTCGGTTGGGGTGTTTACGAGCTTGAATCCTGGTAGGAAAAGTTTCTTTTAAAGTAATTGATTTTTCAATCAATTTATGGATCTGTGTTCGAAGACATGGACGATGCCTAAAATACCCTACCATCCATCCTATTCTAAAAATTAGACGTAGCTGGAGCAATAATCTAAGCTCAAGTACTTCCACAGCACTATCCTTCTATCCTTTATCTCGTCGAAAAAAGAAAAGTTAAGTAATAAATAGTTATCGAGGAAAAAATCAAACAATGACGTAACTCAAAATCAGTAATTTTTCAGGAAACATGTTTGAATGTCTTATAGCAATATTATGAAAGAATGCTTTACTAGCAAATTTATTTTATCTTCTAATTGTGGGTTATTTCGTTGTTGTAACAAATATTTAATATAAATTTTAAAATGATACCTTAGTTATTCCACTTGGTTTAACACTAATGTGGAGCGTTTCGCCTCTTTAAGAAGCATCTCCAGACTAACCATATACCAAGGTTATTTATTTTTAAGGTAAACAACGATTCTAATTCTTACATTCAAAATAAAGAGTGGAGTGGGCTTTATTCCATTTTACTGGACGCGGGGTGCGGGGATAAGACATAAACACTGATAGATATAATACCTCCAGTAAATATAAAAGGTATTAAAATGAATAGCTTAAAGTTTTTAGAGATTAATAAAACCATTAACAGTAATGGAGGATTAGTAAATAACATTTTAAATAGAACAGACGGCTCACCATTATTAAATTTATTTCCCTTGGGTTTTTCATCTCTAAGTACATGTAATTGATTTGTAAATAGTCTGGAGGTAAATAATATCAGTCTTACACCCCTCCCACCCACCTCCAGTAGAATGGATTAAAGTCCACCCCACCCTTTACTTTTAATGTAAGAATTAGTATCATTGTTTACCTTAGAAATAAATCACCTTGCGATATGGTTAGTCTGAAGATGCTTCTTAAAGAGGCGAAACGCGTCACAGTAGTACGATGTGCTGCTTTAGAGGAGGGTTTTAATTGCTATTCTTTTACCCTCACAATATATTTCAGTCGTGATCACTTAAATGTTACTTCATTCTCAGAAATTACGCCAATAAACGTTTTAAATATACGACTTTTCCATAATACAAACATCTTGAATCATTCACAAATTCACGGAATGTTTCACGAATTGATTTTCAATCGATTTATGTGATTTTTTCTTCGAATACGTGAAAGTCTGTGATGTTTAAATTGAAACGAATCCTAAAAATGCCTAGCTACTTACCTACCACTTGTTCTTTCTTAGAGCCATTTTCCTATTCTTACTTTATTCGAAAAACGGTAGTTAAGCGATTGATTGAATGTAAACTGGTGTTGCATTTCAATACAGTTAGTCAGAAGATGCTTCTTAAAGAAGCGAACTACTTGGAACATTTAGTAACACAGCCAGTGAAATAACTATGTTATCAATTTTAATTTTATATTAAAAATGAATTCCACAAAGTTACCGCCGAATTCATCGAAAATATTTTGTAATGTATATAATAGATACTGTCATTTTCACAACGTGTGCATTGTTACCGTGTTCTCAGAAACGTGCTGTTGTGTGTAATACGGGAACACTGTCTCGTTAATACGATGAGCATAATGGAAATCGCCGCCACACAATTAACGGCCGTTCATCAAGGCCGGTTGAGAGCATCTGTTGTGATTTCAGTGCACACGTTATCTGGCATTGAACACTTCTGGCGTTATGTGATATTCTAATTACATTTTGACAGTACACACACCATGGACGTCGATAACCTATACGACGGCTTAAATATTTAACTATTTTATTGTTCATGCTGTGATTGTAATAATAGATTCGATATTAAATGCACGAAAATGTCAATGGTGCGTGCGTTTTTTTTTAACACGCTCCTGGCGCCTTTTCAATAAAATAAGTTTTAGTCTATGTAAATATGTGCTCTATCAATTTTTTTTCCTATTTCGTTCTTTGTTAAAAATTCAAAATTCAAAATTTTTCCAAATTTAAAAATGTCGTTTTTTTACACGATCTCAATCCTCGTTTTACACGGTGAACGCGCTCCAAAGCAATGACAGTGTAACAGAATATTTTGTTTTTCCATATACACCGGAAGACACAAAATAACGAATTTTTCGTGATTTACTCAAAACTCTAAAAATATTCGGGATCGTTATTAGCGACTCAACGACTCAAATATCAAACTAATATCGTCTAACATAGTTCCAAACTAACTGTTTTTTTAATTGATTTAATCGAATTGAGGCGTATTGAAAGCTAAGCCCGGGCTCATGCAGACTTCTATTTTGGATATAGGTACAATATTTTTGGTTTTTTCGTCTGGTTCAAAGATGTTGCTAGTTGTTCGTATTTGATTATTTTTTAGATTATAAATTAAAAAAAAATCTTCAGAAACTTCACGGATGTGCGAACAAAAACTCACCAAAGTTTGGTCGAAATCGGATGAATGGTAAAGGAATGCATCGAGGACAAACAAACAAACAAACCAATCTTAATTTTTATATACAATAAGATATACATATATTATAAGATTATTGATGTATACCCAAGTTTTATACATTTAATAAACAGGTGTTTAACAATTAGGTACGTTTTGAGTATAGTCAGTAGAAAGATATTTATAAATATTGTTTTACTGAACCAAAAAATCAACATTTGTTTAAATCTTTAGAAAACAATCTGCCATCACAATTTTTGAGTTATATACATATATATATTGTATATATTCATATAACTGCATATTTCACTCATATTCCATTTTTTTTTAAATGTCAGCTACGTATGTTTATATCTTTTATAGTCATCCGGTTTCTGCTATTTGACATAAAGTGCGTAATTATTTCAACTGTTTATTGTTATATCAGAATTAGACAAAAAAGTTGTCTCAAATTTAATATTTTTGCCCACCGTTGAATTAAACCATATGCAATATGCATCATATTTGATTCTTACTGAAAAAAAAACATAGTTCAATATGGGCGCATTATCAAATTATACGACAATCCAATCCCACCAGCAAGCTTAACGCCTACCAATTTCCTAAGGCGACTAAAAAGCGGAGCTATGCAGGTAACGTAAATTGAATTTTCAAATATTCTTAATTGAACGATATTCCATTGGGGGCTTTAAGCTGAAATCGAAAGAAAAATACTTCGCGATATTATTTCAAAAACTCTGCGGTGTAGTGATAAAATTATGGCAACTAATTATTTGGTAAGAAACTAATTCGATAAATGCACATTAAGAAATAATAAACTGTCTTTTAACAAATATGTTTAGTCAGTAAATAATTGCCGCATGGTCAGGTTAAGTTAGGTCAGGTTTAATTAAAACACGGACCGTTTTATATAAATATCTGACCGTTTATTTTTATTAACTGACCATTTGTCGAATTAGTTACTGATCATTTGGATTAATAATTGACCAATATAAATTTTTTTATTGGTAGCTTGTTACGTTAGTAACAAAGCCAGTGGAATTACTATGTTAACAATTTTAATTTATATATATAAAAATGAATTTCTCCAAAGTTAAGAAAGTACTAAGTAGTATTGACCGTTTATTAAATTTACTTACCAAAAATTGATATAGTTACTGACCCAATAAATTCAGGGCTAAAATTACCAACAGGTGTAAACCCGAATAAAATTCTGTGGATTATATTTAAATTTAAAAAAATAAATATCGATTTTTACAGAAAATACTTTCAATTATTAGTTATCTGAATTACGAGTGCTGGAGTTCAACGATTGACGTCAGAAGACGGAGTGGAGGAGAATAGTTGAGGTGGCCAAGAAGCACCCCTGACCGTAGTGTCGTAAAAGAAGAAAAAAGCCGAAAAAATAATATTACAAAGAAAGAGTTAATCCCTTAAAAGCTGTTTTAAAATCTCACATAACATATAACTTCGGTTTATTTTAATTTTACTAAGTTGTCAACAAGTTTACTTTATAAAATGTTTTAAAAATACATCGTATAACTTCGCTTATTATGTACAAAGTTTATTTAATAATTTATCTAGTTCTGAAGAATTATTACTTCCTGTTTAAATTAGTTTCTCGCGTTAGAATATTCATTACTCAAAGCCAAAGATGCAATGTCGATTCTACAGGTCAGATGCAATAATAAAATATTAAAACTTGTTCATAAAACTGGGAAAAAACTTCATCTTGGCACGAAAGAAAAATTCCTTATTCATCTCACTTTGATACCGTTAATTCGAAAGTTATTTTAGTATTTTGTTATCGGATTTGTGTTTTATAACTGCTAAGTATATCATTTCTCCAAACTGTGTTGCAATCTTTCCAGAAATGCATTACGTCGAGGGTATACTGACAGATCTCTTTTAGTCAGTTTTAAATGTCAAATGTAACTAATCAATAATGCTCTACGTATCGGTATAATGGCTTGAAATATACAGTATTAAGTCATATTGCTATTGTTTATTCTGGTAAAAAGCATGATATAACTATAATTCATCGATACCAGATCTCACAATCTCTAAGCCAAAAAGGTTATTCTTCATAATGTATAATTTAAGAAAAACAGTTTTACTTAGAAATGAGAGTGTATTGCAAACAAATAATGCTTTAAATGAGATTTTCTCAGAACATGTTTTAATGGCTGTCAGTATAACCTCGATATGTATAGCATACAATTAAATTTTTCAGTTGAATATGCAAATAATATGATGAGCTATGAGCGAAACTAGTGAGTATCATATTACAAAATAATGCAATGAGTGTAACAAATTAATAATGTTTTTTAATGTGTAATTTTTTTTAGAAATATATTTTTATTCCACCCAGAATTGACAGTAACTGGTGCGACTCAAGACATGGAATTAAACGTTATTTTTAAAAAAATAATATAATAAATGTAGTACAACTTTGTTAGTAATTGAACCCGGGAACTTTTGATGGTCTTTCGTATTTCTCACAGTTAGGCTACGGAGATATTTAAAAAAATAAAACTAATTTGTACCACATATTTATAATGATCCGGACCAGTTTCGCTCATCACGAGCATTATCAACTGATAAAAATACAAACATAACAGGTTTATTTATATAAAATTGAGTGTAAGAAAAATACTGATTAGCAAACAAATTATACATAAATCAAATAAAAGAGTCTACAATTAAAATGTTATGTACCTCTTGCAAATCAATAAATACTAATATGAAATCACAAATATAGCTACATTAAAAGTCCATTTAGCTGAGCAAAAATTTTTAATTGTATTACTAATGTAATATGCAATAATGAATCAGGAAAATTATAAGCAAAAATTAGTGAACCATTTAAAAATAATCAAATATTAAGTGTGTAATTAATATGAACAATAAACAGCCATCTTAAGTGGAGATATGTTGACATGGAACACAAATCTAATGTGTGGAAATATATTAAGTATTTGAACACCAAATTAAAGCGTGAATTAAACTCATCGAAACACGAAATATACGTCCATATCTGATTTTTCGGATTTAATGAGCTCCGTATTTTAAATCTTGTGTAATATAATACCGCTGAGTCCGTGGTGTAGTGGTTAACGTCGTTGGCTTCGGTTACGGTACTCACGGGCTCGACTTCCAATTAGGACGGTTTCATAAACTGAATTTCCTTCGAAGGCATGGATATTTGTTATGTCTAAAATTCCTTCTCACCCAAATGATCCTACAAATGAGAGCAGCTACCTGATCAGTAGCCTTATCCTTCTATCCCTACTATTTAAAAAAAAACGGGTTGAGCGACTGATTGATGATGGTTGTGAATCTTAATAGTAGATAATATATGTTTTAATAAAAGATAATTAAACTCTTTCAAATTTTTGGAAAAATTAACACAGTATTTGTAAAAGTTGCTAAAAAACTAAACTTAAGGTAGAATGTATTTGATTTACACACGAGACGACCTCCGTTTCATTGCCCGACTTTGCAGTTACACTACAGGTAATTAAACTATGCAAATAAATAGCAAATAATACAATATTTGCTTAAACTGCAATTTTTTAAACGGAGATCTTTGCCACCGAATGGTTTTCATATTTTTTTAATATGAAAATATTCGCTTTTTCTCATTTGGACCGGTTGCGTAGCAATGCAGTAGACGGTACAATAAACTGAAATAGTTATTTTTATATAAAGTATCACTTAAATATGTAAAGTATTCTAAATAAAATCTGGCTAAATTTTATCAATTACACAAATGTTTATAAAAATCATTTGAAAGTGACTCCGTAATTAACACTAACGCGTTTGCTACATCCCTAAAGCGATACTATGTTTTAAGCAATTTACTCAAACAAGCTCCCTTTTTGGTACAACATAAAATATTGTCACAGAAAAGACCTCGATTATTTCTCTTAAGTTCTCAATTAATCGTCTTGTAATTTTTTACTTCATAAAAGGATAACATTAATCAGTTGTTTTATGAATTAGTCGTGTTACAACAAAACAGTAGACCTTTCTTGTGTTATAAATTCCGCACGTCTTCCTCTAAATGGAATAACGTGATTACGTTACTCTCGTATGCTTGTTTGCCGTTTCTATTTGATTCCTCGCGAGCACATCAAGTGTTCGTAAATCTGTGTCACCGTTTTCTTTGGCACACAAAAATCCGACACTCGATACATGTAAGGGGGCAATGCATATATTACTACAATTGCCTTCAAAATAGCTTCAGTCAAGTGTCAGGTACTAAATATCATTCAAATATAGTCTAACCTTTTTTCATCGCCACGACGCCTGCTGGAATAATGCAAACTTCTATATTTTTCAAAATTTTACTACCAACATGGAGTATTTATTGACTACTTATGAAGAATTTTAGAATAACTAAATTCAACGTTTAGTTGACCACATCATCATTTTTTAACTATAAGTGTTGTTTGAAAAACACAACGCAATTGTTTGCACGACTTCCACAGTTTACATACACGGAATTAAATAGTCTACAACTAAAATTTTCAGGACCTCTTACAATTCAATAGTTACTGTTCAAAAATTGAACAAAATTAAGAGTCAATTCTGTGCAAAAATATGAGTTAAAAAATAATTCATGAGTATTCAAATTAGAATTACTGAAATTATATTAGCTAGTGGGAAAGTGCTCTTAAATATGCTCGTGACGTACCAAACTGGTCCTGATCATTATAAAAATGTGGAAGTAGTTTTAAAAATATAACGCCTTTTCCCCAAGAATTGACAGTTAACACCTTTAAAGTGTTGTTCGTAAACATTTTATGAACGTGGTCTTATTTAGTTTTAATATGGAATTCAAAGAAAGATTTGTAGATAATTATAGGAAGCAGATAGAAACTGTTTTAAGGCAGGGTAGAAAGTAATTAAAAATGTTACTTTCTTTATAAATTAGTGCTAATTTTATTAAATTTAAAAAATGACTTAGCACAATGTAGCCGCGTAATCCATCAAATCAAATAATTAATTGAAGAATTCTTATAAAAGCGAATGCTGATTTTATTTTCAGTTTGTATATATGGTATGTATAAAATTGAAGCCTTTATTATTCACTCAAAACTATTGTTTTTATTCTAATTATATTCTAATGACTCATTTATTCAAATGTAAAAAATAAATTAAAATTTCAACAATGTTGTTTTAGTATAAACAGCGTTTGAAAAACAGTCAGTCCTTCCAACATAACCGTTGTATCGACAGTCTCCAAAAAGAGAAATAACATCAAGAATTCAAAACCAATACAAAATATCAAAAAGAGGATCGAAATCCCCAGGCCATAAAAGTCAACCATACCTCGCAAAAATATGACAAAATTAAATTTTCAATTAAAAAACGTTTATCAAACAAAATAATCGATTATCACCCCTTTAAAGCATATACAAAAAACCCTTAGTGTCAAAAAAACTTTATTACTTTTTCCAAATCGCTTTTTTCCCGAGATATTTTTTTGACAATGGAAAAAAATCTCGCAGTAATTGCTTTGGGAATGTTTATTTACTTGCTCAGAACGACTACCCTGAACTCCATATTCGCGAATCGTGGTAGTTGAGAATTTTTTTGATATTTCCGAACGGGAGACACAACCTGACTTCTCTGAACTTTTCACAATAGAACCCCTACTGTCTACCCTTAACAGGTTTTATTTTTTTGTGTAGGAACATCTCCCGGGGTTTTCTTAGATGTTTCACATTAAAAAAAGGAAAATAAAGAAAAATTGTATTTCGCATAAAGTTTCACACCAAATTTATTAAAAATCAGAAACTCTCGAAAAGAAATAAACTATTGAAACTTTAAAATAAAACAAACAGTTTTTTACTGAATTTAAAATAATAAAGTATTTAGTTACCAGAAATAATATCTTTCCATAGTAGGTATTGACAATATCATTTTGATATAATCATATCTATCAAATATATAATACAAGTCTTCTGTTGCTAAATAAGTTTACTTTATTTAAAGGGAGCTCCACTAAATAAATGTCAATTCAATAAATATTTTTAAAAACGTCAAATCCAAAAAAACATTTAATTGTGTCACCGAAATGAATATAGGTACGTGTTACAGAAAGATTTTGAATATTTGTGTTAATATTTTTTTTCACATTACTGAAACAGATTTCTACTAAGTAAATGCCAAATCAATCAATATTGTAAATAAATTTGATACAATTATTTTATTAGTGTTTTTTTATATATCACATTTCCGTGACTATTTTATGAGTTCTCCGTTAAGTGTTGAGTGCATTATTTATTTCAATTTATTATTCCTTTTTTGCGCAACTATTTTTTAAAATAATATAATTATATATTTTACTAGTATTTTTTATGCGGCTTTGCCCAACATAGACACTTGTATTATTAGAATTATTAAATTAAAATATCACCGTGGACCAACCCCTTGTAGCTCCCACAAAATATAGTCAATCATTTAATAATAATGTAAAATGTTTAATGTTGAAAATAGTACCGTTGACCTAGAACTGGCAGCCAGAATGATATGTGTAAATTTCACGTAACTCTGTACACCCTTTGGGAGTTCTTGTAACCGACAGACATACAGACTGACAAGACAAACTGACAGATTTATACATATGTTTTTTGCTATACAGTAGAGATTAGGAGTCGAGCCGCACCTTGTTTTGGATCTAGAGGTATTAATTTAATGTTTAAACTGATTTCTAATCATTATAATTACAGCAGAGCAGCTCGTGCTTGACATTTATTACACTACAACAAATCACAATTGATATAAGCTATTTTTACTACGTTTCTAAATTTGGCATACATGTGTTGAATATAAAACATAAATGGAAAAGCTATTTTAGGACTGACAACTTTCATCCCACTTTTTATGGAACAATTGAGGCGTCTAGTATCAAATACCGATATTTGCACTTTGTAACGTTAACAGTAAACGTCGTTTCATGTTTCACGATTAAACGTTTAGTTTTAACAAAGGCTTATTGTATTTCCAATTGAGAATAGTATGTCTCTTTTTATTCAACTATCAAAAGCTAATTTCAATGAATATAAGTTTAGACATATCAGAGTCTATTTGTAACAATTAAATTTATCGGATTTTACTTGTACTTAAAGGTATAAACCAGGGGTGATGAATCTGCGGCCTTATGACTAAAATAAACAAATACATTTCATTGTTTTCTTTCATTAAAAAAAATTAGATACATTTTTATGTATGTTTCTTAAATGCGGCTTATCGTCAGGAAAAGGTAAGTCAACCCTGGCTTGAACCATTTTTTTTATCAATTTTGATTTGATTTGACTTGATCAACTTTGATATTTGTTACCCTGAATCCCGGTACAGACAGTTTTATAAATTGATCTTTCAAACACTAAACGAATTTGCGTTCGATGCCTATCCGATCCTAAAAACAAGACGCAGCGAGAGTGATAAGTTAACTACTTATCATGTCTTAGCTATATCTGTATATCCTTAATGATTCAGAAAAATAAAGCTGGAGCAACTGGGTAGCAAGTAGTCCTTGTTGAACATGTTCTGTTTAGATACGCTCCATAATTAATCTATATGTGCGATGATATTAAACGTTGTACTCTCCGCCTCCTGTCACAATGGACTTATTACTCGTCGGAGCATATTTATAAAATGATTGCCAGGAGTGTCTCAGGATATTTGATATGAAAAAGACTGAGTTTAAAAAAAATAATATAACGTATTGGGAGGATGTTGGCAGCTACAAAGCGCCAATAAATCTAAGATTGAATTTGATTCTAAGATTCAGAACGATGAAATGATATTATTTTACCTTGTAAAAGTGCATATTTAAATTGAAATAAATAATATACACTTTTTTGTACAAATTCCGTATTATTTATAAAGATCAGGACCGGTTTTGTTCATCGCAAGCATTATCGAATAATTAAAAATAAGTGCAAACAGAATTATTTATATAAAATTGAGTGTTACTGTTGACAAGGAATATGAGAAAATTGGTACAAGAAATATGTCAAGATATATAAATCTTATAAATAAATTGTCTACAATTCAAATATTACGAAGCTATTAAAAATAAATATCTTGTAATCAGTAATCAAACTTAAATCATATTAAAAAAATATTTCAAAAAGAAAATTGGCGAATGGAAAAATTGAAAGCCACTTGAATAATTTCAATATCAATTAATGTGATATTAAAGGTAATTAACAATGTTTTGGTTTTTAATTATGTATAAGGCCTTTCCACCAAGAATTGATAGTTAACACATTAAAAATGATATATATATATTATAATATAAGCCTTGGGTAAAGGTTAGATCGATCTTATTTGGAAGTTTATTCAAAAACATTCGCGCAACAAAAGCAAACGACCTTTAAAAAATGATAAAAACTTACATATTTTTATATGCATGGACAAAAACGGGCGAGCCAAAGGTGTGCCTATGTTTATTTTTATCATTTTTATTTGCAAAAGGTTTTTTCGAAGGAAGTAACAGTTATTTTTATATGGAGAAATCTTTTGTTTTTTTATATCAAAAGTGGAGTCAATTTCGGATCACATTGTGCATCATATGCATCATGGAGCATCTAAATATAAGCTTTTTTACGAGAAATGGCTGTTAGCGCATGTTACTAAACCACGGTTTCGATATCACCGGATCTGATAAGGTGTGTGTGGGAAGTGATTTATACATCTCATACTTTCATCTTTTGTATAAAGAGCCGTACGTTGATCAAAAAATGAACCTTTGAATGTTTCTATTTTGGGATTCAGCCCTTTGGCTACACAAGTGAATGGGTGAAGTCTCAAAATTAATTGGTTAAGGAACCTGCATAGATAATTAATTCAATAGTTTAACAAAGTACACGAATTCGTCATAATACTTTAATAAAAATAAAAATCCTTAACTAAATTATCATGAGTATAAAATATTAAAATTTTGACCATTTCTATCCTTAATATAAATAAAACACATGTGGTCTTATTGACAGACTTATTTGTGGCCGGAAAGTAACAGTGACCTGTCAGGAAATCTCAACACCTTAACGTAGACTTGTGTAAAATAACTTATATATACACTTCGCGAAAAAAATGTTGTTAATCATTAAGGTCTTGTGATGAAAAGTAATGTGACCACTGACATCTTTCCTGTATTAAGTCATTGACTATTCTTCGTACCAACTTCGAGCAAATACAAAAATAAGTACGTTTGGCGTAAATATGTTGAGACTTACTAACTGGGAACTGTTAGTGTCCCAACACTAATAAATCTGAAAAAACGACCAATAAAGAAAAGTATCATTGGAATGTGTTTAGCAAAAATGTGTTTGTAATTCTTTCGTTTAACTTCACTTTTAAATGTTGAGGGTAGTCATACGCTAATACGCCCTGTTTTCAGGATCGAATAGGTAGTGAAAAGTTAGTGGTTTCAACGTCAATAAATATATTTCAAAACGCAATTCGCAGATTCAAGCCGTTGATTGCGTAGTTGAATAGAATACCGATTGTGTTGGTCAATTGATGTAACTCTCAAAATTTAAATTGTTCAGTTTTCGATAAAAACTGTTTTTATCGAAAATATTATACGGTAAGTTGCATTATGAATCTTTGAAATGCACTCCTGTAAATCTCATTTTTGTAGATACAGGATTATACGTAGGGAATGTTGACATAATAATGACTTACAGCAAGTGGCTGAGTCAGAATTTTAAAATCTAAAAGCGATGTAAAATAATGTTTCCCTTACAGAATGTTGTCAATTTATTTTTCTAATTTACATCATTTCGCCGAGATCTGCTCTGTCGTCTTTAAAATGAGATCCAATCATCAATTGATCAAAACCCTGTCAACATAATATGAACTGCCATAACAATATTTTAAAGCAATTTTCATCTTTTATACATCCATTAATTACATTAATGTTAAAGATTGTTAGTTACTTTCGATAAAAATTGTCAAATTTCATATGCACTGATACATAACATGTTTTTATTCAAAACCGAACATATTAAATTTATAATAAATTCACAGCCACTTTGAATTGATGTCTTAAATCCAAAAAGGATTTTCCCAATATTGACGATATATGCATCCTTTATTTATTACATAATATGTTCTCTCACATAGATCTATAATATATTTTGACAGATATGTGATGAGGATTAAAAAGGTGAAAAGCGCCGTGGCTTCACATAAAACGCAGAGCAAGTCCTCTACAAAAAGGTCCTTTTTGTGATCTCGAAAAATCAATTTAATGAAGGGCGAAATCTCTGAAGCATCTTTTCCACTCGTTCCTTTACAAATAAAAATGCTATTTTAAAGGTATTTCCTGTCATATTTTATTGAATATTTCGATGTTCAGAATTTTATGCGTGGGTTATAAGTATTTTTTAATTTAATATTTATATGTTATCGTCATGGCAAATAAATCTTAATTAATGATTTTTTCAACAAATTCTGTGACTACAGTAAAAAATCATCTCCAATAAAAAAGTACATCCGATTCTCTTTTTACACGGCCTAAGAAAATATTTTTTTTACGCTGATTACTGGTCTGGCATTACAGCTGACAGCCAATGCGCTGAATATTTTTAAAATTAGAAAATCGATATCCTATTTATCAACATGCTTGCTTGTGTGCGTGTTGGCGGTGTATATTAAGACTGGCAGTAGCCATTTTGCTTACAAAATCGTAGATTAAAAAATTTTAGAATTTTTTTTAATTCTTTTTTTTCGATTTATTTTAGAGAAAATGCGACGAGTTTAGTTTACTTATTGATGTATTTAGGATAACTTATGTATATATATTACATAATTCTTTATTTTTTACTGTTGAAATTGATCTATTTTTATCCGTAGTGAGCGTTTTAACAGATCAATTGACTAAAAATAAATTCGTGCGAAAACGGCTCTCGCTGTTAAGGTTAAGCGGATGTTTATAATTTATAATGTGACGTAGAGCGATTAACTTCGTCTCTTCCAACCATTGTATTTTTATTATTATCGCCATTCAAAAGATAGTTTGAACGGTTGACTATCAAAAAAAATCGTATTCTTTAAACACTTAATTTAAATTTCATACGCTCAACATATGAATACGTATGTAACTAAACTTAATACACTCATGCCAATCATTTGAAAGCGCTGAACGCTGCTGGGTTATGGATACGCGTTGTAAATATGTAACTGGTACAATGTTTAGTACCCGAAAATGGAAGAGATTCGGTACTATAAAATACAATACAGTATTCACGTGTCTGTAAATTTCTATTGTCGGATTGTATTAATAAAATAAACTATTGCTAACTAAATTAATATTTATTTCAGACACCGACGTGTTTTTCGGATATTTTTTTTTGTGATGGGTAACAAATTATCGAATAAAAAAGTTTAGAATTAAGGCGATGACAGCTCAGTATTTTTTCGAGCTTTTTTATGTATTCCGGATGAAAGGAAAACTTCTCTTCATCGTAAAAATTCGGGATAGCATAAATATATTCAAACACTTGGGTATAAAAAAACAGTTGCTTCCAAATATATATATTTTTTTAATAAAAAATGTTTACTTTTAAGGTGTTAACTGTTAATTCCACATTATCAACTGACGATGCTCGTGATGAGCGAAACCGGTCCTGATCATTTTGTGTTTACAGCGATTATTAAATACTTTTTATTTAGCCATACTTGTGTTCAAGATGAAGCAGCATATGGATTCTATGTGCAATCAAGAGTAGTTAATATTTGGCAGGCGATTGGTCGGCGTTTTTTTTTTTTAGGGAAAGTTATGAAATATTGAGTTAATGACAATTAATCTCACGTTACGTTTTTCAATCAATCGATAGGAGCGGAAATATCCAATTGCTAAGATGGCAATTAATATGTTAATTTGAAAACAAAAATAAAATTCAAAAATCAGTGTAGTAATTTCAGCACATTTTACCTGAAAAAGGACTGGGGAAGTTTTAAATCTACCGCCAATTTTATAATCTCCAATTTATTAAATATGACACATTTATATCGCACAATCAATATTCATTTGTTTTTAGTTGTAAGTTTTTTCTCTACCATCAAATTACTATATGCTTTAACTAAAATAAAGCAACTTTTCATGTAGTCTTTATTTTATTTAAAAAAAAAATACATTAAATTGAATAAATAATTCTTACATATGAACATTAAACACGACATTACGGTTTTGTATCTATAGCTAACTAAATTGTAGAAAAATGTTTAATGGAGGATTAGAGCCAACGCTGAAATTTAAAACTATGGTTAATAATATCAAAATAAAGATAATATTTAACACTGAGATAATATTATAACGACGGTGATTTAGCCAATTGATATAATCAAAATTGAAAAATTTAAATTGTTCAGGAGAGAGTAAAAACTGTTTTTATCGAAAACATTATATTGTGAGTTGCGTTATGAATCTTTGAAATGCACTTCTGTAAATTCTCATGTTTTCAGATACGGGATTATATGTAGGAACTGTCAATATAATAGTGGCTAAAACCAATGTAAAAAGATGTTTCCCTTCCAAAAAGTGGTTCATTTATTTTTTTAATTTACATCATTTGACCGAGACCTGCTCTGTTGTCTTTAAAATGAGATCCAATCATTATCTAATTCTCGCATTTTTGAGGGTTACATCAATTAATTAAAACACCGTCAATTATCATTTAACTGACAACTTACAAACTATTTAAAGAGTGTAAAATTTTTAACTGATGTTTAATTAGCTAAATTATTTTTAATTTGCTTTATTTAAATGCAATTAAAAAACAAGATAAAGTAACAATTTCTTTGTTAAAACGAAGCAAAGATAACTTTTACGGAAGTGTTGATGTTAAAATATAATGAAATGTTAGATGGCACGCTCTTTCCGTGAAAAGAAGATCCCAAAAAAACTCTCAGAAAAATATAATTTAAAATCCGGAAGATAAACTTTGAGTGGCACCATTTCGACTTATTGTGATACAAAACAGTGCTCAGTGTCATTAAAAAGTTTTTGAATCAATTATACCAAACCGCCAGGCTCTCTGTGAAATAAATATATTACAAACCACGTGAAATTCAAAACCACCCTGTACTTGCTTTAATATTACATCTTTGCCCACCTTCAAAGTCTTATAAAAGAAATTTAAAACTTCTCCAGCGCGGTAAAGTACCCGAAAAATAAAATTTTTGCAATTCGCATTTTATTTAGCTGTTAGTTAAAGTGGAAATAATGAGTGTAATTTCAAAAAAAAAAATGCTTTGCCAGTTTTATATATATTGAAATTTCATTTTGTGTTGAAGGAGATCGAGGAGTATTCTTAACATGGAGGTGTTTCGTGAAGACTGAACTTCATGTGACAACAGATCGATTATCACAACCGTAATCAAAAGTCAGGTCTGTAGCAGAATGGTAAACGCTCTCGGGCGTTATTTTTAATTTATTGGAATGATTTCAATAAAAAAAAAATTCGGCTTTGGAAAGGAAAAATAACGTAATCCACACACACACAAAATATTGTGTACAGCCCAAACAAAACGTTTATTAAATTGTATACATTGTGATTATAGAAAAAAAAATTTTTTGAATAGACAGAGAGATAAGTTCTTTTGCCTTTTTACAGTCTATATATTTATATATAAATATTAGTACGTTTGGTGTGAGTTATATACAATATTTTTGATACACAATCGATATATTATTTAGCGTTACGTACACTTCGTGATAACGATGTTAAGTATAAAGGAGATTTAATTTCAAATCAATTACAATTTAAAAAAAATTAAAATCATTGCGACAAACAAGACTTAATCAATAATTGTTGATATTTAAATGAATGTTTGAGGTGAATTGTTTTTTTTACATTGTAATAATATAGGGCCTCCAATTGGTGACTAGCAAATGTGGAATATATTTAAAAATATAAATTACTTAAGATAAACTAAATTGAATAGCAATACCTTTCTAAAAAGTTGAAAATTTTTAAATGATGATGAAGGAATGCTTGATAGAATTGATCGTGTAAATTTTATCGTAAAGGCCACGCTTGTAGCTAAATGATTAAAGTTGTTGGTTTCGACTTTACTGTTGACGGTTTCACATCCCAGTAGTGACAGTAACCAGAAATGATTTTTCAATTGATGAATAGTCGTCGGCTTCTTTTTTCTAAGTCTTTTGGTAAGAGCAAATGGTTGAATTCCCAATAAGTGCAATATCAAATTTAGATTTTTTCAATTTAAATCTGTGATCTTGAATTGGACATAAGTGACTTATAAAAATCCTCATCGAACTTAGCTCGCAAGATTTTCCAATTTTAGCAAAATATTCGACGCATAAGCTGTCAACTGTACTGCCAGATATAAGGTTAATGTGCTAGTGGTTGACCGTGTACCAATAATTGACTATTTTTCAATTAAAGTGGCCAAAATAAGAAACGTAGATTCGAGATTGCTCTAAATTGTAGAGTTCAGACAGGTGAAACAATCCATTGTCTGATTGAGGACCTAACACACCACCATATATGTCATTGGTGTGTCATAGCGGCCATTTGAAAACAACACCTTATGCGGTAAGTATTTTATTTTGAATTCCTTAAGAGAATCGTTAAGGAAATCAGTAAATTTAAGCACATGCTACTTGATTCAACCAAAAGTGGTCTAGCAGAAAACTGAGAGACAACTCTGATGAAAGGTTGTCATGAAGCCCTCTGATTATACATGGTCAACTACTGAAACATTAACATGGTTGTTAAAAATTTGTCTTATATTAATTAAGACATTTAATTCATTATGAATGTCATCATTCGATCTAATGCTAACCGTTAATCGCTATTTCTGTTGAATTTTCTCTTAAGCGGTCAACTATTGGTACGTTTACCTTATATATATTTATAATTAAAAAAATAGACCCGTATTAGAACGCATGGATCTCTTCAATATCTAAATCTCTTTTCACCCACCTGATTCAAAAACCGAGGGGAGAGTGGTAATAAATAAACCAGTCTTGTTCATGTCCTATCCGTTTATCCCCTAAGCTCTCCGTAAAAAGTAAGGTTGAGCGACTAAGTAAAAAGTATTGGTCTTATTCCATGGATGTACACAATTTTATATTCTAGGGGCTAATAGTTAATAAAATTACTGATAGTGGTCGACTAATACCACTTATATTTAAATATAGTGACAGGATAATAATAAAAAAGCCAATGCAAATATATGTATTTTGAAAACTGATATTTTATACATTTGAACTATAAATTATATCAAATTTGAATTATTGAGATTTTGTACACTTCCATGCGTTAGACACTATCTCTCAATTCGAGTCCATTCATGTGCTCGAATGCCTGAATATGCCGAAAGCCGAAACCCGGGTCGTTAGTGACAAAATGCATGGAAGTGTACAAAGTCTCAATAATTCAAATTTGATATTGAAATTCCATCAAGCACCCTCAGTGGTGCCTTAAATTAAATAAATTATATAACTTCTAAGAGTGAATTAAAACTGATTTGAGTCATAATAGCACAATTTAATCCCACGGTCGACCAAAATCAGCTTTGCTGTCGACTGGTAGACCGCAGTCGACACATTGGCCACCCATGTCTAATAACAACGTATGTTGAGATAACTATTATAATTCTATAGTTGGTCTTCACATTGGGTGTGGAAATGGTTACAAAAAAAACTATCTTACTAGGGTGCTACATGTTGTTCTTCCCTCTACTCGTTGCTCTGGGCGTATCATTAAAAATTACGATCAAATAAATTGATTTTAAATCTTCAGTCTATGGAATTTGAATGAAAAATAAATTAAAGCTTTCAATGTGTTCTTATTAAATGCGAAAAAAACATGCTTCAAAGTATTCTCAAACGAAATACGTCTTATTCATATACTTGTATCGTGCTTGAAAATCTCTTTCTTCTTGGGAGAAAAGTTCTCTCTTTTGCGGAATATTTCCCATCGGTTAATTAGATTTCTTTTCGTTGTGGTTATATCAGATTCCCAAGTTAAAATTACCCCGAGTCCCGGCCAAATAATAAAGCCCCAATCGAATCTTCATCTCGCATAAAAGGCAGGAAAATTTTCAAACAGTTCACAATGGCCAATTCTTAAAAACCCCTACCCCCATTCAACAATTCAATTATGTTCATTCATAATTACCATCCACTGAAACTCAAGTTATATTTTACGAATATATAATATATGACTGTTCGATATGTTTTGATCTATTATTACTTTTATGCGCACATTTCAGTAGAGAGAAATCTACATTTTAAAAATAAAACACAATTTGTTTATACTACTTCCTCGTGTTTACAATGATCATTATCCATTGATCTATATCACTAGACATTTTTTGTTGAATCATTAAGCATATGATTAGGCACTGCGCGCGATTTTTAAAAACTTTTTGAAGAAAAAAAATTGCCGTCAATTTACAAATTTACACACTAGCAAAATATAGTATTTTTTCTGAAATCAAACAGTTATTTTATTAGTTTTATTTTACCCATTACAATAAAAAACACTAGAACTTTATTTACTACTAAAGAGCACCCGGTATTCGTTGTAATAAGAAAGAAAGTGTTTGTGATTTAATTTTGTTTCTTGAAGTTCTTTTGGATACAAAATATTCAGTCTGGTGCGTACACGAATAAATCAGAAGGTTTTCCGAGATGCCGCTGTTTGCACGTATTTGATTCTTTTTTTTAGATTTTTTTCAGAAACTTTCACGTGCTTAACTCACTTCCAGTAGAAAGAAAAAATCCCATCTTCATTTTTGTAATTTATATTAAGAATCTATTTCAGATTTATAAAGAAAGTTATTCAGGAATAATGAACATGATTTTTAATTTAATATATAACACTTCTAATTTAAGCTCGATATGCTTGCATTTGAGTGATAAGTTTTTAGGCTTAAATTTCACGATCAACTAAAAATTAATAGATATAATCAAAGTAATAACCTCTTTAATGATCAAACAAACATTAATTCATGACCCTTACTTAAGCGATTACAAAAAGCTTACATAATTACGCATAATTAATCAAATTTCAATGCATTTAATTTATACGTTGATTTGAAATAAAAATTATAATGTTGGAATATTTGAGATGTCATAATATTGTCTATGTCTTCTAAAACAGTAAATATAGCAAAGCTTAATTAATTTTAAACATAGTTTCGTGAAACCAAAATAGCCATCAACAAACTGATAAACTTCTTGTACAACTAAAAACTTTGTTATTTTTTACGCTACAATGATGGAGTTTTAAAGAATTTGCCAATTTAATCAATGGTTAATAATATTACATGATCATTTAATAGTTGTTTGTAATGAATTTAATATTTATGCTAATGTTTATTTGATGAGGATCTCAAGGTGACATTTCAAATATCATCAGAGTTTTCATCATATTTGTCGGGTATAATTAAATTTTATTAGTGTGAATGTAAATGTTGTTTGAAAATGAAAGGACACAACATAACATATACATAGTATCAAATTTGAAAAGGGTTAACGTGTACCCCAATGACATCAGCATTAGATGTATTTCAGATTTCAAATATATATTTTAGATAATTATCCAATTTTTACTGTTGAAATCGATCTATTTTTAGCCATAGAGAGCGTTGGAAGAGATCAATTGACTGAAAATAAATTCGTGCGAAAACGGCTCTCGCAGTAAGGGTTAATAACGTGATGGTATTTTCAAAACTCGGTTGTATGTCAAATAAACAAGAGAAGACTATTTTATAATCATACTTTTACCCGGCTTCGTCCAAGACAGAGGACACTTATATTAGAATATTTAGACGTTGGCTTTGAAAGTGCGATCCACGTCAATGCAATATCACGTTTCTTAATTTCATTTCAAGCAATGATGATGGAAACTTTATTTACTATCGGTGCTTTAAAGACATGAAATGAGGATGTCACTGTTTCAAGTTTTATAATTTTAATTTATTGATAATTTTCCGCTTATTTTTTTGATTTTTTACATATTTTATTATGATTATTATTATTTGTGACATTTATATTATAACATATTTATAGTTGCTTAGCGACGTGGCAATGGTAATCACGGAATATTTTTGGAATGGAGTGGTTGCTAGGCAATCTTCCTCAGCGTTTGTTTATATTTTTTATTCTTTATTGCAAATGTCAAAAAATAAAACGTTTTCAGTTTAAGGTTAAAAGTTATGAGTTCAATGTTGAAAATAGCACAGTTGATGGCAGAAATGACTAGAAATGGCAGCCAAAATTACATGTGAAAATTTCACGTCGCTGTACACCGTTCCGGAGGAGTTCTTGTGACCGACAGACATACAAACAAACATACAAATTTCTACATGTATTTTGTGAGATATTATATAGATATTTTTTTATAATGAAATCTTTATTTTTCAGATTATTACTCGAGCAGTCATAGACATGGACTGTTCATTCTCCGTTCTATTGAAACAGCCCGCTGCCGCATAAGCCCCATAAGTATGTGTAATACGTAAGGCTGACGATTAATGCTGCGTATCAACAGTTCAAAGCTGAAATTTGAAAGACTGAATATCGAGATCTTTTTTCAAAAATATATTTTCTTGTGTTCAACTTAATATTTTCATGATCTGTTGCCTAATTTCTCTACCTAAAGGTTTGAACTATTTTGAAAGCATATATCCATAAGTGTTTTCTTCTAGTTTAGCCGGAAATACGGGATAAAGTCTTGGATATGTAAACATGCCAAGCGTGTTCATCGGGTTAAGCGATGTAATACTCTAAAAATTTTATTCTATTTTCCCATCTTTAATAAAATCAGATTTAGAAATCTTTTCTCCATTTTAATCAGTTTATTTATCGTTGAAATGTTCTGTGATTAATAATTCATCGTTGTCTTCCCATATAAATACGCAACGAAATACAACTGGATATAGTGAAATCTTTTTCTCCTTAATCAACACCATATATCTATTACATTCATTTTATTTAGCCAAAGAAACAAAAGGTCTGTAAGCCTTTTAGTTGATAATGTGCAGCTTAGTACATCTTTCTCACTTACTCAACTCCATTTACATGAAACAAAAGAGTTCTATCACAGAGTGTCTACAAAGTAGCTTCCCAACGGGATCAAAGCTCTACGGTTTGGTCTTAACCGTTGGACATTACCACTGGTATGTATATACTGTTGTATACAACATTTTTTCCAGTACTACACAACCGGTTTTTTGCGTGCCACAATTTCTTGTCAGTATTAAAAATAACTATGAAATTGTAAATGATTTAATAATCCGAATAAATATCGTGCTTTGTTATAAATTCGATAAAAATCGTATTTACTTCAGTCATTTTAAAGGTATTTTATATAACCACGTCCGCTACCAATCTGGAGCTTATGGACTCTGTATGAAACTTATCTTAACAGAATTTATTCTGCTTGTTACTCTATCGCAAAACCTCTCTTTTTCAAAGAGAGTTAAGATATACGTGTTAAGACAGAACTAGTGGGTAGGTAATCACTTTTGGTACACCCCGTTTTTACATTTAAAACATCGCATAAACTCATTTATCAATTAAACAATTTAAAATATTATAAAATTAATATTTAATTGAATCGTAGTAATTTTGGTAATTATTAATTGTAAATTTGTTTCGTGGTTCTGAATTTATTTGTGGTTGAGAAAATTTTTACTTTAAAATATGTCTTGAATCTCATGTATCTTTTTTACTTTAAAGTTTTTGGACCTGAAATGAGACAGTGGAAGAGTTTGTAAAAAATGTCGTTAAAAGGAATGACGACAAAAACAGTAAGACAATTATCGAAAAAAAAAATTGTACTATGGTTTTTAAGTTATTCTTTAGTAATTTAATTAAAGTTTTCTGATTTTTTTTTTTCAAGAACCAAACAAAACAATGTAAATATTATTGTACTTTTTTCAACCATATACATTAGACACATTGGTTTTGGTATTATGTACTTGATATAGTTCATTTGCATTTTTTTCCAAAAATGACAATGTAGTATTGAAAAAATATAAATACCACGCTTTGAATATAAGTAAAGGTAAAGCTTGATTAAATTGTTTTGCATAAAACATTTATGTCAAAATACAAAACACCAAGAATACTTTATAATACCGCCATAGTTTAAAAATTAAAATTGCCATAAAAAAGTGCTGCCGTAGCAAAATGGTTTAAATCCAATGTCCCACATGACAGTACTGCCTAAAGGCAGAATATAATCAGGCAGATATGTTCGGATAAGTTCTCTGCTTGGATATATCCAATTGTTTTTGTTACAACAGATCAATCGAATATTTTGAAATAACGAAAATAAAACATGGATTGTTTTATTTTGCCTTTTACTTTTTTACCAAGTAATGATATTGACACAATAATAAAATAATAAATGTGAAAATATCCAACTAAACACAAATCTATTAATTGATGCTAGTTTGCAGTGTTGGTTTACACACCAGTCGAATAATATAACACGCTGTCTTTCTCGAAATATAAGCTAATTTAGTCTTAGTAGAGTTATTAAAATCTTCTTTATGATGGGTTACCAGAATACGAAATATACACGGAATTCTTGAAATAAGCTTAATTTCTACCATATGTTGTACTCAAGGCATTAAGGGAATTTCAACCTTCTAATATATATTTTCTACAAATTCGGCGGTAATTAAATAGTTGGTTCTTGAACTGTTTTATATACCCAGTAATTGTTAACATTCAATTTTATATGTGATAATTTTATTTTTCTCAGTAGATAATGCTCGTGATTAGCAAAATCGGTACTGATCATTATAAACATGTGAAAGTAGTACAAACAAAATATGATTTATTTTTATACTACAATGCCTTAACACCTTAAAAGAGATATTATTATATCGTTACGTTGGCAAAATAATATAATTATATAAAGTGTGTAAAATTACATCTTATATATAATAGCCTGGATCGCTCTTTATGCGTTTTATTATTATCACATATCACATGTAAGTATGAAATTTTCTAATGATTTAAGTGTTCACGGTTCGCCGTGTATAATAAAATAAAATGTTACGCAATGCACACACACAGTTCCGACGTACTAGCTTCTTTAGACATGCATTATTTCAATACCCTCATCTATGACGGGTACGGTTATACTAGTTTAATACAAACTTCAGTGCACTCTATATATTATAATCTTGACCGCTTCATAGAAAAAAATATATATGCTAATTTTTTCAAGCATGTCAGTTCAAAATGTAGAGCATACGGAGCATCGTAACTGAAGTTGTTTAACGAGAACTGGTTTAAGTTAATCACATCACCTTTCTCATCAGAAAGGGTAAGTAGGATGGTATATCGAAAAAACTGATTTGTACAATATTCCCAAATAGTATTGTAAGGATTTAAACCCTTGATAACTTATGTTCATGATATTCCAACATCTTTGACAGATCGGCTACGTCATACGCAGTATAATATATTAATACCAAGGTTAAAAAAACCGGCAGCAGGTCGCTATATTGAAAAATATTCAGAATTATTACTACAAAGTCCCGTAACAATTTCAACCTTCTATAAATACTGAAGTCGCGTCTTTTTCGTTTCTGTGAGAGTTAACCCGCAGTGAAGTAAAGCATTTTGGTCCTCGTTAAATTTGCATAGCAACCGACAAGGTCACGATGTCGTTGAAATGCGGGCCAGTAGGAGGGGGAGCAACAAATGGATTTTTTTATCAGATGTAAAACATTTTTGATTTGTACAGAGACACAAGAACCGAAAACAAAGTCATCGAAAGACGAATGCTTTTTTTTTTTAAATAGATGTAGTCGAATTTCGTGAAATCTGGTATATAATACACAAAACTGGATCACCTAATAAAGTGAATGCACACGTAATTCGACGGTGTTTTGGCCAATTAATTTAACCTTCAAAATTAAAATTGTTCAGGTAAAAACTTTTTTTATCGAAAATATTAGACGATGGCTGGAGTTATGAATCTTTGAAATACACTCCTGTAAATTTACTTGTTTTCAGATACGGTATTATACGTAGGGAGTATAATAATCGCGTACATCAAGTGGCCGGGTCAGAATTTTTAAACCTAAAACCAATGTAAAGTGATGTTTACTTTTCAAAAATTATTTGGCATAGACCTGCTCTGTCGTCTTAATGATTTATTGATAATGTAATAAAACGGGAAAAAAATATTTAAACTTAGATCTCTATGTAATATATGACCTGGATATGATGTAATATATGAACTGGAGTGAAAAATACACTGCAAGCCCCCCTCCCACCCTCCTACCTGAAAAAAATTCACATCTGTATTTCATACAAAAGATTTCATATTGACCCTGTTTGAATTTTAGCCCAGAATCTAATTATCTTTAAACTGAAAATTTTTGACTTACTTTTTATATTAAACCTTGAATTTACAAAGAAAAAAACTATAAAATCTACAAATTATTATGAATATATGATAAATATTTTCACTCAAAAAAAGGAGGTTGAGCAACTAAGTAACAAGTCGGTTATCGTAGAAAAATTCTGTTGAGATACCTTCATTAGGACACCATATTCTTGACATTGGGAGCGGACATGGTAAAAAAAATATTCCCTTGCACTCTAGTAATTAAATAGGCAAAACGACACACTTTTTAAGCATTCATTTTCATGGGCGTAATTCACATCAGAATTATCGTCAAAGTACCAAAATGATTTCGATCATGACCGTGTGAAAGAGTATCTGTGAATTTTAATATGTATATATTTTTTTTGCAAACTTCGCTATATCAACGCAAACAAATCAATATTCGTCAAGTCAATTGAAACGAATCATTTCGTTAGAAATCACATTTTTGTTTATTTTTAAAGAATATCTATTTAGTGGATAAAGTTACATCGAATATACAAAACTACATATACACTACATATTATCCAAGACACAAATCAAATAAATAGGAATCTACAAATAGTCATTTATCCATCGAAGCGGATGTCATCTTCCACTGATTGATTACGCCATTCAATTAAATATTTTATTTCATCTGATTTTTTAAAAGGCTTAAGATTCTCGATTGTGAAATCTGGAATGTCTGTGTCAAACCATATTATGACTTTGTACAAAATTCTAACGATCAAAACGTTATATTTTTTGTTCTGTCAACACGCCCGAATATAAATCTGTGCCTCGTTTTATTCATCAATTGGAGTGGGAAGGTTTGACATTTTCCAAAAATAACTAAGCTCAATTACTAGCGACAGGATGTATCCAAATATGCGCTGTGTATTTCTAAATATTTTGAAGACGAAACATAATATTTTTATGAAGACTATCAACAATGCTTGAAAATAAATTAAAGTTAGTCTGTAAAGAGATCTTATTACTTTTATAATAACCTATCTTTACATTCTTTCAAATAGCAAAATTTTGAAATAAAATACCTGTAATTCCGTATGATTACAATCGTATTAAGATAATGAATAAAAATAAATTTGCCTAGAGAACAAAACTTTAAACTACATTACAAAAAAAATACATGAGAGTGTAAAACTGTAATCATTTTTAAAAGAGATTTGAACTAAGATCTTAGAAAAATGAACCTTTTTTTTCATTTAATATTACATTTATGGTCAATTTATTAGTCAACAAAATATGATGACTTAAAACTTAAAGGGTATCCACAATGCTTTGTTAAAGAGGTGTTTAAATTAATTTGTAAAGCAAAATACACCTGTACCTTATATGCTAATAATAGTCCTATGTCCATTTTATCAACTTTACAGGAGGAGCAAAAACGTGTTTCTAAAACGGTTTGTATTTTATATTAATTAGCATAGTTGTTCTTATTGTTTACTAATCACTTTTAAGGTGTTAACTGTCAATTCTTGGTGGAAAGACATTATATTTTAAAAAATAAAACACAATTCATTTGTACTACTTCCACATATTTATAGTCAGTTGATAATGCTCATGATGAGCGAAACCAGTCCTGATCATTATAATTATGTGGAAGTAGTACAAATGAATAGTGTTTTATTTTTTAAAACTTATTGTTTACGTTATTTTGCAGTTGGATAGATAAGGAGATTGGCGAGTTTCATTTACAAGTGAAATCGTGTTTTTATTTTAGGATTTAATAGACATAGGTCTGTTTACCCCGTAAATGCATTGTGACATAGTACTGGTTTTGGATAGGGTTTTTCGGTAACCAGCCTACGCGAAAGTTTTATTTACCCATCTTAAAATTTCAAATAATGTGACATTTATAACTCAACTCTGCTATTTTTGGACATAAATTCAATTAGATTGGATTAGAAGACTTAGATACGGAATTCGTTGAATTCTAAAATAGTTTCGTTAGTAAAAATAAATTTATGCAATTAAATTCTAATTTGGAAACTATTTCTGGATATCGTGATCTAGCATTTATTGGAAAATATGAAGTAAATGGAACTCAGTTACCGATACATTTAAATCAATGAAAATATTTTGACAATGTTTGGATCAACGGACGTCAACGGACATCAATTATTCACATGGATGAGTTTGATCAAATTGAACGAGCGAAATCGTCTTGATAAAGGTTTATCTACAGTGTGCATAAATAGGATTAAAAGCCACCAAATATAAAGCACGAATTCATAAATTCTTATCAAACACACTACAATAAATATCTCACGAAATTGTATATTTAAAAATAATGTAGTAGGTTTTTTACATACATATTTTCAATAAACATAATTATGTAAGTTGATATTTTTATTTCAACACATTCGCATCGGAGTAAATATGACCAGAATACGCACAGCGGCGGCACATTAAAGAAATAAGTACATCATTAACGTTTGGCTTATGAACAATTAATGTTAAGACAATAAAAAAATAACAAGACATTCAAAGAGATATGAGCGATTAATGTTGACTATATCGTAGGACGCAGAATAAGTGTTCCCTGCCACTCCACAAAAATCTCCACGACGCGGATTCCACGTTTCCCGGTGCTAACGAGTTAACCTATTACTCTTAAGACTTTTTTTAAGAATTCGGCATAATTTTTGGTACACTTGAATAAAACGTTTTGCCATACCTGGTCTATAGCTATTTCTACATATCACTATTGTCCCAACTATAGATTGCTGGCAAAATAGATACATAATTCAAGATATAATTTAAGACATCGACTGAGGTTGCTTGATGGAATTTCAATATCAAATTTGAATTATTGATATTTTGTACACTTCCATGTATTTTTTCACTAATGACCCGGGTTTCGCCTTTCGGCATCGTCAGGCATTCGAGCGCACGAATGGACTCAATGTCAATTCGAGTCCATTCGTGCGCTCGAATGCCTGACGATGCCGAAAGGCGAAACCCGGGTCGTTAGTGACAAAATACATGGAAGTGTACAAAATCTCAATAATTAAAATTAGATACATAATTTATTTAAATCATATAATGTTTGTAGAAGTTTTTATTTTTTAATAAAATAATTCATTGAGTTGAAAATTAAAAAATTTTGCACTTGGTTAAATCAGTCCAAAACGTATTTTTATCTTTAAAAAAGTACTTATTTTATATGAAGAATCCAATTATAAACGAATCGAAACTCATTGTTAAAATATTTACTTAAATTTAAAAAAAAAAGATTTTTTTTCGTGGTTAAAAATAAGCATTTTTCTCATTGTATTTTATTTCTATATAAATTTGTAGATGTGAACATAATTTTGTAAGCATCTGGTAACCACCTTCAAAATATACAACGTCAATACAACAATAGAGAATATGAAAGAATTGTCTGCAACTTTTCTTTAATCTTTTTCTCCATGATGTTTCGTGGTTTTTATTATAACATTTTCACTAAAGTAGTAGCAAAATCTAGTAATACACGACATTTACAAAGCCTTGATAATAATACTATTGTGTGAGTAACGGTCACCTGTTAATAAGTGCACACGTTAAAAGAACTCAGATAATGTTTTTTGCCAGTTCATTTTCTTTATCTTTCCCCTTTAAAAGTCAAATGAAAAAATTGGTCCGTATCTCAAAGCAAAGTTTTTAATTGATTATTGATTGAATTGACATTAACTTGTTAACTCCAATATAATAAGATGAATATCAAAATGTTTAATTCGACAAAATTTTGTCAGTTAGTTGGTAGCTATTTCGGCTTAACGCCATCGCCAGAACTATCCTCAGAATTATTTTAGTATACTATATAACGTAATCAACAGTGTTTTGGCCAATTGATGTAGACAGAGCTGGTCTGGGCGACTTTTTGGAAGGGAAACATCATTTTACATTGGTTTTAGGTTTAAAAATTCTGACCCGGCCACTAGATGTAAGCCACTATTATTATTATTAGATTCATAACGTAACTCACCATATAACGTTTTCGATAAAAACAGTTTTTACTCTCTCCTTAACAATTTCAATTTTGATGGTTACATCAATTGGCCAAAACACCGTCGATTCTAAAAAACAAACGTAGCGAGAGCAATTATCTAACCACTATTCCTGTCCTAGCTCTATCCTTCTATTCCTACTCCCTTTGAAAATGCGACGTTGAATAACTGAGTAACCAGCAGTTGTCGTAGAAAAATTACACCGAAATACCTCCATTAGGAGGCCATATGCTCCACATTGAGAGCAGACATGGTAAAAATAAATACATAATCAAAACAGTCAGTGCACACTTCGTCAGTTAATAAAATGATCTTTCAGATATTTATATAAAACAGTCAGTTCGAAAAAGAGACGTTGACCAACTGAGTGATAAGAAGTTCTCGTATAAAACTTATATTGAGATACCTCCATTAGGAGGCCTTATTGGAACGGATATGTTACAAAAATAAAACAATAAATGAGACGCTCACTATAACAAATTTGGACTCGTTTTATGATAATTAATTTATAATTGTTTTACCTGTATTTTAGTTAATCAATTTAGCAAGCATTAAAATGCTAAGCGTTTAAGACAGATATTTTTAAATAGTAAAAAACATCCCTATTCAAAATAAAGTTTTTACAAAAATAGGATGCGGATGACCATTACCCTTGCTGAATAATAATGAATGAAAAATTTTATATACACCGTCTTTCAATGGGTTACTGCTCTTACCGGACATTGAAAACCAAAGTCTGGAGTGGTCATTGCCAACCTCCATTGAACCCCCATTTTGTTTTCTGAACGACAGCCAGCCATTATTGGTAGTGAAATATTGTACTTGAAACCGAATTTATATTTATGGATTTCTAAGCAAAGAGTTTGTAATGGAATGCATGTGAAACTTAAAAAAAATATCGTAGAAAAAAATAAAGCACAACGCAAATTAAGCAATGTATTCTTACAATGACAAAAGCGTTTCCAATCCCGGAATTTTGGTCAATAAGTCAATAATTTAATCCTGGAATTTCGGGATTTACTGTTGATGTTAAAAAATTAATACATATTTGAAATAAAATAATTCTTGATAAACTACAACGTGTACCTTGGTTTATTAATGTACATATTTATTTATTATACCTATATAACTAATACACGTATTGTGGTCTCCCTCTTCTGATTCTTCGTAACTGCCGTCGACAAGATCAGATAATTTTGACAATAGTATGTTTTCTCGCTTTTTTTGCGTTGTTTTTATTAAAAAAATCAATTTCATCTAAAAATAAAATCTTCTGAATAAAAAATAAAAATTATTCACGTGTTCAAAAAAACATAAAATCGTATATTCATTCAAATTTCTTTAATAATGCACAGAAATTTAATCTTAAATATTCAATTTAAAACATATCGTATTGTATACATTGTAATTATCAAAAAAAAAAATATTTTTAAAAGACGGATGGATACGTCTATTTGCCTTTCTATGGTCGATATATATAAATATCAGTGGCTTGCCGTCCATACGTGCGGTAGATGCTCCGCATGCCTTACAATTCGGAAATGAAAAGACTTTTTTTGTCATCTTTGTAAAGCTATTAAATTATAATTTTGCGGAATTATCAGACAAAACTGCTTCAAAGTTCCGCGTCCTGATTGGCATTTATTTGCGTGACGGCTCGATAAACGTATGGTCTCTGACGAAATTTGTTTCTGAATCACATGCATGCGTCAAGAAGTATGCTTTACACACGCATGCGCAGTAATGAAAGATCCGATTTGCCCTATGGATAGCGCATGACAGTTAGTATGCTGATGCATGCGCTTGAATGTTAGTATCTCTCCGTTAGTATTGTGATTCGGATTGTCAGATAAATCGTGTTTAATTGGCCGCTACCCTCAACATAGATTAACAGCAAAGAAAAAAAGGGAATCTAATAATACATTAGTGGAATATTAAATATGGAATATTAGAGACTGTAAAGGATTTGAAATTAAGGTATAAAACTCGTGAGAAGAATAAAATTGATTTTCAAAAACATGATAAATTTTGCATATTTTCATCCCTCACAGCATGCCTTGCATCATAAGTCACCGCACGCGACTGATAAATATAGTGTGTTAAAACGTTTTATGTGAGCTATACACAATATTTTTTGGTGTGGGTAACGTCCTTTTGCTTTCCCGGAGTCGATATTATTACTTTTAATGACCAATCCCCAGCACCGTAAAAAAGGTCCGAGGTTGGATGCACTAATTGACACGTTGTCGCAGGTGTTAATCACCTGGGATCATGAATTATGTATCACAATCTAAGAACTTACATTTTTCGTCGTTTAAAAAATGGCAATACGAAATCATTAAAATATTTTTTAAACACGTGCTACTTTTAAATACTTTTATGATTTTATTCAATCAAAAACCCTTTTTATTTATATCTCTATTTCTTGCCAAACGCTTGATGTGTCGTCAAACTATCTAGATTTCTGTTCTGATATCCGGAGCTCTTAACCCATAGCAAAACATGTAAAGTTAAAATCAATCAAGATATGAATTGGTATCTATTCAAAAACTTTAATATCAATTTGCTAAACAAGTAAATCGTTTGTCTCTGCCACTTTTTTGCATTATTCTCACAATTACATTAAATCGGTACAATTTTGTCTAATTCATGACAAATGCAAACCCATTGCCTCATTCATAAATTAGGCAAAAGACAGTGTTTTCGCCAATTTATGTAATTCTCAAAATTGAAATTGCTTAGGAGAGAGTAAAAACAGATTTATCGAAAACATTATATGGTGAGTTGCATTGTGAATCTTTTAAATGTACTGCTGTAAATTCTCATGTCTACAGATACGGGATTATACCTGGGGAGTGTTGATATTTACGTCAAGTGCCTGGGTGAGAATTTTTAAAGCTAAAACCAATGTAAAATTATGCTTCCCTTCCAAAAAGTAGTAAAGTTATTTTTCTAATTTACACCATTTGGCCGAGACCTGCTCTGTCGTCTTTAAAATGAAATTCAATAATTAATGTTTTTTGATGGTTACATCAATAGGCCAAAATACTGTCGATATGAATAAAGAAAGCTTGTTGAATTACTTCAATTTAATTTTAAGTATTGCCAGACTAAAACTATTTTTTCCTTGTATTACTTACACGTAACGACGTAACCAAAGAATGTGTGCCATCGACGAGACATCTACGACCCATAGACAAGATTTCAAAGCTCGTAAAGCAACAAGTTTTAGATTGTATACAATAAATATATGTACATATAACTTCGCATGTATACGAATGGTACTTAAGTATTCTTCGTAATGCGCTTACAGAATATAACTGAACGCTATCATAGTAAATATACATCTGCAAGTGGGTTGACGGTGAAAGGAAAGTATCAAAGTACTTATATAGTTCTACAAACTTCAATTATTTAATTGATAGATTTATCGGGTTAAAGCATCAATAATAATAATAATAATAATAACGAAAAAACAGTTTCTCAATCCACGTAACACCTCTTAAAAGAAGCACACTATATAACTTCCCAGTATGCCTTCATTTGTGTAATAAGATCCTTAGGCTGAATTTCTTAGAACAACTGGAAATGAATAGATAATCTCCTTAATTACTAAACAAACATTAGTTCAACGCCCTTACTTAAACCATTATAAGAAGCTCACGTATTTATGCATAATCAATTAAGTTTCAATGCATTTACTTTAACGATTAATTAATAATACCACATAAGTTCCTTTTCCTTAAACACAATTATTACGTTAAATATTTTAATTATAAATAAATGTTATGTTGTTGGAATAATATCGTATATCTCTTCTGAAGTATATATTATATAGCAAAGCTGAAATAAGTTTAAGCATAGTTCTAAGGACGGCGTTAAGCCGAATCAGCTATCTAATAAAATTTTGTAGAGCTGAATACTTTGATATGTTATCCTATTATAATGGTAAGTAAATACTAATTCAATTAATGAAAGGATTTAAGTTGATAATTACATTTTTCATAAACGGTTTTAAATCTGTGAAGATATTGAGTATTTCGTAGTAAAATCTGCAGTTGAGAAATATTGTCGATTTCCGTGAAACGGATGGCTTTTTCTAGTGATTCCACGGGTTTTCTATATTAAACATATAACAACCAACAAGTAAGCGCTCGTGTGCTTTTGTCATCGCCGGTTGCACGGCCATGGCATAGAATTCCTGAATACGAACAATCGCCTATCGATTTATGGATTTTCGCTCAAATACTAGACGTACGGAATTTTTCCAATTGTTCTCTTAAACCATCTCTTGGCCGATTCAGATCACGACGTACGAGGCGTATATAGTTATTAAATACACTTCTCTCTCATACCATCATTTTTAATAACTATACCCACCCCCTGTGAGGATCAAATGGATTTCTAATAAAGCAATAAAACGGAAGAGATTCTAGCTATAAAGGTTAATAATTAAAATTTAACTGCATGTATGACAGGAAAAATTTACGAGAACTTGTCTTAAAAAATATCTGTTAAAACAGTAAATATTATTATCGACAAAGAAATCGTTCACGCCTTAAAAATAAACACACTTCATATTCATTCTCTGTATAGGAATCAAAATGTAAGCGTATATCTTTACTCATACAAGTTGGTTACGATCAAGAAAAGAAACGAATTTTCTCTTCATATTATTGTCCCGATACAGAGCTGCACGGTACCGATCTTTTAACCGCGAACTGTGCTAAAAAAAAGATAGAAAGAAAGAAAGAAAAAGAAAATGTGACTTGCTCAGCCACTTAGTGATATTTAGTATCCTGTGAATCCGTATATTTAGAATCCACCATAGCGCCAGAGTTAGATCATTTTTTTATTCCAAGTCCGCTCCGAATGTGGAGCATATAGTCTTCTAATGGAGGTATCTTAACATCATTTTTCTACCAGAACTGCTCGTTACTTAGTTGCTCAACCTCTCTTTTTTTCGAAGAGAGTAGGGATAAAAGGATAGGGCTATGACAGGACTAGTGGTTAGCTAATCGCTCTCGCTACGCCCCGTGAGGATGGGATGGGTGGGAGGGAGGACTCAGACTACGAACAGAAATCCGTAAATCGATTGAAAGATCAATCTATGAAAACCGTCCGCACCGGGAATTGAACCCGAGACATCCGTAACCGTAGCCAACGACGCTACCAAGAGTTAAATCTACTCGCGTTGAATCTAAAGAGGAATCGAGAATATCCCGCTCCCCATATGACGATACAAATTTATCGAATGCCTCAAAGTTGACCTTGGTCGAGATCAAGTATCTTTACTCATATGAGTATTAACAATAAAATTGTTTAACGATAATTTACAGTACCACGTTGGTATCTACTTGGCGAAATTCTGAGGAAAGCAACGGCTGTATTAAAACAATTACTATAGTGGTATTTGAGATGTTTCTTGTTTTATACCACAATACCAATAATTTACCTCATTGTAAGGAAGGATCTACGAATTCTAAGTCAAATTGGCGTAGCTTTGGCGTATACTAGTAAGCTATGCGGCGTAGAGCTCCTACGCCAACATATCATAATGTGAACAACGTAACGTAATACTATTTCAAATATTTCAATCCCATTGTATAAATTATAAATAACTAAGTCTACATCATCAAACCTTTTTTTTTAAATGTATTAAGAGCTGTAAAGCAGAATATAATAAACTGATCTTAATATCTATTGCTTAGTTAGACATTGTAAGTCCAGACCACCAAAAACAACATATTAATACGACTAATTGATACGACACGACAAAATGTTTAAATGGTTACCGTATTTTATATTATACATCATTGTTTAATAATATATCAATACACATACTTCATAGTTTATTTTGATTGAAATATGACCACGAATGGCAAGTCTATCACTGATCTGTAGTGATTGAATTTTTGTGCAAACAAGTCCAACGATAGGAAAAAACCCTCTCAGATTCAAATATTGTTGGACGAATAGTTATTTAATGAAATAATATTTATTCATCACGTGACTTTGGTTAATTTTAACAAGCAAATGCCGCTATTTTGCATTCTTAAAACCGGTATGGAAAAACATTAGTGAAGGAAATCTCACACCGTTTTCTAAATTTAAATAATCAGATGAAAGTTAATATTTACTCATGTACAGTTTTTGTCGAAATTGATTAACATACACAAAACGTTAATCTGTATCTTATCTTTATGCTGTAAAAATATAGTACGTCCAAATAGGATATTTGAGGAAATTTTGCATCATTAATATGCATAATGTGTCCATTTCACCTATATTTTTCATGGATTCAAATTAAATTATTAATATTTAACAAAAACTAAAAATACACGCGCAGGCGAAAAAAATCCTATATCTAATATTTTTGCATGGCGAATTTCTTGAAATTCGGAAAGTCTCTGCGGCCCGCACCGGGCCGCGAACCACTGATTGGAGAATACTGATATAGACGATAGATCTTCACTATATCTCCCAACCGATGGTCATTCGGACGAAATTTTCTGCTGGTATACAAGCAAATTTTCAAGCCGACTGCTGTATGATAAATATATAGCGACGATGTTTTGGCATTGTTCAGGAAAGACTGGTAAAGACTGTTTTTATCGAAAACATTATGTGGTGAGTTGAGTTATGAATGCACTCCTGTACATTCTCATGTTTGCAGATACGAGATTATACGTAGGGAGTTTCAATATAAAAGTGGCTTACATCAAGTATACGGGTTAGAATTTGTAAACATAAAACCAATGTAAAATGATGTTTCCCTTCCAAAAATCGTTCAATTTGTTGTCTTTATAATGAAATCCAATCATTTTCGTATTTTTTGAGGGTTATATCAATTCGCCAAAATACAATTGATATATACTTTAATATTGTACTATGATAAACGATATTCAAACGAATGAAGAATGTTACAAATAAATGTAAGTTTATATTGTTGCGCAAAATCTTTATAATATTTTTACCGGTTCACAGGTCTCAAAAGTTTGATAAACATTACATAATTTTTTGCGGCTTAGTACTTGATGACGGTCATATTTTTAGATTTTAAATTTGAGATATTGTGTGCGGGTGATTTGTTTTATTTTCAATAATTAAAAATAAAACTCGATTTATACATTTTTTAATCCGTACCAATCGCCACGATGATATAAAATAAACGCGGTAGATACATTTGGGAACAAATAAAATAAAGTAATGTTAAGATGTCGTCATTATAACTTGACTCTTTGAGAATTCTAATGTACATCGCACACGGTCATGTACTCATAATTGGACAAACGTGTATTGGACACCTTATGTAGTGTCACTATAAATCCTTTGGGAAGGTTTCAGACACAGGTGAAGACAGCCATGTATCACCTATATACATTATGTATTATTACAAGATAAAGAATATTTTCTTATTCACTTAGATTTATTTTTATTTTCTTTACAACAAAAAAAAAATGGATCATTAATCTTATACTAGTGGGAACGCTTTTCATAGATGTCGCTATTGAAATTGAAATACTAAAGTAGCTAGTACATCATAACTGTGTGTGCATTGCATAACATTTTATTTTTTATACACCGCGACATCATGAGAAAAGTTCATACCTACATTTGATATACGATAATAATGAAATGTCTACAGAGCGGTCTGGGCTATTATATATAAGATTCTATCGTTTTAACCCGTTCCCTATTGAGTCGTTTAAAGTATATTCCAATATAAACAAATATTATTCAGTAGTGTTGGTGTTAACCAAACTTATGGAGATTATTAGCACAAATCAGGCTATATCTTAATACAATAATTAGCTTATACACAAAAGTTTTAACACTCGTATATTTTTGAGTATCAGTTATCAACTAACTGAAATCCGCCGTATCAACAGTTGAGACGTCAGCAGTCAGTGGTTCAAAAGTTGTTTTTGTATCTAAATTTAAGCAGAATACGAGAATTGAAGCGATATGATATTTTTTTCACGAAATGCGCGACCCTGTCTATTCCATTTTTCAATATTAGTCTCATTTTTGAATCATTGAAAGGTTTTCCACCTCCACAAGTTGTTTCACTAAAGACCAACTGTTTATAAAATGTATAAAGCTCAGTTGCAAATCAAAAATATTTGACATTCAATTAAAGTTGGATATTCCACCAGCTGTGTAACTAAATGTGAGACGGGTTTCGCTTCTTTATTAAGCATCGTCATACTAACTATACCGCAGGGATATTTATTTCTAATGTAAACAATGATTGTAACCCTCAATTTAAAAATGAAGGGTGGGGTGGGATTATTTATTTCTACTGGACGTGGTGAGGGACTAAGGCACAATAGCTCTACTAATTTCAATTTGTTAATTAGTTTTTGGAGGTGAAAATCCCAAGGTAAATAAACTCAACAGTGGTAAGCCACCTATTTCAAATGTTATTTACTAATAATCGATTACTGTTGATGGTTTTATTAAATTCTAAAAACTCTAAACTGTTTATTTTAATAACATTCTTATTTACTGACTGAACACTTCTACGTTATTATTTTTATTAAAATTATGATAATTTTCAATTAAATGATTAGCAAGCTCTGAAAAATTATTACTTTTGATAAATCTTATATGTTCTTTAAGTCTAATATTAAATGTTCAACTTGTCTGTCTTATAGGAAGCCTATAGCAGTAACAGTAATTGATTTGTAAATAGTCAGTGTTACTAATGAGACATCGTATACTTATGTTCTTTAACAAAATGAGTATTACTTATAAGTAGATATGCCAGATACAAATTATACTTGAGGAGGTTTTAAACATAAGTAAACTGAGAAAGTGAGAGCTATTTCTTCTAATTTAAATTTATCAAAATTAGACTATTTTTTAAAACTGTAGCTAATTTTTAAATGTTCTTGGGACTTTGATATATTTGGTTGCGGTATCTATGGGTTCAAATCCGTGAGGAAACACTTTCATGGTTTGATTTTTTAATCGATTTTAAGATTCGTGTCCAAATTCATATATTTACTTCATACCCATCCAACCTTAATACGAAGAGTGATTAGCAAACCATGAGTCCTTTCCTAACCCCCTTCGTCTCAAAAAATTCTTTTTGTTTTGATTTGTTTTGAAAAAATTGTTTTTTACTTTTAAAATGATTAAAAAATAATAAAATTTCTTTCACACATTAACTGATATTTAAAATAATGTTATCAATTGCCATAAATCATGCTTATGCTTACACCAACGCAAGACGTTATCCACGGATATGGTTTTTTTTAAATACTTTGCAAAAGTTAAAAAGTTATTAAGAAGGAATTAACTTCTTTAATCGACAAACAAATAGATTTTTCGAATAGCGAAATTATCGGAAAGATATATTTATATCTATCGCTGTAACCTCAATGATAATAAGCTGATAATTTTGACATACGGCATATTGAAAGATGTCTTTATTTATCTTTTGTCTAAACATCTTAAAAGATATCATTACTATCGCTGTATTTATTTTCTCAACTTTCACTTAGTACTAAATAATTGCAGCCTTTATAAATACAATTAAGATTTTATCTTACTATCAATATCATACATTTATTTAATGTTTACTTTTACGTCGAATTACATTGACGCTGGATAATTGCGAAAAAGAATTATCGGAAAAATACGCATTTGTTGTGGTATCCATTTCATACACCGCGCTTGTTTTATACTAAATTAGTTACAATAATTATATAATGCGCAAACGGTTTTATAAATTCAAAATGACGATTTTTTCAGTAGAACAAAAATAAAATTAAATTCATTTACTGACATTTTTTTATAAATAATGAGTTACCATTTTTACTATTCTTACCAGAAATGTTTCGATATATAACAAAACGTCATTAAACTAAGAATTAATGAACCATATAAATATTTATTTAATAATCAAAATTTATTATTGAGACCAGAAAATAAAAATAATTTCATCAAATTTATTTCAGTTATACGTTAATCTAATAGACGCATAAGTTTATTGTTGTAGAGCATCTGCGACGTCTCACTAAAGCGTTACATATATTTGGAATGTTCCATCGTACTTATCATAAAATTAGCAAAAATTAACTTATACTTTTGAGTCCGTAATTTTGAAAATTTCACAAAGATTCTTTCGTTATAATGATACAATTTAAATTGACCCATATTGATAATATTTATAATTGAGTTCATAAAAATTACAAAAACGATAATTCGTACGAAACGTAAACTTTTTAATAAAGCAATTATTTGATACCCGTTAATGTATCATACGGCTATATTATAATAAATAATTAATTTCAAATAAATAGTAAATTTTGGAAAACCTATCAATTATTTTTGATAAAAAAGCAAATTACCACTTCTAATCCCCACTCATTAAAAATGTAACATTAATTCCTTTTACGCACTTCAATCGGATTAACTATCTATTTGAAATGTATCGATTAAAAATAAATATAAGCTATACTTGTCTACACAAAAAATACATCAGTGTTTTTTTTAAACCATAAATAAATATTCTTTTATTAAAAGATACATCGGTTTCCAATTACAAGTGAACAACGTCTATTGTTTACCGTATTAAAAAAAACTAATTTAAGCAAAATTTTATAAAATAAAATAAATATAATATACGTAAACCACTTATTATTACAAAATTTTATGTTTTAGTTTTTTTCTCATACCTAAGAAATACAGATTAATTATTTTAGATTGGTTTGTTATATTTTATTATTTTACTATGCCTGCTTTCGAAATAGTATTACGACAGTTAAAATTAATGCGTTTAAGCAGAACCGTTTTTATGCCAGTCTTTCAACCACTCTGAAAGGGTAACGATAAAAACTAATGGTAAGCTAATCACTCATTCTACGCAGTATGCCTTTTTATTAAATTCAAGCTCTTGACCACGCAATCGGGCAGCACTAAATCCCTCTCGGTTACATCAGCAGACATATAATTAATACTCCCATGTATCACTTTTTTTTTAATTAAAAAAACACAACTATATTGTAATAATAAGATAATTTAAAAGACCTGTATTGATTGTATGTGATGTAAATATAATAAATAAAAACAATCCAATGTAAGTATTTTAACGACAATTAATTATCTTTTAACGAGTACTTCTGTCCTACTGTACTTCTGTTTATTTCCAATCATATAAATAATTATTTCGGTAAATTCGTTCTCCTAATAAATTATACATAAATTATAAGATAAGAATTTATTTCAATGACTTTTTGATTATAATTAGATAGAAGCGTTTAATTGCCTCAATAAACAAAAATATATCTGTGAAGCCAATGAGATTGAATCATTGATTATTTATATTTAAATGATGTTAATCCTAAATAATAAATATGTTAAATTACAATTATATACAATAATTGATTCAATAGAAATTTTTTTATAAAATTATTTTGTTGTTTATAAAAAACATGTTGTTTGTGGTTTTTTTACAAACTATGAACAAGAACAACATCTAAATTATTGTTTATTTTTGAAACAAATAATTGTTTAATTCACTTAAAAATGTTTTACTCGTTATTTATTATATTAAAAAAATAAAAAACATGAATAAACGACGGCGTTAAATTAAGTAGAATTATTATTGAATTGATTTGCTCTACGATTCGTATAGTAAATATTTCATAATTTTTGTACGTTGTAAATACATTTTTTTAATTTTTAAAACAAGAATAAAATTTGCTTTATTCTCACGATCAACAAATCATCTGTATTTGTGAATATTATTTTACTTTTTCATTTATGCAAACAAATATTTTTTGATAGCCGTTTTCTTTTGTTTTAATTGCGATTAATCAATTTTCGCGTTTAAGCCATTTTCCAAAATAATTTGGAAACATATAGTATTTGTTTAGTTTTGTATAACTAAATTATCGAATAGTATTTATTTATTACTCTACTGATGAATTTAAAATGTCGTATAACAACGTGTTCTCCGTTCTTTCGTCCATTGTTAATAAGTCATCAACAATAAATAATCCACCATAGTTTATTCGCCGCGATCAAAAAATTTCATTTTTGATTACTTAATTCGATAAATAATATCACGTTTTCACAATCCATGTTTTTTTATTCACTTAAAATCACTTTCCTAGACTCCGAAATGCTTTCCGCCCTAATATTGTATTTTTCATATTTCTTTTAAAACCTCCAATCATTGTCAAATATTAATATTATTGATATTTGCATTTTCTTATATTTATAGTTTAATTATAAACAATCAAAACTAAATGATTACATTGTAATACTCGTCATTAAAATATCACGGAAAATAATATCTCCGTAAAAGATTTGATCTATAATTCAAATGAATTATATTTTAAAAGCTTTTCATTTTAAGTCCGTTGATTTATTTCATTTGTTTTGAAACTTAAAAATGCACACTATTTGATAATTATCAAAGTGTATAACGCAATATATTATTGAATAATAAACTTCTTTGGTTTGAAGTCAAATACAGTAACGATTTGAACAGATCTATAAAATTAAAAACTTTATCAGTTTGTTTACATACTTTTTTTAATAGTTTAAAACTTTGAATAAACTTTTCTTATATAATTTCCACTTTTTAGTGTTGTAGTTTTCTATCTTCATTGTTCTAATGCATCGCAGAATTTTATTCCACCTTCAAAAACAACTGTAAAACTTTCAAAAAGTTTTCGCACAAAGTTTAAAACTTTCCGAAAAAACTGTGTAATGTTTATCAATTAGTTTCCATTGTTTATATTTGTGTGTAAAATGCGACGTCGAGTTGGTGGTCGGGGCGTAAAAAAAGCCATGCTGATTCCTACCTGTTGCGATTTTCGGCGTTGTTGAGAAGTTTTCCCAAGTCTGAAACTGTGCGGACTTTGAAACAAGCTGCTGCCGGTCTCGGCTCCCGAAGAGTAGTGAACGAAGTGAGTAGCGCTCGGGAGCAACTTTCCGCGGGGAGGAAGTGAGCGCAGCGGCGGCTGGTCGATTGACGCAAAGGGTAGTTTGCGTCGGCGCGGGCTTACCTGCGTGGTAGACCCGGCTCCCTGCCAAAACTCGTCTCGCTTTGCGCCACTGAAAATCCCAAATTTAATCCCAGTGCGGTGCAACAAATAATGGTACAAATATGTCTATAGGGGCATCATCAGCACCATTATTTCAGCCCTACTACCCACTGCCGGAAATAGACTTTTTCTTTGCCTCCTACCTGTTCTGGTCTTCTGATATTCACATTCTCTCAACCTTTATGAGATTTTTCAATTTTTTCTTTTGTAGAATGTTTTTCCTGCTTTTTATTTGTCCATGTCAACATCCCTGGCATTTTTTGGTAAATCAATCTGTATGGTTGACATATTTTTAGGTGCTGACGTGCCTCGAGGCCAGACAAATATATGACCGAAACCAACCATATCTCTTATTTTTCCTTAATCTTAACAAACAGATTTAAACATTTAGTCATCATTTACTTAATGAGTTTGCATTTTTATTTGAAAATTTTCCTTGTTTTCAATAAATTATTAAAAATCCTCTATTTCCCTTTGAAACTTTCAAGCAAGTATTTATTTATTATGATTTTCGACTTTCATATATTTTTGGTACACCTAACTTACGAGAGAAGATGAGTGTAAAAAAGTTCATTTTAATTATAAAGTAATATCATTGGCAGGCAGAAATACAGCACAAATTGCTGGAAATGCCTTCTGTATTATGTAATATTAAAAATACGATATAAATAAAAATCTTATTATTGAAATATGTACGATACAGTGTATGAAAAAATATATATGAAGGAGGAACGTAAGAATGGCAGAGCCCATATTTCATTGATTGCAACAAATTGGCTACCCTATCTAAATAAATGTACAATATTATCATCCCCAAACTAGCAGTGCAGGGAATTACCTAAAGTTCAACAGTAAATATTATAGATTTGGATTATTGAGATTTTGTACACATCCATGTATTTTGTCACTAACGACCCGGGTTTCGCCTTTCGGCATCTTCAAGCATTCGAGCACACGAATGGACTCGAACTGAGAGACAGTAAACAGTGTCTAACGCTTACGAGGCGTCTCTTATAGATAGTCTTGTATCAAAAAAACAACGTAAATTAGCAGAAAAGATGCTATATTTCGGGAACTTGTCTAAAGACATAGACCGCCCTAGAATCTGGCATAGAATAAGTTATTTAGATTGCACAAGCTTTAAAATTAAAAAACAACTCGCTGATAGTGTTAGACCGGCGTTCTATTGCAAAAACTCTCTAGGCAAATTACTTATTAACAATAAAGATAGAGTAAACTTTAAGAACAAATCTGGTATTTATAAATTACAATGCAATGATTGCCAACATTTCTATGTGGGTAAAACCACACGTACATTAGATATAAGGGTATCAGAACATTTAGCTGCCTTTAGATTAAAAAAAGAAACTTCGACATTCGCAAATCACTTGCTAATGGAGAACCATACGTTTAATGCGGATGATGGGGTTAAACTGTTGCATAAAAACATGGGGGATCATAAATTATTTTATCAGGAAATTTTAGAAATTAATAGAGGCCAGTTATACTCCTTACCAATCTTGAATGAGCAGCTGAACCTTCCTAATTCTCCGCTATTATATCCGATACGTTGAAACACCTAACAGATTTCACTAAATGTGGAATGATTGTATATATTTACCCATTCGTCGAATTACATCCCGTCAAAACCCACAATACTATTATAATTGTAAAATCACTGGTATTTCTAAAAGAAGTTGAAAAGCGGCAATCGCCTTCGGCAAATCGCCACTCTGGTAATATGGTGTTTACAAAATAAGGATTAGGACGATTTCCGAAATTTTAACTCAGGTATCGGTGTGGCTCTCAGACGTATAATGTATTGCCTCGTAAATGATATTTGTCGCATTTGTATCTTCTATATAAGCGTTAGACACTGTTTACTGTCTCTCAGTTCGAGTCCATTCGTGTGCTCGAATGCCTGAAGATGCCGAAAGGTGAAACCCGGGTCGTTAGTGACAAAATACATGGAAGTGTACAAAATCTCAATAATCCAAATTTAATATTGAAATTCCATCAAGCACCCTCAGTCGATGTCTTAAATTATACTTAAAATATTATAGAGTTTTGCAATACCATTTTTTGTTGTTTTCAATGTTTTTAGTGAAGCTGCTTTGTGTGGTGTACTAAAAATCTGAGGGGCACTATTCTTGTCCATCTGCGTAGTTCCATTATTGCATTTTATAATGCTTAAATGCACTTAGTCACTTCTGCTGATCTTTGTGAGATGATCGCTCTCATTTATTTAAGTTGGTGTAACTGAGTTCATCTTTCTCTTATTTCAAGATATTTTGTACTGTAACGGATTGCGATGAAATTTTCAAAGTTTCATTACAAAGTAATAATTTAAGATAACATCGATAAGCGAACTGCTTAAACGAATTAAGACTCTTTCTCTCAACTCCCACATAAACTGATTTGTTCACAAACATTATCAGCTGCTAGGCATAACAACATAAACTTTATTAATATGCAACCAAAGTATTATATAGATGTCGCAAATAATCAATCATTAAAAAAAAATTCAAATAATAGAGCGAAAAATTATCTACCATTAAAAATAAAAAAACTTAAAACGGTCAGAACTTCACATAGAAAACATCAAAAATACCACAAAATATCCGTTGAGATTTAAAATATATATGTAAATATAGTATGTAGTTATGTTATTACCTCTTCTTCCAACCAGTGGGATTCCTGCGTCCGTTGAGTCCATTCATAGTATTCATCAGAACTTAAGCATACTAGTCTGTCATAAGAGGAAACGAAGCGATTGACTGTTGCCATGGAATCATGGAGGTACGAAGTGTTGGCCATATGCTTAACATAAAAAAAAGAATATGTATCACTAAATGTAAATTTGAAATTTAAAGCATTGTTTAAATTACATGTTTCTTCAGGAAACATCGCCAGATTAAGGACTAAATGTTTTTTTCTTTTATTTATATCATATTTTAAATAAACCATTGTAATCTATGTATTATTCTTTACTTGTACTAATTTTAATCAAAGCATCAATTGCTTCGAGTTTCATTCTTTTTTGTTCATTTTGTCTAGCGCCACAGTTCGGGGCTAACATAATAAGCGTCCTCCACTCCACTTGATCTTCCACCTTCCTACGTCACTCGTTTCCGAATTAGTGGAAAAAATCTGAGATTTTTCTACTTTAAAATTAACATGAAAAAATGCAATTGATGTAGTAACAGGTTAACTGGTTGCATGTTGAAAATTGAATAAGCGACATTTTATGTAAAATAACGATCTAAATATTTCATTGAGCATTTTTTTTTTAGTTTCGTTTTATCTTGGGTTTTGTAAATATGTACTTTTTAATATTTCAATTATGATGGATATATAAACAAAAATGTGCTTATTTCAGTCCAAAAGTGCTGATTGAAGAAGCCAAAAACATGCCACGCATAATATCAAAAAAATCAATTTAAAAAATGACAAATTTTGAGTTTATTTTTAAAAATTAATTTATTTACACCGTTGCATCTGCTACCTTTTTTCGTCCGTCACTGCGCTCGGAAAAAGCGCGCGCTTTTGCGACGCCATTTTGATTTCGTAGTTTCACGATCTGCCGCCGACGCTAGCGCCGCACTTCCTGCCACATCGCTCTGAAGTGAGCCACAACTTTTCCCGCCGAACCGGAAACGGGATTTTGCTGCGTACGCGGGAACTATTCGCCCGGTTTGAAACTTTAGAAACGCCTCAATAGTTTCTTCTCGAGAAATACATCAAATAATGCATATTTAATAGCTTTTATTCAAATTAATAGATAATTTCAGCGATTACTCGTCGTTTTTAGCGACTGATTTTATTATTTGGATATTTATAACTGAAAAAATTAGCATAATTTATAATATTATCGAAATTTAAAATACTCTTCTATTATCACGGAACCATAATTTACAAGACGGCTTATGTGGCGAAGTGGTGAGCGCTCTGCTTAGCGGGCAGAAATTACCAGGTTTGATTCGTGTCAAAATCTTAAAAAAATCGCAATAATTTAATGACTTAGTGAAGCTCTTTATTTTTGAGAATATCAGAACACATACTATTTTTTAAAATACAGTTATGCCAAATACATTCGATAAAAAAAAAATTGGAATTATTTTATATTATTTGCACAAAACATTACAGCGGGAACATTAACGGTTAATTAATTTAACTAATAAAAAATAGCACAGAACAACATCTCATTATTTTTTTTTTTTTAAGTTTTGTACATTTCCAACAATCTTATTATTTGTAATTCAAAATTTTACCATGCTCAAAATATTTTTTTCCTCTCTATTTTTAAGACCAGGTCGATTGACGTGCGTGGTTGGTTACCCCTTTGATTGCGTTCGCGGTTAAGGGTTCAAGTCCTCGAAGGAACTTTTTAAAACATTGATTTTTCAAATTGGTTTTTTAATTTTATCCATGACATTGATAAAACATGGATACACCCTTTACCAGCTACGTTATCCAAAACTGAAAATGTGACATAGATAAATTGTTTTTAAAACAACTTTTGCTTTACGGACCCATCTTTCCAACCTATATAGTTTCTAAAAAGGGATATTAATTTATAACTGGTCGTTAATAAGAATATGTTGAAATGCAACACATGCTAGTGAATTATAATATATCGTCAGCGTACTAGCAGGCGCTCGAAAGTAACAAGATTAACGGGAACTAGGTAAGTGCACAATGAGATTCGTCAATATTAATTGTTTGTTTGGAATAACTCAGTAGACTCAGTGGATCAGCATTTTATTTTATCAGTAAGAATATTATTAATACAGAATTATAGGCAAGTAATTGTTCCTGTCTATTGATCCCAATTTGTTAGGTGTTAGATTGGCATAAATACTGTGGCTAAAGACTTTCATTTGCTGTTTACTCAAAACTGTCAATATTTTACTTAACAACTTCTTGAAAATATTTAAATTGACTATATTTTTTAAATATTAATATAATTTTCGTTTTCAAATTGTAATGTTTGAGTAGGTTAATATAGGTGAAATTTGATGCAAATCATAAGCCATTATGCTGGAATAAATGTACCGTAAAACTCCCGGCTTAGCACTGCGGCGAGTTTAAAAGCATTATTTTCATAATAAAATGACTATCAGCGTAGAAACGGTCTGTTTTAATGAATTCACTTTTTATGCAAATCAATATTAGTATTAATCATAAATAAGGTCAATCTGGGTAACTTTGGCTGAGTTCTGAAGATTTTTGTATTTTTATGGTTCGCGATAACATTTATGTGTGATATTGTTCTATATATAAATTTATTAATGTCTTTAGATGAAGTTTAAATAACAAAATAGATTTATTGTTATAATTGGTATATAAATATAGATAAAAAAGGGGGCTTAAAGTTTGCATCTAAATCGGGTAACTTTGGCCCACAATACAAATAATCGCTATAATTACTATAATTTTAGTGATTTTAAAGTCTTGGGAACTTTCTTTGTGTATCTTTTACATGTATTCTGTACATAATTCAGATAGGAAAAAATATACAGCATTTGGTTTCCAGATTAGTAATACAAATTGAAAATATGGTTAATCCAATTTATTTAAAGAAAAGTTTTTAAATTGTGTTTTATCATTCCAAGCTGACAGCTTACAAATTAAATAATAAAACAAATAATGTTGCACATTAATTCATATTTTTACCATCAGGGAGGGCTACTCGATAGCTTTGCTTAACTAAAAAATACTTATTTGGCATTAGTATTATCATTGCGTTATAACAGCACTTTTTTCCATCTAGGGAGGCCAATCTTAGACCAATGGGCAAACTTACCCAAAATTGATGGTATATTCAAAAAATTAACTTGAAAGAATGCCAAGAAAAAAAATATTTGCTTTCGTTTTCTTTCCATAGAAAATACTATACTTGTATAATATTTGTTTTATAAAACAGATCGTTCTAAGAAATTCTGTGTATTATTTAAGTATCATAACACATTTTATAATCAAGCGACGTAATGGAAATCTATACAATCTTGAAAGAGTAAAAGTCTCACGCTAGTGTAAGGGCATAAAATCCCGGACCCTCTTCATGATCTCGGGATTATGGGATTTACAATTTTTCAATTACGGGATTTGACCATTATGGGCAAATTTGTGTTCATTATTGCTATAATTTGAATGAACATATAATACGATTTTATATGGATTTTTTTGTAAATTGAAAATCAGACATCATTTTTTTATTTATTGGGGAAATTGATTTTTTCATGTATTTTATTTTACTATGTCCGCTCCCAATGTGTAGAATATGGACAATGGAGGTATCTCTGCAGATTTTTTTCCAGCCTACGGCAGTTACGAAATATAAAAAGGAGGGAGACCACAATTCATTTAATATGTATTATTTTGTTGGCTCCGTGAGGCAGTTGGCAGCGTCGTTGGCTACGGTTATGGATGTTTCGTGTTCAAGTCCCGGTGCGGACAATTTCATAAATTGATCTGTCAATCGATTTACGGATTTATGTTCGTATTCATGAATGTTTATGATGTCTAAAACTGCCTCCCACCCATCCGATCCTTAAAAACGAGGCGTATCGAGAGCGATTAGCTAATACTAATCCTGTCCTAGTCCTATTCTTCTATCTCTTCTCTCTTCGAAAAAAGAGATTTTGAGATACCTTCATTAGGAGACCATATTCTGCTCGCTGACAGCGAACATGATTAAAAAAAAATGTGTAAGCATTTAAAAAAAGTATGTGTGTATATAAAAAAAACCGATCTACACGTTTTAGTTAATCAGGAAATATTTGAATTTAAAATATGAAATATCTTTTAACTTTCAAGTCCCGAAATTGAGTAATTGACCGGGATACCGGGATTTCTGGATCGGAAACCCTGGCCAGGGTTAGTTTTATTAATTAGGTTACGTCGTCAATTATTTCTAAATACATAAAAATGTCAAAATCTTAACTAGAAATAAACAGAAACAGTAAATCGATTTTAACCATTAAATTTTCTAAGTTTTCGTAGTTGATTTTAAATATTTTCCAGTCTTGAGAGTAAATAACAACCCGTGAAAAGATTTATCATGTTAAACATAAAATAAAATCCTGGTATCAATACTCAAAAATATTCTATTTACAGAAAATAATAGCTGATTGTCGCATTATATAAGCTAAACGCTACAACTAAATTAAATATCATTTATCAACATCAAACGAAGCCGCAACAACAGTTTCTTAAAGCATAGAATTAGAAACTAAACCTAAGCTAATATTGTAAAATGAAAATTCCAAAACTTGAGAGATTAGACAATGGATATCCCACCACCTATAAATGCAGCATAATGATGGTATTTTGGCCAATCGATGTAACTCTTGTATCTCATTTTAAAGACTATGACCGTTTTTGTATGAATAAATTAGAATTATTGAGATATCTTATTAACAAAAGAGTCCAATATAAAACTTAAATTGATAACTTAGTTATTCCATTTTTTATCACTAACGTGACGCGTTTCGCGTCTCTAAGAAGCATCTTCAGACTAACCATATCGCAAGGTTTTTCATCTCTAAAGTAAACAATGATTCTAATTCTGACATTTAAAAAAAAGGGTTGGGTGAGTTTTATTCCATTCTACTGGACGTCAGGAATGGGTTAGACATTAACACTAATAGACTATTTACAAATCAATTACTGGTACTTGAAGGTGAAAACCCCAAGGAAAATAATGTTCAGCGGCCTGTCCTATTTAAAATTGTATTTACTAACCCTCCAATACTGTCAATGGTTTTATTAATTACTAAAAACTCTAAGCTATTCATTTTAATACCTTATTTATTTACTCGATAGAATATTTCTACGTTTTTATTTTTATTAAAAAAAAAAAAAGAGTAGCAAGCAGTTCTCAGTTCTTATAGAAAACTTCTGTTGAGATACCTCCGTGAGGTCATGTGCTCCACACTGGAGCCGACATTTTAAAAACAAACAGTTTACATTTAAAGCAATAATAACCATTGTCGTTCTCAATTACAATAGGTAACGACAAATTACCACTTTAACATTTTACATTTCCCCATAATTCATTCAAAACTGTTTTTTTTTTTTGACTTGTAACACTTTAGAACTGAGGTATCGATTACTTTTTTCAGCGTACGAACTTAAATAAAAAATTATGATTTCCCCCTGTGGAGCGGTTAGGGTTATAAAACTGTACCTCACATGAAATACGCGCTAAAGCTCACTGAAATTTGTATTAAATGGAATATTATATAAATGCCTAAGTACTGATATAATCACATAAAGGAACATTATTTTATTATATTACTTTTTTACAGTAGTGTATTCACAGTGTAATATAATATTATATTCACTATTTAAGTGACGAAAGCGCATCGCTAAAATTGAAAAAAATTAATATATGTATACACCATCGTCGTGCGGTGGACTTATCACTATCTCTATCGCTCAACCTAATTTGTGTATGAGCAAGACGGAAACAAGAGCCGCATGCACTTGCATCTCGCTTGCACCTTAACTTTTCATGTAATTGAGCGAGAAAGAGATAAAACGACGGCACGCGCCTGGTATACACCTAACTTTCTTTTTGTACTGTTTTTTTATTGCACTAAATTATTTGCTTAAAGTATTATTAAATACAGTAGATGTACATATTTTTAAAAAATCGGCTCTTGGTGCATATTGGAATCGTCATTTTTGTCATCATTTGTCGAATTTTAAGATGCAGGTGTTCATGACTCATACACGTATTTTTATTGTTTTGACATATTACTTTTCTGTGTTTCCATTTTATTCTCTCTCCAGTTTTTATTTTTTAATGTCTAATGTGTAATTTAAATCGGAAATCATGTCAATTTATTACTTTATTATGTAAGTATCTTAAGTAAATAAATAGATTATTATTACTTATTTTACTGACATATTTTGAGTTCGAGAATTTTATATTTTGGGGGTATTTACTTAATGAAACCTATCTCCTATTTTTCATACCAAAACTTTAGCTTTTTTTCACTGTTTTTATTTGTACGGTATTCTCAAGAACCACCATCACCAGTTCAAAAAATCGCAATGGAAGGAGATATGAAAGTTATAATTTTATCTGAGTTAATTTTTAAGTTTATATTAACACGTATGAAATGCTGCGTATGAAATATATAATCTAATACGGAGTACCTGAAAATTCACGATATTTTGAATATCTATCACGTTGTGAAAAAACTATTAAATATTTAGTCACCCCAGACTAGTTAATTTTTTTAGGCAACTAATTATTTGGTCAGAATCTAATTCAATTAACGGCCAGTATAAAAATAAAAATGAAAAGTAAATATTAAAGATACGGTCAGTAAATATTAATGTAAGGTTAGGTTAGATTAGGTTAGGTTAACTAAGTAAAAAAGATAAAATAATAAAAATCTGATTTAGGCTGTAGACGTGGCAATTTCATTAAACCATTTTGAGTGGTAAACAATCAAACTGTTTTAAAATTGTACATTAAGAAATGTTTATTTTATTTATGATTTCAATAAACATGCACCAATTGCCAAGTAAATAAAGTTTGGGTTATGTTTAATTTGATAACTGACCATTTTATATAAATTACTGACCGTTTATTTTATTGACTGACCGCGTGTATACTGACCATTTATCGAATTAATTACTGACCCAATAAATGCGGGCCATTTCTTTACTTCTCAAAACAGCCTTTGCTGGTGACAGTTACTAGTTATATGACGTCACTTGAGCAGTTATCCCAGACGGTAATCCCCGGCGGAGAAAAAAACATGCATTTTTAACGGCAAAAAAATTTAAATTAAAGGAAATCAAAGGTTTAATAAAATACTTTTTTTACACGAATTTAAACAAACGGCTTTAGTTTTCTATACATTCTTGATTTTTTTGTGGAACCTATGTATGAAATTATATAGAAGTAAGTTATTTTAATTTACGCGTCAATTTCTGGAAATGTATCGGAGTAAAAAAAGTATTAGGTTTATGTTTTTTTTTTTACTTTTTGTATGCAATGCAAAGTCTCTTACGACGTATAGTGTCCACGAAAGATATTTTTATTGAATTATACTCTAGATTAAAAATTTATTGTATTCAAATTCAATACATTTATTTCTAGTGGAACGCTTGAAAGAATAAATCAATAACCTAAATTCGTCAAACATCCAACCTAAATGGCAGTCTTTAACAACTAATAATTTTCATTGGTACAATATGAAACCTTGTTCCAGTACACGAGCAGTATAAACTAAAACCACCCTTTCAATATGAATCGATCCGATAATGCACTTGTCGACGGGCAGATGAAATTGCAAAACATACCACAAAACACTCCAGTCTCGCGTATTAAAACTCACGTCATGCTCTCTTTCAATACAAGATTGAAAAGGTATATTTTTTAATTAAATTAGTTTTGTACAACTGATCAGTTGATAATGTTCGCGGCAAGCAAACCGGTCCTGATCATTATAAACATGTAGAAGAAGTACAAAAAAACATATTTTTAAAATATAATGCCACTATATTTACATTAAAATATAACATTTTAAAAGTGAAAAAGTTGCATTAGATATAAGAAGATACCGTATTATAAATATATATATATTTTTAATTTTGTTTAAAAATAGATTAATTATACAACTCGCCAGTTGATAATGCACGTGATGTCATTATAAACATGTGGAAGTAGTTAACAAAGAAATTGTGTTTTATTTATTTTTACAATAAAATACTCATTAGATGATTCAAGCCTTTTAACCGCACAAACGAAAGGTTAAGACAACCAATTACCAATGTACTCATGTACACACATTTATTTTTATGTAAGACCTACAAAATTGATAAAATAGAAATATTTTTTTCGTAAATTACGTCTTACGAAATGCTGTATTTCAAAGTAGATAAAAAAATATTACCATTGAATTCTTTAAATGATTATAAACAGGAAAAATGACACATTTTTTTATAACGTTACAAATAACTAGACCAATAATCTGAAGGCAATTAGAGATATAAACATTAACAATCATTAATGATTCCAGTAAACAATGATCCAGTAAAATTTAGAGATGGGCATTGAAATATGAAAATAAAATCTATATTCTCTTATTATCAGCATTTAACGATTAAAACTTTTTTTAAAATATCATAAATACTCGATTTTTTTGTGAATTTAATTTGTCGAATTTTATACATCTTTGTGTATTTTGTCATTAACGTCTCGGGTTTCGTCTTTCGACATCTTCAGGCATTCGAGTACACGAATGAACTCGAACCGACAGTTAGTGAAAAGTTTATAATATAAACTAAATAAAGTTTGTAATATAAACCTTTTTTTTTTTTTATGCCATGAACTTGTTTGTATCACACCGGAGATCATGTCTCCTCAATGATTCATTAAGTCCACAATAAATATTTATAATATAAGTAACAATAAGAAATAATAATAATATAACATTTAAAGGAATATGATGAGTATACAATAATTATATTAAAGTCATCAACTAACAATTAATTTGAATACATAAAACTTTCTATGGTGAGGCAACAATTAAGGACTAAGGCAGGGAAAGTAAACTTTTTCTCCAAGAGGTCGCAAATTTTTTGAACTGATAAAAGTTCTCTTGGGAAGAAACCAGATCCGGATGTCCAATAGGACCATCGCGACTATGTCTGCAGGAAAAACACAGAATATCTCTTTCAATGAACATAATTGGGCAATCCCAAAGAATGTGTTCAGAATTTTGATTTTTATCACCACAAGGACAATATGGGTCTGGTTTAATTTTAAACACATATAATTTGGCATTAAACGTAATATAAATGAAAATCAAATGATGCAACATTAAAAAAATACGTAATAATGAATGGATTTGATTTTAAAAACGACAGGGCAGGTCTCGGCCAAATGATATAAATTAGAAAAAAAAATTGACCACATTTTGGAGGTGAAATATCATTTTACTTTGGTTTTACGTTTAAAAAAATACACTCCCTGTGTATAACCCCGTATCTGCAAACATTAGAATTTACAGGAGTGGATTTCAAAGATTCATAACGCAACTCACCATATATATTTTTTTTAGATAAAAACAGTTTTTACTCTCTCCTTGTCGATATGACAGTTTCATAAATTGTTTTTCCATCGATTTGTGGATTTCTCTTCGTATTCATGAATGTTTTTGATGTCTAAAATATTATATAAATCAAATTAAGAAAAAAATATTATCACCAAGTCTAGGAACTACATTGATGTTTGAATTAATTTTAATACTGATTTGATAATAATAACTTTTAACCTTTTAATTGGGAAAACAATTGCATTTACACACTCATATGACCAATTAACGTTAAGTTAAAATGAAATTTGAAATTTGAAAAAGTATAGCATAGAGACATTCACTTATTTTAAATTGATGGATTTTGTTAGGGTGAATGACAACTAAGTAATTTAAGTCTATGTTACAAACTCGTCACACGTAAAGGATACAATAAAGGGGAGTTAGGGAGAATTAGTCAATATTAAAATTTATTCAAATATCAATGCGCATATTTTTTCTAAATTTTACTTATATTTAAACTATTTACTAACTGTCAGTTCGAGTTCATTTGTGCACTCGAATTCCAGAAGATGCCGAAAGACGGAACCCGGGTCATAAGTGACGATGTGCATGGAAATGTATACAATTTCAACAATTCAAATTCGATATTGAAATTCCATCAAGCACTCTAAGTCGATATCTTCAATTTTAAAAAATAAAATGTACTCGATTACCAAATAATATACTCGATTACCAAACATATTTTGTTGCTGGTAACAGGTTCGAATCCTCGAATGAATAGATTAATATATTTATATTTCAATCGATTTGTGTGCAAAGGCTCAAAATCTTAACAAAGTGTCAAAGTGTAACAACTCAAAATGCATAATTCCGAGGTATTAAAGAAACAAGATTTTGTGCATGTTTAATCTTCCACTGTACATCTAACTTTTGTAGATTTTAATGAAATTCTACGATTATCTAAAAAATATATTTATTAATTTAAAAAAACAATTAATTTTTTATAATTTTAATAATATGAGTTTTCAGAGGTTTCCGTAGTTGTTACAGCTTAGATCTTACGCAATATTAACCACAAGTTACCACTTTTTACATTTTGGTACTAGTATATATCTGTATTGTAAACATTTCTTCATATTTAACTCATAGCCAGATATCAGTGTAAAAAGAGTATTAATACAAAACGATATAGTATTGAATGTTACTTAAAAAAATAATATTAGTTAAGTAATTGTTATTATTATTATATGATAACATCCTTATTTTATAATGACATTAATAAATCTTTCTGATAATGGACCGATAAGATAAAATTATAATATTAATATTATCGGTAAGTTTATAAGCTTAATGTGATTAAAATAAAGAAAATTTCTCTTCAATCCAACAAGGTAGTAGGTAGTAATAGGTTTGTAGTAAAGAGTTTAAGTGCTTAGATATATAACAGAAATAGTGTAACCAGTAAAAAAACATCGGCGAAAATGCTCAATTCAACATTTTTTTTACTTTTCGCGATTCAGCTGATAACTTGCGCAGAAGGTATTTATTTTTTTTATTATTTAATTAGATTTATTGTTAATTTTTTTCAATAATTACTTCTTTAAAAACATGTCTCCATACGCAGCCTGTATTGAGCGAATTCATTGTGTTTTAATTTAATTTAATTTAAAAAAATGTCTGTACGTATTCCTAAATAAAATTCGTGATGATAGAATATATAATAATATTGATAATATCTTTCTATACTTTTATCCGGAAAGTACCTAATTGTTAAACACCTGTTTATTAAATGTATAAAACTCAGCCACAAGTCAACAATATTTGATTTATGGTGATCATATGTTTTGGCCAATTCATGTAACTCTCAAAATTTAAATTTTTCAGGAGAGAGTAAAAAGTGTTTATCGAAAACATTATAACGGTGAGTTTTGTTATGACTATTTAAAATGCACTTCTCTAAATTATCATGTTTGTAGATAAATCTAAAACTAATGTAAAATGATGGTTCCCTTACAAAAAGTGGTCAATTTACATCATTTGTCCAACATCTGCTTTGTCGTCTTTAAGATGAGATCCAATCATTAACTAACTATTTTTCGTATTTTTTGAGGGTTACATCAATTGGCCAAAACACCATCTAAATGAATATTGTTATTCCCATTGTCTCGAGATGATTTATTTAAAGAACTGGACGATCGATTTGGTATACTAGATGCTATCGGTGAATATATTATAATCAAGTTCAAATAAAAAAATGCAAAACAAACTGCATATTCATTACAGTACAGACTTCCACTTGCTTCTCTTTCTAAATCGATTATATTATCTACGGATATAGTCTATATTACAACTAGTTATGACAATTATTGTTCTGGAACAAAACAATTATTTTGCTTTGACTGTCGCATATCCATATTCCTAACACGTGTTCCACAGATTCCCAAAACTCTACCGATGTCGTTTGTGGTTTTGCAAAAAAAAAAAAATATTTTGCGCGTATTTGAAAAGTAATTTTCTTTTTTACAATGCCCGTTTTAAAAGTAGAGCGTATGGAATCCTTGTGGACCATCCAACACAAGTTGCTTACAAGAACTGTTTGATATTCAGCCGCGCGTCGAAAAAGAAAAGTTATTATCGGATAGGTACAGAGGTACTGTAAAAATTACACTCATACACCATACCTTTGAACACAACTCCATAAATCAATTTATGAAACTATCCGTACGGGGATTCAAACCCGTGGTCACAGCAGCCGGTTCGAACGAAAACCCAAGAGTGTTTGTTGATCACTCAGCAACATTACCGGCTAAAAAATGTTATTCCATTTGCGCTTATAATTAAATATTGACTTTAGAAAGGCAAAACGACCTAACACACACATATATATATAATATGGGATGTAGAAAGGCAAAAGGACGACTTTTACCTTTCCACAGTATAATGTTATATATTTAGATTACTCGGTTACAAGTGTAAAAAATTAAAAAGCATAGTTCTGATATAATTAGGAAAAATGTTTTTGGGCAGGTTGAATTTTCTACTATAATGACAAAAAATATATTTACATTTTCAATATTATAAATATAAACACGATTTTCATTGTTTTATTTTATTTTCTTTTATCTTATTTTCAATTACTAAAAAATGTCGTAGAAAGTTGTAGTGAGAAATAGGTTCCAAGATTTAAACATGTTGGGAGCCAGTGCGTAAGATTAACCTTAACCTCTTTTGCACTTGAAAGCGCATCGAAGATTTCATACGCTCCACTGATAGCAGAAGCGAAAGATTAATTGAATTGCAAGACTTACTTTAATTAGCAATGAATAAATATATGTTTATTTTTTTTATTATCATTATTTAGCCAATCCTCAACGGATTGTCAATGGCACCCCGGCTGATGACTTTGAATTTCCATATATGGTAAGAATTCAACATTTTATTAATTGTACGAGTAGATCGGCATCTTCTGGAAGGTTTATGTACCTTGCAACTTAGACTTCTTAATAAACTATTTCTTTTTAAATAAAACTTATTTTGGTCATAATACTTTTTTTTTTTTTTTAAATATGATGCCTTTAAACTAAAAATTGACAGTTAACACCTTAAACGTTTCTTAATTAACAATAAATACTGTATTCACCCAATTCTCGATTAACACGTTACCTCTCACTTTTAAGGTGTTAACCGTCAATTCATGGTGAAAAGCATTATATTTTTAAAATAAAGCACAATTTATTTTGAACTACTTCCACATGTTTTTAATAATCAGGATCGGTTTTACTCATCGCGAGCAGTATCAATTGATATAAATAAAATCATGGCATTACTATTTATACTAAATTGAATGTCAATAATTATAAGGTATATCAAACAATTGGTTCAGGAACTATGACAAGAATTTACAGGTTATCAAACAAATTAAATAATCCACAGTTAAAATGTAAAATTACCTCTTACAAAGTCAATTATGTGAGATAAATATGATGAGTTTAAAAATAATTCATTTACCGAAATAGTAAAAATTGGACAATTTTAAAATATAGTTGTGAAGCACGTAAATATTGTAATAACAATTAATGAAATAATAATTATGTAATAACTGTGACACTATTCAGCAAATGATGAATTGAGAACGGAGAAATTTTGCGGTCAGGAACATCCAAAAGATATCTAAAAAACAAATTTAAACAAACCAAAATCAATTCTTACTAGCATAATTTAAAAAAAATTGTTGATAAATTTGCATAGATTAATGAAACGGATATAACTCTTATGTTAACTACACTTATCCCGTTAAGTAAGTAGCCCTAATCAATTCACCTGAAGATGACAACGTTATCCTCTATAACAGTGGTTCCTACGCTGAGTGTGATCGTGTGATCGCTGAGGGGGTCTGTGGGAAATAAAAAATAATTTGCGAGTGCGTGGACAATGTTGGGGGGTCCGCGAGAGGTTTAATATAAAAAAAAAAATATCTGTGACACATTTTCATTGTCATGAAAGTTGAAATAAATAAATTGGTAGCGATTGGTTGAGTGTTGTAACCTTTCGCAAGCATACCGACAAACTTAGATGTATATAATACGGGAGCAATTTGTTGAATAATCCACAAATGAGAAGTGGAAACCAATGTCTGAACAAGATACCACAAATTTTGGTTACCGAAACCGATACCAATTTTATATCCTGCATTATTGGTCACTGTACAGAGGCTGTTAATGGCTTTCCGGTCTTTCTATTTAGTAGAACGTGCATTTAGTGCAGTTATTAACCTCATCTTAATTTAAATATCAAAATGTTTTATTTGTATTTAATTTTTACATCACCATTTACCATTCAAGACATCAAATTCAAATTTAAATATTATTTTCTTATGCAGTTACGTAGAGTTACTTTACTTAGGGGCTTCATGGTCTTGTTTTTTTCTTTAAGAAGGGTGACCATGGGCATAATTGAAAAACGTAATTATTTTACATCAAAATAACCGATTAATTCACTGACAACATTACATGATTGATTTTGATGGGTCATGATTCTTTTAGGTATCAATCAGAAGTAGATGGGGTATGCACGATTGTGGCGGAACAATACTGGACGAGAATACAATACTAACAGCTGGACATTGTGTGTGCGGGTAATGTTTACATTTTCAATTACCATTAATAACACTATTTATTATAACAAAATTAATATAAATAAAAGCCTTAAATTTACATATGTATGTACTTCTATAAAAATCTGCCATATTTTCCGGCTCCGTGTTGCAGTGGTCAATGTCGTTGGCTTAGGTTTCGGGTGTCTCGGGTTCAAGTCCCGGTGCGGACAGTTTCATAAATTGATTTTTCAATCGATTTCTAAATTTCAGTTCGTTGTCAATCAATGTTATTGATGTCTAAAACTCCTTCCCACCCATCCGATCCTAGAAAAAAAATTAAGCGTACCGAGAGCGATTAGCTAACCACTAGTCCTGTCCTAGCCTTATCCTTATATCCCTCCTCTCTTCGAACAAGCAGTTCTCGTAGAAACCTTATGTTGAGATACCTCCATTAGAAGACCATATGCTCCACGTAAAAAAATGTATATATATTTCTCAAATAAAAAAGTCTATTTATGTGAAAAATAAATCGATACCTCAGTTTCAAAGTGTAACAAGTAAAAAAAAAGGTTTCTAGTTTAGTACGAGGTAATGCTCATAATTATTAATATTAGAAAATAAAATATAATTATGTTGATAATAATTTTAATATATTTTTTAGATATTCCTAGAATATCATTAAAATCTGTAAAGATTAGATGTACAGTAAAAGATGAAACCTACCCAAAATCTTGGTTCCTTGTATATCAATTGAATTGGCATTTACTTTGGTAGAACTCCATTATAAGAGGATAAAATAGCAAAGTATTCAGTTCTATGAAATTTTATTAGTTAGTTGGTAGCTGTTTCGGCTTCGCGCCATCGTCAGAGCTACGCTTAAACTTATTTTAGCTTTTAGAATGGATAGACAATATAATACCATCTCACTTATTTCAACATCATTTATTTAAGATTAAAATATTTAACGTACTTATTAGGCTATGATCTAAAACAGTACATATATTTTTTTCCATATCCGCTCCCAGCGTGGAGCATATGGCCTCCTAATTAAGGTATCTCAACAGGATTTTTCTACGAGAACTGCTTGTTACTTAGTTGCTCAACCTCTGTTTTTCGAAGAGGGTAGGGATAGAATGATATAGCTAGGAGAGGACTAATGGTTAGCTAATCGCTCTTGCTACACTACGCAACGTAATATTTTGTAAATAGCTGGCAGCACATAAGCGACCTAGCTCTGATAAATATGTCCTATATTAGTTCCCTTCCAGAGTTAAGTATGTCAAGGCTTGTATGGATTGAAAAGTCAGTAAATATTTCTCCAGAAGGAACGAGAAAACCATTAGAGCAAAATTTTCAAGAAAATTATTATGTCGATAATGTGATTTCTTCCACTATCATACTTGATATAACATAATTTGCTTGTTTGAAATTTATTAGTGCGCTTCAACCTTTTTGTGAAATATCTACTTCATAGATAGGGTTTGCAATTTAGGACGAATATACCAACACCGGCATTGCAATATTTCATATACAATATAAAAATTAATGTTTGTTTGTTCGTTCGTTTATTTGTCTTTTATGAGTTGATTTATTCGTGTACGCACCAAATGGAAAACAAAAAATATTTTGTATCCAAAAGCACTTTAATAAATATATAACACTTTCTTTCTTAGATTTCATATAAAATACCGGCATTGCAAATATCAAAAATAGGTTAAAATGAAAATTAATTCCTACTAACTGCGTGGTACTATTCCCTATTGCAGTGCTTACCAAACGATAGACCGTAGGGCTCCTAGAGGGGGAGCAAAATATTCCAGTAGAGCTACAAGTATTCAATTATCATATTTTTTCCGCTTAGATAATATGTCAACTTTGAAAAGGAAAAGGAAGTAACCAACACACAAAAAATATTGTGTATAACCAAAACAAAACGTGTATTAAATTTCATACATTATGATTATCGAAAAAAATAGTTTGAAAAGATGGAGGAATAAATCCTTTTGCCTTTCTACGGTCAATATATTATACATAAATATAGTGTATTGACACATTTTGTGTGAGTTATACATAATATTTTTTTGGTGTGGGTTGCGTTATTTTTCTTTTCCGCAGTCGATATGTAATAAAGGAATTTGTGTGTCATGTAACGCGGTGGAACGGCGTTCCAGCAACTTGTTGGTGGATTTTTAATGATTCAAAAGAAATTAGACATGAAAATATTCGAGCGTACATAATTACATCCATATTTATATATAACTCTTCTTGAAAATAACGTTAGATTTGATATGTTTAAAATAAAAACGTGGATGTGATAGTGGCTAGCTAATCGCTATCGCTACGCGGAATTCCAAAACATCACAAACAGGAGTCCATAAATCGATTGAAAAATTAATTTATGAAACTATCCGTATCGGGATTTCAGCCCGTGAGATCCGTAACAGAAGACAACGACGATAACCACTGCACCATTGACCCGACATTAAAATACGACATTATAAAGTTTATTCCCTAAATACTGGAATCTGTTAATCTTGGTTGGAACTTCGCGCAAATAAATCCGACTATAGAAAAAGCCTAGAAACTTACTTTAAATAATTGTACTGTCATGTTTTTTAATACCGAATCATGTTTTTCATTTTAAAAATTCGTATTGTAAAACAGCTGAAATATCGTAATACAGGTTTTATTATTAACGATATTGCGACCCCTTGCGATAGATATACATATTCACTGATTGATTTTGCAAAATATTGTAGTTCCGCGAAATATTGCGCAGCTTTCAAATACTGCTACACGTTAAAAACGCATGCACGTAGAAAATCGAAGGTTGCATAGAATTATACCGTTGAGTTATTAATTAATATGGATTAGTTGCATTTAATGGCATTGAATTAACAGTGTTACGTTTTAATGCAATAATAGTGTAACCACATTCCCTTGCCATATTTACCGCATCTAGTTTGATCGAATATTTTAACGACTGTCATTTATAGAGTAATCAATCAGTTTCAATTATAAATTATATTATGATATTTTCCTGACGCATATGGCCTAGTGCTTAATTAATGCCCTTGGGTTTCAGCTTACGGGGTCACAGATTCTCCACGTGTCACATTAACAATGTCGTCGTTTTCAATGCAAAATCATTTTTTTTTCAGGAGAGCATAACAACAGTAAAAACTTAAAATTAGTAGAGTTAAAAAAAACTCGTAATTAGTAGAGTTAAATAAACTTTACATTAATTCCATGTTTTTTATTATTGTTTTAATTTTATAAAGTTGTTTTTTAAACTGTCTTATGCTCTCCCGAAAAAAATCGTTTTAGCCGTATCTACAAACATGATATTTTACAGCAGCGCGTCTCAAAGATTCAAAACGCAGTTGCGAAGTAACAGCTTCGATCTTCTTCCAAATTATGACGGTGTTATTATTTTTAATCTAGTTTTGTTTCTTATATAAAGTTTTGCAGAAAAATGTACAGTTTTTGAAATATTACAAATATGACATTGGACTTCGGATTTTATGTAAAGACTTTCGTATAGGTTTTAATTTTTATGCTGCTCACTGTCAATTCTAGAGGCGTATTCATAAAATCCAAATACATTCTTACGTTTAATTCCACATTTTTATCAAACTATCAGAACCAGTCTCGTTCACTATAAGCATTATTCAGCTGATAGTCTTCGAGATGAGCGAAATCGATCCTGATATTATGATAAAATTCTGGATTTGATTGATTTAATTAAAATGTCATTCGTATATGGGAATATAAAAACAAAAAGTGTGCCAGTCTATGAGGAGTTAATAAGCTTGTATTAATTATTTGTTACAGATTGAAGCAACCCTACCCAACCATTCAATACGGCATCAAGACCACGTCCGTGGCCGGCTCGACCATCGTACAAATCGAAAAAGTAATATGCCACGAGGAATATGCAGTATTTTCGAATAGCTATGCTCACAACGATATTGCATTGGTGAAGGTAATCCTTTAGATTTGAAAATATTAAATGGCAAATTATTGTTTGATCAGTAAATATATAAAAGAGTAACCATTAAAGATATCGGTTTATATATATAAACAGTCAGTGGGTTATTATTTTGGTGGAAATCGTTTTTATGTAATGCCATGTTATTTAATATCAATTGACCAAGGCTTTAAATTTCAATGCTGATCTTTAATTTAATAACAGAGCACATCCATATAAATACTGGCCATTCATAATACTTTTTTTAGATACTGACCAAATGCCTATAACAAAAACAAAACAACTTCAATTCACTGGTATCGATATTCGGCGTCCATGGCGCAGTGGTAGCGTCGGTGGCTACGGATACAGATATCTCAAGTTGAATTCCCGGACGGTTTTCAAAAATTAATCTTTCAATGGATTTATGGATTTCTGTTCGTAGTCTTAGTGTTTATGATGTCTAAAAACTCCCTTCCACCCATACGACCTTCACGGGGCGTAGCGAGAGCGATCAGCTAACCACTAGTCCTGTCCTAGCCTAATCCTTCTATCTTTTCTCTCTTAAAAAAAAGAGAGGTTGAGCAACTGAGTAACAAGCAGTTCTCATAGAAATATTCTGTTAAGATGCCTCCATATGCTCCACATTGTGAGCGGACATAAAGAAATTGATATTTGTTATACAAATAATGATATTATATATATATGTATGGTATTATTGCAATCGCTATGTGCAGGATGTACGGTTGACAAGATAAACACATGCAGTAGCTATACAATAACTCTTCATTTACCGTAAAATCTGACTCTCCTTGCGCGTGTTACGGCGTTTATATATGGTGTTTCTATTTTTCGAGGCTGTAATCTCAAATATCAAATTAGGTAAAAGTTATCAAAAAAACATATCTTTTTTTATTATAATTTAAATATTTCTTATCCACATTGCTTTAAAAAATGTTGTGTTTATTAATTTTTATTTTATATTGCCTGTGAAGTTTTTTTTCAATTTTGTTTTATTAAATATGAAAATATTAAAATATTCATTAGCTGAGCGAAGCCATTAATGTTTTTTTACAATCAATGATATTTGAACATCGCTATTTTTTAAATATATTCGTTTAACGCGAAATAACATTTTTAAAACGGTTGAATAATTATAGCACCGATATGTTTTTCTTTTTATGACATACTTTTTTAAAGTTCAACATTTCACAATAAACGGAACAACAAAGGTGCTGATAGTCGCACAGAACAAAAGTTTTATCGTTATTTTTATATTTTTTGTATGTATGGTTATGTAATAGAGTTATTTAACATATTTATTACCAACAAATTTTGTACCTCTTATGTGGCAAACTCAAAAAAACTACACTATTTTTTAGACAAAGGGTATTAGTAATGTCAAATAAAGATTTCCTGTAAATTTTCCCTTTCATTGCGTATCGTATATATGAGGCGATGAAATACATTATTCAATAAGTTCACAGTTTGTCAAAATCAAACAAAACGTACGTACATATACAGAAATCATTTTACATAATATTTAATAACAAAAAACTTGCGAAACCTGACAAAAGCATACGAAACAAATGTTTAAACTTTTAATTACTTACATAATCCGACAAGTTTAATAGTTACAGTCAAATATCGATATGTTCAATTTCATTTCGCTTATATTTATAGCAATTAGTAGTTGACTATTTGCATACTTTTCCTAACTGAAAATACAATGCGATAGAAAAAATCAACTGTCGTTTTCTGCTAAAATTACAAAGTGGACATATTGGTTTTTGCTTTTGAATGACTCATGTTTGATATTTTTCTTAATTATTCTGTCTTTTCGTTTGAATTAAATACCAAAACTTTCTTTTAGTATATAGCAAAAGAATAGTAAATGTCAAAACAAAAATGAATGCTTTAGTATACTTTTTACAACGAAAGAAAATATTTTTGTTTTTGTGACTGCGTAATAAATGTTTTCCAATGTATTTAAAATAAAATTATGTAGCTAAAATATTTCTATTTAGATCGCAAGATAGAAAATATTTTACCGCAACTCGATCTATTAGGGAAACTGCGATTCATATTGCCAGCGTCAAGTTGTTGGAATAATTAATATTTATAATGCTACCATGTTCCATGACATCGCAGACCTTGACTCCGATGATCCTGGATGAGCAAAACGGTGCTGCAGTACAGCTTCCTCCTTCGGGAATGGAACTCGAGACAGGCACGTCCACTTTGTTACTCGGATGGGGGCTCAACGCTGTAAGTATTCAACAATTAATAACAAGTTATTTTAACACACTGTCCGGGTCAAGGTTAGCCTCCCCGCGCCAACTACTGTTACATGAAAAGTGATATTTTCGTTTATACGAATAAACATTTTATTACACCCCTGGGGTACTGAACCCTGTACTCACCATTTAATGGTTATGGCATGATTATGTAAATAACATTATTTTTTTGTATTCTGCTTTTCTCAATTCTGCGGGAAAAAAATCCTGTACTCTCAACATTTTATTCGTATAATTCATGGTGCATTGGCACAAAGTGTAATGCCATATGGGTATTGCCTTTTATATCAACAATAAGTAAATAAATAAAAACTAAATGCGAAAAGTGGCATACATTATATCGACGGTGTTTTATCCAATTGATGTAACTCTCAAAATTGAAATTGTTCAGGAGATTTTAAAAACTGTTTTTATCGAAAACATTATAATGGTGAGCTTCTTTATAAATCTTTGAAATGCACTCCTGTAAATTCTCATGTTTGCAGATACAGGATTATACGTAGGGATTGTCGATATAAAAGTGGCTTACATCCAGTAGCAGTGTCAGAATTTTTAAAGCTAAAACCAATGTAAAATAACCGTTCCCTTCCAAAAAGTGGTCAATTTACTGTTTTAATCTACATCATTTGGCCGAGACCTGCTCTGCAGTCTTTAAAATGAAATCCAAACATCAACTCATTTTCGTATTTTTAGGGATACATCAATTGGCTAAAACAACGTCGAATGATCCATTAGTAATCCGTAAATTCTGAGTAGATAAGGTTAAAAAAACAATCGTTCAGTATGACTTATAATAAGTTTTTATTATTTACGAGATGTTTCCCTTCGAATAAGTGGTAAATTTATTTTTCTAGTTTACATCATTTGTCCAATACCTGCTTTGTCGTTATTAAAATGAGATTCAATCATTAACTAACAAATTTTCGTATTTTTTGAAGGTCACATTAATTGACCAAAATACAGTTGGTTATGTACGTATATACTACCCGTGTCTGATTGTAGAAAAAAAATAATTGTTTAGCTAGATATAAATCCAAACTTGAATTATTGAGATTTTGTAGGCTTCCATGTATTTTGTCACTATCGCCTTTCGAGAGCACGAATGCCTGAAAATGCCGAAAGGCGAAACCCAGGTCGTTAGTGACAAAATACATAGAAGTGTACAAAATCTCAATAATTCTAGTTTGATATTGAAATTCCATCAAGCACCCTCAGTCGATGTCTTAAATTATAGATATAAATCATTTGAAGAAACCCTTCCGTAGTAAAGGATAAAGAAAGAAGGTTGTAATTAGGAAAGCGATAGTAGTTGGTTAATCTCATTCTACGTCCCATTTAAAAATTAAGATTTCAAAAATCCAGAAATCGATTGTCAAACCAAAAAGTGAATATATCGATTTGGGAACTCGATTCTTTGTTCACAAGACGATGGCCCAAAGAGTAGCGGATGATGAGTGGCTGATCATTTTTTATAATAATCAAACATAATTATAAACCATTACATCTTGAAACATTTTATTGAATTTTTCTGAAGACGGAAAAAATATTTTTCACATACGAGATACCGATTTTATTGAATTACAAACCGCGAGTACAAAATACACCCGATTTCATTTTTACACGGTCTAAATAATACAATATGACCAGAATTCATTGGTTCAGTAAATATTATCAGTAAGAAAAAATAAATTTTTAGTAAATAATTAGATAAATGGTCAGTATGTTTTCAGTTATATAGAATGGTCAGTTATTAAATTAAATCAGTCAGATATCTATATAAAATATTATTTAATTAAACTAAACCAACCTGACCTTTATTTATTTGACAATTATTTACTGACCAAACATAATTATTAACTGACCATTTATTATTTCTTACTGACCAAATAAATAGTTATTAAAACGGACCAATTATTTTTTTTCCACACAACCGAAAGGTATTATTAGTAAATACAGTAAAAGTCAGTTTTGGCATTATTTGGCGAATTTTCATGACTCATGCATGACTTTTTATTGGTTTGACACATTTATGTACCAATGTCTAATGTGTAATTTAAGCCACAAATCATGTAAATTTATTTCTTATAATATACATATCTTATGAAACTATTTTTACACATAAATAAAAAACAAATTTGGATTATTTTTGATTTTCAATTTTATATTCTGGGATAACGGAACCTATATCCCATTTTTGCATGCCAACCTTGTCGTTTTTTTAATGTTTTTTTCACGGTTGTCTCTTGAATGTATCCCCCATGTAAAAAGAGAATCGGTTGTATATAAAAACAAAATACCGTTTATTAATAACGTTAGAATGATGTGCATATAAACTTTTGCACATTCAAGCGAATTGTTATTGATTCGTTAAAATGTCTCACTGCACTGCATCACATACCTGGATCAAATATTGCTTTCTATGACAAAAAAATACGCAGCGTTTCTTTGAAGTATTTGATGAAAAATATGTACGACAAACGAGGAGAGTGATTTCATGAAGAATTTCCATATAGCATCTTACGTTATAATAACAGTGACCCTGGCCTTCTTCAAAATAGTGAAACCGGCTAGAATTCTAAGTAATAAAACCAATCTATGTTATTATGGATTATCGCATGCAATATTACTGCTACCCAATACGGCTAGATATTTAATAATATGTGCAGAAGACGACAAGATTCTTGAAGGTCGAGTATCAATAAGTATTTTTTTATTTTCTTTTCATCCCTTTGAAACGGCCATTTTTAATACAGGTTGTCCTCGACTTACAACCGAGATACGTTCTTGAACTTTGGTCGTAATTCGAATTCCATACAAAATATTTAAATTAAATAATGTTCGATTCAGGTCAGACCTGAAATCAGTTTTAGCGGCGTCACATCTATGGAAATAAAGCATCTGTAACCAAAAAAATGGTACTGTTACATTATAACACATTATTATCGAAAATTGGTCAGCCGATCCTCTGTTTTAATAAATTAAGCCTTGTGAACACAATGTTATTATTTGACTTGTAAAACAAGTGATTGGAATAAAGTTTGGCTGCAAGAATAGCGTTAAAAATTAAAATATACTTTATAATACAAGTGGGTGAAACAAGGTTATGCCTGCAAGAATTGCGTTGAAATTCATTTTTGATTACAATATTTTTTTACTTGTATCCTATATATGAATATCCAAATTTGAAAATGCTGTTACTGATCTTTCTTTATGTATGCATCAACCGTTGGCCATGATGCTCCGTGATGCAATAAAAAAAGGGTTTTTTTTTTAATTTTTAGTCGTAAGTGCGAGCAGTCGTAAGTCGAACCGTCAAGTCGAGCCGTAAGTCGAATCGTCAAGTCAAGCCGTAAGTCGAGGACAACCTGTATATGAGAGTATCTTTTCAAAATGCAATTTTCCCGTTAAATCTCTTACCAAGGAAAATGAGAAATGTGTTTGAAATATTGTAAGCAAATAATGAATTTCAAGAGCAAGCCGTATTGATCACGACATTGGAATTAGAATTTCTTGAAGGTCAGAAGTGGAATCCCGATTCTTCGTTTTTCACGGGACCGTTAAAAATTAAACGAGCGGGAAAGTTTTGAATCATTTCTCGTAGGAAGTAATTTAAGTTGCATGTTGGAATACGAAATTAGAGGCAAAAATGAACACTGAACGACTCGGCGGGACGACTAATCAGGTTGTACATATGTACTCAGTACAGTGACGTAGCAACGGTTTGTGTACTATATTTTTAAAATTCTGACAAATTTTATGTTTAATATTAATATTTTTTCTCCAAAAATTTTAATTTTATATGGACAATAGTGTTGGGTTAATGGTATTTTTTAATTACCTAATCTTTTTTTATTTAATCGTAAATTATCACGACGCAGGCAAAAAGATTTTATGTATAAATATAATTTCTTGAAAAATATGTGCTATATTCTTACAATCCTGTGGTTTACAAACGTTAAAATTGTACCGTCCCGCAGTTTTGTTTTTAAATATGTCAAAAATCTATATAAGTCAATTATTAAATTTAATATTCATTATTAATATAAAAATATAAAATTATTTATGTACAATACATTAATAGGTATATATTGTATATAACAACGAATTCAAAAATAGTGAATCAATTAGTAGATTTTACTAAAATAACATTTAAAAAAATTCCAATAAATTTATTTTTCCTCGCTTTGCCGTTAGCAAAATCATGTGACAAAGCAAAACAATTTTTATTGGTTTATTACCTATGTAAGTTAAGTTTCTACTCATTTTACAAATTAGAGAGAAGAAAACATGGTGAATGGAATATATTTTGCATTGATTATGGATATATAAAAAAAATATTAATTTCTTACCGTCGAAATTTTCTATTCATTTTTGAAAATGCCACAGGGGTGGGGACCTCCCTCCCCTCAACCTTGCTGCGACAGTGCTCAGTAGGTAAAGCATCAGTGGAAACATTATGAGTCAGAATAATAACAACAAGGAGGCGTTTACAGACTTGCAGTGGTCGAGTGGCACCTCACGTGTTTTTGAGCGGGATGATAAATTTTCGACAAAACTGTTCATTGTACATGATTAAGCGAATTTGGTTCGTGATTCATGTGATTGGCTACGGTTACTGATGTCTCGGGTTCAAATCCCAGTACTGACAGTTTCATAAATTAATTTTTCAATCGATTTGTGAATCTCTGTTCGTAGGCATGAATGTTTCTGATGTCTAAAATTCCTCCCATCCATCCGATTAGCTTACCACTAGTCCTGCCCTAGCCATATGTTGAGTTTTTTAACTAGTGGGAACGACCATCATAGATTTCAGTATTGAAATTGAAATACTGTATGTCTAAAGTAGCTGTTCTTTACTTTCCATACTGACGAACTGATTGTTGTTTGTTTGACTCAGCTTTGCGTCACGTCGGAACTGTATGTATTGTTTATATAGACCACGGACGCTTAGGTCATGAGAAAATTTCATACCTACATGTGTATGTGATAATAATAAAAACGTCTACATCTACGCCTACAGACCGGTCTGGGCTATTCTATATAAAATATATTTTCCTTAAACAAAACAATAAAATACTAAGGGTGATTATCGTAGTGGTTCCAAGTGACATCTATGAATAAAAAACTATTAAATGTGAATTAGATGGTGTTTCGCTACGTTAAGAAGCATGTTCGGACTAACTATATAGTAAGATTATTTATTTCTAAGATGAAAAATGATTATAATTCTCAACTTCAAAATGAAAGGTGTTTCAGTAACACAGCCAGTGGAATAACCTACTTCATTTGGTAAATATCTGCGATTTCTTGCTACATTTCGAATCACTAAGCCCAACTGAAGAATCATTACCATAACTATCTGTAACGCGAAAACCTGGAGTAGATCCTGGCTGCCTCCAACAACTCTCTGCACTTCTCTCTTTCCAAAAAAGCTGTGCTACAACTCGGTAATCCCGACGAAACGACAGTCAGACAGTTCCGTCCAGCCAGTGAATCTTCGGCCTACCTTTTCTTTTCTGCCCTATTTTAAATCACTTCTTGCTGTATCATTGTCACTCATGTGGTATACGTATCCCAACCATCACAAATTCCCAAACAATCTTCACACATATTGTTTGTCGTAGCGTTTTATCTTCGTTGACTTGTCTATGGATACTGTCCCGGGTTTTCCCTTAAAAGTTTATCAACGCCCGTTAATTTCGTAAGGTTAATGTTGATGTTCTTGATGCATAGGTGAGCAGAGGCTTTACAAAGTGTTTAGTGAAGTGTGTCCTTAGTCTGGCAAAATATGAAGCTGGACTTATTGTTTAAAGTGTCTCAGCAGACCGAAGAAACATTAACTTGTCCGCTGTCACTATTTTTTAGATGGTTTACTCTATCATTGTTTTTTGTTTTTACAAGAGAACTAAGGTAGACAAAACTTATAACTATGTCGAATGTGTAGTGTGATGGATTAACAAAAAAGGACAAAGTTTTAATACCATTCAAATCGAGTCTTATTCTGAATGTTTGTTTTCAACAAATGGATCAAATGATATTATAAAATATACGAAAGTTTTGTTATTTATAATTTTTTATCATTATTAAAACAATACATAATCATAAAATATTCTACGACATCTATGAACAAAATAAACTAAAAATCTAGTTACTAAGGTAACTAAGTAGTTCACAATGATTTTTATAGATGTCGCTGTATTCATTCAAATTATTTTTCTTGATATTACAATCGACAGACAGATGGCATTGTACAAACAACACTGCAGAAAGTGGACATTGAAATCATCTCAGATGGCTATTGCAGATCGATTTACGAAGGAAAAATAATCGCATCCAATATTTGCGCTGGCAAAATGGAAGGAGGGAAAGGACAATGCAATGTAAGTAGTACACGAATTTAGTATTTTATAATAATATGTATTTCAGCAGCCAGAGAAACTAACAAAATTTACAGTATCAGTATATCACCCCCTAGTAAACTACAGTCGTAAGTCTGAATTTGTCATTTTGAAGGAAAGCCATTTAAAGTTTTCAAAAATTTGGTGTACAAGATGAGTCTTGATTCATTAACTATTGTTTGTTCTTATGGGAAAACATGCTCTCTTTACAACTGATAAATTAAAACGGAGATATGTATTAGGTATTATCGACTTCACCATTTTTTTAAAATGTTATCAAATGAATTCATCTTTTGCCCACTCATGCCATATACAAGTCATTTATACTGTATGGAGATTCGAACCTTATATACTTGCTATAAAATATATTCAATATTTCTACTACATATGCAGATTTTTGTATTTTGTTATTTAAAAGAATTATTGGTAACTCGAAAAAATATTACCATCTATATTTTGTCGTCGGTACTAGTGTCATATGTGAAAAATAATTCAAAATTATATTATACTGTAATAGTGGTCAAAATATATATCTTCACAAAGTTACCACACATATTATAATTTCGACACATGCCTTTATTCATCAAAAGTATCGAAACATTTCAGTTTGCCAATAATTGTACAAAGCCCTATTTTGTCTTAAGCATGACGTCATTGATACTGCAGTATGTCATATGTCAAACATAATTCAAAGTTATATTATACAACATGTTAGCAAGTGATGTAAAAATAGCAAAACATCATTAGCAATCTCAAGAATGTAAGATAATTGTAAACAAATGGCAACATTTCACTCACTACCTGAACACTTTCTTGCCATATACCTTTTGTAGCATGAACGACGGTATAAAGTAGTAATTGGATTTAATAAGTCCATCAAAAATCAAAATTCTTTCTCTATAATTTTCGACGTAGGCAATAATAGCTTGAGTGCTTTTTCTCTATACATATCTTTAACTCAACTCTGACACTATTTGAATTCAAGGTATTAACATCTATATATATATATCGACTGTGGAAAGGAAAAAGGACGTAACCCACACCAAAACATATTGTGTATAACTCACACAAAACGTGCCAATACACTATATTTATATATACATATATAATATATCAACTGTAGAAAAGCAAAAGGACATCCCTCTTTAATACACGTTTTTTTGGGCTATACACAACATTTTTGTGTGTGGGTTACATTCTTTTTCCTTTCAACAGTCGATATATATATAAATGAATGTTTGTTGTTTGTCCCTTATGCAATCTTATAAAATTCATCCGATTTCTATGAAGTTGTTGTGCACACACCTGTGATGGTTTTTGAAAAAAAAATATAAAATCTGAAACAAATTTTTAAAAAATCTAAAACGAAGGATCAAATACGTACAAACAGCGACATCTTGGAAAAACCTTCTGATTTATTCGTGATGTGACGGAAAAACCAACGAATAAGTTCCATTCATAAGATAAATAATTAATTTCACATGTTTTATGAATATTGTTGGAAATATGGAAACTATAACATATATTATAATGTTTGAAAAGTATAAATGAATTTGTATATTAAAAAAAAATCGGCCTTTATTGGGCTGAGAAAAATAAATCTGGACTTTGGGTCGAGTTCGGGTAACAAGTGTGATATTGAAGATGATGGGCTCGGACTGGATAATTTTATGAAATTTCAGCCCTCAAAAACCTGTAATCGAAAAGCACTTCAATAAGCAGAATTAAAACACAAAGTGCAAAAAATCATGAACCCAATCATATCCATCTCGCTTCTTTATAAAGTTAAAATTTATTTAACTCGATGTTTGACAGTACACCATTTCGTTTTCTACATACTTTCATAGTAGCATATTTAATGATTCAAATTGAATTACCTGTCAAGCGTAAATCTTTACATTTTGATTAACAAACTTAATCATTGTTACCTCATGAAAATACCACACATCTTTTTATTTAAATATGTCATAGAATGTGACTGTATAAAATGCCATTAAAGAAAGTAATAAAGAGTATGATAATCACTCCTCACAACTATTTTGATAATTACAAATGCCAAGTTTTCCAAATATATATTAGATTATTTTATCTAATATTATAACCAAATTATTTCAGGGTGACTCTGGTGGTCCACTACTATCAGGAGGTTTCCAAATCGGAATAGTATCGTGGAGTGAAAAACCTTGTGCCGCAGCTCCGTACCCAGGAGTCTTCACAAAAGTCTCCTCATTCATTGAATGGATTCATCAGCACATTTAAAAACAATATAAATATACTTACCCAGTGACTTTATCCACATGCTATATTATAAAAAGTATCTACAGAATGAATAATATTAATTTATGAATTATAATGTTTAAATTTTCAATGTATGCATGCTAAGTTTCTAATTTCTTTAAATTAATAAAATTTATATTTCTTTGATGATACATAAGTATTTGCATATTTCGCTATGTTTAAGATGTAAAATAAAATGGAACATCACTGCTTGTAGGAATCTAAACGTTGCATAGATAGAGTGTTTTGAGAGAATATTGACAGATGGCACTACCCCCTGTCGTAAAGTATTATTAATTTTATGATAAAAAAATGCCTATGGGAAGCTTAAATTCTAAATCACTCTTTTTCTAACCAGATGGCTATTCATAAGATGTAATGTTGGTATTAGTTGTGAAGACGCAAAGAGATTGATGAGGGAAGAGAATGTTGGTAGTGCTATGCGGTATTCTCCGAATATTCTCTAGGCGAACCACACTGGGATAAACAATGACAGTCATTGCAAACGTATTGCATTTTAAATGAAGAATTTTTCAAAAACTTTTCAATTTTTGACTTTAAAATTATAACAGAAACAAGCTTTAGTTACAAGTTGAAAAAAAATTTACCGTAAACACTCACTTAGTTAACATATTACATTGGTATTAGATACTATAAATTAACGGCTCTGTGGTGCAGTGGTTAATGTCGTTGGCTATGGTTACGGATGCCTCGGGTTAAAGTCCCTGTACGGACAGCTTCTTAAATTTATTTTTTATGGATTTCTGTTCGTAGGCATGAATATTTGTATTGTATAAAATTCCCTCCCACCCATCCGATCCTAAAAACGGGGCATAGCGAGAGCGATTAGCTAACCAATGTAACCAATAGTCCTGTCCTAGCCCTATCCTTCTTTCCCTACTCTCTTTGTAAAAGAGAGGTTGAGCAACTGAATAAGCAATTCTTGTAGAAAACGTATGTTGAGATACCTCCGTAAGGAGGCCATATGCGGAGTGGACAAGGTAAAAAAAAAATTGATTAGTAATCTTCTTTTCAAATATCATACCTATGGAAAAGTGACTCTTACCATAGAAAAGTGATTGTCAGAATTCGAGTCAAATTCAAACACGCCATTGTTTTACTAGCACAAAACTGCCATATTACAATTCAGTTCAAAGCTTACCCAATCGGAGCGCTGTTTTCGAAAATAGTCTAATATGGCAGTCGTCATTCGACAAGACGTGCATGTCGTTATACATTAAGAAGCAGAAATTCCACTGTAAAAAACTAAGGTGCAAACTCACCACTTTGCACTATTGTTAATGCTCGATGTCGACGTGTTTCAGTAACCTCCATTTGCAATAACATAGCTATTACTACTATTATTTTTCGAAAAAACTAGTCATTTAAGCGAATCCAGCGGAGAATATTTAACTCTTCAAGCCCGGATGACATGCACAGCACACAGATCATAAACAACTCTGTTTTATCGTTCATTAATAATAGAAAAATTTCACCGATTTCATTCAAATAACTTCCATAAAGATTAGATTAAAGTTTTACTTATGAATACTTCTTATCATATTTTTTTTAATCCATAAAACTGTTGTATGCTTAGTTATCATTTTTGTTAATACGTAATTTGGAAAGATGGTAGATATTTATAGTTTTATACATTCAAATCTTGTAAAGAATTTTGTTTATGAAGCCATATATTATATCTAAGTATTATTTAAATGGTGAAATAAAAATATATTCTATACTTTTTCTATGATGGTAACTTTATAGCGTTACCATTTACCATGAAGAGTCTGAGAATAATATCTTTCTGCGACTGGAAATCTGTTTCATGCATACATGCCAGAAGGGTTAATCGGACCTAACCTGGCTTCAGTTGGCTGTCTCTGTATTGTCCTCTTTTCGAAGTAGAATTGAATCTATCTAGTTGATCGAAATTTCCCTCCATTGTCAGATCAGACTCTGATTACTACGGAATGTCAGACAGAAGTAATCAGTGTATTATCTTTTAGCAGGCTCATAATTATTATTAAAGTATCATTATTTATTCATTTAAAGATACTAAACAAATACCAGTGATTTTAGGAAGCTTATTTTTATTACGTATGCATTTTCGCCACATTTTTTTTTGGCCAAAATTTCGCCCCATGGCCAGTCTACCCACATCACTTTTATATCGGTATTTAATGTGAAATACCAGTATGTTCAATCTGGGTAACTTTGGCCCAGCTCTGAGGGTTTTTTTTGTATTTTTATGGTTCACCATTGCATGTATGTGTGGTATTGTTCTGCATAGAAATGTACTAATGTTTTAAGATGAAACTTAATTAATATAAATAGATTTATTGTTATAATTGATATATAAATATAGATAAAACAAGGTGAGCAAAATTGTCATCCAAATCGGGTAACGTTGACCCACGACACAATTAATCACTGTAATTACTATAAATTTAGTGATTTTAAAGTCTTGGCAACTTTTCTTTATGCTTTCACATATTCTGTACATAATTGATATGAGAAAAAATATACAGCATTCGGTTTACAGATTAGCAGTAAAAATTGAAAATATGGTTAATCCAATTTGTTTCAAGATAAGTTTTTAAATTGTGTTTTATCATTCCAAGCTGACAGCTTACAAATTCAACAATAAAACAAATTATGTTGCACATTAATTCATATTCTTACCACCAGGAGCTACTCAACCTTTGTTTAGCTAAAAAATATTCATATGACATTAGTATTATCATGGTATTATAACAGCATAATGTCAAACCTTTTCCCATGTAGTGGGCCAATCTTAGACCGATGGGCCAAACTTACCCAGATTGACGGTACTGCAATCTCTACTATCATCTTCATCAATACTTCTGATTACGAATTTGCTGTTGGATTACAAGTGTGTTATGAAAGAAAACAACTATTAAATTTTTCAACAGGAACATACGTTTATTCGAAATGAGTAGAATACAATTAATGGTATAAAGTGATCACCAGGAGTGTGGTTCTACCAGCTTTGGCGTAAACACATACAAATAAATTACATCTTTGTGCCTCAGTAATATTCAGAATTTGCCAAAAAATCACTTATGCCATCATGTTCCCGCAATAGGCTCCCACTCATTCCCACAATTATATATTACATACTATTTATAATATTATAATAATTAGCAACATCTATATTAATATTCTTAATGGATAATGCCAAGTCCACAATAGAATATGGAATATATATATTAAGGAATGATAAATTTAATGAAAAAAAGTATTTCGAACCACTATCCTGTACAATTGCGAAGGAAGTAAAGATCCAAAAATACACTTTTGAAAGGCGAAGGGAGAAAATATTTTATATTATCTTATTTATTACGCAACCGAGTAAATCATATCATGTAAACTTCCTTTAAATCAGTGGTTTTCAATCTCCACGTCCAATGTTATGCCATATATATGGAAAAAAAATCTTGGCACCCTCTTATCTTATATAATAATCTTACACATTTTTAAATGGTAAAAATGGTTTCAGTTCGTCGCAATTTTGAAATAGTACGCGCCCCTTAGTTTGGAAGCAGCTGTTTTAAATATTCAAGTGCCAACAATGTATTGATGTTTACAAAACTTTTTTTTATTTTCAAAAATAATGTATTTCCATCAAGAATTGACTGTTAACACCTTAAAAGTGATTTACAAAACTTGTTTAAATAAGCAACTTGATATATAAAAAGGTATTTTTAACAATTTAACAAAAACTGATAAACGAAGTTTATCTGCAAATATTTTAGTACTTTTGTTCTATATTGACAGTTATCCTGAAAATATGACAACTTTAGAACCCTTGAAGTAGAGTTTTTTGTTAAATGTATGATTAATTATCAACAAACCGTGAAAAAACAAATAAAACAAAATTAGAAGATATTATTCACTTCACAATGATATTATATCTACAGTTTCATCTAACTGGGTGATTGATATCTCGATGTCAACAGAAATCTGTTTAACTTAAAGAGATATCAACTTAAAATGAATGAATAAAATAATTTAGATTATTGAGATTTTGTACACTTCCATTTATTTTGTCACTAACGACCCGGGTTTCGCCTTTCGGCATCTTCAGGCATTCGAGCACACGAATAGACTCGAACTGTCAGTTCGAGTCCATTCGTGTGCTCGAATGCCTGAAGATGCCTTAATGAAGATGCCTTAGATGTCTTAAATTAATAAAATAATTACTTATTTTGCTCCAAAAGGTCTAATTAATTGAAAATACGGTGTTACCTAGAGTAATTAACCATATTGTAACATTGCCAAAATTATAACGATCGTTTTGATATTACAGTTTATGTAACAAAACCCAGTCAGGTAGGGTTTCGGAAAGAATGAACATTGTGTCACGATTCTAAAAATCTGTCAAATAATTTTATTTAGCTCAGCTCAACAAAAGTATGGAGGATTTTGTTTTGAAACAATTTATTTTTATTTTGATATAACGATTTAATCTGTTGAAAAATTTTCATACCATTTTCATATACAATGTCCAACGAATGGTTGCAACAAATTCATTACTTCTGACTCTCAATTATTATGAAAATAAAGTCATGTTAATCTATATTAAATTATATATCATCGTGAGACAGGAGAAAATGACCAAGTGTAAAACAGTAAAATATTACATTTTAATATCAATGAATAAAGCTCTCATGTGTCATTATTCAGTTTGTCGACATTCATTTTTATATATATAGATGACCGTATGACATCAAATAATTCTTTAGTACATTTTAATCAAAATTGTATTTGGTCACGTTCTCTTGTTTGATGACGACATGACAAGCTGTCACAAGCGTAAGAAAACTTATATGTGATGTGTTTTCGTTGCAATTTTCATAACCTAAAATACTTCCTCACTGTATTAGCCTTTCAAATAGAAGCAATGGGTATTATGAATAAATATAAGTATTTAATTTTAGTACAGAATCTTTTAAGTAGTATTTAATATATTTAAATTCTTATTTTTATTCATTGAGAGTACCCTATGTAAACAATTGTACTGCAGAAAACATCAAAGAGCGTATAAACTTAACGTTAAAATTATTTGTGTACATCGACAGCTCTACAAAGGCCCAAATGGGAACAAAATAAAGCGAATTTGACAACAAAATAATTACAGCTAAATAGAGCCTTACGTACTAAAAAAATTAAAAATGCGCATCATTCTATGCAAAAATCTCAACTTGTTATTGTATGTAGTTAAATATTTTTTTTTTATATTTTTATAGGTTCTACTAATAAATAACACATTAAGAATTTCAATACCGTTAATGTTGAAATTCTTTTTTTTTATGAAGAACAAATATTTCCTATTCACAGTAAGAATTATTTAAGTATTATGTAAAAATGTGAACTATTTTTGTATGTTTTATGCTACAATTTTTTTGCTTATAGCAAATCTTTTTGAATATCCAATAGACAATATCTAATGGAGACTTTAAAAGCCTTGAAGTAATTCCGTAATTTAGATTTCACAATAACAATGAGAGCAGTTGCATGACATTTTCTAGCACATTTCATTATATACACATTAAATATAAACATTTTGACTAAGCTTGATTATTGCAGACGAGTCCGCAAGAGGGGAATACCAGTTCTACTAAAAAATCAGAGAGAAGTAATAGAATTAAACATGTATAGGCCCGCATCAAAGGCTAATGCTTCCATGTGAAAACAACACAATTAAAAAAAGTTTTTTTGTAAGGATCGGTGGCGTAGTTGGTAGAAGAATACAAATGCAATAGGAAAAGGGCGTTGAAAACCCACTGAATTGAACTAAGTGCATAATAATTGTACAGTTAATGTACCAGTCTGGTTTAATAAATTTTGTGTGATGATATTTTTAAAAATATGTGTGTAAAAATTTTATTATATAAATTTTGTAAGTTTAAAAACAAACTGATTTTAACCCTCCAGAGACGAGCGTGACCGTATTATGGTCACTGTGAACTCCATCACCCATCTATCCCAATATTCGCCCTACCTCGTGCTGAATATTGTTTCCTTCACTCAATTGCACCAACTGTTTTCGCGCCGATATCTACTAAAAGCATGCACGATTTTTTAAAGTTTTCGCTGAAATTCATTGAAATTTCACCGAAAATTTTAATAATTCGTTGAAATTTTAACGAAAACTATAAAAAAATCATGTGTGCTTTTCTTTAAGTAGATATCGGCGTGAAAACAGGTGGTGCAAAACAGAAATAAATATCCTTTTTAACCGAAATTGAGTGAAGGCAACAATATTCAGCAAGAGATGTGGCGAATATTGGGGACAGATGGGCGATGGTGTTTATTGTGGCCATATGATCACGCTCGTCTCCGGTGGGTTAACCCCAAGTATGTTTTTTAAACGGTTTTGGGCTATAAAGGATATGTTACATGTGCGTAAGATACAGGCCTGTGTATGTGTTACGCCGAATGTGTGAAATTGCTTGATTCATGAAATGGGCAAAATTTTGCGTAATTCATGAAGTAAGCCAGCCCATTGCCTCATTTATGAATTAGGCAGATTATCCGTTGAGTGCATGAATTTGGCAGGGTATGGAATTCTTAAACTATCAACATGACAGTAGAAAAAATGATTTTAATACGAATGTCAAATTTAGCTTGATTTATTGAGATAACTATTAAGATGAGGGACAGTCCCGAGCTTAAGTTGTGTCATTGATTGGATATGTTACAGTTTTAGTAAATTTGCTGAATGTGGAGTCATTCAAGTAAATCTGCACTAATTACGATATATAAAATTTGGATGATTCAAGTTTGAAATTTACGAAGCAGAAATGAACATCATTGTAGTTTTTGATTGATATATCATCTATTTTACTCAATTCGTGAACTGGGCAGATAAATTCATGCCGAATTCACGCATTTTGCAGATAATGTGCCTAATTCATGAATGAGGCAATGGAATTTTGCCCATTTCATGTAATAAGCAATTTCACACATTCGGCATAACATATGTCTATATGTAAAATAAATGTTTGCGTTGAATTGAAATTCTTTGAGAATATAGATAATGTCTAGTACATCATCCCATAGATCTGAATATGTTCAATCTAAGGTCACTTTCTCAAAAATATATTATATCAGGGAATATTTAATAAAAAAATTTACATTTATAATGGGTTAACTCTAGTATAGCCCCTAGCTGAGACCAGATGGCAAATCAGCCGTCGGTAGTGCTCTCTAGAGCCAGTCTTAGTTTTAATACTTTGACACTCTTACAATTGTGAATAAATTTGGGAAACTAAACAAAATTTGGTAATAAATGCTTTTAACATTGTAAATATCTGAACAATTATTCTCTTAACACCTTAATATTAGATGAATCTTATCCGAGACGTGTCGGAGACAATGTCAATCACAGGGTCAGAACAGCACTCCGAGCGAATATATATCTCCAAGCATATCCCGATATCGGAACTAAATTACAATTATATACTATCCTTGCTTCAGCATACAAGGAGACATAGTTTTACTATCAATAAATTGTTCTTCCACAATCACAGATCACTCTCAGTATGGATATATTACGTAAATACTTCTAATACCAACACACAGTGCAGATATTTAACACAAATTATCTTTTACTAAACATGAATAATAGACAACACAGTTTTACACTATACTGGTTTACATCGAATTTAAAAATGTACTTAGAGTGCCATATTGGAAACAAGGGCCTAACTGTTGAAATTTGGCCATTGAAGTCTGGTGACAGTATTTTTTAATTAAATTGCCGAGCTGAATTTTTCAACTTTTGCAAGCTTATGAGACATGAATTAGATTTTTATCTATAGATTTAATAAGGTTAGGTCTCTATTACATATACTGAAGTAAAATTTGTACATTATAAGCTTGAAGCAACATATTTAAATGACAGAGAATTATTATTCAAAGAGTCTTCAGTGTTTAATTTCAAGAATTGTGCCCCAAGTTAATTTTTGGAGGAATTAAAAAACAAAATATGGGTCCATGTTATTTATGGTGTAAATTATAACGTGTTGTTTTCTTTTCTTATTATTTAAAGAGTAAAGTATCCAATATCTGGCACGCACTGAATGTCACTATTAGTGTCATTACGGTGTTTTTGATGTCTCAAAAACATACCCAACTTGAAAAAGACCTTTATAACATAAATGGTAACACTAATACGGGGAACACATAAACTGTGGTTTTATTTTTACAATCCATCCAGTCCGGATTAACATAGAAAGAGTAATACATTTTAAAGTGATGACAACCCTCCGAAAGTGGCAGTACGATACTTCGGACCGCATGTTCCAGATAACTACTTAATATACATTAATAGTGGTTCTTATAAAATACAGACAGAGTGCACTCTACAGTATACTTTACAGAGAAGAGTGTTGGCTACTTTATTCAAATATCATCAAAGACTTAATTTATTTAATATGCCATATAAAAATTTGGAAAGTGACATTGGCACAATTTAGTTTTTTTTTTTAATATTTTACTTGTATTTATTTTCCCTTAGGGGATCAATATACTTAATGACTTGGAAGCATGTATTTCATCTAGGTTACCAATACAAACATCACATTTAAATATTTATGACATAAATGTTACAATATGTATAACTATTTTATTGGTTCATTACGCATTATTTACAATTTAAAAAACTGTCTCATTTTTCCATTACTCGTACGCAACCAAACGCATACCAAAAGTAACTGAAAAATTTAAGTAGGTATGCATTGATTCACAGTCGTTTTTCACTATGTAGATACAATATTTAAAATTATTTTTTACAAAAGTACAAAAAATTTACCTAAATACAAGGATTAATCTGAAACTATGAAAGAATAATTAGGATGACATTATTATTTCAAATCAGCATTAATCCAATGATTTCAAAGTACTTCACAAGTATTGGAAATAAAATCATCTTTGTCCTTTAAATAACGAAAAAATTCAATGCATGTTTATTATAATACGTATGTAAAATATTGGAAAATAAATTCATTATAATTATATTTATATATATGTATAATATATACATGAATAAATGAATCATATATAATTATAACTCTATTAGTATTTTACTTATTAACATATCAGTCAAGAACTAAAAGCCCTTTGTGCAAAAGAACTTCAGCTCTATTTAACAACGGAAACGAGCCATTCATTATATAACTTGACAAAAAGAATTCATTGAAATTAATGATTTTTGTCATAAAATAAACAAGATCTGTTTCACTATTTGACATTAATTTTTATAAAAAAGCAAGACCAATTCCTAATGTAATGATCATTTTTATAGTTGTAAAAAGATCAATTATTACAATTATAAATAACGATTTTTTCAGTTATGCTAAATTTATAAATATAGAAAATTGAGTACGAATTATTTTAGTTTGCAAGAGAAGTTAGAAATATAGGTAGTAATTTTTTACAATTCAGTTCTGCAATCTGTTACAGTTACTTTGGCATATTTAAATGGCTATATTATAATTCTTTCAAATAAGGTAAAACAAGTATCTACTGTCTACTAAAAAAAAAAATAAACAATTCATCAGTTTAAACTAAAATAAAAATTATAATTGAGGTGTCTAAGAGCAAATGTTTTAACTCTTCCACACATCACGGAAATCATCAATAGAAACTGATTAATTATATTATAATATTGTACTCAATTTGAAATACAATACGACGACAAATAAACTATCAATAAAATCGTGAAACACAGAAACGTTGCTTACCATTAACGTTGCAATGTGGATAATATAACGGTTTTTGCTTGCAGATGCCTCAATTATTCTTACTATGATGTTATTCGGAAGTCATCATTGCTTTGTTTTAATCGCCTTAAAATTAAAAATTTGTCACATATCTCTGATAAAATATCGTTCATAAGATGAAATTGTGTATATTTTATAATATATATTTTTTATATATAATTGGAATATCTACCTACCTAATAAATAAAATATGTTTTTTTTTCAATAATCTGTTTATTAATAGGACAAACTTGTGAGTGTTTTTTTTTTTTATTATTTTCTATTGGATTATGCTGATTCAAATTGTTGGATGAGGGTGAGAATGACAATTTCTTATAAAAAACATAATATTTAAGTGTAGCCAACACTCATATTTGAAGCCTTACAGTAACATGGCTTAACAATCCAAACAATATTACATCACTTCGCTGTTTTGCAGACTAATCCTAAACATTGACAAGTATAACAATAAAATAAAGCACGAAACGATGGCGATAAAATAACATATGGCATTTAATACATTTCAGATAGTGACTAACTATAATCGTGTCTCTTGGAACCCCCGCGATGGGTAGTGACAAAATTCTCCATACGATCTTTCATAAGTTTAAAAATAAAAGTTTCGATAATAAATTAAAACACAGCAATAAAACAACGTTTTATGCGTAGTCATAACACATAAGTTATAATTTAATTTTTTTTTGAGTCCCTAAATATTAAATCGTTGCAATCCGGCCAGAAACTATTCAAAACTCTTCACATTGACCAACTTTTAAAAATACACGTTCCTTCACAAGCAAGTTAATTCATTCACTTTTCGTTTTATTAAATAAATTACAAATGTCAAATTTGCTTGTTAACACCTCGAAGCCATCTAACAGTTCATACAAAATCTGATATGCGTTCCACAAAACAATCATCAAATACTTACGAACAATTTTATGCGAATAATATAATTCTTTAATTAAATCACATTTTTAAAATATACATATATCAACATAAAGGTCAAGAAAATCATATTATATTGGTTATTTTAAATCATTTATATTTTTGTATTTTTTTGTTTTTTTTTTTATAATATTTATTCATGAAATATTGTTAAAAGACTCCAGTTTATTGCTTGTTATGAACATACTGGATAAACAACATTCAAATATTTGGCATTTTATTCCTATTTATAAAAAAAAAATATATTCAATTCATTAAATATCTGACCAGATTGCATACTGAAACAGAAGTTTTAAAGCACGTAAATAATACAACATTGAACATCTTAAAATAACGTTTTTAGAAGAGAAAAAGGAAAAAGGAAAAAGAAAAAAAAAACACCCCCAACATGCAAAACATTACAAATTTCTACAGTATGAGTAAATAAAATTTGGCACATGGAGTCGTAATTCAATTCAATATTTTTTATTTGAATTTGGAAGAGGGAAATCACGAAAAAAAAATGGGCATTAAATATACAAAAAAAAAAAAAACTTACCCTCAATAACCATTTCAATACACTACACAACTATCTTAAATACCATAAATATTTATTTAATCGTGTCAACAGAATTTTTTATAATACTCTATTCACATATAAAAAAAACTCTGGGAGAATTGTTAACTCACCTTGGCAGAGTTATTCTGAGCAAGGAAAATGACATGTTTTTTTTGGATAAGTTGAAAAATATTATCGAAGTTATTGACCATGGAGAAACATATCTTTTTAGTTGATATCAAAATGTTACATTAGCTTTACTTGGTGACATATATAACTGTAATATTTGAGAAGTATTTCACAATAATTCTTCATATATACGATTATATAATTAAAATATATATCTGGGAAAAAAATAGTTAATGGTTAGCTTATATAACATTTTGGTATTGCTATGAACTACATGTTCAAGACATTCAGTTGTTATAGATTGATGGTAAGTTAGGTAATCTTTAAGTTTTAATTGTGTGTCATGTTTTGACAAGATGTACCAAATTTTTTTTACAACACTGCGTAAATTTTAATTACAAGATATGCATTGTTCAAAGATAAATGCAAAAGTCGTAATAATGTTGGTCTCGAATATTTCGACTGAAAAAGATATATTTAAAATATCATTTCATTTTCATCTGTAGATGTGCAGTCGAGAACGCTCTATGCGTTGTTTTAAAAATGTTTGACTCTGTCGTTAGAGTGTTTTTGACTGATAATTATGCGCGTGACGTCCCCTGATTGGGATTCAAGGATTTTTGTGGTCCGACCAAATTTTATCGAAGGATATGGAGTCGAGACTTTTTCCCTTTGCCTGACTTTTTTTAGTGGAGGTTTTGAACGTGTCAGACATCGCTGGCGGCACATCGTTGACGTGGGAGCGACGCTGCTGGACCTCTCAGACGTGTCTCTTCATATGAAGTGCCAGGTGATCCGAGCGGGAGAAGCATCGGTCACAATTGCGGCATTTGAACGGCTTGGCACCGGTGTGCTTGCGGTAGTGCCGTGTCAGCTCGTCGGACCTGGCGAATCGCCATTCACATCCATCCCATGAACACTTATATGGCTTTTCACCTGAAAAATTCATTTCAACACTTAGATTATTCATCGAAACACTAAACCAACATCCGTTATCAATATCATCGCAAATTTACAGCCATTTAAAATTAACCGCATTGCGCTATGTAAGACTGCAGTACTTCTTCGCTAGATAGCAATGAGTCGTGCGACTCAAGTTGTCGAGAAGCACGGCTACTTTTTAATCAACATTTTCTCTAAAACAACTATAATGTATTTGCTTTATGAATTACATCGCTAAGTATAAGTTAGAATTGTATGACACGCTTCATTTTATGCTGAAAAAAATGACAAAATTAGAAATAAATATACAGCTTTTAATTTTATTCACACCGAGAACATTTTTGTGATCCGATCAAATTTTATCGAAGAATATGTAGTCGAGAGACCTGGAGCCTGACTTTTTTTAGCGAAAGTTATGAATGTGCCAGACATCGCTATTGATAATGTTCGCTGGTACTGATCACATTATACAAATGTGGACTTAGTGGATAACAACCTGTATTTCTTTTTAGTTAAATTTTATCTAGTAAGAATTACAGATTTTTCTTCTCGATACTTTAAAAACGTTAGCTTCACACAAGAAATATATTACGCTTTGTTTATAAATAAGTGTTTTTACGGTGACGAGTATCTTCAAAAACTGAACAGAGCACGAACAAAGTGACTGTGTTTCTAGGGAAGGAATCGGTATTTTTAAATCAGATTATCGGGTTACTATGAATATCCCTTTGCTCCACTATATATGCAGATTTCCGATGAAGTTATACTAATTGCTTGCCGTGCCATTCACGTTAACTTTACACCGCAATGTTTTCCGTGAAAATATATTTTCCCCACTAGTTAACACTGCAATTAACCAACAACACTTGCGTTTGGTAAAAGTTATCAATTCCTAATTGAATACCCAACATATTTCAAAATACTTAATTTAAGAAAAATATTCATCTGCATTAGCTAATATCAATCTGTTTTAATTCCTCTAATAAAACGATCGCCAACCGGTGGTCATTTAAACCATTAATCCATAAACTTATTTCAAACATGAAGCAACATATATAACACTAATTATTTTTGTTATAATTAAATAATCGTTATTAAAATTAAAAAATTAAATTTATAATCGTTGTTTGTATATTTTTTTTTAAAACATTTTAGGGATCCGCTGAATTTAAAATTGTGAGTTTAGTGATCAGTGAGATATAAAAGGTCGGCGACCGCCACTCTCGTACACATTTTTATCAAATGTAGATACAAAGTTTGAAAGTAAAATCAATATATTTGTATTGTTTATTGTTAAAAGCTATTAAATTTACAATGGACACAACTCTGAGAACTTTTAACTAACAAAATTTTGATTTAAATAAAATCAAAAACCCGTAAAATGCTGCAGTTGATTCGTGTTGTGTAAGCTGTTTTTTAATGTGAACAACTCAGTAGAAAATAATAAAAGAAATGTTTTATATCACTCTCTTTAATTACATTCTTGTAATTTTATTACGATAATTTTTAAAATCCTCATACGAATGATCAATGGCAAACAAAGAATTATTGAGAACTCAAATGCGAGATTCTTCATAATATGCAATTTTCACAGCAAAAATTCAAGTTAGGTTATTTATGAATATATAAATCATATACAACTTAGAACTGTAAACGCAATATTGTTAAAGAAAACAAAATAATGAAATAAAAATTTAATACGCGAGCACTGTGTAAGCAAGTCATAACTCGAAAAATTAAAACAAAATAACAGCACAGCTAGCTACACACTTTATACTTTTGAATACTCAAAAATAATTATTATGCAATTTTTCCATTTTGTCGTTATATATATTGTTTTTTGTAATTTATATGGCTTATCGTTAATATGATATTTTGTCTAAAAGGTACATTTAAAAACCATGATATATAATTCTTGATAAATAAGATAAATTGTGTATGTAACATACCAGTGTGTGTCCTCTGGTGGGCTTTAAGATGCGAACTTTTAGTGTAGACTTTTTTACAGCCAGGAAATTGGCACTTGTGTATCCGTCTCTTGGAGTCCGGGGATTCCAGACGGGCATGGTGATTGGCAGTAGGCTGCGCGGGCAACGTGGGCGGCGCCGGTGCCGCGTACCCTTGCGTAGTTGAGATGATCCTGGTGACACCGGGAGTGCTCCTCGCGGCCGTGCGGACTATGGGACTTCTCTGCGTCTGTGGGCGCACTGAAACCGTCGTCTCGCAGTCCGGGCTTGAGGGTGGAGTCAGGGTGGGAGCTACGAGCCGCACAGACAACGATCCGCGGTCCTCGTTAGAGTCTGTGTCGTCGTCATCCGAAGCTTCTCTATGCAGCAGGAGGTCATAGCCTATGGGTAGCTCCCATATATTGGCGGGGGAACTGGCCGAGCTCGTGCTCAAGTTGTCGACGCCCTGTATCATCATTGGATCCGACTCCATCTTCCAGGATACGGTCGGCACTGGTGCCGTGAACATGTTCCACGAGCTGTCTATCTCTTTGGGCAGTTTCTTCGTCTGGTGGATGCGGGGTTCCTCTTTCAGATATCTCTCCATTTCGTAGCAATTCTGAAACAACCACACCATATCGTATGAGAGAAGGATTATGCACGCAGCGTGCCGTTTAAAAAAAAATTGTTTTGAAGTAAATGAGATGAGTCGATATTGCTAACCTTAAAAGATTTAAATACAACTTTCAAGTTCTCTAAATAAAATTTAGTATAAATTCCACATCAAGTAGTATAAATATGACGAGCATCGTTCGACACAGATTGTTATCAGAATATTCTTTTAGTTTATTTTTATTTATCCGACATTTGTGTTACGTTTTTAAGGGCTAATTAATTAATTGTCATAATGTCACATTTGAATAAACACAATGAAATATATTCAAAATATTCAAAAATAATCATTGTATTGAATGAATTGTGAACGATTCAATAAAATAATAATATATATTATTTAGCATTGTACAAGAAATAGAATAGAAAATGATATAAATAAAGTCGCGATCGCAAAATTGAATGAGCAAAAAAAATACACTAATAATTACAACTATAAATTATCATGTAGAGCAGCGGTTCTCAAACTGAGGTCCGGAAAAAGCGAACGGGTATTTTTTTGGGTTTCATTTCGAACATTTCTTGGGTTTTTGATTTGGACTTATCCCAGGTAGGGAAAGTAAGTGACCGAACACCGTGGCTACCCCCACCACACCAAGATTCTTTTCTGAATACATAATTATTTGTAAAAAATGTTTTATTCACAATAGCCTGTAATGAGTACCGCGCCGTAGGCATGTGGCAGCCTTCTACAAAGTATTTGGCGCTCCCGATTTCTTTAAATTAATGTAGATTTTCTTTTTTTATTAAAGGGACAGCCACGCAGGAAATTTTAAAAAGTTTGAGAGCCGCTGATGTTTTTTGCCCGTTCTATATCATGTGCTTAGATTTGTAATATTTGATAAAACACGAGACAGCAATAAAAAAGGCGTTGTGGGTATAAATTTTCTATTTGAATGAAAGTCTGCACCAAATTACTATTTTGCATTCGCTCTGACAAAATATGTCAAATGATATAATCAATCGTTAATGGATTGTGCAAAACGTTTGTACAAAATGGATTGGATAAAATGATAATGATTATATTGTATACTATGAATATTATTGTGCATTTAATAAATTTAAGTTCGCAAGCAAAATTTTCTTCGCTAAAACACACGGTAGTCATCAAATTTGTAGCAAGCATTTGTACAAAAATGCAAAATGCCCCTTTTATTCGGTTGTGCAGTCAATTTAAAATACAAACAATAAAGTAACCATAGCAAAGTATTAAATTCCAAACAGTAAAAAATATACTTGATAACTATTTCGGCACTACGCAAACGTCAGAACTATAATGCAATTTATCGAAATAGGTATATATTATATTTATTATGAAACGAAATACTTGAAGTTCTACAAAGTAAATGTTAATGCAATCAATAATATTCAAAACAGTTCGCAAATTCGCAATCAATTAACAGTTAATTAATGAGAGTTCTTAGGCTTACACGGTCTTAACAAATATTTTTTTGGGAGAATAACGGACATATTATGTTTGGGGGGTTACGTTTCGAAAACGTTGCAGGTTTCATTCTTAAAGATTGGTATAAAAAAACCATTCTTTCAATTTTTTATGAGTTCAAATTTGGATTATTGAGATTTTGTACACTTCCATGTATTTTGTCACTTACGACCCGGGTTTCGCCTTTCGGCATCTTCAGGCATTAGAGCACACGAATGGACTCGAAAAGTGTACAAAATCTCAATAATCCAAATTTGATATTGAAATTTCATCAAGCACCCTCAGTCGATGTCTTAAATTTTATGAGTTCGTTGTTCACGCTCCAATCACAACAATACCTCAGTTTCAAAGTGTAACAACTCAATAAGTATAGTTCTGAGATAATTAGGAAACAAGATTTTGGGCAGTTTAATCTTCTACTATGCAACAATTTTTTTATAAAGTTTAATGAAATTCTATGACTATTTTAATAATTTGAGTTTTCATAGTTTTTTACAGGATTTTCGTAGTTGTTTCAGTTTGAATCTAAAGTAATAATAACCTCGGTCATTCTAAAATAACCACAGATTTCACTTGTTACATTTTAAAACTAGTAAATATCGATGTTATAAGCGTTTTCTCATACTAAACTCAAAACTGAAAATTTTTGACATTTTTCTCTTTGGAACTGAGGTATTGATAATATGACGTCTTCCCAAAACAATATTTCTTATAATCTACATACTACCAAATAATTTGCGCATAGTGATGGCAAAATTCTTCATTAATTCTACTCGCGCCATATGATGGGATATGAGATTTTGAAGAAAGGATAAGGGGGAGGGGAACCGGATATGAAAAATATCACGTCACAGAAGTAATAAAATATAAACATTTTTTTCTGGTAATAAAATTTACAAATTAAATAATTTTCAGCACAAAATAAATTCCAAAAAAAGGTTCGCCGCCACTGCTATGCATCAACATAGTCCAATTATAATCAGTAATGACAGTTTAGAGGTCAACAAATGTAGCCCTTGCTAATTAAATCGCCACCCGTTGACCCCCACAACCCTAGAAAATAAAACTCGATTAAAATCATTGAAATAATAATTGTCGATTGCTTTAAGCTTACAAGCACACTTTCAATGAAAAAAAAATGAGACTCCATGACAGTTCATCAATTTCGATCAACAATAAAAAAATCCATTACTGAAAATAATTGAGGAAAAGTGTTGCCGTTCTGGATTCATTATTCACTCGAATGATGTAAACTAGAAATTCTTGTTGGAAAGAAAAAATATTTAATCAAATATAAAAAAAAAACAATTTTTAAATAAGATTAATATTGATTTTACCTATCTTATACTAATGATTAAACCTTGAGGAATAATTACTACAAATAGTTTTGTTTTGTATATTACTATAACCTCTGCGGCCCGATGGCCCGATGTCTGTCTATTTGGCCCGCGAGCTATAATGTAAAGTATTATAAAAAATGTAATAGTGTAAACAAATACTCTGAGAATGAGATAATTAAAAAACCTACTTTAAGGGATATTATCAAAAAAGGGTGTTGTATTGACAGCCTTCTTTCTTCCCTTTCACAATTAAGACTCGCTACGAAGGCCGGTCTTCGTTGATAATATGAAGAAACTTGTTCTGGTGCTTACACAAAAGATTTTTAAAGCTTCGTAGATTAAGAGTTTAATCGAATCCGAAGCAGTCTCGGCACGAACCGACCAAAGCAGTAGCTCTCAACACTGCCATCATGAGTAAAAACACAGCTAACGGCAAACATAATTTTCGTTTTTTTTACCACGTTCCAGTGTGGATCAGCGTCCAAATGGAGGTATCTTAACAGAAGTTTAAGAGTAGAGGTTGAAGGATAATGCTAGGACAGGACTAGTGGTTAGCTAACCACTCTCGCTATGCCACGTTTTTAAGATTGGATGAGTGGGAAGGAATTTTGGACATCACAGACATTCATGCCTACGAACAAAAATCCATAAATCGACTGAAAAATCAATTTATGAATCTGTCAGCACCGGGACTTGAACCCGAGACATCCGTAACCGTAGTTAGCCCCCTTGAATTATTTGGTTGGTAACTAATTCGATAAGTGGCAAATAAGAAAATTATGTTAATTACTGACCGTTTATTTTATTAACTGACCATGTTTATACTAACCAGTGGATACTGACCATTTATTAAATTTTCTGACCAAAGATTTAAACAGTTACTGACCCAATAAATGCAGGAATTAAGTAAGTACTTACTTAGTAAATTCACGATGCTTCATTTGTTTCGTATAACGATAATATTTACTTTCAAGAATCGAAATAATAAAAAATTTGAAAAAAATACTATGGTTAAAATCACAGTATATGTTTCATTGCTCAGAATATTATGTCTTTTGTCGATGGCTGGCTTTTTATTTATGACGGCAGAACACTACGTCGTGTGGTGAATAAAGCGGATTATGGAAAACTTCATTGTGAGAACAGTGGACCTAACAACTGTTATAACTACATTTTGGGGATGGGACAACCTTGCATACTTTTTTGGTGAGCTCATTTTTTTAACCAATTTATTATTACGGATAAAGATTTTTTTTAAATTTTAGTTAAATGATCGTCTTACATTAATTTACAAGATATTTAATTTAACTTCGTACAGGATAAAATACTTTTGCAGATTTTACTCAACTCACTTTTATGATACTTCATGACATGCAGAATACCAAAACGCACCTAACCCATTTATTTCGAAAATATCAGTTGCTCACTTCTCATTGGCTCAATTGATCATTTATCATATATAATAAAGGTTTTTTTTAGGTTCGTTTTTTAAAGTGGTAGCACTTTTTCCAGTGACCGCAAATTTGACAGCTGACAGCTTATTCGTGCTCAGTTTTGTTTGCCATTTCACCATGAAACGACCGTTTGACCATCATGTCGAAACAAAAATTGCATCTGATCCTGACTTATACCGAAAAATTTTGTTAAGCGATGAGGCTCATTTCTGGTTGAATGGCTTCGTCAATAAACAAAATTGCCGGATTTGGAGCGACGAAAATCCACGAGCCATTTTTGAAACGCCGTTATATCCACAAAAATTAATAGTTTAGAAGCACTGGTTTATTTTACGGATTATGTACCTATATGTCGATTTTTTGGTGTTTAGAATTAATTTTGTTCGATTTCTGTGGTCGGCAGCCCATCATTTGAGTAGCAATGGACAAGAGTACAAAATCTTGGAACAATATTGTTTCATAAGTTTTCCTTCCTTCGACCATTAAAGAACTCATAATGCTTTATAAATCTCCTAACAGAGTTGCAATCATTTTCGCAAGATTAAAAGCGTCTTCAAATCACTAAAGACAATTCTATTGCATTTAGCCAGAAGCCAGAAAGTAAAAATGTGATAATGGTTCTTTTAAAAACAATACTGTTAATCAGTGTTTCTCAACCAGTGATCCGCGAACCGGTCCAGGAAGCACAGCTGTAAACGATAAATTTAAAATGTAAAATGACACGTTTATTTTCAACATTATCTCAGGAAAATATATTTAATCCGTACGTAGTATTCCTATAGCGTAGTTCCAATCTCTACGCTATAGGAGGGTCGACTGTAAATATCATCTTTTTTATGCACATACAATATATAATACAATTGAATATATAAATATACATAATTCGTAATATTTTGCAGCTGCACCAAACTACGTGCCTACGTGCAAAAAAAAAGTTTTCATAATTAAATTTTTACCTTTGAATCATTTGTGTAATTCGACGAAGTAATCTTACGCTAGGTATATATATGTTTAGAATTTAACCAACGACGTAGGTAACGATGGAATGTGTGGCATTTAAACCAGTGTTTCCCAACCAGTGGTTAGTGGACCGGTGCCGGTTCCTCGAAGTTTAATGCCGATCTGGAAATATTTGTCACCCAATTTAAAATGCCTTAGTCGAAAATTTAAGGCAAATCGTTATTCTTTGTTTGACATGAACAGCATTATTATAGTTTTTTGTCGAGCCAAGCAAGTGTAGTATTCACATTTTGTTTTTTTTTGAATGATAAATCACAAACTGGCACTATGCATTTAGTTATATCGATTATGAACACTAATATTTATGTGTCATATATATTTTTTTACTTGAAATCTGACTGTTATCTGGATATCTGTTACATAAGATGTAAAAACCAATCAAAAAAATATTAAGCAATAATATAAGTTGTTTTTGCCTTAGAGGCCTCCTGCAAAATATTTATTTTATTTTTACCAGTTTGCAGGTATAAAAAAGTTAGAGACCACTGGATTTGACAATACATAATGTTTAATAAAATGAGATTTTCCAAAACAAACACTGCCGTTAAGAATGCATACACGAATGACAATGGAAAATAAAATGCAATATTAATGACTTGTCATTCTTAAAGAATTTTTTACGTTCCTATTGTGTTAAAAATTGGTATGTATGTATAAAGTAGGGCATCCAATCCCAAAACCTTTTTATGATACCGGCATTATTCATTGCGCGTTTTAAATTAAATTTCTGTACATTATTGCTTCTATTGGAATAATTTGTTTTTGTATTTCATTTTGGGGATGGGAATGTTTTATTTATTTATTTATTTAATGGGAAGATTTTATTGATGGATGAAATTGATTTTTTTATAAAATAATGCCAAAAAAACTAACAAAAAATATGTTGTTGTCAAAATTATCAGTCCCTGTCTACGTCAGTTACGAAATATGAGAAGGAGGGAGAGAAAATATCATATGTAATAATTTTGTAGGTATTATAAAAATGTAGGTACATAAACAAACCGAGGTAAACGTTGTATTTAATCAGGAAGTATTTAATTTGAAATACGAATTACTCTTTAATATAAACAGTGAATCCCGGAATTGTGGGATTGACTTATTGACCGAGATCCCAGAAGTGAAAGCCCTTGTGTATAGTATATATTATGCAAAGAAAGTAGAGTTATGCTACGACCCGCGATCCCAGTTTGGACCAGTAAGCGCGAGTATAACTTTATTATTTAGAAAAATCATTCCGTATCATTTTTAGGTTAATGTTACAATAGAAAATAATTTATGAGTGAAAACAATGATATATTGAGATTAGTTGTTCAAAAAAGAAACGATGGAAGAAATCTCATGCGATTTGGTTTTTACTATTTCATTAAACACAAGAAAGTTATCGATCGTCCAGTTCATTAATAGACTCCAAAAAAATTTGAGTTTAACATGCCACCAAAAAGGCAGATAGCCTCCAAGGAATTAAACAAAATGTTGATATTTCTGGGTCAGTAAACGGATATTTCTAAATATCCTTCTACTGACTGTACTCGGAAAATACCTAATTGTTAAGCACCTATTTATAAAATTTATAAAACTCGGGTACAAATCAATAATATGTGATTTATGGTGAACATTTGAATATAAATTTAGATTTTCTATAAATATGTTGTATTTGAATAGGAGTCGGCTCGAGAGTGCTCGAGAGTTCAAAGCACCCGAATAGATACTTTCATTGCGGATTGTTCAATCAATCAATGAATTTGTGTCTGATTTTTCCATAAATTCCGTAAACTTGCGAAAACGTTTGAGAAGCGTAACAAAATTGATAATTTCAAGGATGTTTCAAACCAAAAATATAATGGTGGATGTTGTGTTTCTTACGTTTTTATTTGTATATGAAATGCATTGTTGAAATACAAGTTGGTTTCCCCACCTACACCCGTTTATTGAAAGCACCCGCCGTTTTACGACCACCTTTCATAACGCAATAATGACCAATAAAAGAAAACATATAAACCTTGGTGTAATTTTGAAATTTCATTTTTACTTAAGAGGGTATAGTAAGATATTTTCCCATTTCGCGAAAATCGTTAATCGTTTAACGTCGTCTAAATCTAATGAAACGTCGAAAAGAAAATATTGTTAATAATGGTGTTCTCCGAGTATTTGTTTACACGACTGCACTTTTATATCCATGGACATAGTAAAGTTCTCAGGTCTGTCCAGCAAATAGTTGACATCTGTTTTTGAGATATGCTTTTAACTGCTTTACGCTGTGACTACTTTAGAGTTTATTGTAAGTTACCGATGTTTGGTGTTTAAAACAGAATTGTAGAAAAGGGTTTGTTTTATATAGTGAAAGTTGTAAAGTTGGCACTTTATTGAATATTACGATTGTATAAACATTTTTGAAATGTACAAAAAAGTTCGTTTTCAATTATTAAAAAAATATTTTTTTCTGCGTTTTATGAGATTTATGCAACGGTAAACGATTAACGATGTTCGTGAAACAGTCTCTTAAAGGGGTGCATTGAATAAGTTTACTTTGATATGGGGGCGACGGCGTCAGTAAAGTTAAAAAGCACCGGTATAGAGTGTCTCATTGCAGAGTGAAAATCAACCAACGACCAAATAAACGACATACTAGTCAGTCGTCTCCCCGTTCTTAATAATTTATTCGGGCTGCAGCCAATTAAAAGAGTCATGAGTCAGAAGAGAGGAATGATCCGTTTATTTTTATTATTGCATTAATAAAGCGACGATGTGTTTGAGGTGGTGATCCAATGCAGCCAGTATGTCACCTCTGTGAACTTTGCATTCAATTAACGGACTTACTTGCCATGCTCCACCCACCGCCACTTTCCCATCCGTTAATTTGATACGACAGTACACAGTGGGGTAACAAACGTGAAGCGTAACTACAGTTTTTTTTTCTTTAGCCGGGAGTGTATCAGGAGCAACTGCCCATGTTTTGTTGACGTGCATTTTCGTGAGCAGTAATTGTTTTATCTTACCTTAATTTTAAATTGTTGAGTTTTGTTAAGGTTAATTAATATCAGACGGCGTGTTATTGTAAGAATCAAATCATTTTGATTGTTGGAGTAATTTATGATTATTTTACGAAATCAATTCAGGTAAAGGATACAATAAGGTTAAATTAAGGAGATTTACTTGTTCATTCAAAATTGGTAAGCCGTTTAGCTGTGCCCTATTTATTTCTTAAATTTCAGGACAAAATAATTTATGATCCCCCATGGTATTTGATATGGCAATATCTTAACAACTTCATCAGCATTGAACATTTCAGTAGAAGTATTAAAATGAAACTATTTAATAACTAAACTTGTCGATTTTTTACCGTCCGTAATAAGTGTGGAATTTCAATTTTTTTGTTACTTGTCACAGGAATAAAGATTTACAACACAGAAAACTTCTACTGAACAAATCCGTCAACAAATTATGTTATTAAGTTCACAACGAATATGAATATGTCTGTCGTCTTTTGGCCTGTCATTCGACAAAAGAAAATGTGGTAGCAAGATACATATATTATTATAAAGCAGATTTCAAAATGGTTTACAACAGAACGCAAATGATTCTAGAAATGGCGAAAAAATTTCGATCAAGAGTCTATGTTTTGATGAAATTATCGTCACGTGAGAATAAAGCATTTGTATTGAAAGTCTTAATTATAATGACTTTACATAGTTGCCATTAATCTCTTCACAATCGCTCTCCAGACATCCAGAACTTTCTAGAGGGAGACATCGACCAATCTGTCATTGTTTTCCAAGTGTAGTGGCCTGCCGATATCAATTGCCTGCCGGATAGCTATTATAGGCCTGGAGTGATCGTAAGGTCTCACATATGACTTTACCATCTAGACTTCACAATTAAGATATGAAATACAGTTATTTCTATTTACTACTAGTGAGTATCCGGCATGCGTTGCAATGCCACTCAAAGAAAGAAAAGGTTTGTGTTTTAATTCTGTTCGAAGTGCTTTTGAATAAGAGGTCTGCACGGGTCAAAATTTCATAAAATTACCCGGTCCGAGCCCAGCCCGACCCGAGCCTGAGTCTCAATATCACACTTGTTACCCGAACCCGACGCAGATTTATTTTTCTCATCCCGAAAAAAGCCCGATTTATTTTTTAATATAGTAATTCATTTATACTTAAGATAGATTAAGTAATTTGTCAAATTTGTCGAGTCCGTAGTGCAGTGGTCAATGTCGTTGGTTTCGATTACGAATCTCACGGGTTCGACAGTTTCACAAATTGATTTTTCGGTCGATTCATGTACTTCAGTTCGTAGGTATGAATGTATGCGATGTCTAAAATCCCCTCCCATCCATCAGATTCTCCGAACCATACGAGCTATATGATCCACACTGGGAACGGGCATGTTTTAAATAAAAAAAATTGCAATGGATGCATCGTCACCGTATTTAGACCCCTGACAGAAAGTGTTACCGTTTGGCCTCGGCAACTTAATTATCGTGTGGCATTATTGTTCGAAATTTTATTCTTGGACACTATTTTGTTGTTTGATAATGTTTGTGTATTTCTTTCTTTTTTATAAGTTGTTTGAAATGCATTGAAAAAGCACCTTTAATGTTTCTCGTCAACTTTGGGCGCCAACGTCAACAGAAAATAGTTTCCGTCATAAAAAAACACTGGAGATAATTACCTTTATTGTTCTACAAAAAATACATACGCGATTACATTACGTAACTTTTTTGCTGCTTAGAATCAATAAAAGATATATTTTATAGCCTTTACTTTATCAGAATGAATTATTCCTTCAAATTAACGAAGCTTCTCCACTAAGTAAGAAATCATTCAGACGTTTTGCGTCATGAAAGCAACAAAATAATAAAAGACGTCTCCAAAAAATGAAGGAAATGATTTAAAAAAAGTCGTCAAAGATGTATGGCAGTATGGCACTCACTATACCTTCTGGAATGAAAAGAATACATATAAACCTGCTTGACTCGATTGAATCCAAAAGGAACCAATTATTCTTTTTACACTGATTTTTCTGTTTTTACACGGTTAAAAAAAACGAAAATAATTATTAAATACAGTATATATCGACGGTGTTTTAGTCAATTGATGTAACGCTCAAAATTGAAATTGTTCAGGAGAGAGTAAAAAAAAACTGTTTTTGTCGAAAACATTATATGGTGAGTTTCGTTATGAATCTTTGAAATATAGGGAGTGTCGATATAATAGTGGCTTACATCAAGTGACTGGGTCAATATTTTTAATCGTAAAATCAATGTAAAATAATGTTTCCGTTCAAAAAGTACATCATTTGGCCGAGACCTGCTCTGTTGTCTTTAAACTTAGATCCAATCATTAACTCAGTTTCGTAGTTTTTGAGGGCTACGTTAACTAGCCAACACACAGTCGATATGTAAAAACACTGACCCTTTGTGAATATTACAATCGTCATTTTTAGCGAATTTTAGTTGTTTGACATGTTTATGTTGCTCTTCAATATTTCGAATTTATTCCCTCTAGTTTTTATTTTTCAATGTCAAATGTGTAATTTGAATCGCAAATTATATTAACTTATTATGTATGTATGTATCTTATAAAATTATTTTTACATATAAATAAAAAATAAATTCTAATTATTTTTGAGTTCGACAATTTGATATCTTGGGGTATTCTAAATAATGTAACATATCATCCATTTTTAATACGTGAAACTTAGTTTTTTTTGCACGATAGTGTCTGGAACGTATTTCCCGTGCAAAAAGAGAATCGTTTATATCAGCGTTGAAATATTAACTGTCTAATGGAAAACAGTTGCATTAAAAATTACAATGAATGATTGATTTTTATTATCAATTTTCCTGTCGGTTTATATTATGAAATATGGTGTTAGTGCGAAACGAATTGTGGTTTATTTTTTAAAATATAAAACCTTTTTACGAAGAATTGACAGTTAACACATTAAAAGTGAATATTCATTATAATTCTATATCAACTGGAATTATCTTTTTATGTGAATTAAATAAAACAATAAGGTACGGCATATATAACACATAGTTTCGTTGCGTGGCGGAAATAGGTGTGGTAAATATTTATGAGGTAGTCCATTAAAAAAGCTTCCTAAATATATTATGTACCAACCGTTATGTCATTTATGGTGTGGGATGGTATTGTTTGGCGATAAGCATTGTTATTGTATATAGGAAAGACCGAAAAATAACGGCCACCTAGCCAAACAATCCCTAAATATATTGATTTTGATATAATAAAGCATATAATTGGGGGAAAAGTTGAGAGGAATTTACAAATTAAGGTAAACTGAACACGTAATGCGAACAATTATTATCATCAACGTTATGACATTGATTCTAGTTACGTTATTGATAGTAACGAAAATTTAAAAAAAGATTTTTCTTGATACCGTTTTCGAAACAAAAATTAAACTTTGTAGCGCCAAGATTTGCCAGCTCCGTTAACCCTATAGCAGCTCGTTGCGAGATATATACGACACGGTCAAACAATATTCACACACTCATGACTGAAATTTTCTTTCTTTCGGGCTTTATAGGTATAATTTATTATTTAATTTCAATAAACACGGTGACATCGGGGGACAAGCTTTGGAAGAAGAAAATAAAAATAAGTCGAATTCACTCCGGGAATAAAGTGATTTTAATTTAGATTTTTTAAGGTATACTGGGTATGCGTAGTGCAGTGGTTAACGTCGTTGGCTTCGGTTACGGATCTCAAAGGTTCGAATCAAGGTTTATGGATTTCTGTTCGAGGGCATGGATGTTTATGATGCCTAAAATTCTCTCGTAACCTATAATAGGTGCGTAGCGAGAGCGATTATCTAACTGCTAGTCCTGTCCTAGCCCTATCCTTCTATCTCGATTGTCTTAGTCGAAAAAGAAAGAGTTAGCAGCCAACTAACCAACAGTTCTCGTAGAAAAAAAAACTTCTGTTGAGATACCACAATTAGGAGTACAAATCACTCTTACTACTTTATTACCATTACTTAATCAGAAATCCATAAATCGATTGAAAGATCAATCTATGAAAACCGTCCGCACCGGGGATTGAACCCGAGACACCCGTAACTGTAGCCAGCGACGCTACCAACTGCGCCACGGACGCCGACAATGATGTAAATTAGAAAAATAAATTGACCACATTTTTTAAAGATAAACGTCATTTTACATTGGTTTTAGGATTAAAAATTCTGGTCCGCCCACTTGATGTAAGCCACTACTATATCAACACTCCCTACGTATAATCCCGTATCTGCAAATATGAGAATTCACAGGAGTGTATTTCAAAGATTCATAACGCAACTCACCAAATAATTTTTTTGATAAAACAGTTTTTACAACCTGAACGATTTCAATTTTGAGGGTTACATAAATTGGCCAAAATACCGTCGATATATCTTGTTAAGACCTTTTAATTCATCGAATATTTTGATAGTTCTTTAATATAGAAAAAAACAAAGTATTTGTTGAAATAAAGCATCCTTGTTTTTATTGTGCAAATATGTAGTTTCTCAAATATAGTGCTATTGTAGCAATCAAGTTTTGAATAGCAAAAACTGTTTATTATGATAGAATATATTGTGAATATATACACTATTTTTGTGGAAACAAAATCACAGCACCAAACAAACGAAATATTAATTGAATTTACACAAAAATGAAACGAATACACGACGAGATTGTATATGATACAGATTGGTAGCGGATGTGGCTAAGAGTATATCAAATATCGATGACATAACCAGCAGATGGTATCAAGGGTTCGTTGAAGTGAGCTGCTCAATTTAATATGAGACTTATGAGCTATTATTCGAGAAGGGGGTGAGAGAATAATTTCATAAAATAAACAGACTCATTCCACGTAAATACTCCCCTTGGTAAATAGGTTTTCTTATAGTGACCATAAATCAATTCTTTATTTGATAGAAAAGAAAAGTGAAAACATACCAAATAATATGAATTTAATTTAATAATTTAATTTAAGACATCGACTGAGGGTGCTTGATGGAATTTCAATATTAAATTTGGATTATTGAGATTTTGTACACTTCCATGTATTTTTTCACTAACGACCCGGGTTTCGCCTTTCGGCATCTTCAGGCATTCGAGCACACGAATGGACTCGAACGAATGCCTGAAGATGCCGAAAGGCGAAACCCGGGTCGTTAGTGAAAAAATACATGGAAGTGTACAAAATCTCAATAATCCAAATTTAATATGAATTTATTTTTTTAATTGATTCGTATATTTTTAATATTCGGTACAATAGCTAACAATAGTCAAGAGACCAGATATTTTGAAATGAAATTAGATCGAATGGATCGAGAATTTTAACCCTTAGAACTCTTATGTCGAGCTGGACTCGACATTTTACAGCACATTTTGAAAATGAATTAACGATTATTTTATTGGCTTTTTTCCTTTCAAGTACCATTTATTGGTATTGCACAGGTGTTTTTTCCGATTGCGACATTAGATATAAGGAAACATTATTATTATAACATTAATAAATAACCAAATTTATGTAGCATTATATACCTCTGGGACATTCTACAGGTGACACTGACCAGCGCTTGAATAGACTCATCCATTTCATATTTTCGCAAAATAAACATAAGGACTGTATGGTATGTTCCAACAGGAAGATTCCAGGAGGAAGAAAAGATACTCTTGTTAGAATAAACCTGGCCTTTACCCAGGGAAATGTTTTGAAAAATATTACACTTTGAAATGTCACATTTTTTTATTTGATACCTTACAACTAAGCAATCAATGAATAATTATAAAATATGTTATTAATTATTTATTGGATGTATATCCCCCATTTGATTCAATAACGATTAAATATTATTAAAATCTTTCAATTGACTAAGGAGTGTAAAGGGTTAAAGCTAATCAATATCCACTAGAGGGGAAAAAAATACATCACATACAACCATGACCAAGATTGAAAACATCTTAATTTTACATTGAACTTGTCGGGATTTGACCCCAGACCCATCTGATTACTAGTGTACAGCTATTACCACAATACCACAAAGACCAACCAAAATAAAAGACTAAACTGTTATATAGAGATTGTTGAATAAATTTTATTAACACCGGTAATAAATTACACTGGAGTAAATTGTCAAAAAATTGATTAGAATTTTCTTGCAAAGAAACTTTAAATTTATATTCCACCTTATTCTCCTTATCATTAAAAAAATGTTTGTTTTGTTATACGAGCGCAGAATAGTAAGTATCAAAATTTATCCCAGAATAATTGGCTACCCTAAACTGGTTCCACCGATAAATTTGCAATGTATGTACTCTGTGCCGTGCCTCTCTCTGGTCGATTGTAGGGGGGTCACGGTAATATGAAAATATGGAAATTTTCCACAGTGTAGTCGCGTAAGACTGTGAGCAGGGGGAGAGTTGGGTAATTTATTACAAGGCGAGAAAAGTTTAGCAGAAAATCGCAAACTGGTTACGGGTGTTTGATAATCTTAACAATCATATCAAAATGGCGAGCGTGCTCACCAATAATGAACTACCATTCATTGGTTATTGTTAACAGTAACATAAATTATCATATCACCAACGTAACTAAACAAAGTACTCAACTGTATAGCATTCAAAAAGGTCATTTCAGAAACATAACATCGATGATTTAATATTTAATTCGGCGCGTAATTCGGGGTACAGTATTTTTATAGCATAAAGATGTCCGACAAAAATTGGACATACAATATCTTTGCACTAAACGTCGATAAATCGTCGCTGAATATTTAATTTGTCCTCTGTGAGGTTTTTGGTGAAAAAGAGTTAGGAATGCAGTGCGAAGCGTAAATTTTTTCTTCACATTCTAAAATACCTTCCATTTAAAAATAATTGATAAATACAAAATTATGGCAAAATTAAATATGTACTATGAGATACTTGTCAAAATTAATGTGATCATAATGATGTGCATATTATGTGATCATATTGTTTTCTACTAAAATCATAACTATTGTTAAAAATGATATGATTTGTAAAACCATAAATAAATTGCTACCTGTTTCGTTATTATTCACATTAAAATTAAATGTGCAGCGACGACGTGTGACTAGAAGATACCATGTAAAAATTCTCGGGTATTGATTAATATTTAAATTTAATTTGACAATAGGCAATACACAACATTTCGGAATCTATGAAAGTGTCATTATTTTTACAATATGTGTGTTAATAAGCTTACAATTTACACTCAAGATGTAAAACTGTGTTAATAAAAAAATTAAAAATTGTACCAGTATTTCAATAAAAACGGATTTTTATACTGCACAGTTTTCTACTATACAAATGTAATATTTCTGTGACTGCCGTTATTCATGATGCATGGAATTTTACACCAAGTAAGTATATTAACAAAACATTAAAACAATATTTAACTAAAAACATATTTGAATACTTCACGCTTTTATAATTATAATATAAATATATTACATATAGACGGAGAGACAGACAGATAAATAAAGACAGATATTATTATTTATGTACTTATATTGAAGTAAATCTTCGTATAAAATTCAATAATTTAAAAATTGTTTCAGAGAAAAACTTCAAGAAAATCCTGAAGACTTTCCTTCATTTCATTCCCCGTCTTGCAGTGAAACTCGATTATTGCCGTCGAAGTTCTAATTCAATATCTCCAACCTCCAATAGAAAAGGCGAATTTCGGTGGCATATTTAGAAGCGTCTTAATATGATTTTGAAAATTGTCGTCCATCAAAGTTTGATAACATTAAAAATGCTATATTTGAAAGGTTGGGTTTACAAACAGGTTGTAACAAATAGACTGAATGTGTCGTATACTGCGTACACCTTGATCGTCCACTACATTAGTCAAACAACTCCAAATTAAGTTAACACGTCTAGTGCGTCGGACACGGCTCCAGGGCCATACTGCTCATCTGTAAATAAACTAGTCTAGGGTGATTACTAACATTTTTTTATTTTTAAGTTATAACGATTTAAAAATTTGCGAAATATTGCGAATATTCAGGTACTCTGTATTACATGAGATATTTCAAAAAATATGCATTTATATGAACAATTTTCCGCTATATCTGATTTATTATTCAGATAACTCAAAATTCAACCAAAAATATTGTAATGCAAATATTCTTCCAGGAATTAAACAATTGCTGATATTTTCTGGGTCAGTAAACGGATATTTCTAAATATCATTCTACTGATTTTACTCGGAAATCAACTAATTGTTGAGCACTTGTTTATAAATTTATAAAACTCAGGTACAAATCAATAATATTTGATTTATGGGTAGCATTTGAATATTGCTTTTCCATTTATTTCAATATGGGTTATTTGGAGATGTATGCGTAATGATCGAGTTCTATGTTAAAAATTCTTGTGGAACTAAATTTTTACCTTATTATGATGAATTTCTACGTAACGCAACGGAACGTCAATTCAATCATTAAATGGCTACTTACATAGCTTTGTATTTCGTTTGAAACTCATAATAAAATTAAATAATAGAAATTTATTTAAATTTCTTATACATATATATGCGAGTCTAAAACGTTTTAATGTTAAAGAATTTTTCATATTAAATAAAAGACGTTGATTTATTGGTTCCTGTTAGACTAGATAAAAATGATATAAGTTTTATAACAACCAATTAAAATAATTTATAAAAAAGAGCTTTTATAAGGGATTGCAACTGTAAGAACTCAATAGGGTAAAACTCAATAGATATTTCCTACACAAAATTCTATTTTTAAACCACTTACTCTATTAATATAGATCATATTAACTCTTTAATAAGTAGGAATTAATTTTCAGACAAACACTCAACAGCCCTTTGTAATAAGAGAGAAGAGCGATCGATTAACTTTAGGGAAACAATTTATAATTTAGTATAATTAATTAACAAGAAAAACAAATTCACGTAATGTTAATAATTATTTGTAAGGTATGAAATATTACCACAGTATCTTTACTGCAAATTATTTAAAATCTTGTAACAAAGTTTGTGTAACACTCCGGAAACAGATCCACACTTCTTCAAATAATCCAACATTAACAACAATGCAACGGTACTATCCTTTAGACTATTCAGATTAACAGCTTGCTTGCAGCCATGCAAATGCTTTTATTCTAAGAAACCCCCAGACGATCTTCCATTAAAGCTTTACACAACAAACATGTGTTCCCAGAAATAGATAAATCTCTCACAATTTTTACTGAAAATAGCAGCATTCACGCGAAAAAATAGTTAAGCCACGAGCAAATAGAGGAGATAACATTTAACACCGGTAGCTTTAAATGCATAGTCTAGTTTTAATCCTTATTTACCACGTGGGAAAGAAATTAAATCACCGAGATTTCAACAATGCAATACAATATTCATTGAAAGGAATAAAAATTTGTCAGAATAATATTTACAAATAAAAATAAATTACTAGGTTTAAGGGATTAATAATATACGTTTGGATTATTGAGATTTGGTACACTTGCATGTATTTTGTCACTAACGACGCGGGTTTCGCCTTTCGGCATCTTCAGGCATTCGAGCACACGAATGGAATCGAACTGACAGACAGTAAACAGTGTCGTTTATATAGAAGATACAAATACGACAAATATTTTTTACGAGGTAAAATATTATACGTCTGGGAGCCACACTAATACCTGAGTTAACATTTCGAGAATCGCCGCCTTAATTCTTATTTTGTAAACAACACATTAACAGAGTACACTATCTAACTATTTTAGATTGACCAGTGATTTTACAATTATAATAGCATTGTGGGTTTCGACGGGATGCAATTCGACGAAAGGGTAAATATATACAATCAATCCACATTTAGTGACATCTGTTAGGTGTTTCAACGTATAGGATACAGTAACGGAGAATTAGGAAGGTTCAGCTGCTCGTTCAGAATTGGCAAGGAATTTAACTGGGCTCTATTGATTTCCAAAATTTCTTGATAAAATAATTTATGATCCCCCATGTTTTGATGCAACAGTTTAAATGGAAGTGTACAAAGTATCAATAATCCAAATTTGATATTGAAATTCCATCAAGCACCCTCAGTCGATGTCTTAAATTATAATAATATACGTATTTAATTTATTTTTGAGATGAATTGAGAGCAAACCTCTAAGTTTCACGTCTTTTCATATCAAAATAGATTTGTCGGTGCCGTGGTGCAGTGGTCAATGTCATTGGCTTCGGTTACGGATGTCTCAGGTTCGAATCCTGGTACGAAGAGTTTCATAAATTGATTTTCCAATCGATTTATGGATGTTTGTAATGCTTAGAATTCCCTCCCACCCTTTCGATCCTGAAAACGGGACATAGCGAGAGCGATTATCTAACCCAGGGTTTCCCAAACTCTTTCCCGCGAAAACTTAGAATAGTTTTATATGCTGTTGCAGCTGCAACAAATTCAAACATGTTTTAGTTCATAGTCATATTATATACGCAACAAAATAAACAAGGTGTTTCGTTAAAATTTTAGAGTTTGCAAAGTGTTCCCTCGTAAGAAAAGTTTGGGAAACCCTGATCTACCCAATATTCCTGCACTAGACATATCCTTCTATCGCAACTATTATATTAGTAATACATATGCCCCACATTGAGAGCGAATGTTACGATACTGCGTCTATGTCGAAAAAGAAGTTTCATTCATTACAAGGTTTCATTTGACAGTTGAAAAAATCACATTTGACGTGAAAAGACCCGGATCGAAGAGAGGCGAATGGCTGGTTATCGAACGTCCTAGAAGGGCTGTGATCTCAAACAAACACCATCTCAAATCCGGTTCAACACTTATTTATTTTCCATCGAAGATGCAGTGGTTTACAATACACAAGATATAATCTTAACACCTAAAATTGATTCTACATTTACTTATCAACTGAATTTAAATACAAATGTAAAATTCTAATACAAATGACACGACAAACAATTTTAAATTAAGTCCAATGCAAACCAAACACAAACGACTATCGTAATCAACTGTGTACACATACAATTCAAAAAAACTCCCTGCATCGTCGGAGCTACCCTTTTCCGTCAAAAATTGACTCGTCCAGCGGACGTGCCCGGCGGCTATTGAACGGCTTGGTAACAAGAGTCGGCCGATTCTCCGAATTATTGTCGTTACCGGTGGGCGATTTCAGTTCTAGACACTAATGAAACTTAAACTTAACAAAAAAACCAGGGTGTGTCAGACGACTAAACATTATATTTACGATTATTTGATAGAATAGAAATAATTAAATTTTAGAATAATAGATAATAAATACAACAAAAAGATGGTTGACAGATTATTGGCAAAAAATACGAACCCTTGAACAGTAATAAGAGTCATAAAAAGATTTTATTGCACGGATTGGTTGTGCTTTTTTGTAATCAATGCATACCCTTTGAAATAATTAATTGTCTGCCCGAAAAAGGGCTTAGTAATAATATTAATCGTGTTGCTGTACGTTCACACATTTATCTGTTTATGTAAATGGATAGTAAATTGGAGTCGAAACTCAGAAAAAGCTAAATTTAACATAGTATTTTTTAACGCTATCCTTAAATTATTGTTCACTCTGAAAAGGACGTTTCAACGGATAATTTACAGCCAGTCAGCTATCTTTACTAAAGTAAAAAATATTACAAAAAAGTCCGCAACTGACTTAACCGCTGTTATCAAATGTACCGAATAATTGCAGCACGGATTAACAGAAAATTTAAATTAATTACTGTGAAATCAATAATAACATAAGCTTATGATAACATAATGATAATAAAGCCGATTATTGCTTTTAATCAGTTATATTAAATACTTTTACATAAACAAATGCATTAATGACTTATGTTATTGTGGTATTATAAACATGTATAATACCGACGGTATTTCGGCCAATTGATGTAACCCACAAAATTGAAATTTTGCAGGAGAGAGTAGACTGTTTTTATCGAAAACATTGTATCGACTGTGGAAAGGGAAACGGGCGTAAGCCACACCCAAAAATATATAAACGTGCTAATACACTATTTATATATCAATATATAATATATCGACTGTATGAAGGCAACAGAAATTACCCCTACGTCTTTTGTGTATACAATCACAATGTATACAATTTAATACGCGTTTTGTTTGGGCTACGTATGGATTGTCGATATAATAGTGGATTACATTAAGTAACCGGGTCAGAATTTTTAAGGCTAAAACCAATCAATGTAAAATGATGTTTCCCTTCTAAAAAGCGGTCGATTTATTTTTTTAATTTACATCATTTAGCCGAGACCCGCCCTGTTGTCTTTAAAATGAGATCGAATCAATAACTCATTTTTGTATTTTCTGAGGGCTAGAACAATTGACCAAAACACGGTCGATATTATCCATATGTGTTAAATCAGTGTCTGTTCACTTGATGAGGCATCGATGTTATTAACAAACTAAATAGAATGGTGCATTTATACATGCAGGACAATAAAATAATATCTACATAATATGAACGATGCAATTCGACAATGCACACATTTATTCAAAACGAATAGGCAATTCACACGAGTGATCTGTCAAATAAATTGGACATTCACTCGATCTCCGATTATATTTTTTTCGCTGTAAATATCACATTGGCGTGTTTGTATTAAATAGTAAAATTAATTTATTGCGTATTTATGGATTACAATTATTGATAAAAAGATTAGATGTGAATATTAATCGGAACACGTTATGAAGAGGGAGTCATTATTTTTAATGAGATGTAATTGATAATAGTTTTAGTGATATTACTCCCTACATATAATCCTGTATTGGATTTTACAAGACAGTATTTTAAAGACTGATAACGCAATTGCAAAGTAACGACTGCATGTATCTTCTTCAAAATTGGGACAGTGCTACTGTTTTAAATCTAATTGTCCATGTTTTTCTCACCCATTTTTATATATGTGTAGACAACGGAAATACAAAAGACATAAATGCAATCAGGTCTTTGACATTTACGTGATTATACGTAGGGAGTGTGATTTTTATTGTATTCTTATTGGCATCTAAGAAAACTTTTTATTATTTGAGCTTTTTAAGATGCTTCTCAAAAGTGTGTCAAAACTTTTTTTTTTCGAATTTAGAATTAAGATTGATATCTTAATTATTCCACTGGCTGTCTTATTAAATGTGACAAGTGTTTCGCTTCTTTGAGAAGCATTTTCAAACTAACTATATAGCAAGATTGTTTTTTTTCTAAAGTAAACAATGATTCTAATTTTCAACCGTAAAATGAAGGGTGAAATAAATTTAATAGTAGTGAGCCACCTATACTATTTAAAATGTTATTTACAAATAATTGATTACTGTTGATGGTTTTATCAATTTCTAAAAACTTTAAATTATTCATTTTTATAGAATTTTTATTTACTTGGTAGAGTATTTCTACGTTAATTACTATTGAGACATTTCCACCTGTTTGTCCTACATAAGAAGCTTGACAGTATTCACAAGTGAGACGCTGTATACCACACTGTGCGAATAATTTTATTTGATGTTAAAAATATATTTATTTCTAGAATCCGATGTCCCAACGTTGAAATCTTTTTCCCATTGGGATTTTTCCTTGGATATCCGCGCGCAAAAGTTGAACCAGACGTATCGAAATGCATCATTGTAAAATTGCATACAAATATTTTCGGTCATAAAACCGTGAGAGGTAATGAGGCAATAAAAAAAACCCATTACTACGTTTTTGCATATTTAATTTGCAGAAATTAATTATTGCGACAACCGACTGAGTCGTTCGCGAAGGTTGCTGCAGTAATTGTGCAACTGGTATAAGGTATTTTTTTAAGCAAAAAATGCATTGTTTCGCTGCCGTAATAATTTTCATCGCTTAATAAAATCCTGAATTAAGGCCTCATTATAAAATTGTTTTTGTTGCCATCTAAATTTTAATAACCATCATTTTTTATCTCGGTGTTTTTTGTTTAAGCGGTTTCGCGTATAATTTTTTGTATTAATATATATACTTTTATCAAAACAAAAGATATTTGTGTTTTCTACGTTTTTAAATTCACCGTTCACAAAAAGTATATGTAATCCGCTCACAATCGCCTACATTATTCTATTTTTTGCTGTTCTGAGGATAATATTCTTCGATCTAAAACCAACAAACAAAAAATCATATTAAAAAAAATGTTAACTTCGTAATGTTAACCAATTTGATTTTTCAGCTCAACCTAATCTGGCTTAATAGCGTATTATTATTTTAGATCATTTGTTAGTATTAGTTTGAATATAAAAAGGTCTAATAATAATTCATTTTTACACTCTATTCATCAATAGTTACTCGTTATATTTATATTGAATATCATCAACTTGGGTAAATTTGCCTATCAGTCTAAGATTGGCCCACTACATAGGAAAAGGTGTTGTTATAATACTAATTCCATATGAATATTTTTTTAGTCAAACAAAGGTATTGAGTAGCCCCTCCCCTGGTGGTAAAAATATGAATTAATGTATAACATAATTTGTTTTATTGTTGAATTTGTAAGCTGTCAACTTGGAATAATAAAACACAATTTTAAAACTTATCTTGAAATAAATTGGATTAGCCATATTTTCAATTTGTATTACTAATCAGTAAACCAGATGCTGCATATTTTTTTCCATCTCAATTATGTACAGAATATATGAAAGCTAAATAAAAGTTGTCAAAACTTTAAAATCCCTGAATTTATAGTAATTACAGTGATTATTTGTATTGTGGGCCAAAGTTACCCGATTTGAATAAAAATTTTGCCCACCTTGTTTTATCTATATTTATATATCAATTAAAATAATAAATCTAGTTATAATTTAAAAAAAAATAATAATTTACGACATCGACTGCACCCTGCTTGATGGAGTTATGATGATCTTATTATGAATCTTGATGCCTGACAACGAACTGACTGTCAGTTCGAGTCCATTCGTGCGCTCGAATGCCTGATGATGCCGAAAGGCGAAACCCGGATCGTTAGTGACAAAATACATGGAAGTGTACAAAATCTCAATAATCCAAATTTAAATCTAGTTATGTTGATTAAATTTCATTTAAAGACGTTAATTCATCTCTATGTAGAACAATACGACACATAAATGCACCATAAAAATACAAAAACCTTCAGAACTGGCTCAAAATTATCCAGATTGACTGCAATAAAGTTTTTATCATTTTAACATAAGAGAATTATCTATTATAATTTTCAGAATCATTAATTGAGTAAGTAAGTACAGTTTTATTGTAAATATAATATTATATTGACTCGAAAACGTGTGCAAGATCCTTATCGTTTGGAAAATGCTGAAGTGCAGATGGTAGTAAAAAAAAAATAAGGGATGATGCAACTAACATTACACCAATGTGACAGGTAGCAAGGAGTTGTAATAGTTAGAAACCCTCGTGGGAAATGAAGTCGCAGTAAGAAGTCACCCCCGTTTCGCCTTGAATTTAAGAAACGTGCGGCTTTAGCATCATCTCTAAATAGGGGAGAACATGATCATGGATAAACTTGTAAAACTTACGAATTTTTACTTGATTTTATCACCGGAATAGTGTTTTATATCTTCTTTTTTTTTAATGTACAATGTAAAAGGTTTTAACGTACAATTTATCTCATATAAATAACATTTACCTTTACTAATCCCGCTGGGATGCAACGGCATTCATCAGTTTCTACATACATCCTTTTGTGCCACTTTGCATGGCACGTGTTTCAGTTGTTTGATAAACATCTTCAGTCACATGTCACGCATAGTAACACAAAAACAGTTCATGCAAATTTTGTTTTATACCTTAAATGATTTTCGACAATATTAGAAAAGGATTCTAAAAACACTAATAATTTTACAGTATGTACACAGATTTTTTAACCTTATCGTTTCAAATGTGGTGTATAAAAAGTTCTTTCGGGACAGGTATTTAACGAGCGCCAGTTGCAAGTTTGTCGAAAAACTTTTTTATTTTTCGATAGCGTAACGGTAACATGATTAAAAAAGAAAAACTAAAAGTCGGCTGATCATAATCGTAACATTTTTATTCTACATTGTGATTCTATATGGTACGACAGATAACTAAACAATTGGAATAAAATCCATTGAAAAATAAAAAAATCATCCAATAAACAACTCGGCTAAGGCAAATTAGCTGCAATAAAATTTGTAAAATTTCACTATGCAGTAACTAACTATAGATAACTTTGAAGCGAACACATGATGAGTTGATTTGCAAAATCAAATGAGGATAATAATTATCAAACCTGAAAGTAACAAACTATAAGCTCCTGAATAATGATTTGTTAACTCTATAAAGTTTCCAAGCTTTCAAAATTTTCGCTAGGGTCGCTAGTACGATCTTCTAATAATTATAATCCTGAAAGTTTAACAATTGTTTAGTAGCAAGTTCTCGCCACGTGCATTATCATTGTAAGGTTTGTAACAATAATTTATTCAATATACAACTATTTTATATTTGAAATGTAGTATTACAACAATTATACTAATTAAGAAATTCAATCAATATACATACCGAAATAACATTATATATAAATTATTACGTACACTATTTTTAAATACCGAGAGTATACTGACAGAAGGCATTAAGTCATAAAAACAAGTTTTGCGATAATCGCATTTAAAGAATTATTATTTTTGAAAAGTATGCTCTCTACTAAGAACAACTGTTTTTAAATAAGTTTTTTTGTACAATATAAAGAATAATCTTTTTGCCAGCATAAATCACAAGATTTGGTACACATTTTGTCAGAATAAAAAAATAGCAATTTGACTTAATACTGTTTTTTTACAAAGCTATTATATATTATATCCTACGACTTCATGCGATTCCAGTATGTAGAGCTTTTAAAACAGAGTTAATTGTTTCTGTCAGTTTAATCTAGATACTTAATTTAAATTGTACAGAGTATTTAATTTTATATGTAATATTTTATCTCGCAATCTGATTTTCCAAATGCTTTTTAATGATAAAATAAACGGTACAAATTAAACACTAATTAATTACACATTTTGTTATTTAAAAAAAATATATATGAGGTTTGAATGGGCTTGATATAGCTTTGCATGTGTCAAATTATAAGCCAACACAGGTGAAAACTTTAGAAGCTATGATCTCTTTCCCACCGTACATAGAATATTGTTTTCGAGCAGTTACTTTTAGTTTTATTTTGTATCGTCATTTTGTACATTTAATTTAATTGTTGTTGAATGACTTGAATTATTTACTCACTTTTTGTGCTAATATTCTTTATTTTTAATGTTTATTAAAAATATGTATCGTTGAGAAGATATTAAGGTCTTCTGTGTGATACATACAAGTTGATCGAATAAAAGAAGAAAAATTCTTGGAATATAAGAATGTGTATAATCTTGACAAGTTGTTTTTATTAATTTTAAAAATTAAACCGTTATATCGAGGTATCAGTGTATTTAAATAAATTTATTGAATTGTAAAAAGTGTCTCAAAATGAATTGTACCAAATATTACAGAAATATGTATCCAAAGAAATCTTCAAATATACATATTTCTTCAAAACAAATCTACGCGTTCAGCAATGGGTCCTGCGCAGTGGTACTGCAATAGTTTATTTTTGTGTTTTTTTAATGGAATGGTCAATAAGGCCGAAAAAACAAAAAAAAAGGGTCGCCGCATAGTTTCCCTAAAATATAGGCCCTTCATCTCTCAGAATTTGGATTTCCCGGGACATAGCCGCCTTGCGTAGAGTCGGCGACCGCAAGGCGAGCCCAAATCGATCTAGCAGGCCCACCGTTCCACTGTTCCACCACCCGCTCCCTGCACGACCATACACACTTCGGCAGTGCCGTGCCACGCATGAAATAAACGTCTTTATAAAATTAAAATGTTAAATATTTTGAAATATTCGTGATCTACTATTAAAAACGGGATGGGGGGCGTACCGACAGCGTAAGCTAACAAATAGTTCTGTCCTATCTCTACCCTTTTATCATTACTTTCATCGATAAAGAGAGTTTAAGCAACTGAGTAACAAGCAGTTCTCGAAGAAAAACTTCTGTTGGGATAACTTCATAAGGAGACCACATGCTCCACATTGGGAGCGGACATGGTTAAAAGAAAAGACTCAATATTGATCAATTACCTAACGATTGGTCTTCGTAAAATAGCAACAACGCGTTTCAACTATAATCAATCGGTGTTTTATTGAAACCGGTCGCCAACCAATTGCCTAAAGATTGGTATTCGTAAAATCATCGACATAAATTCTAATCGGTTTTTACACTGTCGCCAGTCTCAATGTCAATTTATTGTCTAACAACAGGAACTCGTAAAATAATGTCACCCACAATCGTTGTTTCGCTTTTTTCGTTGTAGCCAGTTTCACTGTTAATTTATTGATCAACAACCAGTAATCTTGAAATAATCACCTAACCGATTTCAACGTTAATTGATTTTCACACATTACCCATGAAATAAGTACTTTAACTTCTAATCATTTCATTTCGGATTTTTACTGTTACCATTATTTATGTATATTAACAACTAGGGATCGTAAAATTATCACCAACACCATAATTTAAAAAAAAACTATTGTTTTCTATTTTTTTGTCAGTCAGTCTCCGTGTTAATTAATTACCTAATAATCAGTATTCTTAAAAAAAATATTTTCCGTAAACAGAAGCAGTCTTTTATTTTGTTTTATATTCGAAGAAACCTTTAATACCGTTACATGTCTCCACTTATTCTTTAAATTTAGCAAACGAGACATTGCGCCTTCTCAATTCCTTCCCTATAGTTGTGGACATCTCCTTTTGTTATATAATTAAATCCTAACTTTTTTACGTAATTCTTAATTTTATTTTTTTATCGTTAATAAAATTTATATATTGTTTAATATTAATTATATATTTATTTCGTCGGCGTCCGTGGAGCAGTTGGTAGCATCGTGGGCTACAGTTTCCGTAAATTGATATATCAATCGATTTATGGGTTTCTGTTCGTAGTCTGAGTGTTTGTGTTGTATAAAAACTCCCTCCTCACCCAGCCATCGGATCCTCACAGGGCGTAGCGAGAGCGATTAGCTAACCACTAGTTATGTCTTAACCCTATCCTTCTATCCCTACTCTCTTCGATAAAGAGAGGTTGAGCAACTGAGTAACAAACAGTTCTCATAGAAACATTCTGTTGAGATACATCTATTAGTAGACCATATGCTCCACGTCGGGAGCGGATATGGAAAAAAATAATATTTTTTATGTGATAATTTTTTGTAATTTTTTCAACACAGAAAACTGATTTACCGATTTTCTTTGCTGCTATAATTTACCTGTATAAATTTAAATAAATATATTTAATTCTATTACTCTTTGTTTTTTTCATCGAACGTGCCACTGGCTCGTTTCGCACTCACCCCTCCTCCACCCGAAATCCTCAGCCGCGGCTTGAACGAAAGGGGGATGAAAGAAGCCTCTGTTTTCGGAGGGGCACTATGTAGTATAAACCCCTGAGGCGTGATATCCCCTGCCCCCCTGCGGGCTTCAAGTTGCGGACGCACTCGCCCGTCGCACCTTACACTACAATATGTTCGCGTACAATAATAACACTTCATTGCACCAAGCAACGGTAATCAGTTCGCTGTTATATCGATATTCAACGCAATTTTATTTACTAGTGATACTTAAGCAGAAAAACAATGAATCAAAACCGTTATACGTTGGGGAAGTTTCGCTGACAATAACGGTGAAACTAGAAAATATATGTAGGATACATGACGCTGCAGATTACGAAACGTTATGCTCATCATTTTCGTCAACGTTATTGACTAAGTAATTGGCAAATATTATTTGACCGATATTCGATATTCTGCAGACGTTACGTAACATGTGGACACTCGTCAATGTCACGATGACGAAAGTAGGTCACATACAGTCGACGCGAAAGTATGAATAACAAATAAGGGACAACTGGATTCATTCTGTAACAGTCTGAACGTGATTTCTGTTGTCACTCGACGACCGAACTCTGAACTTCAATGCTGATTAGCATCTACTGTCTTAACATACATTCAACATTGAAATATATATTCTTAAGGATAATAGTATATTACTTTAATTGGGAAATGGATCTATATAATTCTTTGCGCTTACTATACGTGACAAAATTGAGAATTCTGCCACTCTTGATAATGTCAAAGTTTATGATATCTGCGAATATCTGAGCAACAGTAGACATGAAAAGTTTTTCTTTAACAACGTGCAAAACTGACCTGTCAATGGTATGTAATGTCACTGTTGGAGCTTAAATATTGTTCAACGGTATTGCTTCACATGTATGTCAACACATGCCACGAGGAAGTAACCGTGTACAAGCGAATCATGTTTCCTTCGAGATTTTGTACGATCTTGCTCCGGCAACTTTTAAGCCACTTCGTACCTTTTTCAATTGTTTTTTTGTACCGTGTATTATATCAGTAATTTGAATTTTAATAAATAACGGAATTTAACCTTCAAAAGTCTGTTTAGGGAAGCCGATGCCAATAAATATTCAATGTATTGAAAAAGAGTAAGGAAAGTCACTTGTCATAAGAACTCGGATGCGCTAGAAAGACGTCGTTACAAAAAGCTCTAGAGTACTCTAAATACACGCTTGAGGAAGCAAACTTTTTATTTTTGAACGGGACACAATACAGATTTTAAAATAAATACACCAATAAGAAACGAAATTAACAAACTAAACACATGAACGTTTGACTAAATATAATATATTCTTTTCTCTCTATTTACGAAAGCAACATCTCGAATTTCCACACGAAATTCCACCCATAAATATGTACGTGCGTGTTACACACAAAAACATAATTTGCCAAATTCATTTTGACTTTTTTCCAGGAATTTTGAAACAAAAACATTTAACAATTTCGTGCCTTCAGGTGTAAACAATTTTCAAACGCGTGTCAATTTTCAAATTGCTGCAAAATAAATTGATATCTGCCTTTTAAAATATTCATTTAACAATTTTAATCACATTTTACTAGGGATTACGGTATTTCTATAATAAAAAACGTTTCATCCACCTACGAATTACGTGTTGCGATTCCGAGCATTGCAATCAATGAAAACTATTCGTTTTTTATCCGTCTTGGAGTCGAGTTGTTAAGGCTGTTCGGAGTTTGTCCACTTTGTCCACAATTGATGGAGTTATTCCCACAAGCATCAATATCTGTGATATTTTCATACTTCACCACACCACCCCCAATACAATCCTGGAAACGGACTAGCTATATACTACTTTGTTTTTAATCATCTCAGCAATGGAGGTATGTAAACAGAAGTTTACCAACGAGAACTGCTTACTGTAGAAGTCAGTTGCTCAAACTCCATTTTTTTTGCGAAGAGAGTATAGATATAAATAAAGGGCTAAGACAGGGGCTAATAGTTTGCTAATTGCTCTCGCAAAGTCACGTAATATTGTGTTAAACATCAATGCCTGGGAACATAAATTCATTAATCGATTTAATAATCAATATATGTAACTCTCGGTACTGAGATTCGAACCCGTGAGATCTGTAAACGAAGCCAACGAAGTTGACCACTGCACTATATTAAAAACAAGATCTGTTGAGATGCCCATTAGGAGTCCACATTCAACATTTTACGTAGGAATAGTTTAAAAACGTGCTCTTTTCATCCCATCCTTTTGTTCTTAATCTAATCGAAACAAGATAAATTGTGCAACTGAGTTGCAAGCAGTCAACATAGAAGAACTTCAGTGAAGATTCCTCCACTAGGAGTAATAAATTATTGGATTAGTATGACATTAGTTAACGTGATGTGATTTTTTCTCAGTTAAAGCAATAACATTTTGAATTTAAAAATGATTTTACTATTCGATGTTTTACCGAAAAGAAAAGAAAATAACGCAAACGTAAATGGCATACGTTTTTTTCCACACATTTGTTTTGAGCAGCGAAACAAACGGTCGTTAGCCGGGACGCTTAATTGAAAATCGCAGCAAATGGGCTGTTTGCTGATAGAAAAAAATGCAACGCAACACTTCGGTTCGCGAAACCATACAAGCCAACTATGAAGCGAGAGCTGTCAGAAATATTAACGAACCTTCACTAAAATGTTTCCAGTAATAATCTACATCAAAAACATCACGTCCGTAACAGTTCGCAGTAGAAACGGTAACCGTATTAATAACTTTTCAAACATATCCGTACACATTGTGGAGCAACTCGACAGAAGTTATATTATTATAACTTATTGATTTAATTGACATTTACTTGGTAGGACTCCAATATAATACGGTCAACAATACAAAGTACTCATAATCGACAATGTTTTGGCCAATTGATGTAACCCTCAAAAAATACGAAAATATGGTTGGATCTCATTTTAAAGACGACTGAGCAGGTTTCGGCCAAATGATATAAATTAGAAAAACAAATTGACCACTATTTGGACGGGAAACATTATTTTACATTGATTTTAAGTTTAAAAATTCTGACCCGGTCATTTGATGTAAGCCACTATTATTTCGACAATCCCTACGTATAATCGCGTATCTGAAAACATGAGAATTTACAGAAGTGCATTTCAAATTATAATGTTTTCGATAGAAACAGTTTTTACTCCCTCCTGAGCAATTTCAATTTTGAGGGTCATCAATTGGCCAAAACACTGCCGATATTATTGTCTATGACTCAAACCGAATGAAGTTGCAATAGGAATGCATAGTTTGACAGCTAATTGTTTTACGTATTTCAAACATTGTTTGCGAGAAGGATATTGCTACCGCCTTATTAAGGGTAGTTTTGGCTATTCGTATACATTTAAATTCAACTGATTTTCGCTTTAAGGGAATTTTCGAAGTGAAGAACCAATCGGTTCTTATTTGCACACCTGTGCGGAGTACAGTATATCAAAGAGTAATACGGACTAACGGATATCGGCTATCGAGAGTATTATATGAGGAAATTACATATGTAGGCACTTTACCGCTGCTGCTATTGAAATTGTCGTTTTCATTTTTAAACATGAAAGATTCTTTCAAATTCTCTGAAATGTTTCAAGTCAGTACGTATGAGATTAATATTTGATGAAAAATACCACCCGACAAGTTTAAAAATATTCCTTTAAGGCAATGTTAACATTTTACGTTTTATGAATATAAACTTAGCATTTCAACGTATTTAGAAAACGAATACATCAAATTTTATGTCACTTTTATTCCGGTTATTTGAGTTACGAATATTTAATTTTCCGATTAAATTAAATAAAAATACTGATTTTTAAGGCGTTAAAATGTTGATAGGTTCTTTAATTGTAGACAAAAATTCGTATTGCATAAGTGATTACATAGCACTGATTTATTCATTATAAAACAGAAGGACAATAAGGCTGCCACAGATGTGCCGTACGTTATCTATTGACAGTATTTGTAACAAAAAAATCAAACAGAATTAAAGCAAGGCAGAAGAAAAAAGATAATATTTATATTACCATCAATTTAGGTAAGTTTGCCCATTGGTCTAAGATTGGCCCACTACATGGAAAAAGGTTTGATATCATGCTGTTATAATACCATGATAATACTAATGCCATATGAATATTTTTTAGTCAAGCAAAGGTATTGAGTAGCCCTTTGTGGTAAAAATATGAATTAATGATTAACATAATTTGTTTTGTTGTTGAATTGGTAAGCTGTCAGTTTGGAATGATAAAACACAATTTAAAAACATATCTTGAAATAAATTGGATTAGTCATCTTTAAATCAATAATATAATGCTGTATTTTTTTCTCATCTCAATTATGTACAGAATATATGAAAGCATAAAGAAAAGTTGCCAAGACTTTAAAATCACTGAATTTATAGTAATTACAGTGACTATTTGTATCGCGGGCCAAAGTTACCCGATTTTAATGCAAACATTGGACCACCATGCTTTATTTACATTTCAATTATAAAAATAAATCTATTTATGTTAATTAAATTTCATCTCAAGACATTAGTACATTTCTATGTAGAGGACAACCATACATAAATACAATGGTGAACAATATAAATACAAAAAAACCCTCAGAACTGGGTCAAATTTACCCAGATTGACCGTACCGGAAATGATGTTGACTTTTTCAGTCAGACAGACTTGGAACTGACTTTTTATTTTTATTTACAGAGAACAAATTTAAAAAAAAAAGAAAAAAATATTGTTTTCACAACGTCGATAAAAATCGCGGGCTTGTAAGTTGACTTAAGATTGTAAACTCGACCTATGAAACAAATCCAAGCCAGCATATTTATTCAACTGTTGTGGGTCAATTAGCAGGCCCAAGCTTTAATAACTAGACTCCAAGTAAAAATCCAAGTCAGCCAATACAACCAACGGGTGATCATTGACGAGGGAGATATTCTTCAGTACACTATCATCAATCATCAAAAATGATGATTAGTATGAATATGAAATATGCAGCACAGAATTTACGAGACTTTCTACTTACATAATTCTTATTTACACAGCAGAGTAAACAGCTTATATCTTTATGCCGTTTTGGCATTGTAATCCAATCCGTGGGGTGGATAATACAATATAACAGCTGAGACTAAGCAAATTCGGTGTTTGTCTTTTGTATTATACAGGATTTTAAACACAGTACAATATGTTATTCTTATTTACTTTTAAATTAGTAATTACAATAAAATTATTCTATTCTTTATGAATAAGCGTTACGTTTTTTTTTATTTTAATTGTGGAATCGTCTTTGATAATATCGGTACTCAAATAAATAGGAAACACGATTTTGGACAGGTTTAATCGTCTACTGTACATCTAAAGTTTGTAGATTGTAATAAAATTCTAGTATTATCTATAAAAATATAAATATATTTATAATACTATAAACATTATTTTTTATTATCAACAATGGGAGACTTCAGATGTTTTCACAGGATTTTCGTAGTTGTTACAGTTTTGATCTGAAATGATAATAATAATTGTCATTTTGAAATCGCTACATATTAACAATTGTTTCGTTTTGGAACGAGTAGATATCGGTATTTTAAACATTTCCTCATACTTAACTCAACACTGTACACTTTTGAATTAAGGTATCGAAATATAATGTTAAGTAAAATAGCGTTCTTTGTTTACCATGTCCGTTCTTCATACAGATAACTTAATCACTTAACCCCTCTCTTTCTTGTTTTTTTTTACATTATCGACGCCTCTTTCATAAGTTCAAAACATAACATTAGTTGACTCGAAATCTGAAAAAGATACATGTTCATCGAGGTCGATCACAAATGGATCCGCGGGCGACCTATAAATCGCGGTCGTAGTTCTAGCCACCTCTAACTGAATATAATTTAATTGAGAAAGCTTTACAACAACACCGGCATTACACGTAATCCTCTAAGCAGCAAATCAAAGCATCACTGGACATTGTATTATTTAGTAATTAAAGCCTAAACAATACATATTATATATATAACACGGCCTATAGCCACAGGAGATTGGTCGGCATTATTCCGTGAATCCAAAACAATAATAGCCGTTCATATATATCTTAATTGATTGGTCGGACCAACGATCCTATCAGCGTAATTGTTCGGCGGAGTGTATTATGGGTAGGCTTTTGTCATAGGAACATCGCATTCGGTGATGGAAATTTGAAATTTCGATTACCCCTAAAGGTTTATATCGCCAAATTTAATACTGTTATGTATTGTATAGTATACAAGACAGTGTTTAATACGGCCTGCATTTAGTGGGTAAGCAACCATTAAAATTTTTGACCAGTAATAAATAATAAATGGTCAGTGATTAATCAAAATGGTCTGTAACTAATAACAAATTGGTGGCTCCAGCCTTTTTGTGTATGCGGCCGCTGTTTCACGGCCGCCTTCACGTGAATAATGATCACGAAAATAAACTAATTTACTTCTCATGTTCTTGGCCCGATGCATAGCTGCACGGACAAATATTTTAACCACGCACTGTTGTGCTTAAGAAAAGAAAAGATTGAGAAAAAAAAAGAAAATGTGACTTGCTCAGCCGCTTAGTTTCCACCAACTAATTTGATAAATGGTCAGTTAACAAAAAAAAAAACGGTCAGTAATTTACACAAAATGGCCAGTTATTAAATTGATCGGTCAGATATTTGTATACAGCGATCAGTTTTTTAATTAAACCTAACATAACTATTTTTTTAAACCATATCCACTCCCTATTCGGAGCATATGGCCATCACATGGTTCCTCCAAAATTATCTGTCCCCCGCCAGTCTTCTTGCTTCCTCGTAGGTCATCCCAGAGTGCCTTAGCCCTACGGAGTACATCCTATGGATGGTCATCAGTGGCCTTCAAGGGCGATGGAATCCATCCGGTTGGTATAAGAGTAAGAGATAGGCAGAGTTCAGGCTCCCCTGGAACATGTCCAAGCCAGGTATTCGTCGCAAGCATCTGCTTTCGAAGCACGGTATGCGATTACCCTGTACATGAATCGCAACCGTAAAGCAGAACCGTCCGAATGCATGCGTTTAATATGTGGCACCTGGTTCAGACCGAGCACAACCTAAACTAACCCTTATATTTATTTGACGATCATTTACTGACCAAACATAATTATTAAATGACCATTTACCGAATTAGTGACTAACCAAATAATTGGTTGCCGATCGATACTATTTTCTGAAGAATGACGAATTGGATTTTTAAGTAGTCTATAATATAAACTAAGGTGACCATTTTATTCAAATTTTAAATCAGAATGTTTAACATAGCTCAGCTAGCAAGTTGCTGTCATAGAATAAAGTAACAAGTGCAGCAGTACAGAACAAAATGCTTTAAATGAAAAAAACGGCTTAAAAGTACTTAATTTACATTCTTTAGTATGCTTCTTTTGTGTCTGCGACTACATTCGATCTTTTGATGAATTAATCATTTTTGATGTTGTACTCCTAAACTGTACAGGTTGCGTACACGACTAACCAAACCAGACCAATGTTCAAAAAACCAGAACTGTACTGATAAAAGCAGAACGAATTGTCCCCTTAATAAAAACGCAATTTTATTAATTATAAAACAAGTCTGAAGATGCTTCTTAAAGAAGCGAAACGTGTGTTACATTTAGTAACACAGCCAGTGGAATAACTAAGTTATCAATTTTAATTTTATATTAAAAAAATTTAATTTTATAAAAAAAAATTTAATTTTATATTAAACTCTTTTTGTATCATAGATAGTTATACTTAAAAAAATTTGTTTGATTGAAAATCGTAAACAAAATAAATCATAATGCTGCTTTTCCTATTCCAACAGGTTTCTACAAAATTCTCTGTCGCCTACCAGTCTTTTTGCTTTCTTTCAGGACATTCCAGCGTCCTGTAGCTCCGCCGAGTATATTCAATGGATTGTCATCAGCGGCCTACCAGTGAGACGGAATCTATCCAATTGGTAGAAGAGACAGGCAAGATTCAGGCTCTCCTACGACATCCGCAGCACATGTCCAATCCAAGCCAGGTCCATCGTCGCTTTTGTATTTTGATCCGTCCTCTCTTTTACCTCCGAGTTTCTGGCAAAGTCAAACAATGGTACCCCTAGTATTCGCCGCAAAATTTTTTTTCGAAGTACTGTTACCATGTGCTTTAGTGAAGTGACATGACTCGCAACGTAAACCAGCACCGTTTGGTTCTGACCGAGTACAACCGTTAGTCCTAGTTATCCCGCATTGAGCAAAAATTCTTATAATAACATAGAATAATTCCAATATAGCAAAATAAATAATTGTTAATTTAAACTCATTTCTACTGGCCAACTTTGTTTCCGTCTTAAATTCATTATACAATTAAACTTTGTATATATCTCATAAAACATTTTAAGTTGTTTAATGTTATTATAATTTTCATTCTATTTACACAATTATACGTTATGTAACAATATGTTGCATTCTTTTCACCATAGCAAGATAAATTGACTTGTAAATGTTTTCTGCTAATATAAATCCCCCGTTTTGTCTCATTGTCTGTAAATAAATAAATAAATTACACAATTCTTGCGATCCTAAATATTTAACTATTGTCTACCTCATTATAATGTATTTATACAAATTAAATCAATAAATAACGTATTTCTTTCGTGGTTATAAGCGGCAAATCGTTTTAATAAATACAATATTAAGACCGTAGATATAATATAGCTCTCCTTATAAAAAGGTAGTTTCCATTGTGAAATACTGAAGTTATTGTATAGATACGTACACTGGGAGAAGAAACAATCAATTATGTAAATTTAGTTAGGGTCTGAATCGTATGCTGCAAACTTGAAGGGCTGACTACGAGATCTTCCCTTAAGGGCGTTCTTCACGGCAACGTGTACTATTTGCACTGAACTATAATGAACCCATATGATAGATAATATAGACGGTGTCTTGGCCAAGTGATGTAACCCTCAAAAAATACGAAAATGAGTTAATGATTGGATCTCATCTTAAAGATGACAGAGTAGGTCTCAGCCAAATGATGTAAATTAGAAAAATAAATTTACCACTTTTGGAAGAGAAAATGATGTTACATTAGTTTTAAGTTTAAAAATTTTAAACCGGCCATATGGTATAAGCCACTATTATATCGACAATCCCTACGTATAATCCCGTATCTGGAAACATCAGAATTTTCAGGAGTGCATTTCAAAGATTCATAACGCAACTCACTATACAATGTTTTCAATAAAAACAGTTTTTACTCTTACATGAACAATTTCAATTTTGAGTGTTGCATCAATTGGCCAAAACACCGTCGATACTATACAGATATCTGTGTTGTCTGGTATCAAAAATGATCAAGTCCGTTTACACAGACATTGAGATAAATATAAAAAAAAAAGTTTTATAAATAAATTAACGTTTTTTATGTTTTCTTCGGCTTCGGTGGATTTCTGTTCGTAGGCATAGATGTCTGTAATTTCTAAAATTCACTCCTACCCACGAATCTGATTCTAAAAAAACGGAGCGTACCTAGAGCGATTAGCTAGCCACTAGTCGTTTCATAGCTCTATCCTTTTATTCCTACTCTCTTCGAAGCTTGAGCAACTGAGTAACAAGCAGTTTTCGTAGAAAACTTCTGTTGAGATACCTCTATATACACAATAGTCCATATGCTGCACATTGCAAGCGGACATGGTAAAAAGTCTCAATTTTGATCAATTGCCTAACGATTGGTTTTCGTAAAAAAGCCACAATGACTTCCAACAATTATCAATCAGTGTTTTATTGTAACTAGTTTCCAACCAATTACCGAAAGATTGGTGTTCGTTCAATACTCGTTATATATTACATTAGTATTACATTTTTAAAATATAACACAATGTGTATACATGTTTATAATGAACGTTTAATCGAGGACCGGTTTCGTTTACTTGATCGTCATGAGGGAACGCGATTTTGTTCATCATAAACACGTGAAAGCAGTACAAAATAAATTGTGTTTTATTTTTAAAATAAACGTGGTATTATAAAAAAATATCTTCCACGATATTCATATTAAAATAATTTAAAAAGTGCCACTGTATGCATACGGATATACTATGATCGTTAAAACTATGTTCGTGTGCAAAAGCGAAGTAATTCTTAAATGCCTGTAATCCGCGCCATGATCCGCCATCTACATTGTGTGGCGCAGATACCGACCTTCATGGCAAGAGCCACTATGTTCCCTAAATTGTTCCCGAGTTCTGCCCGGAGAACTGGCTGTGAGATGTATAGATCGATTTTTACTGCTTTCATTCCCTTCTCACTCTCACAGTATACGTGAGAACTAACCCTAGCGGAGGAAATGCTTTATCTCAGACTACATATTTGAAATTAAGTTAACATTTATATCTTTTCGTTTAGTGACGCGTGAATTTCGGTACATTCTTTACAGTAGGACATAGATGGGCAACGGGTCTAAAAAATATTTTACATCGTATTTATTATTTACGAGAACTAAATAAATACCAATGACACAATGAGATATAAATAAAATAAAGTTTATTTTTCGAATATCTGTCTTATATTGTAGAGTGGTTTTTTTTTACCATGTCCACTACCAATTTGTAGCATATGTGTAGACCCTTAATGGAGGCGTCTTATCAAAAGTTTTCTACGATAACGTCTTGGCACTCAACCTCTCTTTTTCGAAGAGAGTAGGGATAGAAGGATAGGGCTAAGACAAGACTAGTGGTTAGCTAATCACTCTTGCTACGCCCAATTTTTAGGTGGAAGGGAATTTTAGACATCACAAATATTCATGCTTACGAACAGAAACTCACAAATCGATTGCAAAATTTAATTTATGGTACCGGGATTTTAACGCGAGATATCTGTAACCGTAGGCAACGACGCTGTCCAATGCACCACGGAACCGGACGACGATCACTATATAGTGATTTAGTTGAGAATAAGACAACGGTCGTATCTGAAATACTACCGGTTCTCTTTTTACAAGGTAAGGCACGTTTCAGAAAGCAAAGAGTATTTTAATATTATCAATATTGAAATTAATAATTTTTAAATCGTTTCAGTTTAAATAAAATAAATCGTGTTATATATTTAAAAATGTAATTCCTTTCCACAATGCAAAACGCACAGTTTACACCAACGGTGGGCAAAAAATGGAATTAATAATAATTTTTAGAAGCCTAACCCTGCGGTTACCACAATTCAATTGATTGAACAAATTACTTAGATTTTTTAACGTTTTATGTATGTTTAATAATAATAAATTTTGTTTTTTGATCAATTTTTGACAACAAAAATGTTGTTTTTAATAGTCGCAATAAAGTTAAAAAATCTCCATTATCGTCGATCGTATATTTCAAATATAATGAGAATTACACTGTTATTGCAAAAATCACTATTAAAAGACTCTCATCCTGTTCAGATAAGATAATTTTTGACTATCTGTTAGAATTAATAGGATAAAATAACAAAGTATTTAGTTCTAAAAATTTTTTATCAGGTAGTTGATAGCTATTTCGCCTTTACGCCATCGTCAGAACTACTGATGTTACTAACTAGTTCTACTACTAACTAGTTCTACTAGTAACTACTTCTGAAGATGTCGTAAGGCCGAAATAGTTATCAACTACCTGATAAAAAATTTGTAGAACTAAATACTTTGTTATTTTATCCTATTATAATGGAGCTCTACCAAGTAAATGCCAATTCGAATACAAAAGAATTATCATGAAAACCAAAAAAAATGTTAAATAACCAGTCAATATTTAACTCTAAAATAATTTAGTTTTAATGTATGGCTCTCTGTTTTAATATATCTACATACAATCTTTATTGATAGTCTTATAATATCAATAAAGTAGAAGGCAATTTTGAAACACTAGTGTTTTTAAAAGCATAAACGCAAATTGTGCTACTTTTATATACAGCGACTGCAAACTTTTGAAATGTCATCGATTTGTTGGTTTTGTGTGTTTAACAAATACTGATGTAACTATTTATTTATCTACGCATTTATCGAAAGCATAACTAGGTAAATTTGTCGTATTCTTGTTGTTTAAAAATCTCTAGAGATGCTATAAAGAATTGTAATTAGAGAGATGAAATATTAACAAGTTTATTATACATAAGAATAATGAAGCTTGGTGGTAATATTTTACACGACAGACAACCGTCTCGTGTTACAGTTTTAAATAACGTAGAGTGAATATTTCTCGTAGCTCGTAGAGCTTCTACGAAACCTGCCTTATTTATAAGGAAGCTGGAAACTACGCGAGAAGTTAGCATCGTAGCGGAGGGTGAAGAAGCAGCCATTTAAACGATTTATATAAAACAGTTCTTCGTCGAAAACAAAAATAATGGAAAATTCAATACGAAGCTTACAACGAAATAAGAAAATACGAGTCGTTAGGTGTCCGCTTAAGTTTTAGTTAGTTGAAAAGTTTTTGAAAGAAAACGTATAACGGACTTTTTCGTGCCCTAGTAAAACACAATCACTAACCTATTTATTTAATGAAAATTTAAAGTTCATAATAAGGCTTGTTGAGTGGTTCATTATCACATTAAATTGTAAAATTATTAACATATATACCGAATATGTCTGGGAAATATTACTTGATTATGTCATGGATTATACTTCGAATAATTTCAATTAATTTGTACATATTAATATTACAACAATCTCAGTACTCAGATATTCAAATAGTCATTTTTAACCTTTAACATATTTCAATTAAAGCATGTGCGAGTTATGGAACACAAGGCATATACATTTTAATCAATCGATTTTTAAATTCTGGTATAAGTATTATCTCAATGTTTTTTACCATCAGTGAGCGTTAAAGAATATTTATGTGTATTTCCATACGATAGAATTCAAAGAAAGAAGCAAGTGGTAATTTTTTTTTATTGTTTTTTAACGTTTTCTGACACTATGGCAACGAACTAGACAGCAAAAAATGTCCGAAATGTTAGTTTATAAAACGTGAAAACACAAAGCCCTATATAGGCTACAAGCCACGCTATAAGGTCAGTCAGTTGGTATTTTTGCAGGTGAGTGGCCCATTACATTTACTTTGAAGTCATGAAATCGACAGGAGACGATATAAATATGATCTTTTTGTTATTTACAATGAATTCTAGCATATCGTAATAATATGATACACTGGGAAATTAAATGTAATATGTTAAATGTTAACTAACATGAATACAGATGTTTACTTACTTTAAAACAGTATAATTACGAAGAATAGTCGTAATCAATGATTGAAATCAATCTTACTTGCCACTTATCGTATTTCGTGTCATTTCCTAGATATAATATAATGACGAGTATAGGATAATATTTATTTTTATTACTTTAATAGTATATATATATATATGGCAGTTTTCGATGGAATCGTGAATTATATAATGATAAAGAATCACAGAATAAACTGTAAAGAAATCTTTTCAAATATATGTTACATTACGCGAAAAACAGAGTTGTGAGTTGATCTACGTACAACCGCCATACAATTTGTTGGTAGAGACTGAGACTTCTAGGACTACACCTAAATTACGAAGTTTATTATAGCACTTCTTGTATCTTAATATTGCTTTGGAAAGGGGCATTTGCATCAACGTTTTATATTCTAAAGATATATAAACAGACAGCCTTTCTACCGGCTAAGTCTGATATGGTGTCACTTAGAATAGTAATGGTGTAACTCCAGTTATAAAGTTTTGAGACAATTAAGGTTTTGTAAAATGTTCTTAAGATCAAAAAACAACCATTAATAACTGTTTGTCAATCAACTGAAGAACTTAAACGTTAGTTTAGTAGTGAATTCTGTCCGGACACTTAATAATGCAGGTACTTCACTATTATTTAGAAAAATATATAGAAATTTGGAGTATATATGGAAGTGCATCATTATTAAACTAATAAAATAACATCTTTTGAACGTGTTTGAGGTATAAACTCATTTTTCGTAATTTTGGAGTTACACCATTACTATTCTAAGTGACACATATGACAATGAAATCATCGGATATTTTACTCAGTTCAATTTTTTGTGAAAAAACCATTGAACTGTGGGAGGGATATAAATGAAACGTGAGAATATATTTTAACGTTGTGCGCTATAATTACATACCGTAGTGAAGTTGTGTTTTATAAAATATTCCAACGTACGAAATTACCCTCGTACGGAGGAGAATAGTCAGCGGCGTGCGGTAGATTTCGGGGAAAGGGTGGCGCAAAAGAGCACAGAAAAGAGAAACGAAGGGAATGCCGAATCGAAATAACAAAATCGAATTTCAAAGTCCAAAAATTGCTCTCGCCGGAAATGCGGCGGCCACTTTGATGAAATAGCGACACCAATTCTTTTATATTATATTTATACCCAAGCACACAAAGTGGCAACGATAGTGATGTACATAGGGTTTTCATCCTGTTAAAAGTTGAAGAAATATTTTTACAATCTCATTGAAATGAAAAAACAATTTAGATGACTACATAATTTTTTAGTTTTGCTAGTTTAAAAGACAATTAAAAATGTCAGCTCCGTGTTGCAGTAGCGAACGTTGTTTGCTGCGGTTACGGATGAATCAGGTTCAAGTCCCAGTGAAAACGGTTTCATAAATTGATTTTTCAATCGATTTATGAATTTCTGTTCGCAGGCATGGGCTTATGTGATGTCTAAAGTTTCCTCTCACCCATGCCATATTCTCCACATTGAGAGCGGACATGGTAAAAGAAACCTTTAACAACGTAGACAGATATAAGTTTATGATTCAGTTTCCTTGTGTAAGATGGAGATATTCATCTAAATCATTGCTTCCCAAACTATGGGGCACAGCCCCTTGGGACATGGGCTTCTGCGGGGGCCGCAAAATGTTTTAATAAAACCACAAGTCTTTCTACACATCAAAATTAGACTAGTTTGGAATAAAATATAAGTATGAAAAATATTCATTAGACAATAATTTATATAGCCCTAGATTACAGCATTTCTATGAAAGCCTTAGAGCGTTTATTTTGAAAATCATATTTGAGCTAATAAATATGGCAATTAAACTTGATTAAATTATTGTCACAATCGTGTGAATTCATTGCTACCATAGTAACTGTTTATTTGTGAACTGGACGCGTGGCTATGAATTTAATAATGAGAGAGTTAATAGTATACAAAACCGCTGTTATAATAATTTATGTTTATTCTCTCAGATCTAAACACATATGAATGTTTATATTGATGAAGCATATTGCTAATTTTCCCATCGTGTAAATAATCTCTCGCATTCGACGGCGCAGAGTACTCGAAATTCGCTCCACCAATATTATATTGTGACCGACAAACGTATCAATGCCTTTGAGATATGTGATTTTGATATATTGTATTACAGAATGTGACCAGAATCTCTCGTAAATCCTTACTGGAGTGAGCTGCAACCAAGGAATTGGTGCGTGAATTGTTTGACAAGAATATTGAGTTCGTTACATTCTGTAATGAGACATTCGGCGTTGAGTAGTGGTTCTTTAACCCTTTAACGTAATATTCAGAAGGATATAGGCGCATCAGATTGGAGAATATGTTTAAAAACACAGAAGTTATCTCATAATAAGACCAAAAAAAAAATATTTTATTACGTACTGTGACGGACCTCAACATGTATTATAATTTATATTTACTTTCAAATAGGTTTGGTGGTTTATTTGCGTTGATCAATTATTATCTAAAAAATCGGTTTTTATTTAAAAAATAAATACTAATTGTCATTCATTATATAAATTATAAGCCGATGAAAAGCAAATACTGATATTTGTATGTACGGTTATGTAGTGGAGTTAATGAACACGTTAATTATTAATGAATTTTTTTACATCCTTACTATGCTGCAAATTCAAAAAATGTTTTACTTTATAGTATCAAAACAATTGTGAGTTTTTGAGACAAAGGGTATTTAATTTCAAATAAAGATTGCCCGTAAGTTTTTCCTTTTATTTTTTATCTTATATATAAGGCTATGAAAAGCAAACTCCAATGAGTCCACGTTTAGTCAAAATCGAACAAAAATACGTACATATCCAGAAGTAATTTTACACAATATATTTAATGACAAATATTTTATGTTAAAAAAATGTTTGCACTTTTAATGACATGTAGAATCTGATAAGTGTAATAGTTACAATCAAATGCCGATTTGTGCAATTTTACTTTGCTTATATTTATTGCAATAAGCGGTTACTAATATATATTATGTACTTTCCTTGATTGGAAATATAACATATCGGTATCTGTTATTAAATGCCTCAAATATAGTTGATGAACCAGTTGTTAAAAAACGGTGGGTAAAATAAAGCTATATAGATATCAGAAAATGTTTCTAGGAAATGTCAGCCATTGCTGTCACGACAAAAATCTTATCCCGATCTATTGTCGAACATTTGTTATCCCGCGCATGGCACGTGCGACCCCATTCAACCACAATAGTAAAAAAAATACCGAGACTGCATGACTGCAAGCATCGTCGTTCTATTATGATGCCAGTACATAACTTTTCCGCTGATGAATCACCTATACACGGACTGTTATGTCATCTCGATGAGTCGGTCAGTATTCAATGTGTTCATAATTGCCTCGCGTTGTTGATTTTTCTGATTTGTAACTAAAATGCTACTTATGAAAAAAAATATGAATTAGACGAAAAAATGAAAATAATTCAACGCTTTCCGGCTTCGTTTACTTTTTAGGGTCCCTTGAAAAACGAAGAATGGGGTTGCACTGTACAAATGTTTCAAATTACTATATCAAATGAAAATTAAGGAAGGGAAGAATTTGTAATATCAACTAATGTGAAAACAAGAGATATGTGTGTACAGTAAACTCTCCGATAACACGATAGATAGATGGCGAGTTATCTCGGAGCGGGCTATCGGAGCTAAAATACTCATATACAAAATCAGAGGATGCGTAAGAGTATTTTAACGTGTAATCAGGGAGCAGTCGAAAATTTTAATGAAAAACGAGTTGGCAGCCGTGTTATCGGAGGGTCTACTGTATTTAATACCGTGAATATTATTGATGAGGGTTGATACAATGTTAATATCATATTGAAGCTTAAGACGAAAGGACATTTTAAATAATGTATAGTACGTAAGATTGAAAAACAAAATATAATTTATATTTTAATCTTTAAAACAAATTTTTAATATTTTATATCCGATTTTATAATTGTTCTTTTAAACATTAAATTTAACCTATTACTCTAATCTATATCGCAAACAAATAAATCAATCATAGTTAGATAGACGGTAACGTAAATAATACAGAATTCTTTGATTCAGTAATTCAAAACTGCAAAATTTAGAGTTTAACGTCTACGTTTGCACATAAGCGGGAAGCTCCAAAGAAACGAAACCAATAAATGATAGTTATTTGTAAAATTACTGCAACATTTTATTTTATACATAAAGGAAACTTTTCTTGTCGCACCGGATTTTCAGGATTTGACAATATTTAAAAATTACAAATACCCTAACTCTAACTGTAAATGTACCACTACTGCAGGGTTTCGCAAACTTTTTTGCTCAATTCCCCCTTTCTCCAATGTTCAGTATATAATTTCCCCCTTTCCAAGATAGTCTAACTCTATTTCAAAAGGAGAATTCCAAATATTAAATATTGAGTAATATTGAAAATCTTTAATAAACGGCAGTAATTAACTCCATGGAACTCTAGGGTAAATTCGCAACTTGTTGAGAGCCCCTGCGCTTGAGGTTTTCAAATACATTGGTCGTATTATATAACGAACGAGTAACAGTCTTTAATGAAAAAAATACAATCGTTACAATTGCCTATAATCAGTTGAGATAAAATTGTAGTATTTTATAACAAGATAGAAATTAATAAATTGACACTCCCGTATCTCTAAGCATGGCATTTTAAATGAGACTGTTTCAAAGATTTAAAACGCAGTTGTAAATTAACGACTTCATCTATCTTCTTCAAAATTGGGACAGTGTCATTACTTTAAATCTAGTTTCATAATTTAAATAAAGTTTTGCTGAAAAGTTTATAGTGTTTGAAATATAACAGATACGATATTGGGCTTCGGATGTTATGTAATGATATTTCGTATAAGTGGCTAGTTGCGTGTTAATACTTTACGAAAAAACGGTGAAGTAGGTACTTTTCCCAATGTCTTTTGATGCTTACCTATAGAACTGACGTATAATAATTTATGTAGCACTTACGTGATTACACGTAGGTAGTATCGAAATGAGAAGACGGATTGTACTCACTACCAATATATGTAACGGGTTATTTGTTGGAAGAATATATTTACTATGCCAGAAAAAATTACCATTGTAGTAGAAAAATCTGGTTACTTATTTACTTCATTGTGTACGCAAAATAGATAGATGAATTCATTTTTCGTATATATGTCCATCCGATATATCGAGCTCATGTTTAGTAATGAAACAGTATCAACCGTCTTCTGAATTTCAATCAGTTTGGTAATCAATAGTGTACGAGGAATATTTGCTTTCAGGCGGAAGAAAGACCAGCTATTAGCGAGGTGTGTTTGAGAAGACAGACCCTCCAAGTCAAAGACCCAAGTAGAATTTGAAAATGTTTGAAGACGGTCTCTAGTCTGGGAAACTTAATTAGTTCCTTTATTTAAATGCCCAAGTATTCAGTAGAGCGCCGCGACGCCCGAGTTCGTTTATTTGACGACGTCTTATGTCAGCGACGCTCAACTAAAATTCGCGAACAATTATTCGCGTCACAACCGACTGAGCCCGGAATGAGTTCTGGCAATATAATGAATTCGAATTGTATAAGTATAAATAATGCGTATTATCGCTACTTCCCGTTTTAAGAATCAGATGGGTGAGTCGAAAACAATCGATTGAAAAATGAAAATAACGCCGAAGACTACAGTCACGGCAAATTACATTAACCTACCGACAGTATTTCCGACACAGTTAACCACGAACAAAATGTTTTTAACCACTAGAAGCTATACATTTCACTGATGGCTCTGCTCGGAAAAATGAACAAAAGTGCGTAATTAAAATCTGGAAAAAGTGTTCGTAAAACAAGCGTTTGATATCTAAGGTACTGTAAACCCTCTACAAAATAATATATTAATTTTCTAGTTATTTCCTATCGAGAAACACTTTTTTAATTATCTGACACTTGGATAATAAGCTGCGATCACGTCAACCCTTTGACAAGAGTTAAAGTTCTACAATAAATATAAAAATCTCCCCATGGAAAAGCAAAACAGTCTTTGAAATTTTAGTTTTTTGTTCTATTTTAGTATTGCAAATTATTCTGCACTGTTTTCTGTGATCAATATTAAATATCAGGGTTTTTATGTTTATTTTCAGTTATTTCGTCACAAGTAATTCTCAGTCGTTAAAGATTTGATAATAAAGTAAGGCTTACAATTAAACTGAATTTTGTTTAGATCATATTCACTTTCATAAAAATAGTTTTCATAATAGAATATATTTTAACATTGAAGAAATATTTTCACATATAATATAAATAAAAAAGTTTTCACTCAATATAAATACTCACACTTTGAAATCAATATTTGCACGAAACTGTCACTTATTCTTCTACCCAATATAAGGCCGCCTATATTGTCTTTGCTACACGCATTAGAATACATTAAACAAACCAAACCAGACCAACCCTAACATAACCTACTACAACTTAACTCACTTTGTTAAAAGAATCCGTGACTAAGTGGAAACCATTAAAATCAAATTTTGAATGTACTAAGTTAATACTATCTAATTCAAAGTGAAAAATATCGAAAAAAAAGTTCAATTGTACAAAGTGACTACTATCTAACACAAAGTGCAATTATTTATAACCCATACAATAGAATGTCAGTGAGAAGTGAAGTGAACCAACTGATAGTTTCGAGAAAAATAAGTATTATATTTAAATACAGGCTGCAAAAGTAGTTTACTCTGTAAGAAGTTAAATTAAACAACGGATGTCTCGGGTTCAAGTCACGGTACGGACAGTTTGAAAAATCTATTTTTATGGATTTATGTTAGTAGGCATGGATGTTTGTGATGTCTAAGGTTCCCTCTCGCCCAGGCTATATGCTCCACATTGGTAGCGGAAATGGTAAAAAAATCTTTGACAAACTAACAACGGAGACAGATGTAAGTTTATGATTCAGTGTCTTTGTATAAAATGGAGACGGTCATCTAAATCATTGTTTCCCAAACTATGGGTCACAGCCCCCTGGGACGTAGGCTTCTGCGGAGGCTGCGAAATGTTTCAGTAAAACTACGAATATATATCTGTGCATGTTTTCTTTTTATTTGTTATATGAGAAAACATTATTTATGATCTTTTGAAAATTTTGTCTCAGTGACCATACTGTCAAACAAAACTTTTGATAAATAAATTAATTGAATTTTCGTTGTATGGGTCCGTAGTTTACGTCCTGAAAATTTTGTTGGCCGTGGAATGGAAAAGTTATGCACAATTAGTCGCTTTAGTACGGAGATTCAAGACGTGTCATGAGAAACTGTTTGACTTACTTTCCCGCCACTTCTTTCCCATAGGGAACCAACGTTTAACTATACTTACATTTTTCATTGTAACCGTGAGTGTCTTAGAAGCAACTGTCTATAATTAAGCAGCTTGCAAACAGATTTTACAAGTCAACTTTTTGTTTTGTACCTTTGTATTCTTTAGTATGCGAGTATTTGTATTGACAAGTGAAATAAAAATGTAGTCGTGTTTAAAATTTCTCATTATGGTGGCAATTAAAGAAATTAATTAACTAAAAGAAGTTTTAGTCAACAATAAAATAGCCTAGGTTCTTTTTTTGGCAAGGAGAAACATTCCAATCAACAATGTGTAAAAAAAGATAAAGCGACCTCAAGAAATTAAAATAACTTCTAAGATTTATTTTTTTGTTTTTTAATTTTACAGTTTTTAATTAAATTAAGTATAAAAAAATACATATACATGCCGTAATTATTTTTTTACCATTATGAATAGACTTACAGACAAGTTTTCTCGGACTGTGCTTGTACGAAATCTTACAAAAGGCGAATAAAATTTTAATTAATTAATTAAATCTTATTAGTATGGTTTTCTGTCAAGCTGGAAAAATAAAATTGCGCATATCGTAAATCATTTCGCGACTCCAGACTCCATTTTACTTCACTAGATATATCAAGATAATGGTATGAGATTTTATATTAGATAGCTTTATTAAAATCATCCTTTAATTCAATTATATTAATTTAATGCGGGCGTATAAGAATCAACGAAACGTCTACCTCCCTCTGAGCGTTCACGCGTGATAAAATAATAACACTTACAAATCAAAAATATTACTTCAGTCTTTGCATAAATCGAAAGAAGAATTTATTCACTACAGTGAACTATTTACGTATATTGTATTTTCAAGAGATCGTCATTAATTTAATATTGTTCAACCGTGCGATGGAAAATCTATTTTCTATTGGCATTAAAACAAAGTTTTCACGTTTAAATGATCAATTAATAAATAATTGTAAATGAATGTATTTCTCTTTGGATTAAACGCGGAGTAGATTAAACTCTAGCGCTACGGTGGATTCTCAGTATACGGATACAAAGGATACAAGTTGGTTGTACGGCCGCCTTCCATAACGCAATAACGATCAAGGAAAGAAACGAATTTGCTCCCGATATTCTTGACCCGATGCAGAGTTGCACAGACCTATCTTTTAACCACGCACTATTGTGCTTAAGAAAAAAAAAGAAAATGTGACTTGCTCAGCCACTTAGTTTAAGCGGTATTAAGTATCCTGTGTATCCGTATACTGAGAATCCGCCGTAGCGCTAGAGTTTAATCTATACCGCGTTTAATCTAAAGGGGAATCGAGAATATTCCGCTTCCCATATGATGTTGCAAATTTACCGGATACAATGGATATTAAGTATCTGAGCAAGTGTCACATTTTCTTTCTTTTCTTTTCTTAAACACTTTTAAGTGCGTGAATCGACATTGGTCCCATGTTGGGCCAAGAACATGAGAAGGAATGTGGAAGGCGGCAGTGAAACAGCGGCTGCATACATGCAACGGCTGGAGGTGGGGAAACCATATTTTCCAAAACGAAGTTAAAATAAATAGTTTACAATATTTGAGAATTTTTATGAATAAAAAATACGTAGATATGATAATATATTCAAAAGAAGTTGAATTTACTATTGCCAAATGGCACAAAGTTCTATAAATTAATATGCCGTACTTAATTCATTATTTTCACGAATTTATACCGCGGCCGTATCAGAATTGATATTTGCTAGACCAATCGAAAATTGAATGAAAAACCACATGGAAAATGCATTGCTAATTTAAATTATTTGTGTAATTGATCCCGAATGAATTATTTCGATTTCAGGTACGGTTTATAAAATAATATTATTTACGACTGTTTTTAGACAATTTTGGTTCGCACGACAAGTGTCGTAGCTTTACGAAGTTTTACCGTCTCAAATATTAAAATTATATTATAAAAATGGTTAGTTATAGTAATAAATAGATTCATCAGAAAACGTCACGAATACGTATTGTAAAATAGCTATAATATGTATCGAATTTTCGATTTAAAATGCATTATATTTTTGGAAATAAGAAATCATTTTGTTGGGTACACATGAATTAAAATATGTTCGTTTTTAAGACTTACTCGTTTCATCCTGGATAATAAGCGATTTGCAGACAACATCAAAAACAACTTTACCTCATTTTAAATGGATGAGAATCCAAAACACTTACTTAGAATCACTTCTTTCTAGCACAACTTCACTGAATAGTGGTAGGTTTATCCTTTCACAAACCATTAACACTGGAAAAACTTCACAGGAAATACTATTAACTCTTGAAAGTGTCATAACATAAACGACAAAAAAACAATTTCACTGGACAAAGTTTCGTCCGTTTATTTATTTATTTTGTAGAAATCACTTTTTGGTTAACATGGACCGATTGAACGCGTTTTGTTCGACACTTCACAGGAAAACACTGGAATGGAGAGCAAAAAGTTTTTTTTCCATCGCAATGCATTTAAAACTGGTACAATCTATTTATACAGGCGCAATTAAAATGCGATACATGTTTACTAGCGTAAACTTTTTCGTGCAAAATGTAACATATATTTGGGACGATCGCAAAATCAACACGAGTGTTTAATTATATTTCATTATTTTATATTGGTACCATAAATGATTCTTTCTTGATTATAATAAAAAAGTTTTTTACACTTTTATATCAATATATTAATACACAGATAGACTTTATAATTTTAATTGAATTCATAATGAATATAAGCAATCAATAATGTATTTTAAAAGGATGCAAAAACACGCTTAATAATATAACGTTGCAAATAATATCGGACGCGCAATTGTGGATTCTTTAATATCTCCAAAATCAATAGAAATAAATAAATATGCGTGGTAGAAGAATGCGGAGAAAAGACGTAGAACTGGACAATGTTTTATCAATAGAAAAATATGAATATCCAGTGAAGATTTTAAAGATTGATTTATTTAATTAAGATGGTGTCAAAATACGCAAAGTGATAAACTGACAGCAAGAATCATTAGACATGCAACGTCCGCTGAAATTTTGGTAGACGCGACGCATGGTTAACTACAGAAAACCATCCGATTCGATCATTTTGACAATGCCGAAATAACGCAAAAAATCGTTGTAATATAAATTTTCCTGAAGACGTCTAGTAGAATAAAATTCTGAGAGATAGTATACCAGCGTTGAAGACTTTTCTTTTTGGACTTGGTGAGTTAAAGGGTGCAATAGTCGATATAAAAAATCAATACAAGTGCCAAGTGTCAATTCAAATATATTCATATATTCTATCGGTCAAGAAAGCAATATAAAAGATATTTCAACGCAGTTTCTGGCAGTGAGCAGACAAGATGTAAAGAACTTCACGTGTCATATTGTTACAATGAACGAAACTTGTCCGTACTTCTGTGAATTTCTACACCGAACAGAGCCCAAAACAATGGACAACGGATTATACCACGAAAAAGGACAAGATCGTTTTCACAGTTAGGCGGTCTATGTTTACTATTTTTTTAAATTCTTTATAAACCACGGTTTACTAATTAAAAAATTAAAACATTTAAGAAAAAAAAAGAAATTAGCACAAATGGCTTATTACAATTACACTATCAATAAAATGATTTTTAAAGTTACATTAAAGGTATTTCTAAAAAAAAAACAATTTTCCATTTGTAAAACATAATTCTTCGGCGTCCGTGGCGCAGTTGGTAGCGTCGTTGTTTACTATTACGGATGGCTCGGGTTCAATTACCGGTGCGGACAGTTTCATAAATTGATCTTTCAATCGATTTACGGATTTCTGTTCGTAGTCTGGCTGTTTGTGATGTCTAAAAAGAAAAAAAACTTCCTTCCCACTCATCCGATCCCCGCGGGGCGTATCGAGAGCGATAAGCTAACCACTAGTCCTGTCCTAGCCATATCCTTCTATCCTTACTCTTTTCGAAAAAAGAGGTTGAGCAACTGAGTAACAAGCAGTTCTCATAGAAAATTTCTGTTGAGATACTTCCATTAGGAGAAGTCTTGATCATTACAAAAATCAGTATGTAATACAAAACAAATTGCGTTTTATTTTTAAAATATATTGCCTTTCCACCAGGAATTTGCAGTCAGCAGTGTCAGCACCATAAAATGAGAATTGATTGACATTACAAAGGAATCACATCCCTTTTACAAATGGCTAATAGACTCTACTCAGAATATTACGGAAGGGGTGTCAAGCTCAAACACTAGAATAAAAAAACAATGTACTCCAACTTTCCCTTCCTATATGTAAAACGTTGTTTTAACACAGCGGTTTTTTATGAAATATCATGTGCAGTCGTATATTCGATAAGCGCTTTGTGAAAAATGATTTTTTTTAATTAACAGTTCCCTTCAATGCACGATCAAAAACACAGTTGTAATTATAATGGAAAAAATTCAGGCAAACATTTTCAATTTTCTGAGAAATTTTTTACACACACGGATTATTTTGTGATTAACCTTCCCGTTTTCATGATAAAAAAATCCCTTTAGATCTCATGTAGTCGATTTTCGTTACCGTTTTTGGTTTTGTCATATAAACGCATTTATAAAGTGAAATGACAATCTTAAAAAGTGAAATATGGTTTTATGTAAGTATTACGTAATTATTTTATGTCATATTTTGTGTGAGAAAACCTGAAATACATATCAAACTATGCGAAATTATCGAAAGACAAAAACATCGAAATTGTTCATAGCAGAACACGCTCGAGACAGGTCTTGGTGTCGTTTGGAACAAAACGGTTGCATACGATACGTCTTTTATCTTGAATTTTTACTGTACTATACTTATTTTTACTATACTAAATTTTGTATTTTTTCGATGGTAAAATTGATGACGTTTTCAAATTATGATTAATTATACAAATAAGAAGTAAACTATGACCTATTTCACAGATAATTTAAAGGTTTAAAGACTGAAGTAACTCATTGTAACACCATGGGTACGGAAGGTTTAATAAAAATAAGTCCAATAGAGATACTTTTTTAAAAACGATATTATACTTTTTATAAAAGTTAATGTTAGACGAAGAGCTTTATACATAATTGAGTCTCTATAATGATAGGACACGATCAGTGATTTATTTTTTAAAAAAACAATATTAAATTCATTTTTTCGGATTAAGGAAAATTAGAATACGCCTTTAGCTCAGTTCGTTTAAATATTAGCTTAGTCTGTCTTTTTTAAATTTAGACCTCAAAATATCTAACGTGATACGTGAATGAAAAAAGTTTCGTAAAATAGGAAAATAATGTGATATTAACTATTCCGTGTAGCAGGAGCTATAATGGATGCAAAAAAATGACGTGACTGCAAGTGTTTCCACAATTAATTTCCACAAAATAACAGACGAATTTATCGAGTTTTTTATCTTCTTATCTTCTATCGTCCAGTTCATTAGTCGGACAACTCTAAAAAAACTGAATTTGAGTTAAAAATTAAGTTATCCGTAAAATTCTGATCCAGTATTCAGATAATTCAAAAATGCCACCAAGAAAATGCTTAGGCCAATGACCTTTTAAAGACGTAAACAAAATGTTGATAAACGATATGTCTAAATATCCCTCCACTGACTATATTAGGAAATTATTTTATAATTAGAAACACATGTTCATAAAATGTGTAAAACTCGGATATAATCAATAATATTTGATTTATATTACTTTTCCCATTATCTCAATGAGAGTTTTTTGAAGATGCCTGAGTAATGAACATGATTTAATTAACAGTTTAATGGACGCGAACTCGTATTTGAGTCCTTGAAGAAATTTCCTTGCTGTCCGTGGACTCATATATGAGTCTACGTCATACATTCCATTCTATTGAAAAAATACTTGGTTATAATCGAGTTTGATTGAGTCAAATGTCAACGAGAGATGGTGGTGTATACATCAACGCATTATTTAACAAAAATTAAACTATTATCTTTACTAAATATTTTTGTAAAGTTACCCCTAGATGGTACACGTTTACTTTTTCTCACTCTCGGAGTATTGGTTATTATTATTTACACATTGCGTAGTGATTTATTGAAAGGGCCATATGACACTTTTATAGTGCTCGAGTCATTATGATAACTGTGTCCTGTCCCAGGGTGAGCTGTAACATCTGCAAGATTTTATATATTTAAAGAAAAAACCTTTTAGTAAATTTAAGTTTTTTTCACTACACCACACAAGTATGCAACCAACAGATATAGAACCACTGCTCAAATGGCATCTATTTATGCGACGAAGTACCTGGAAGCCATCAAATTAAATTTGGTTGAGATAGCTTAATTGGTTTACAAATTATAGTGATTTTAGTGAAATTTTTTTACAAAATCGGCGGGCCGTCAGGTGAAATTCAATAAAAAAAAACTTACGGCCATTGATGATTTTACCTGCGTGGAAATTAAAAGCATTATTTGTCAAACGTCTTGACTATATTATAAAATACTTAAATGAATGTTTTTTTTGTATATTGAAACAATGTATTTTCATCAAGAGTTGCCAGTTAAAACCATTCAAGAGTTGTCATAGAATGTAAACAATACACATTGTCAGCCTCTGCGGTCTCGCGGTAAGAGCCTTAGAGAGATTTACCCTAGCAATCAGTTTTGAACAGAATAAAACATTTGTAAAATTGGATATATTCGTCCTGCTTGTTCGCGATGTATTTTCTCCTCGAAATGATCTCAAGTTACTTCGAAATTCTCATGGGTTTGTGTTTTTTTTTAAATATTTGGAAATTATTATCTTCAAATGTAACAACGTGAGAATGTACACTTTAATATTTCAAAGATTCGTAATCCTTCTAATATGAATGATATCAAACAGGTAATATAAATAAATATATATGTGCACCAGAAGGAAGTGATATAGCAATTTAGAAATTTTAAAAGATTTTTAGCAGAAAACACATTCCGTCGGTGCAGTCTGAATTTTTACAATTCGTTTTTCATTTCTCCAGTCTCAAAAAGAATTTTCCTCTTCCTTCCATGGTGTTCTATCAAAGTAAACGCGAAGGCATCCGCAATAAAATCGCAAAAATGTGATGACAATATTTATCCCGAGAAAATATGTCAAAAGATCTAACTTCATGGCGTTGTGAATGTGAAATGTAAGAAAATCAATTACACTCGGCTGATTCCCAGCGTTTTGTAACATTTTTCTCCTGCAATTGAATATCTAGAATTTTCCGGGAAGGTAAATAAATTGCGCTCATCCGGTGGGATAACCGAGAATAAAGATGGTACGTAACATGTGGTATGTGAACAGAAAAATATCCGTCAAATACATACATATCAAAAACGGATCGCTATCGATAACCAAAATATATTAATTATTAGCCTAAATCGAATCATTCGATTATTTAAAATATTTATTTACTATATAGCAAAAAATGTATGTGTAAACCTGTCTGTTTGTAACAAGACCTTCTCGCAAACGGAGTACAGTAACGACGTGAAATTTTCACATGCCATTCTAGGTAAACTGTAGCATTTTCAATATTGAACTTTCAAAATTATTATTAATTCATTGACTATAATTTGTGGCTGTAACATGAAGTACGATTCACTCTAATATTTTCAACTTTCAATATAACCTTGCACCCAAATAAAGCCACCGTGCAAATTTTAGCGCAATCTACCCATGGCAAAGCTGTGCAATAAATACTAGTAATATATAGAATACAATATAAAAAACAGTTTTTTTTTTTTAACAGTTAATGCTGAGTTTTTGTTTTAACTTTTTGGGCTATATTCACTTCCAATTTGGAGCATATGGATACCACCGCATTGCCTTCGACATGCTATGCTCCTTTTTTGTATAGCAATAAAAGAAATGAAATATATCATAAATGAAAGGAATACTAAGACGATTATGTTCTGTGCGACTCAAAGTTACATCAAATGGAAATGAAAAAAAGATTTTTCATTTGGTTAATTATGTTTTTTTTCAATTCACTAAAATTATAATTTTTCACGTATCGAAAGTAATGAAAACTTTATTGCTACATTCGAATTGACGTTTGAGTTGAATTTCACGAAGTAGAGTTGCGAGAAACGCACTTATTGTATAGCCCCCATTAAAAACTTGTCCTATTCATTTTATAAATATATTTATTTATTATTGGTAAAAACAACAGCCAGGATCAAATAATGACGCACGTGCGCGTAATTGGAGTAGGCCAAATCCACCAAAATGAAATAACAAGAACGGAAAAATTAATATAAAACCATTTTTCGAATTAAAATTATTTTTGCAAACGGAAAATGGAATTCATAGCCAGAATCGATAAACGAATAAAATTTAATTTAGATAAATAACGTATTTTGGATAATTTTAAACATCAAGAAGAGATAAATATATTCAAGGATTTATTATTTTCATTTGGTTACCAGGAAAATACAATAAATGGATATTCGGCGTACTAAATAGCTTTTCATGAATTCAGCCGAATAACATACATATATATCGCCATTACAAGCGTACGTAATTGTGAATTTTAAAAAAATACCGTTAACCTCTGACGGAATGGAATCTGATGTTGAAATATAAGCTACGGTACAAAAACCACCTTCGTTTAACATCACGACCGGTTACGCTCAATGATACTTGAACCCTCGAGTTGTAAAGTGGACCAAGTGATAAAATGGTCAAACTTGTGTATTGAAAGTTTTAGTTTAATGAACTTCATACATTAATTTACACTTTGCAGCTTGTAAATATTAAATTTACTTATCTCACTTCACTTTTATGATTCTTTATTACATCATTGACAAATCGCGAAGAAAATAATGTAAATCGATTGCATTTTGTTAAATAAACCATTGCCCTAAGTAACCAAGTATATACTTCAAATTTAATATGATTTCAAATAATAAAAGTAGTGGCTGAAAGACCGTGCCAACGAATTTAAACTTACCCATTGGCGTCCGTAGCTATGTCGTTTTATTTTTTAAGACCCTGGGGAAAAAACGAAAGATAACCAGGGGGTGACATCAGAATGGAAAGGCAAAAGAAATTTCCTAAATAAATCAAAAGCCAGCCTTTTTAAGCGGACGTCCGAATACGCTCTTGGTATATGAAAACAAATGAAACCACCTCTGACCTCCATCCATATTAATGTCGGAACACAACGAGTGGTGGAAGAACGATAATTTCGAACGACAATATTATTTCTTACAGCTTACAGCGATATTTTAGAAGAGTCATAGTTACTACTTTACAGAGTAAGCTGATATTTTAACCCGTACGATAACATCCTAAAAAATCTCTAGTGTCACCATTGAGTAACATTAGTATACAGTTGTAAATTGTCATTTAAACCAATTTTAGAAGCTACAAGACATTATTTTAAATGTTAATGTGCATGAAAATATGGATTAGCGTATTCATTTTTGTAGCTTTACTGACTATAGTTTCTGCATGGCTAAGCAGGAGTCGAATAAGAATATTAAAATATTCGTCTGTAGACCACACAGCACACAACGGACTACCAAACCGTGTCTCTTTTGAAACCCGTGCGATTACTACAATACTACTGAATAATAAAGTATAAATCATATTCTCTATAAATAAAGTAAAAAAATCATTATCAAGTTAATCATATAAATAGTATATTGAGAAGCCAAATTAAATATGAAAAATATGACACAAATACTGAATTTTTTCAAATGAATTCATGGTTTTTAATTGATTTGTATGAATATTGTTTAAATCTCTGTAAAATTTTATCCAACAAGTCATTTCTACGCGATAATTGTATTAATTAATATTCTTAAGACAGTAAATAAATTGCACTCACGGTTTCCGGATATAATAAATTACATATAGTGCTATTCATATTTGGCTCTTTTTGACATAAAAGATAAATATAAAATCTATGTAATATGTCTTCCGATGGGTAGAATGTAAACCAATAAAGAGAAAATTACATGACTGTTATGAATTTTCATTAAAATTTAATTCTTACCAAGAAATTCTGCTGAATAAAAACATTTGTACAGTATATAGATTGAATGAAAATTTGGTAACTATAAGATTCTCAACAATCGCTCATGTTTCTCAAAACTGTTAAACTATCTTTAACTATATTTAAAATACATTTAAATTAAATGATCTCTACAAAAAATACGGACTGCCAAACAAACGATTCCCTTACAAATAAAAAAGCCGAATCAACTACAAAATATGCACGGTGACCGAAACGCTCCGTTTTTGGTAATTTATATAAATACGATAAGTACGAAAAAACATTCCAAATATAAGAACGCTTCAGTGACACTAACAGTATAGAAATGTTATAGAAAATTATAATAAATTTATTCGTCTATTAGACTAACTTATGCCTGAAATAAATGTGAAGTAATAATTATTTAATTAACTTTGTAGAGTGTATAACCATTATTACTGAAAAAAATTTAAAAGTTTTTCCTCTCTCGAAAAATCTTCTTTCGAGACCTAAACTCATAATTCCACTCATCATATGACTAATAGAAATGAATTCAAGGAGAATTCAATAGTCAGCGAAGGTTGACTTGTGGAAAAAAACATTATACACGTTAATTATCAATTCTTGATAGAAAGTCATCATTCATAAAAATAAAACGATTTTTTTACGTACTAATTTCACAAATTTTGATGGATGATCAGAACGCTAACCTATACTTCTGACTACGGTCAAAAAATCAGTAAAAATGTACAATATTTTTCTCGTTAATTATTGCTGTGAAAAATCTTCAAACCAAATATTTCGTAATATGCCTTTTTCATCTGCCAACGAATTTTCGATAGCGTATTTACTTACGATGGCAAAAGTTAAATATTATGAAATATTCAAAAATATTGCTCCGAGCAAGCTGTTGTCTTACAATAATCTTGAAGGAGAATTATAGTGGGTTCAGATTATATTGCCTTTTAATAAATTAATTCGAAATTGAGAAAATTGGCGAACATCGTTTGGCAAATAAATTGCAACACGGTGATAAAAAAAAACTGCTACAATCCTATTGCGCTAGAGTCGAAATATTGCCGTCCCAGAACCAAACTGTAGTATATCGAAAATCGTAGTTCTGATATAACTGAATAAAAGATTCTACCCTCATTCAACTATGACATAAACCAATGAAACTAATTATTTTGCTATCTGATTTCTTCCTCATGTCCTCACTAACTAAACTTTCTCATAGCTATTTTCGCTTTTTTAATTTCTTTCATAGGCAGCATCAAATTTAAATAGAATTTATATAATACGACAGTTGGATAGATCAGGAGTCTCCAAACTACGGCCAGCGGTATTCGACCTCCCCCCACCCTGCGCAATAGATATCGCACTCTCCGGTTAACCCATTCACAGCTGCACTAATCACCTAGACATTAGTGCCCTATCGATTACCACGTAGTTGCTAATTACCGACGACAAGCGACGCGTGTCGTTAGCAGTGAATGTATAAATCCGAATACGAAAATTGACGCGTAATTCAAAACTTAAGTATATTGATATGATGAGGTAGCTAAGTCTTAGTCCTTGGGTCTTAGTGGAGGAGTAGTGTGGCCATTAGGTTAAGAAGTTTGGAGACCCCTGGTATAGATGATTGGAAGTAGAAAAGGCTCAATAATGTTTTTTTTCGAGATACCACAGTCTGATTCGAGGACGGCGATATTGACATATATTTAAGTCAATGAGAAGCGAAGGGAGCCAACTGTCAATAGAAAAAAATTAATTAAGCGAAAAAATAATTTGGAATTCTACACGTCATGAAGTATCATAAAAGTGAACTAAATATAGTCTGCAAAAGTATTTTATTCTGTAAGAAGTTAAATTAAACGACGTGTAAATTAACGTTATTAGATATTTTCAATAAACAAGTTATATCATTTTATCACTTGGTTCAGTTCACTTCTCTAGGGCTAATTTGTTATTAATTATAATTATTATTGCAAGACTGAAATTTTAGGAGCTGATTTCGTAAACAAATATTTTTTACACATGATGTGAGTTAATTTTATTTGAGATTTTATAATGAGAGACTAGCACATTCAATAACAAATTTAATAGAATAGCAATATGTGTTTATTGTAATTACGATGACTTGAAGTTAATGCCAATTAATCTTAATTAATTTTTGTTCGTCCATTCAACAAATAATTTGTTTAATTAAACGTATGAGGAAAGTAAGCAGTAAGCCGTGACGACTAACCAAATGAAGGGAATAATTTCCACATCAAATTTTCGTAGACTGATTTATAAAAGGTTGTTATTGCTGATAAGCTTACAATGCTTTGCTTATTTATTCAATCGTTTTAGAGCTTAAATTATCTTTGTTTGTCTTATTTTAGAATCATTATTACGTAATAATTTTATAAAAACAAACATGGAAGAGTCACATTAAAATTTGAATAAATAATTTTTGACAAGAGAAGAAAATAAGTGTAGAAATATAATTATTAAGAAGTAACTGCTACATATATAAGATTTAGTATACCATTGGAACTACAAAGAATAATATTCTGTCTATTTTTTTATATATTATACTAACACTTCGCAAACACCGGGTTTTTTTGATGTTCAAATAATTCGTTTGATATAAAATACGTCTCAGTTGTAATTAATTTAGAACTCTCCTTTAGTAGATAAATAAGTGGACTATAAATTAAAATTTGTCAAATGGCAATTTTTTTGTCATATTACTGTTAAAGCTTAAAACAGTATCTGTATATCCTATAACACCAGTTGATAATCAGTGAAATAAAAAAAAATTATCAATTTAATTTATATATAAAATAATGAATTTATAAAAAATTTTAGGTTGTAAATGGTCGCTTGATAAGGGAAACCAATCCTGACACGACAATAAAATAGGATATATTATGTATTTTATAGTATAAACCGTAAGTATTAGTTGTAAAATGAATACACACTATGATAATGAAATTATTGTATCTAAAGTAATTTCAAAACTTCAGGTGTAAAAAAAGCTTGATTCTGTAAAATATATCCAACCGATTTTTTTATCTATGGTTTCATAAACCCCTTTAAATATATTACAAGAGATAGGAAAACGCTGATAAAATATCTGGTTTTTTTCTGCTTATATTTAACTACTAATATAATGTGGAACATGCGAAGTGGGGTATTAGTTTCCTGGCTGATAAAACAATTTCTTTTATCAGAATCTTTAGCAATGAAAATTTTCTTCGACTAACTGTCGACGTGAATCGAGGACAGAAGCGTATTCATTCTACCACTTGGTTGCGAACATAATATTTTATTCAAATTCTATTTCATGCTAATAATGAGTTGAGAAGAACACTTACAAAGCTATTTTATAATGTTAACTGACAACAGATTTAAGTTTTGTTCAATAAATTTGCGAGCTTCGTATGTGATGAAGTTTATGGTTGGTATAGGATTGTCGCATAATTAATATCGCACATAACCTTAAGTGAAGTTACTATATAAACAACACAATTATATAACCCTACATCGTATTATATTATTATAATTGTGGAGAAACTTTTCCAAACAAAACTAAGCCGTCGGCGTTTATAGTACATAGAAAGTACAAGCGACTATTGCTCAATCTGGTCTACACGGAAGCGGTCTTTCGACGGTAATGTTCGTATGGAATCATACGTAACCTTTAGCACTGTTTATTATTGGGATTATTATTGGGCGAGATAAAGAGCTTAATTTAACAACAACTTATTGAAGGCGTCCCCCGAAAAGATGTCAACATAATACAGTATGTGTGATAAATGAATTTATTGATTAAAACGATTCTGTATAGTATTTCTCACGATATTGGAGAGTTTTAATATTATAACTTCAACCCTTTTTGAGATTTTAGCCACATTAAAATGCTTACCGTAGAAGAAGAGTCTATATCGACGATGTGTTGGCCAATTGATGTAACTATCAAAAAATACGAAAATGAGTTAATGATTGAATCTCATTTTAAAGACGACAGAGCAGGTCTCGGCCACTTGATGTAAGCCACTATTATATGAACACTTCCTACGTATAATGCCGTATCGGCAAACATGAGAATTTACAGTAGTGCATTTCAAAGATTTATAACGCAACTCACCATATAATGTTTTCGATAAAGACAGTTCAACTCTCTCCTGAACAATTTCAAGTTTGAGGTTTAAACACCGTCGAATTATGATTATTATATCGTCCAAGATAATTAACCAGAGAGAGTCGACACTGTCACCGTTGGCTCTTAAATAAACAGCGACAACGCAAAAAAAAATTGTATTGGAAAGAAAATGTTAGAAAATAAAAACCCCAAAAAACCGCGTGTGGAATAAAACGTTGTTTTTCTCTCACGACAAATTTCGTTTTTGCATATAATAGAACCCTTTTCGGGGACGCATTCAATTATTAAATAGCCTCCATTGATGCATAGAAGATGAAGTGAATCACTATCCAACCATAAGAAACTCTAGCTTAATAATCCTAAAATTTCTCAGCAAGAATTATTCCCGACCGTTAATTATTTTCATTGCGAGTATGACAAAATGATTATCATTAAATTAAGAAAGCTTATTTCTTATCAATATTGGAATAATATTACAATTGTTTGGATGTGTAAAACCTTTTAACGCCCAGCAGAAACAAACCCAACCTGCCCTTCATGTTTAATTTAAGAATTAGTTATCATTACTGATTACCTAAGAAATAAATAGAAAATTCTTCCCTTTTATGCTGTTAACTGTCAATTCTTGGTGGAAAGGCATTATATTTTAAAAACAAAACACAATTCATTTGTACTACTTTCACATGTTTATAATTATGAGGACCGGTTTCACTCATCACGAGCATTATCAACTGATAAAAATGCAACATAACAGGGCTATTTAAATAAAATTGAATCTTAAAAATTAAGGTATATAAAAAAGGTGGTTGAATGAACTAAGACAAGAAATTACTGATCATCAAACTATCATTTTATTTGGTATATGTATAATTTTTTTGATAATGCTCGTGATGAGCGAAACCGGGCTTGAATTGTGTTTTATTTTTAAAATAAAATAAGAAGATGCTTCTTAAAGAAGCGAAACGCGTTACGTTAGTAACACAGCCGGTGGAATAACTATGTTACCAATTTTAATTTGATATTAAATGAGAAGCATATAACATAATAAAAGAAAATTTTCGAATCAAATACGTTTTTGATTTAACACAATCATAATAATTATTACAAGTTGGCGTATAAAAAAAATTTAAAAGACTTCAGTACCCCCCCCCCCCCATACCATATCCATTAAATTGCATGTTAATATAGGGTATGTATGTAATAGAGCAAAACAAATTCGATACCAGGGTATGAAACGTTTTGAATTGAAACCCGGAAAGTCAGATCTGAAGTTTCATGTTGTTGGCAGCTATTGATTCTACACCCGTCCAATGAAAAGGAATATAAATATACAAAATGGCTTCTGGCATAGAGCCATTTGAAAATGTTAGTTGCATAAAACTAGCTTTATGCCGAAAATAAATGCTATATCAATAAAATATTTTCAACAGAAAAACCTAATGGAGGCATCCATTAAAAGATCGCTTTATTTTCTGACATGTACTGGATCATCGTGACCATTTTGTGTCGAATTCTAAACTATGACATACAAAAAAACGATGTTTGCTACTAATTGAAGTGACATCTATCCGGTAGAACACTAAATAATAACGTCGTAAAAAAGTAACAATATACAGTTTTTCCAGGACTTTAACTCGTTAGCACCGGGGAACGTGGAATCTGCGTCGCGGAGATTTTTGTGGAGTGGCGGGAACGCGTATTCCGCGTCCTTCGATATAGTCGACGTAAATCGCTCAAAACTCTTTAAATTTTTTATTGTCTTAACACTAATTGTTCACAAGCCATGCGTAAATGATGTACTCATTTCTTTGCGGTATTTTAGTCACATTTACCGCGGTGTGAATGTGTTAAGACGTACGTAAGAATAAGCAAGCAGTAAAGATAGTAAGGATGAAAAAATGTAGTTTCGAAATTGCTACTTAGCTAATCATTTATAAGCCTTGTTTTCAGGATTAAATCTAGTAGAATTGATTAAAAAATGGCTTGCATTTATTGGGTCTAAAAAACTATTTCAATTTTTGGTCATTAAATTTAATAAATGGTGATTAATTATCCAAAATAGTAGGTAAGTATTAAAGATGGTCAGTATAGAATTGGTCGGTTAATAAAATATACTTTTTTAATTCACTTATTTACGTAGTATAATATATTCTAAATCTATGTTTATTAAAAAGAGATATACAATGAAATGCTTAGTTTACTTAAATAATTAATATTGTATTTACTTTTTCATTTTAGTTTCACGAAAACTTTATCGTCGTCAAAAAATGTACATGACTCCCGCCTCTATATTCTGAAATGCTAACGAACAGTAGGTATCCAGAGAACTTTCCAGTTTTTTAATTAAACATAATTATTAACTTATCATATAATTAGTTGCCTTAAAATTTTTTCGATTAATTATTTGAATCCTTGAAAGCCCGGTTACGGCAAACGATGAAAAAGAATAAGGAATCAATACAAAAATTCGTGCTGAATATATTTAAGTTGTCATTTAATAATATTTAACAATTTTTATTTATTATTATGATATATCGTGTTTCGGAATAAAATACTATATAAATTTTCATGGCGAAGTGGAGAAAGCGTGGGGGTGAGATTTTTAATAAATGCAAGCTATGTTAATATTCCTTTTAAAGGTGTTTTAAGGGTTCTACATTCAAAAATCATTAACGAAGAATATTTTCGGTAATAATATTTCTTACACATTTTTTTCGGTGAATAAAAACACGAAAAACGGGAGACAATGGTATCTACTGTATTCTCGCGTCATTAAATAAGTAAGGCGAGCGAAGGGGAGCTTGGGGTGCTATGTGAATCTAATCCATTATATGAATCGACTATACGAATTACTTCCTCACATTTATCTTATACCGAAGTCAGCGACTAACAAACTTGTGCTAATTTACAGTGCGAAGTGTTTCATTTGGATTTGAAGTGTCATGTCATTGGGTGTTCTTTATTATTTAATTTACTGCACAAAAAAATTGTGAGGATTTTTCCTCGGACATTCCTGGAAAAAATATGAAACACACATAACGTCGCTATGCTGCGGAATACACATATTATGAAGAGTGTGAACACATAGCAGGTGGTGGTGGGTACAACGTTAAGTAACTTAAGGAATTAAAAAAACTTGATATTCCGAAGCAGTTTATTTTGTTTTCTCGAAACGTTATTTTTTTTAAGAAAAAATTACAGAAAAATAAAACCATTATATTAGTCGCTGAGTAGTTACACTTTGCTTTTAGAGTTTTTAGTAAATCACGAAAAACTGTTATGGTAGTATGATAGTGTTAAGTATAATTTAATTGATTTTTCGTGTTCCGATGTATAAGGAAAATATTTTTTCGGAGAGAGTCGTTCGCGTGAAACGATGATCGAGATCGGGTAAAAAAAAAACGTTTTTATGTTTGGAAAAATTTTGAATTACTAACACGAGACGACAGGAAGAAATTTTAGACTTGCAACGTGAAAATTTGATAAATCTACCGATAGAGCACATACGTACATTAAAAACTTTTTTAATTGAAAAATCGCCAGGAGCGCGTTTGGCGACTCGTATAACAAATTCAACGAAAGATTTTAATTTAAACCTATCATTTATTAACAAATCAAAAAGGCCTATGTAAAACGTTTGAAAGAAACAATGTGAATATCGAATAAAACGGATAATTACCAAATTTAATAAGTAAGTTTATACCTATTTACGAAATTGTAAGAAAAGAAAGGTCCTTAAAATTCAGATTTACGTATATGCGTTTAGAAAAAAAGCTTGTGTGGGTCTAAAGAATAATTACCGAATTTACGTAAATAAAATTTCACCAGGGTACTCGGAAAATGTTATAAATAAATGAACAAATTTAACAAAAATTTACTAACATAAATAACATTTTTTAAGACTACCTTGACTTGGAAATTAAATCCGCCAGAAGACAAAAAGTTCTACTTACGCCTGTAAAACGGCGAAATTTTCAGTCATACACCTAAACGGTTCAACAAACAAACTAAATGAAGGAATTATACTGAAATCAAGTTAATTTTAGTTCCGTACAATTCTAAAGAATAGCACGTGTAAATATATTAAGCTTTTATACAAATATATATAAATAACAAGCAATATAAATTTGCTTGCTTCAACAGATATTTCGTAGAGCAAATAACTATTTGAACGAATTTTCAATCACAATATAACGAGACACTATTTCCTTCAATAAATTGTGTGTGCTTCACAATTCTGACGACTCAGAATTCCAGTCATTAAATGAACATATTAATTTCAGTACTGACTACATTATTCAGAAATTATTTAGTGCAAAGCCTTTCAAGAACCGCGTGTTTCGGTAACATTTTATTAAATTGGTTCGTCGTACGATATTTAATTCTTGGAAAATTACCCGATACTGTGGTATATTTGATTTTCCAAACGTTATATGAAAGATTGCTTAATATCGTAGTCATATTTCATATTTTAAAACCGTTACGAGTTGAAGAATATACACAATTAATTGAAACGTAATAATATTGCATATTTTTTGTGTATTTAATACCGTATATAATACTAGAAAAAAATTAACTTCGATATATTGTGCTATACAGTTCAGCCCAACATAATATCTTATAAGTGTCATGAATATTACAACACAATCTTTTACCGATGTCTCTTTATAACGACAATCAACTGAACAAAAGCCGCGAAATAAAATGATAACTTCTACAAGAAAGCATACAGAAAAAGCAACGCATCTACCGAGGATAAACGATCTCCGGGTATTAAGTAACGATATTATTTAAGAAATTAATATAATCTTTAACTCATAATACTTCCTAATATGAATATTTTTTTTAATACCAAATTAATGACGTCCTCGTTCGTATATGTTGCTTAATCTCTGTTAATTGTCAAAACAATACAGGTCTTTTTTTTTATAAAATATCAAGCAACCGTATGACTATCATCAAAACAAGAATGGCAAATTGGCGTTAAACAACAAATCATGATCATAGCTGCTCTGCTTTCGCCACTTAAGATGGCTGTTTATTGTTAATTTTAATTACGTACTTAATATTTGATTGTTTTTAAATGTTTCACTATTTTTTACTTATAATTTTCCTGGTTCACTATTGCTTATTGCATTAATAATGTCATTAAAAAAATTTGCTCAGCTAATGGACTTTTAATGTAGCTATATTTGTGATTTCAGATGAGTATTTATTGATTTGTAAGAGGTCCATAGCATTTTAATTGTAGACAACTTTATTTGATTTATGTATAATTTGTTTGCTAATCAATAATTTCTTGTCTTAGTTCATGAACCATCAGTTTTATATACCTTCATTTTTACACTCAATTTTAAATAAATAAGCCTGTTATGTTTGTATTTTTATCAGATGATAATGCTGGTGATGAGTGAAACCGATCCTGATCATTATAAATATGTGGAAGTAGTACAAATGAATGGTTTTATTTTTTAAAATATAATGTCTTTCCACCAAGAATTAACAGTTAACACCTTAAAAGTGATTAGTTAAATAAAAGCTTACTAGAATTTCGCAAATTTGTTGCCTATTTATTAAGTAAAATCAACTTTGCCGTCGTAAAACTAAAATTCGGCGCTTACGACAGACAAATCAAAAAAAGATTCATGTTTGAAAAAGAAGCGGATTGATTGGAATGAAGCAGATTAGGATCTTTACAAAAGAAAATATTTCAAACAAATCACCAATTCTGCTACAAAATTAATTCGGTCTGGTAGCTATTTTTTCCTCGTAAATCAGTAGGTTAGGCATATGGTGAAGTTGGCAGGCGAAAGTTTGGCATTTTTTGTCTCACGCAAATGAAAGTTGGAAAGGGAGCAAAGTGGCTCGGATGAATGAATGAATCGGGTGGTGGCATTTTGTCTTCTTCACCCCCACGGGCATTGACTAATCGGATTTTGTTTCTATTGACAATGCTGAATCACTCTTAGCAAACACGACCAAACATAATATATTTAATTATATATAAAATGAAAACATAATGAGTTTTACGACCAAACAATGGCGATACTTGAAAGCTTTTCGTACAATAATAAAGTATTCAAGAGTATTATATTAGAAAAACTTTATGATTTTTAAAGCTGACTAGAAAAACAACTATTTTTTTCGATGCAAAAATACGCTGCTCACTATAAGACCTTCACCTTCGAATATTGAGCGTACGGTCTTCTTATCGACCATTGAAACAGAAATTGTTGGACACTGACAGTAAGGCACCGAACGTGACGATTTTTGAATTTGCTCAATTTTGCCCAATTGATGTAACCCTCGATTGGATCTCATTTTAAAGACGACAGAGCAGGTCGCGGCCAAATGATGTAAATTAGAAAAATAAATTGACCACTTTTTGGAAGGGAAACATCATTTTACATTGGTTTTAAGTTTAAAAATTCTGACCCAGCCACTATTATATCGACACTCCCTACGTATAATCCCGTATCTGCAAACATGAGAATTCACATGAGTGCATTTCAAAGATTAATACCTAACTTATCATACAATGTTTTCGATAAAAACAGTTTTAACTCTCTCCTGAACCATTTCAAAACACGGTCGATATTTAAATATGTCGCTTCCTAATAACTAATTATTTAATTCATAAGAAATTGATGTCAAATGGCTAACACGAAATCTATTTTGATCAAGAAACGTTGGTAATCATGTTCGTTTAATTTCATAATACTGAGAACGTTCCTGCAAACTTAGCTTCCTGTTCCAGGAATGAAAATATCAATATTATTATGATTGATCAACATAAATTGTAAGCACTTCCTTTGATTCCCATCGTGCACTCAAAATTAAATACGGTTGTTTAAGACTAGTTGATAGTTATAACTCTTCTCCGCCAAAGTGTATACTTAAGAAAAGTGTATTTAAAGTTCTTATATTATATCGATACTTCAGTTCTAAGTAATGTAACAAGTAAAAAAATTGCAGTTTTCAAGTAAAAAATTGCAGATTTAAGATAAATATGAAGAAATGCTTTGAATATTGATATCTATCTGTTTCAAAATATAACAAGTGGCAATCTGTTGTTATCTTAGAAGGATAGCAGTTATAATTACTTTAGATCCAAGCTGTAACAACTACGAAAATCTCGTAAAAACCTGTAAAAACTTAATAAAAAAATGAGATAATTCTATAAATTCATTAAAATCTACAAAAATTATATGTACAGTAGACGATTAAACATGCGAAAAATCTTATTTATAATCTCAGAACTATGCTTTTTGAGTTGTAACACTTTGAAACTGGGGTATCAATATATTATTACTAAGTAGACTGTATTTTATTTAATAATACAAAAAAAAGACTTAGGATAAAATTAATGAATTGTGATAACTTGGTAAATTAAGAGAAATTCAACATAAATATTTAATAACCAAACCAACGTACGCGACGCAAACAATAATACAATATTAAAATAAAAAAATGTTAAAAATAATTAATTTTATCAAATACTGTCCTACTGTGTGTTTTTATAGCATTTTGCCATAGACGCAGTTTTATCTCAATCGATATTATTAAATTATACCTTCTTTTTAGTTTCAAATATTTTAATTTATTTAATCTTAATGAATTTATGCTTTAAAAAAATGGATTTCATTTATATAAAAAGTTTTGGTTCAAGCTTTATAAAATGATTATAAAAGGAAGTGAAAAAATACAGTCAAAACATCACGTTATCAGTTTTATGGGCGTATATATAATATTATAAATTGTGTGGAATAATATTGCTGAAGATTAATTAGGATTTAGAAATTTCTTAAATCCAAAAATGTCTTAAAATTTAATTTCCGGCATTTTTAAAGTTACTGTGGTTTTGCGACATGTGAAAATTTATAAATAAACGGCGGAACTTTCATTGGAAAGTTATATAAATTCCCTCGTTCGGCAATCAAAACAAAAAGGAGCAGCAAACGCGTTGCACAGATCGATGGTTCTACGCAAAGGAGGAAGAGAACATTTTCCTTCCATTTGCGAGAATGGCCGGGGACGGGGGGCTGGAATTTCGAAATGGTCGAATCGTAGCGCCGTAGAGCGTCGTCGTAGCGCGTAGCTCTTGTCACGCTCTACGCCAATAATTCATTGAAACCCTTCAAATCCCTTCCAATCCGTAATACAGACATATATGTATCAGGAAATATACCAATGCTCTCCTTTAAAATATGATATTATGATGCAGAACGTTTTTACAAACACCAACATACGTATTGACAGATATATTAGTAGATATAAAACTGCGTACACATTTACTATCGACATAAAAGTAGAGAAAAATAACAATAGAAAGGATTTTTGTTCCACAAAAATTATATAATATAGTTAAAAACTATTTCGGTATCACGCTATATATATACCAGTGACGGGCGGTGTCTTTTCAACTATGGGATGCTGTCCAAAAAACGACTAATGTTTTGTAATTTTACTTTATTATCCACTCTTTTTTGCAAAATTCATCGATAATCACAGCGAAAAAAATGTTATTTATTGACAGTTTTTATTATTAATGACCTAATTCATTTTTATGTATTCTAAACTATTCATTTCTAAGTTAGTATAGTTCATGGTTGTATTTTGACATTCTGAAAATCGATCAAGAATGAAGCATCGATATGTACCGTATTAGCCGGAATAGAAGGCCAGGTTTTTATTAAAAATAGCGACACGAAAGATGGGTCGCCTTATATTCGAGTCTCACACAAATGAACAATAAATTGACTCCCTATATTACTTCCATCACAATATATTTTAATGAGGTAAGTTTTTTTCACAAAAGGCGGATTTAAAAAATGGGAGTCGCCCAATAACACGGTCGCTCTGTTATCGGGTCAATACGGTTTATAGGTATATAACTATAGTTTTAACGTTGGCGTGACATATATTTAAATATATAAAGAGTTGATTTTTCTACCGACGGTCAGGTCAACAGGAAACGCAGAATATACTAAAATGGATGAATTATATAACTATGGTTTTGACATCGGCGTGAATTATATTGCATTTTACAAATCAACCAGAAATCAAAGCTCATAGACGATCTTCAAGTGCAAACTGTTTTTTTTTTAGTGCAAAGAATTCTAGTCTTGGGTAATTAAAAAGATTAACGCTGATGTGTTAAAGGATGCGCCCAGAAAAGGGTGTTTATCCTATGCGGTCGATTTCGGGTAGAACGCAACATTCTGAAATTGATTTCACTGTAGATAATGCAAAAAGATAGTACCAGACGTAAATTATATTTGTATGTGAGAATTTATATTTTATGTTACCACAGTTACCACACACAGAAATAAGAAAAATTAATTTATCATTCACTCTTTGATAATGTCAATGTTTTCTCCTCTGTTGAAAGAGATTGTTGCAATTCTCCGACTTAGCATTCATAATATTCAACTATATGAATAAACCGTGCTGTAAGATGTTTTCAGAACTGTTTGTTTTAAAACATGGCTTGAGGCCATTTAACTCGTCGTAGGTTTGGAAACAAAATAGGGAAGCAGAAGTTTCTTTGAGTGCAATGACTATTATTAATGAAAACAATAGTAAATAACTGTAACATTCGTCTAGTTACTGTAAACGATCAATCTATGAAAGTTCGCTGGTAATTTGAAAGCGTATTTATAACAAAAATATCTGACGATAGATAACCGACAATGCTTCTTAAAGAGATGAAACACGCGAGTAATACAACAGAATAACAAAGTTGACAATTTTAATTTTATATCGTAACACGTATCAATTGATTTAAGTATGAAATCATAATAATATTATTCCACTTCCTGTCTGTTGTATACATTGCCAGTTTTTTTTTATTTTATTAAATTAATTTCCTACTTGTCTCTTCCACCAACCAGAAGGATTCTCCGTATATGCTTCGAGTAGGGAGCACATACGGTTAAAACAAATAATTATACTTAATTAAAACCTCTAGTCAGCAAAGAAAAAAATGTTTAAATATATCATTACATTTTTAAAAATTGCGATATCGACCATTATGTCTTATAAAAGGATTTTTTTAGATATCGTCATTATATATGTAATAAGCAAGGTAGTTTAACTGACAATAATTTCGCACTTTACGGTAGACGTTTATTACAGTATTATAACATAAAATACTTTTATACATGAATCATACCAAATAACACGTTAAACAGATTTTTTTCCAATAATATAATGTCAGTATCGCATAATTGTCAGTTTTTCTCACACCCTTAATGGTTTCCTAGAACTACACTTGAAAGGAGATGGAAAATTTTGAATATAATGTAAAGCCTTATTTTAACAAAAAATTCTTATTATTTTAATTATCAGTGACATTAAAACGCTGTTTAAGGCGACATTTGTTTCTCAATTTCAATAAATTTGCAACAAAAGTCTATTATTACAAAAAATATTGCAATGTATTGCATATTTTATACAAAACTAGTATATTTTACCAGGCTTCGCTCAAGATAGGGGTCGCTTATATTAGTTGATTTAACACTTTTCACTTCCTTTTGGGAATACTTCTTGTAAAACCAACGAAATGAGAATTTCACTCTTTTAAGTTTTATAATTTTAAGCGAAGGATAATTTTCCGCTCAATCTTTCGATTTTTTACAAATTTTACAATTCAAATGAAAGATTATTATTTGTGACATGAATAGTCGCTAAGCCAATTCATCTCAGATTGAGTTGGTATGACGTCATAAGGAATTATTTTAGTATAGAGCGGTTGCTAAGCAACTATTTGCTATTATTTTTTCTGATGCTTTTCATTGAGAAGTCAAAAATATTTCAGTTAAAGATTAAAAGTTAAGAATTGAATGTTGGAAATAGCGCAGTTGACCTAAAAAAGGCAGATAATAACAAATTAAATGTGAAAATTTCACGTCGCTACTGTACACCGTTTGGGAGTTCTTGTGACCGACAGACAATACGAACATATAGATTTCTACATGTATTGTATGCTATATAGTAGAGATAACGTGGCAAAACAAATTATTTGTATACGTTTACAATTTAACTAACGCAATCAAAATACCCGTCGTATGTTAATGACATTTGGTCACCGGTATTAATAACATGTTAAATTATTGAAAAGCGTAAATTGTTATCAAATATCAACTAAAATATCACACTATGAAATCAACGATATGCATTTTTATTCATTAAATTGTTTGACAAATAAATATATTTAAATTATATTGTATATAACAAGCTCTTATATACAATATAAATATACTATCTCGTTTAACTTTGAGAGAAGATCACGGTGAAGACGAAATGGCGGATTTGGACGCATGCGCTGTAAGACTGCGATAAACGTCTTGGGCCGAAAGGTTTTTACGTCTTTAGTGGAGCTTATTTTGGGGTATACCCCATTTATTCGGGGATTCAAATAATTTTCTGTCATTTATAACGTAAGATGACGAATGTATATATAACAAGAAAACCACGCGCTATTAATAATAATGATACAAAGGCAATGAATGCAGCTGGACAAAAATATTTTGAAGTAAGTAAATATTAGATTTTGTAATATGGCATTTTTATGTTTACTCTAAAAACTATTGGTGTTTAATTATCTGTTTTAATAATGTAGAAAAACAGAACATATAAACGCAATCTTAACGAAAAAATAAAAACACACTTATAGGAAATTATAAATAATATTTTATTAAAACGATATTAAAACTTTTTCCAAATAATAAGCCAACGCTAAAAAGCGACTTACGCAACAGTGGTTAATTTGTCTAATTTTTTGTTCATTGACTGTTCATTTTTGACGTAATGGCAGTATACCACTAGAGGTCAGTAACAAAACGTAACTTATTTATTATATCAACGGTGTTTCGGTCCAATTGATGTAACCCTCAAAAAATACGAACGTGAGTTAACGATTCGATCGCATTTTAAAGACAACAGAGCAGGTCTCGGCCAAATGATGTAAATTGGAAAAATAAATTGACCATATTTTTGAATAATTTTATATTGGTTTTAGGTTTAAAAATTCTGACCCCTTACGTCATTATATCGACACTCCCTACATATAATCCTGTATCTGCAAAACATGAGAATTTAGAAGAGTGTATTTCAAAGATTCGGAACGCAACTCGCTACATAATGTTTTCGATAAAAACAGTTTTTACTCTCTCTTGAAGAATTTCAATTTTGAGGGTTATATCAATTGGCCAAAGTGTGGAAAATACTTCGTAAATTCCGCATGGTTTCTATATAATACGATAAAAAAATTAAAAACTATAATTTATTATAATGTTGAAGTTTGAGTAAAGTTATTGCTTCGTAGAAAGAGCTGTATTAAATATTATTTAAAAGAAAAACGCAACTAAGATATTGTAAATTGTTCTTCATTTGGAAATTTAATGGTATGTCATTACTTCAACGACACATACAATATGCATTTCCTGTGAAACTCCATCATTCGTTTGCATTATGTGGCTCTGAGAACGATTCGATGTTTCTTGAGAAAATCTATTGTGAAGTGGGAAAACATTTTTACATTATTTGTTGCTGGCACATTTTCCCCGACAATGGGATATTATGAATAATGATAGCTGTGAGAAAATAAATAAATTCTGCAGAAATAATAAATAACAATAACATCCACGCAGCGCGTCTCGATTCGCGAGAGTGTGGCAACAAAAATAATTACTATTGCTCGACTTTCCGATAATAGTTCGCCGAGCGGAAACACAAATCGTATTTTGGTGATCAACCGATGTGAACGTATTTTATTATGCTACCGTCAAATTGTATAATTTGCACACGTAATTGACTAACCAGGTAACACTATTTATTTGTTTTTGACCACTCTATTTGTACATGTAAAATTGGACGTATCGACCTATACTGAACGCTGGAAGTCAGGTTTTGATGATTTTCTGTTTTAAATGTAAAAAATTATGCAGATTAGCGCTCTGCGTACCGGTAAGACGCATACAGTCATATGATTTATTATCATTATTTTTTTATTCTGGTAAAAACCATGATAAAACTATAACTAATCAATACCAAAACTTATAATTCGTATATCAAAAAGATTATTTTTTATACTGTACAAAAAATCTTTTTAAACTTCAAACAATTTTACTTTTGAGGGATGGTACTTTGAAAAAAAAATAGCGCTTTAAATGCGATTATCTCAGAAATTGTTTTTACGACTTAATACCTTCTGTGAGCACATCTTTGAAATATACATATATATGTCTCACAAAGTTTCCAGTAAAGATACTAACTGCCTAGGCACCTAATATCAACAAACGGACCAAGTCGCTAACAGTATTTGATTACAGTCCTTTTTTAGGCAGAATAAAAATAAAAGAAATCAGCGTAATTAAAAAAAAAATATATTGTATGTATTGAACATATTTAAGGCGTCATATTTAAAGTGATAGTTACACAACAGTTCACACATGATCCTGATACAAATCACTGGAAGCCGCTGCGGGTAGTGGTGGGTACAACATGCAAATTCAGCAGCCCCACATTCTTTGATCGCAAATTTAATTGTTGAAACAAACTTTTTTAATGTGATAAAATTTATTATGTTTTATAATAAAAACGTGTTTTTTTTTAATGGCACAAAAATATTTTAATAGAGATCGGCTAAAAAAAGCGAGTCAAAAAAAAGAGTTGTAAATGATTGATGAATTGTATAGAAAGTGGTGACGTTAAAAGTTAAATGATTATTTAGTATATAATCAGATAGCCAAGTGAATAGCATCACAAAATACCTAGTTATGAATCTGTCGGTAGCTGATAGGCACACGTGTACATAAATATAAACATTATTTAAGAGAATTTGCTGAGATTATTTTTAGATTAAGTTTCTTCGTACATTTAAACTATTGGTCCAACGAAAATAATCGTACAAAACGCAAATTAATAACGTGTGACCGATACTCGTGCCAGACTAATAAAAGTGGCTAATTATTATACATTCGTGGATGTAAAATTGTTACTTTAAAATAATTTGGACATCGTAATAAGAATACACAACACCAGGTCCTGTAAACGAGTGGTCAAAGCTCCTGTGCGTTCGTCCAATCGGTTGACAATATAATCAATCGATAAATTGATTTGTGTAGTACTATTCCTTGACCCATTCTTGTATACTCGACTATACTTGACCCATACTCGACGAAAAGAAGAATTATTGAATGATTAAATAAAATCTAGTAAACTAACCTTGTCGGGTACGTGGCGCACTGGTCAACTTCATTGGCTACGGTTGCGGATCTCATGAGTTCGAAAACCAGTTCAGACTATTTCATTAATTGATTTTTCAACCGTTTTTTAGATATAATTTAAGACATCGACTCAGGATGCTTGATGGAATTTCAATATAAAATTTGAATTGTTGAGAGAAACCTGGGTCGTTAGTGACGAAATAATGGAAATGTACAAAATCTCAACAATTAAAATTCGATTTATAGATGTATATTCTGTCTAAAAAGTAATGTTTCTTTGAATAACCATGCGTCAACGATTAACTTCAATAAACAACACGTTGCTTTGTGATGCATTAACTCGTTTACAGAAATTGATAATTACAGGATACATAATAAATATTAATTGAAGAAGCAAAACGCAAACATTATAAAAGAGGAATGCGTCCTTCGCAAACAAGTCGCGCGAATATTTAGCGTACATACTTACCCAGACAACTCGACAACATCCTCTCCTCATTGCAACAAACAACGTTATTCGACATTACCTGAAACAAAGAAGAAATAATGAGTTAGTTGTTTCATATTATCACAGAATAAAACACATTTACAGCATACCATGTAACTTATAACCAGTGGTCTTCAAACTAAAAACATACGTAAGATACTTTTGTAATCTACAATATAATCACATCCTTAACGAGCTACCAATTCCGAGTCAAACTTATCCCAATTTACCACGTAGGGATTATATAAGTAAAATAAAGCAATCACTGCGGCATTTCATCGTCACCAGGAACGCGACAACCAGTGTTGGGTCCTGGCTTTCGATTACAGCTCTCTCCGCCTGTATCTATTGAAAGTGGTAGTAGTCCTCCAGCTCGACAAATCACGCAGACAACCGTCATCAACAGCTCTGCCCCGTCCAGTCAGCGAATTTTCCGTCTACCTATTCTTCTGCACTCTGTATGATAAGTTTATTTAATTTTTATTTTAGCCGATTTCATATTACGTTTATTACAAGTATAAAATACAATTTTTTTATAAGAGCTTGTCAAAACAGTTTAAAAGTTGTACATATATCAAAATACGAGGAAATTATATGATATACAATCATTGTACTCCATCAAAAGAAACTTATTCAAGCTCCTGAAAATGTCAACACGAACTACCGGTAGCTCGCTATCGACAGTTTGACAGCCGCTGTCCAATATAATAGTGAGAGATATTATGCCGACAACGAGAGGCTGAAATAGCTATCAAGTATATCTTATATTTATGTAGAACTAAATGCTTTACTGCAAGTATTTATTTAAAAAAATAAAACGTAATTCATTTGTACTACTTCCACATATTTATAATGATCAGGACCGGTTTCGCTCATCACGAGCATTATCAACTGATGATAATGCTCGTGATGAGCGAAACCGGTCCTGATCATTATAAATATGTGGAAGTAGTAGAAATGAATTGTGTTTTATTTTTTAAAATATAATGTCTTTCCACCGAGAATTGACAGTGAACACCTTAAAAATACAATATTATTTAAATGCAAAACTCATGCAGATATTTTTATTTTGTTACCAATATAATGACGGAAATGAAAAAATGACGGTACATAGCAATCCCTAGTGAGCCCCTTATTTTAAATGTATAGCTTTTGACAGTACATGTGTTGGTATGTTTGTTGAAAAGCCAAACAACAAACCAACAGTAAGGCCGATGTGAGAGATTCTTTTAGTCGTTCTGTTGACACACTTCCGGTCTTTCTTTCCAATACGCTTCACTGAAAATGTGTTTTTACAATCGACAGTCAAGTATTAGATTAGACAAGCTTGACCCAAAGCGAGACAAACCTAACTGAACTATTGCTCATATAATAAACGGCGATGCTGCAGTATAAAATGTACTAATTTATGTACAGTTTATACTATGAAAAAGTAATCATTATGGAGAGACGTTGGAACTGGCTGCCTCTTCTTCCGACCTGTGGGATTCCGACGTCCTGTAAGACCATCGGGTACTATCCATATGATGTACTCGGCGGAGCTGAGGGACTATCATGGGAGATATCATGGGAGGAAGCAAAACGATGGGTGGGTGACAGGGAATGAATCCGATCCTAATCATTATAAACATGTGGAAGTACTACAAAACATATTGTGTTTTATTTTTAAAATACAATGCCTTTCCACCAAGAATTGACAGTTAACATCTTAAAATTGATTAAAAAGTAACTTTCGTTAAATGCCTCTCATTTTAGATACAATTCTACGAAAAATTATGTTATGTTATTAAACATTATTTATGTGTAAACGAATAAATCCTTAGATATACAGATACTATCTTTAGAGGAGGCTATCAGTTGAAAACGAAAGTTGATTGTGATATAACATAATAGGTTTACTCGGTTTTTTTTTAAATATTTATTGATAAAATAATAACACAATAAACTTAAAGACAATTACAGCGAATTTATATGTGATTCTAAAAAAGTATGCAGCCAACATCAAATCATCGACCAGCACCCGTCAAAACATTCGCAGCTATATCACCGCGTGGATATCACACGCGAAATATTGTTTTCTGAATATGTATGACTGATAATCCGGTAAGGAAGAGGTTCTATATACGTAACCATTGTGGCTTCACCCAAGTTCAAGTCCTGAAAGACTGTAACACCAAAAGTTATTTTTAATTTAAAATTTTGATGAAGGCCATGATATCTTATTTTTGAGTTCTAGAGTGAACGTGAAGGTAAAATTATTTTATAAAATTACAAAGAATGATGAAGGGTCAACCAACTCATGTTTCCTGCGTTATCCCATAAAAGTAAATTATATTAAGACCGTTATTAATTAATGGGCGACAGTGTTTTAAATTTGGGATGCACCCTCTGGCACGTGACGGCAAATAATGTTTACAAAGGGTTGGTAATCAGCATAGGATCCCCAATACCTGCCTCGACACAACGCAGAGTGAAGAGTTTTAGTAATTTTATTGTCACGTGGCATAGGGGATGCGGAAGGGTATATTTTGGCATCCCCTCGCGACTCGTTGACCCCCATTGGGTCCCGACAGACCCACAAAACTCGACCGGCCCGCAACCTTCAGAAAAGACAGCACTATACTATCGAAGTGAAAGCAGGGATTACCAAATGTTGAACTCCTGGTTCGCAATTTAATAACAAGGGTCATCAGCAACTGTCGGTTTTTATACTGTATCCAATCCCAATTCGCCGCATGTGGACTTCTAATTAATATTATCAATGACATGAGACATTGCAATATATATTTTAAATTTTTGTTTTATGAATCTAATTCAATGTTATTACTGAAATTCGTGGCTTCTACATAAATTTCTTATTATTTTCAAATATCCTTTGATATTTCTTACCATTATTTATGAAAATTTACTTTTTTGTCACGATCCCAACGTGGATCATATGTCCTCGTAATGGAGGTGTCTTAACAGACGTTTTCTACGACAACTGCTTGTTACTCAGTTGCTTAAATTGTCTTTTTCGAAAAAAAAGAGATATAAGGGTAGGGCTAGGACAGGAACAGTAATTAGCTAATCGCTCTCGCTACGCCCCGTTTTTTAGGATCGGATGGGTGGGAGGGAATATGCCTACAAACAGAAATCGATTTATGAAACTCTCCGTACCGGGATTTGAATACGAGACATCCGTAACCGTAGCCAATGACGTTGACCGATGCACCAAGGACCCGACATTATTACTGACCGTATTTTTCTGAATATTTAACGACATAAGGCCTATTGTAACTTTTGCATCATTTAAAAAATGTTGATTGATGAAAACAATTAATATTCAAAAGAATAACCAGAAGACTGCTGTCACTTTTGATATGTAATGCATCAATGAGCCACCAAGATATGATGTTAAAGCAAAACTATTTACTATTCCAGCCAACTGGGTCGAAAAAATATTATAAAATGTTCCTCTTGTGTAGAAATTATAATTGCTGTCAAAAGCTTTGTTTTTATAATCACAGACAAAGTTAATCAGTTTTCTACCTAATTCTTTTTACTTAACTGATTAATATTCTATTAGTAGTATCTACGTGGATCTTTCATATTGTCGTTGTTCTGGAAGAAGATTCTAACCGAAAACTACTAATTTTGAGTAATTGAACTTTGAATTTTGTCAAATTTTTGAAATACTATACATTTTCATTTTTTCTGTTTGTACAAAACTGTTTCTAAGTAAAAGTGGACGGTTTTCATAAATTGATCTTTCAATCGATTTATGGATTTCTGTTCGTAGTCTGAGTGTTTGTGATGTCTAAAACTTCCTCCCACCCATCCGATCTATTCTAGCCATATAATTCTATCCCTACTCTCTTCGAAAAAAGAGAGGTTGAGAAACAAGCCGTTCTCATAGAAAAATTCTGTTGAGATACCTCCATTAGTAGACCATAAGCTCCACGTTGAGAGCGGATATGGAAAAATAATAATTTATAAAAATAAGTGTGTTCTTCCATTCGATAGAATTTGAAATAAGGAATATTTTGATACAACTAACTCAATATGTCATTTTTTCAATTTAGTGTTTTCTTCCAAAACAGCGACGATATGTTAGCCTAATTCTGATAATCAAACTGTAACACATAGTCTATAGTTGTTGTCAGTTCAGTTAGTTTCATTTGATATACTTAGATTTATTCTTAAATGTTTCTTAACTCTATTTATGTACTTTTATATTGATATTACTCCGATTCAAAAGTTGAAATTAATATGTAATATAAGTGAGTAATTTTGACATCGCGTGCAATATATTTGTATTATATATCTTTATGACATACCCACACGACACAGGCTTCGCAATAAGTCCTCTTATTTGACAGTGGGCGCGAAAATAACACAGGCAACTCAACTGAAGAATTATTAAATGGCGATGCTGCAGCGGTCGTAAACATAAACTGAAGACGTTTTTTAACGACCATTTCCATCATCCTACCAGTCACTGTATCGGTTCAAGTCATACCTACACAATCGTAGAGTCAATCAAATTTACAACACTTTAAAACATTTCGATATAAATTTTTTTAATCAATTTAAAGATTTATATCTAAATTTATAATATCTGTAATGATTTCGTTATTACTCTCACTTCTTATGGCAACCACGTGTCGCCTACATAATTTGCTTTTATGCATCTGTTACCGACCGTTTCTTTAATATTTACCGACCGTTAATTGAATTAGATACTGACCAAATAGTTAGTTGCCAAACATCATATACCCTCAATCTCTCGGAAAAGAGAGATTGAGCAATTAATTCATTTAAAGGCAGTAACATTTAAAATTATAATACTTATTTTGAGAAGCTCCATGAAGGGAAAGGACGTGGTTTTTAAAATATAAATATCATACGAAAAAACGACGAAATCATTTTTTTTTGTTAGTATGCTTTGATGATTTTAAGCTGTCAATTCTAGTATGCACACTTTTTATCACCTACAAATCTGTTATAACTATAATTTGTGAAAATTTTGTCCAAGAAAGAAAGCACGATAAGTTTGTATAAAATAAATTGACACTTCAGATACGTTTGAATTTTCATAAGTACTGAATATATATTGTATAGAAAAAGTTATAGGGAATCGCTTTAAATCATGATATTTCGTTGAAGGTTTTTGAAACAAACATAATATTGCATAGAATATCACTTTTAATGTGTGACCTGTCCATTTTTGCTGGAAAGATATTACATTTTCAAAATAAAACACAATTTTCTCTTCGCAACTTTATTCTTAAACTTTCCCATTTGGTATTTCTGAAATGAAAATTTATAATTAAACTTAGTGTGGTTAAAGTTTCAACTTAAACCCTCTTAGTGTGGTTTAAACATTGATTTCAGATGAGTATTTATCGATTTGTAAGACGTCCTTAACATTCAAATTGTAAACTATTTAATTTAGTGAATATATAATTTGTTTGATCATCTGTAGATTCTTGTCATGGCTCTTAAACCAATAGTTTGATATACCTGGTAATAAATATTAACTGATAAAATATATATAGCATTAAGATTTAATCGGCGAAATCGGTCATGATCATTATAAAAATATGAAAGTGTTAAAGTATATAAAATAAATATTTTTCATTACGATTTCTGTCTGTGCACTAATTTCAGTAATACAGTAAAAGTAACAATACATTTTTTTTTTTAAAAAAAAGTAAGATTTTTATTGCATTTTTCTTGACTAATGTCACTTTGGGTCGTTTTAATGACCTTTTACGCGTTACAGATATGTTAGTAAATGAAAAATTTCATGACGTGGTCAGCATGTTGTTGTGTGAATTATGGTTATCACTTTAAGTGACAACGCAACGGATCGGGTGGGCTCATAAAGCAACGTCTTATGTTACGCCCCAATTAAAGCGTTTTAGTTGAGCGTCTACATGTCAGTTAAACTGAAAGTTGGAGGGAGGTGGCAAATAAACTCCGCTCATATACACAGTAGCTTATATCGAGACTATACAGGCATAACGCATTAAGTCAGTTTTGTGTGATTTTCTCTTTTAAATATAAAAAAATGTAGCCAATTTGACGGTGTATGTACCGGTAGAACGTATGAAGTCATAGCGACACTAACTACGTATATTCAAAGATTCATAACGCAATTGCAAAGTAACGACTGCATGTATATTCTTCAAAATTGGGACAGTGCTACTATTTTTAACTAATTTTTCTTGTTGTTTGGTGTCTAATCACATATTTGGCACTTACGTGTGAGAAGACCCCGGATCGAAGAGAGGCGAGCGGCTGGTTATCCGTAGTCCTGGAAGGGCTGATCTCAGACAAACACCATTTCAGATCCGGTTCAAAACTTATTTATTTTCCATTCAAGATGCAGTGGTTTAACATTACACAAATATATAAATCTTAACACATAAAATTGATTCTACATTTACATTTACTTAGCAACTGAATTTACTTTAAGTTTTAATATAAATGACACAACGAATTTAAATTAAATCCAATGCAAATCAAAACACAAAAACAAACAAACAGTTCACATCGTCACATCACCTTCGTCGCGACGAGACCTCGTTCGTCCGACTCGGCAGCTCGTCATCGACTGTCTACCAAAATTCAAAAAAACTCCGTGCAAAGTTGGAGCTACCCTTTTCCGTAAAAATGGACTCGTCCAGCGGCCGAAGCCCGGGGGCTTCTTAAACGCCTGGCAACAAGAAAGAGCGTATTCTGCGAATTATTGCTGTTTGCCGCAGGCCGATTTCAGTTCAGGACACTAATGACACTTATACTTAAGAAAAACCAGGGTGTGTCACGTGATTACACGTAGAGAGTGTCGATAGGATATTATGTCTTTGAAAAAAAACCAGTATAAAGTCATATCGCCATTTTTTTATTCTATCAAAAAGCATGATATAAGTATAACTTATCGATTTCAAATTTTATTATTTGTATGCCAAAAAGATTTTCCTTATAATGTACAAAATTCTTTTTTAAAAAAAGAAAAATTATACTTAAGATAGAAAGTTCTTTAGAGATACAATGATGCTTTAAATGCGATTATCTGTTGGTTCAATTAACTACTTATTTTAGTGTTACAATGGTGTCAAACACCGACTGAAATGGCTAGAGGCATATTCATCAAAAAAAAAACATTTTTTTTCCATTTTTTCGTTACAACAGAAGATCGGTAACATGCCGCTCCGCATACACATAAAGAGTGGAGATAAGGAACCCAACTCGTAGTAAATAAAATATATTAGCGAAATAAGCTTTAATATGCTGATAAAAACAAACTGATTATCATGATTAAAACTAGTAATATATTGCCAAAATAATCAGGATATCGATAATACAGTTTAGAGCCCCTGCAGTAAAGAATATCCCGAGATTGTAATAAATGCCACATAAGTTGACAACGGTGTCCTCGTCCGATGGCGTAACTACCGGATGAAACAACCTCTTGAATAAAAAAAAAAACTACTCCATTGCGATGTACGGAAGAATTTTTTTTGCATTTTAATGCGAAAAGCGTCGCTAGCTCTCCCGCTCGGGGAATAATCCCATAACTGTTGTGTGGCAACACTGATATCAATTCTGTATTTTTTTAATCCTACTTTACCAGTGTACGCAATTTTATTGGAAAATCATTTGAGCCTACGACGAATACGTCACATGTTTTTGAGCGTACTTGTGCAGAAATTAATTAATTGCAAAAAAAGTCCAAGTGACTGTGGCTATTTTCGAATTTCAACTTTTAACATTATTAATAATTAATTGAGTATAATTTGTGGATGTTACATGAGGTACGGTCCGCGGTGATATTTTCAACTTTAAACATTACTTAGAATCAAAATAACGCCAACGTCTAAATGGCATAATTTAAGCGCCTTTTATCTTGGGCAAAGCCGGTTAATAAATCGTCGTTGTTTTGGAAGAAGACACTAACTGAAAAATACTAGTTTAGAGTAATTGGACTTTGAAGTTTGTCAAATGTTTGAAATAGTTTACTTTTTTATTTAGTTTGTTTATACAAAACCGTTTTCAAGTAAAAGTAAAATTTTATAAAAAATAAATGTGTATAACTTATTTTTATTATTATTTTACGTGTTAATAGTCGATTACCAGCTGTCGAGCCTGGCTAGCCGCCTCGTGGCCCGCACCGGTGACGATGTGAATTGTTTGTTTTGAATTGGACGTAATTTAAAATCGTTTGTCTTGTCATTTGCTTTATAACTGAAAGTAAATTCAGTCGTTAAGTAAATGTAAATGTAGAATCAATGTTATGTGTTAGGAATAGTATTTTTGGGTATTGTAAACCACTGCATCTTCGATTAAAAATAAATAAGTGTTGAACCGGATTTGAAATGGTGTTGGTTTCAGCCAGCCCTTCCAGAACGTTCAATAACCAGCCATTCGCCTCTCTTCTATCCGGGTCTTCTCAGATGATGAATGAATGATCTATTATATGTTATTAAAGTTTTTTTCAATACATACTTAAATGTATATTTTTTCCTAATTTTGTATGAACTTCAAACCTCGTATAACACGACATTTTTGTGGAACCATATGACCGTGTTATACGTGGCCATAGTGCACTAGTTATCGTATACAATATAGAAAGTTGAAAGTTAATCTTGTCTTTTTCCTCGTTATAAGTATTTTTATGCACAGCAACGTTGTAAAGTTAGCAGACCAATTATTTAGTGTAATTTTATCGCGAAAATTTCCGCATATTATTTTTTTTCAATTTGTACAAGTTTGTATTACTACGAGAGGATCATTATATATTGTTTGAGGAAACAGGGCGGAATTTCTTCCGCGACTCATTATTTCTTGCGCGTAAAATGCGAGAAATATTACCCGGCTTGTAATTTTTTCTATCCATAATGTGATGGTGATGATAGCAGAGGTTTTCTTTTGAAAGTTAAGGGTGGATAATGAACTTCGTTTGTTCAAGAGACAATGATTTATGACTCCCTTCGCCCCCTACAAAAGTAATCGTAGTCTGTTTATCAGAAGGAAACGTAATAAAAATGCGTGACCATCCGTTATTTTAGAAATGCGCTGATTATTTTACGTTGTTATTTTCTTCTGTACTCTAGTTGTACTCCAAAACTTTCGATATATATCGAAGGCCTAGTTCCATAGTGATACAAATAGAAATTTGTAGTTTTGAGATACGGCCGATCAAAGTTTTGACTCATCTAAACTGACTCGTTAAAATTGATGTCTTATTATTTGTAGTACTTTTTTATTCAAATAGGTGGTCAATAGTTTATAGTTTTAGGATTAAAGGTTGTTTCTTTATGGGAAACTACGATTCACAAAAATGTATTTCCATAATACGATATTTCGATATGTATGTATATGGAACTGAGAAATTATTCAATTTTGCTCATTTCCAATCCATTTCAATATCTGCCTTTTGAGAGAAAGCCTGTACATTTTACAAGCTGCACTTTTGTGGGAATGTAGAAGAGCGGTGTTCGAATATAATGGCTAACTTAACACAAAACAGCAATTTTTTGGCTTATCATCCTATGGAACTGGGCCACCGATATATAGCATATAGCTTGGCAAAAATAGCTTTGTGTGGTATATTCAGTAGGGATTCCAAAACGAATATCCGAATATATTCGGCCTTTTTTGAACGATTCGATATACGAATATTTGGGCAACTTTTAATGAAATATTTTACACAATCAATGAGAGATCACAGCATAATTTCACCAAATTTCAAGAACGATATTGAATACCCCATATAGCGGTTTTCTTTTGTCTTCACCCAACTCGGCCGCTTGCAATATCTTATCATAAATAAAACTCTTTAGACGTGCCGAAATTTCAATAATTGAAAAAAATACCGTATGAGTAATCCGACGCAGCTGCAAATTTTATTTTAGTATTTATTAATTATTCAAATCGAATTTTTAATATTATTTTCATACTTCAGAAACTATTCGTTATCCGAATAGTTGATAATGTATAATAGTTGGAATCCTTAACATCTACTCAGAGGGTAAGGTCAAATTAACTTCTTATTCTATCGGATAAGGAGTTCGTGTTAGTTAATAATAACATAAATGACATCCGTTCTTTTTAATGCAAACATTTAAATCGTTTTTAAAATCAATGCATGAATTCTGTGAGCTTTTCGGGATTCAAGCTTTTCATCACCAAACCGAGTAGAACAAAGGTGATTTACCACTCTGCTTCAGAACGGACAACTTTCGCTGCAAATAGCGAATGAAAAAAATAATAAATATATTACATAAGAGTATTCGTGTTATTCGTAATAAAATGAATAACATAACGATTTGTTTAATTAAGTATAGGCCAAAACTACAGAAGTATTTAATTAAAATGTTAACTATACGTGTATAGATATGGGCAAACTTCACTTCAAGCGTAGTTTTACAAGACATTAGGTAAAATTTCAATTTGTGAAAATATTTATTCATACCTGTATGAAAAAACGTTACATATAAAAGGAAAAACATTCATTGAAACGACAGTGAAATGTAATGGAAATTTCCCGCAGAGCGTTCGCAGAATTTAAAGCACCTCCCCGTCTGCTAGGAATCATTTCCTATGAGTTTTATAGAAAAACGTTGTTAGCCTAGTAGAAAAAAGCCCCGAGCTCGAAAGACAAATAACATGACTTTATTTTAAAATTCATAAAGTTGTTTCTTTTTTAAAGTCAATGAAACAATTCCCGGGCGAGGACTTGACTCTTACAATAATAAAAAATGCGAAATAAAAATGTGTTACTGACATTTTATAATAGAAAGAAATTACATTACGAAAAGCTGAAATGAACGCTTTTCAATTTTTACACAGATTATTGAAACAACTAATATTTTACACAGATTATTGAAACATTATATTTTACAAGTTATAACATTTTGTGTGTATTGGATGTTTTTATTATTTTTTATCGTCTTTTGATGTTTTTTGTTGTATTACACGACGATAATTTGAAATATACATGAAAAATTATTTATTAACTTTCCACCATAATTAAATTGATGTAACTTAATTATAAGAAATCTACATGAAATAAATAGAAGATTTTTTCATTGTTATATGTTGTCGATTTTTTGGAACTGTCGATAATGCAGATATCTAGAGATTTTTTATATACAGTTTAATTTATTTTTGAATATAATTATCTCAACTATAAAATACTCGTATTATAGCTTTACACTAAAGCATACACAGTAGTTTATGTTAAAAAACATGAACTTATGTATATAACAGTTTTCATATCACTACGCCTTTTCCTTCCTTATGCTACCTGCTCTACCAATCTAAATTTTAAACGATGCAGACTAGAAAAGTATTTTTTATATTGTATACAGTTAAAAAAATAAGAAACAAATAAAAAGTAGATAAAAACGTTCCACACCGTTTTTCCAAACAATTTATCACGAACTTTTATCCCTTATGTAACGTCAATTGAAAAAATAACCGTGTTGATAGCTTGATATAACGTGTTTATGAAAAAAATGCTTCTCTTCGATCCACATATCATAAATATATTATTCTGGCACGTATATTAGACTCTGAATATAACACGAACATCCTGTTTCATATAAAACTAAATGTATATATTTATATACATCAATAAAAACATATTCATAGCGATGCCGGGGCGTGAGACGAATCTGTAGAACTAACGATCATAGTGGGGGTAAAACATCAATCAATTGGCTTAAGAATGTATACAAACAAATTTGTTGGTAGGAATGTGATGAAGAAATCATTTTAAAAGAGTATAGCTTACTTTACCATCATCGAAGTATATATTGTATTCCAAAACTTTGTCATGTAAACTCGCAAATCCACGATTGTAATGTTTTGCAATTTTCCACAGTAATTAACGAATTATAAAACTGCATAACACCAAGTGGAGGATTAAGCAAATAAAAAGCCAAAAGTGCAACATAAATTTGACGCCTAGTCTTTCAGATAACAAGCGTTCCAAAATTTATTTATAACGTCTCTAGTTAAAATAACTGCTTTCAAACTAATTTTCTTATCACAAATATTTCATTATTAATGTCGATGGCGTTCCAATGAAAGCGTACATTGAAAACATTATATTCTTTATTAATTCAACAAAAACAATTGTTGCAATATTATAAGAATTTTAAATAGATAAAAATAACTACAGAAAACTATAAATTTAAAGAACTTGAGTTATATTTATAATACAAGTTATTTTTGAGGCCCCAAGCGCGCGCCCCTAACCCTTATGGGGTAATCCGCCACTGATTGTAGCCGATTATCTTTTGCACGGAGGATACATTCCAAAGACCACCGTGCAAAAAATAACAGCGTTAAAAAGATAGTTTACATGGAAAAATAATAGTAATAGATAGGTTACAATTTCTAGGACAAAGTATTTTTGTTTTTATTTACACATATCAATCGTCCAGTGCGTTAGTCAGATAACTAAAAAAAGTGAAAATTGAATTAAAAATGCAGTAATATGTAAAAACTTGCGCTATCTCTGACACAGTACTCAGATAACTAAAAATGAGAGAAATGTGTCTCTTTCTGTTTCTTTTCCAAAAAAACATAAATTAGAAGGTCTTCATAATAAAAATTTTAGTCAGAATTTTAAAAAAGGTACTTGTCAAATGGGATTGAATAAATTGAGTCAGTTAATAATAATGCATCGTCTGTCAATAAATGATTACTATTACTTAATACAGTTTTGGCAACTGTTATATAATGACATCTATATGTAATATAAGCACAAATATATGTTTCCAAATTCATTTCAGCCATTATGGAATCCTTTTCTCAAAACCAATGGAAATAAATAAGAAACATAAATAATGTATGGGATGTATTATGTCTTTATTGCAAATATACGATTTTGTAAATCGCTTTTTTTTCCTTCTTTATTCATCAAAACTAATGGCCGATAATATATTATTTCATGTATTTTATTTTATCGTTATTTACTTGTAAAACTATTTACTAAATGTCGTTTATAAATAATGGCATTCGCTAGAAATTCTTAAAGTAGATAATATATTATTATATAACTGAGATTTTCTTGAGTACTCTTGACAACATTCTCCTTAACTAAATGTATAATTGAAACTAGTAATTCTTAAACACTGTTTTATTTTATTTTATCATGTCCGCTCGCAATGTGAAGCATATGATCTCCTAATGGAGCTATCTCAACAGAAGTTTTTATAGTAGAGCTACGTGTTACTCAGTTGCTCAACCTTTTTTATAAGTTTTGTTTTTTGAAAAGTAACAATTATTTACATACCTCATGCTGGGCTACATAGAGCACTGCTTCCCAAACTATGACAAAATTTCCCCCTTGGCAAAATGTTCCAGTAGAGCTAGAAGTATTTATTTATGCATTTTTTCTTAAGCGTGTAAATATTTCTTATACAAGAACACATTATTCGTGTTTTAATTTAAGATATCGAATGAGGGTGCTTGATGGAATTTCTATATTAAATTTGAATTCTTGAAATTTTGTACGTTTCCTCTTTTCAGCATCTTCAATTTTACTATTGGCACTGACTGGAACTGACAGGCACTATTTACTGCCTGTCAGTTCAAGTTCATTCGTGTGCTCTAATGCTAGAAGATGCCGAAAGGCGAAACCCGGGTCGTTAGTGACGAAATACATGGAATCCACCAAATATCAGTTGGCTCTACTCACTTCTTATTAGCTCAATTCATTTATAATATCTAAATAAATAAATAAATACATTGTTATTTTTTACATTAAATAATATGCAGCTGAAAAATTCTTCTTTATTATTTATTATACAATGTCAGTAATGAAGGTTTTTTAGACAATCTTTCTCCGACCAAATTTCAATAAGAAGGCAATGCGTTGTTAAAAAGTGTAAGTTATTAATGATTTATATAAATGATAAACAATCCGAAGTGGGACTTGAACCCTAGACTGCTATAGAATTGCGTCTAAAATAGACCGGTATAAATTAACGCGTTTCATTTTAATGTAATACGTGCTGTGACAAAACATAAAGCACAAAGTACACAAACATAATTAAAAATTATGTTTCGAAGGTAAGAACGTTTTGAAAGACATTAATTCCGGGAAAGTGGTCTGAAAAGTGGAAAACACTCAGCGAGGGTAAATGGCAGGGTCGACGCCCGCATCGCTGAGCAAACCGCACACAAGAGACCAGGCAACACGAAAGGGCGGCCGCATTCGTAAATAGGCACATCAGTAATACAGTGGCTACCCCGACCGCTGTAGCACACGAGCACTGCTGGAAACTGCTCGTAATTTATAAACATGATAGCGGAACTGGGTTGGAATCCCAATCGGGCGATTTTCATAACAAGTATATTGGCACTTAAATTTATTTTATGAGCTGAAATTCAGTGACATTTCCTACCATGCACGATTTTTAAAGATCGAGCGGTTGATTTATAATTTATAACCATTCCTCTATAGAATATACATATCGGCTGTGGAAAAGAAAAATAACGTAACCCAAACACAAAAAATATTGTGTACAGCGCAAACAAAACGTGTATTATTACAGTATGATTATTGAAAAAAAATATTTCGCAAAGACGTAGAGATAAGTCCTTTTGCCTTTCTAACGTCGATATATTATATATATATACATAAATACAGTGTAATAGCACGTTTTCTGTGAGTTATACACAATATTTTTTTGTGTGGGTTAGGTCCTTTTTCTTTTCCAATTTCAATATTAAGGAGAGTTTTGACTGTGGACTTAAAACTAGTCTTTAACCATGTCCGCTCCCAATGTGAACCATATGAAACGATAAACTTCATACGCACCTAAGTCACACTAGCACACTTTTGAACAACAAACATTTTTAGTTTATAACGAGTTTTCTTCAGCTAATATTTAAAATATGTTTAAATATCGCAGAAAGTGCCTTCCTTACCCACTGCAAAGGAAACGGATCATTGTAAAAATTAATTTTTTTAAATATTTAAATACTTTTAAAATAAATCAACACATTTTGGGGTTATATTTTAATGACACTTTTGAAAAAACTGCAATGTTCAACAAAACTTTTCAAACGAAAAAATAGAGTTTTGTTTAATTTTTCTGAACTAAAAATATTCCTTTGCTTTCATAGAATAGATTGCCATCAAAATCTTTATGTGTTTATGTTATGTATCGAGTTATATACGACTCCTACTCAAACATTAAATCAGGTGTTAAACTTAACGAAAACTGATTCCAATCAACCTCTCTTCTGACAGAATAAGGAGAGGGGGGTAAAGAAGGAGCCGGACACAATAGAGGGGGTAGAGTACCGTGTCAATTGCTTTAAACTCTCAACAGTTAAATAACTTATACTATAGTATTACCAACATAACTTGGCGACCGCTGAATTCGGAACTAGAATTGTCAGTTTAGAATAAATTTCTCCAATTGCCATTTTATACAAAATAAATATCTTGTCTACTTTTAATAACCGTCGATAAAATAGCAGTGCTGGAATTTATTAAAATTTCAGTTCTGGTTGAGTATGGCAACATTCCTAACGCGACGGTGGCACCCTCACTAGCGACCAAGATAAATTGGTACATCTATAGTAATTGTTTTCCATGCACAATTTTTAAAACATTTTTTTTTAAATAACCAATAAATATTTTTTAAATATTTATAATAAAAAAACATTACATATTTATTCCACAATATTTATTTAAACAAAACGGCAAGTTTTACTTAGCTGATAAGCATTTTCAACTCATAAAAAAAGTAATATAACAACAGGCTCCTTTCAATTTAAATAACAAATGTAGGTATATGAATACAAAAGTTAGTTTTTAACCTAGAAATTATTATATATAGTATTTACTGGAGAAATTATATAGATAGATACATTGACAGCTAGTTTTCTTCAACAACTACTCTCGTATTAGTCAATATGCTTACAGCGGGAGTGGATATGTTTAAAAGATCCTTCACCATTTTTCCCAGCATAAATCATGAAAGCAAGTTTTCGACTTGACTCGTTCATTCTTCGTTTCCACACAGATGTAGTTCATTCACTGTATACATTAAATTGCACGACTGAGGTAAACAACGAGGGATTAACATCGATTTGTTTCTTAGCGTCACGTAGCGTGGTGGCGATCTCCTCCCAAAATACATAATAATAACATTATGTTTCGGTAGAAAAGGGTTGCGTCGAGGTTTTTAAGGGTTTTATTATAAAGCACGATCCTTCAAGGCAACTATGAGCATCTTCCGTTTCTATTATTTCGTATATATAATGAGGTAGATTCTTCAACTGTCAAAATGTAACCGAATAACTAACTATTTACAACACACACGATATAATATGTTATGAAACTGGAGAAAAAGTGAAACTTACATATTATACTATGCAATATAACATAATTAAATTACATTAATTGCGCGTATGTATTCCTGTTTTATTTGTATTATATTTAGTAATGATTTATAGCAATTTAATAAAAAAAAAACCTGTACCTGAATTGAAAAGCGCTGGTGCTTCCATAGCATTCGAATAGGAGGCAGAGAACTTTTCAATCGATTTATGGTTTAAAATTTAACTTTTTTCCAGTCTTCCCTCCTTCACTATCAGATTGTAAGAAATATTGCGAACGAATACAGATATCTGTCAATCAGCACGATAAATGTTTTAGATAATAAATAATCTCAAATACGTTAATATGTAGCTGTATTATTTTTTAAATTTATTTTCCATTTGACACACTAGTGATAGGCTCGATTTGAAAGGTTTTAAATTACACGGCTTTTTGAAAAATCAAGTAACAATGTAAATTTTGGAGAAAGCTGTATTTCGGTTCTAACACATTTAGTTGAAATGATCTACTATAACTCTATGTGATGCATATTTTTTATTTTATATATATCCTATCTAAAGACGCTTCTGGAAGAGACGAAACACGTGCCTCACGCAACAAAGTTATTTTTAAATTTAATCTTTTTTCTACAAACTAAATAACATCGATCTATTTATCGGCGTCCGTGGCGCAGTTGGTTTCGTCGCTGGCTACGGTTACGGATGTCTCGGGTTCAATTCCCGGTGCGGACGGTTTTCATTGATTGATCTTTCAATCGATTTATGGATTTATGTTCGTAGTCTGAGTCCTCCCTCCCACCAATCCCATCCTCACGATCCTATCCCTACTCTCTTCGAAAAAGAAAAGAGAGGTTGAGCAACTGAGTGACAAGCAGTTCTCGTAGAAAAAAATCTTTCAAGATACCTCCATTAGGAGACCATATGCTCCACATTGGGAGCGGACATGGAAAAAATAATTATTAATAGTATTTGAAATAAACTGCATCATTACTGACTGCATGGAAACAATATACTCTATGCAACAAGCGTTCAAACAAATATTTATTTACCATAATAATTACCGCAATACGAAGGTTACCTAAGTCTCGAATTTTTCCCGGCACTCGAGACATAACGTTTTCGAGTCTCGGAAAATCCCGGATATCGAGATTATTAATTTTTATTTGATAACATAAATAACCAAGAGGTATTATATTCTTTCGATGAAATTTTATATATTATGAACCGTTCCCAGGAATAACTCTCAAATTTATATAGAATTGTTTCCACGGATAGTAAGTATGTAAATATTATTCAATAATAGTCAGTAAAAAAACATTTTCATTGAAAAACGGCCATATTGTTTGTTGTGGTCAATTCATTTACTCTTCGTAGGATTTTTTTGATCAAAAAATAAGAGTTATTTATTGCACGCTTGTTCAACGAGTTACTTTAAATCAGTTAAAATTACCAATAATATACATATTTTATTTCTTTATACCAAATTATAATCAATGGGTGTGTAAAATGTAGGCATTTTCAAAAAAAAAATTAAAATCCCGGGACTCAAGACGAGACAGTAATCCCGGGAATAATTTTCCGGGTTAGGTAGGCAACTAAATATTATAGACCAAAGAGCTTTTTGTACAAGATGACGCAATTCTCTGCCTGATAAAGATGACACAGCCATAGTAGTTATTGTGCGAGACGAAAGCAGTTTGTCGCGAATTAATTGTCACATATTACCGTCAAATGAAGTATTAACGTACATTATATGAAAGCAGCGTGTAGGTGTTAAACAACTCATTTATTTTTATGACACTTAACGTAAACAATGTAAAAAAATTACAAACAGTTTGATGTTCAATGATATGTTTTATGTTTTCCTTCTGTTTGAAAGATTGGTATTTAGAAAATAAAAACATACATAAGGTAAACATACCAGTAGTTGACCGTTTAAGAGAAAAATTCAACAAAAATAACGATTAACGTTTAGCATTAGACCGAATGATGACAAAGCACGTGTACTCATAATGGATCAAATGTCTGCATTAATATGATAAGACAAAGATTAGGAAAGAGTCTGTTACAAAAAATAGTGGTGAATTTATAACAACCATGTCAACGTCTCAGTAGTTGACCATTGAAAAAATTGAAAATTCCAGTAGTAAGCGATTTTTTTCAGTAGTTGACCATGTCTAACCAGAGGGTATCGTGACAACCTTTCATCAGAGTTGCCTCAGAGCTTCCTTTAATACCACTTGACACGCACTGGTTTTTTTGTTAAGTTTAAGTTTTATTAGGGTCCATAACTGAAAACACACAGCGGTAATGACAATGATTTCGAGAAATCAACCCAACTCTGTCGTGGGGGGCGATCGACATCGCCTGCGGACACGTTCGCAGGACGAGTCCATTTTTGACGGAAAGGGGTGGCTCCGACGGTGCGGATTTCTGATTTTACAAGAGTCGATTACCAGCCTTCTAGTGGAGGGGAGCTGCCGGCCAGCGTGGTCGGCACCGTGGACGTTGTGGATTGTTTGTGTTTGTTTTGAAATTGGACTTAATTAAAAATCGTTTGTCGTGTCACAACTTAAACCACTGCATCTTCGATTAAAATAGATAAGTGTTGAACCGGATTTGAAATGGTGTTTGTTTAGGACTTCCAGGACGTCGATAACCAGCCACTCGCCTCTCTTCGATTCGGGTCTTCTCACACTATTAGTTGAATCATGTAACATATGCTTACATTCACTGATAAAAACCTTAATAATTCTCTTAAGAAATTCAAAATAAAATACTTACTGTATAAGGCGTCGTTTTCAAACGGCTGCTATGACACTCCAATGTTATTTATGGTGATAATCCGACAAAAGATGGTTTCACTTGTCTGAACTCTACAATTTAGAGCAATCCGGCGTCTACATTTGTAATTTTGGGCACTTTAATTGAATAAAGGTCAACTAATGGTACATGGTCAACTACCAGTATATTAACCTTACCAGTTTTGTTAGTAAATTTGTAATTTTGGTGAACGATTCATTCGCACCAGAATACTCCGCATCATAAGAATGACTCCATTATGATGTATTGTTATCAATTGAATGATAAACAATCCCTGACCTTACTCCATCTTTATAAACATAATATTGCAGTTAAAATGTGTCAACAACATAACATATATTTTTATTGGATATAATTCAACAGCACTGAATTACGTCAATGGTTGAAAGAGTTGAACAAATACAACTCTTGTTAAAAAATTATCGTTATTAAATTATTATATATAATAAAATAATATATATATAGACAACTACTTCGATAAATGTAAAAAATAATAAATGATCACTTTTAGGGTGTTACCTGTCAATTCTCGGTGGAAAGGCATTATTTTTATTGTACTGCTTTCCACAAGTTTATAATGATTAGGACCGGTTTCGCTCATCACGAGCATTATCATTCACGAGCATTATCATTCACGACCATTAACGTCAGTTGATAAAGTTCGGGATGAGCGAAACCGGTCCTGATCATTATACACCTGTGGAAGTAGTACAAACAAATTGTTTTATTTTTAAAAAAGTCAGTTAATAATTCTGTTTGGTATGTAAATAACTGCCAAATAAATAAAGGTTAGGTTAGGTTTAATAAAAAAAAACCTGACCGTTTAATTTAATAACTGACTATTTTATATAAATTGCTGACCGTTTATTATATCTTACTGTCCAAAAATTTACATTGTCACTAACCCAATAAATGCAGGCCTTTATTATAATTAGTATTTAAATTATGGTTGTTTTTACAAAGAATTTTCGTTAATAGACCGCTCAGTTTCCTTTTAGCAGAGAGGATAAAAGGATAAAAGGCAATCGCAATCTAGCGGAATCACGATAAGTGTTCTTTTAAATCGAAAATTTGTACATCTCCGTATTATATAATATATAGCGGTATATATAAATGTTCCGATGTGCTGAAAAGTTATTTCCATGCTGTAGACATATAACGCCTGAATCCGGCTGGTTGGCTAAATCTTTATTGGAGAAGTCTTTGAAAATCGATGTGATGGTAAGTAGAAAGAGAATGACAAAGCGGGCAGCCGATTCGTGAAGAGAGACCAATTTGGGCGAAGAAAGCGAAAAGATTACAGTAAAAACCTATGTACCTTGACATCGATCAAACTTATTATATCGACGGTGTTTTTGCCAATTTATGTAACCATTAAAATTGAAATTGTTCAGGAGAGAGTAAAAACGGTTTTTATCAAAAACATTTTGTGGTGAGTTGCGTTATGAATCTTCGAAATGCACTCCTGTTAATTCTCATGTTTGAAGATACACGATTATATGTAGAGTGTCGAGTATAATAGCGGCGGACATCAAGAATTTATAATTTAAAAAAAAACATTTACTTAACAACTGAATTTACTTTAAGTTATAATGCAAGTGACACGACAAACGAATTTAAATTAAGTCAAATTTCAAAGCACACACAAACAATCCACAACATCAACGGTGCCGGCCACGCTGGCCGGCAGCTCCCCTCCACTCGAAGGCTGGTAATCGACTCCTAGCACATAAAATCAAAAGGACTCACGTAAATATGTTTCATTATTATTTGGAAAACATCCTAAAGATGTCAATCGGCTGCCACTTAAATTGATTCATTTTGATTTTGCTTATCGGGATGTAGTGAAGAATTATTTCTACAGTAGTAGAACGAAAACTAAATGAAAGTAATTTTTTCGATCGTCTTCAGTAGTGGATATTGTTGGAAATGTTGACATTTCCGTAGACAGTTCAAATTTATAAATGCCCTAGGGTTCTCAATGTTGTACCCATCACACTCTCTTATGCACTATAGCGTGCAGGAAAGAATAAACAATAATAATGTGGAAAAAGTTTATGTTTTTAGGAATTGCGTTTCAATCGCTAATCGAGGCTGAGTTTCTGCGTGTATTAATGAACTTGTTTCATTTCAATTTATTCCTACAACATCTTCTTGTCATTCAATATACATATATATGTATATATTATATTATTTGTATAATATGACAAATTTGAAAACAATCTGTCAGATTGGTTGGTTGGAGTTTAATTTGTAGACCAATCACACATAAATAGGATAGGCAGGGAAAAAATCTGAAAAAATTAAAAATTTTGCAGTAGTAATCCGACTTCACGTCGCTGCTTGTAATTTGTCAGAGATGCAAGCAAGTCGGCATGACCGACGAAGCCTACAGATTCGACTGATAGTCGAGACTAAAGATTTGAATTCTGAATCATATGGCGGAAGCTTATAGCGTTACAACTCCGCCACTGAAATCGATTGAATATGTATCTTTAAGTTTAGTTTAGCTACTCGACAACTTTTTTGAACTAAAATCATATAATGTATTATACAAGTTCAAAATACAATTTTGCATGAGGTACATAAAGCCAGACTTAATTATCTCACTAGTAACGAGTAAGATCGTAAAAGTGATTTAAATACTAGCAAAATTGTGCCGACTCGTCAAAAGGATAATTAAAATTCTATTTTGAGCATCATTGCTGTGACGCAGAGCCGAAGAAACGCGATGAAATAATGCATTTGTATGAAAACGGACAGCGAGCGCAATCATGACTCATGGAAGTGCATCCATGCACTCCACATCATGAAGAATTAACAAGTGATCATCAATGCCAAGTTTAGTTTCACAATATTTTTTGCTATAATAAATTAATTATACTGTCTGAAGATGCGTCTCAGAGAGACGACACAAGTTAATTTGATTTAAATATTGGTATTTATTTATCCACTACCACACGTTAGCAAATCTTGAGTTCATGGATTGTATATTTACTCCTTTATGTTTGAAAATGCGTATTCTATAGAAAAGATCAAATATATTTCAAAAATGGTTGACCAGATCTGTTCTATTACAATTCAAGACCATGTATACATTGTATACACATCGAAAACGAGTGAGTACATAATTTAAGAAAGGTTTTGGTTTGTATGCAAGCAAATGTACGTATATTATTGTAAATATGTATGTGGGGTAACGGAATATGAATAATTATGTCGGGTTGATTATGTACACGGCACACGTGCTTTTCCTGTGCATATGTAATAGGAATTCCGAGGTAAAATATACATACTCATAAAGGGGAGAAAGAAAAATCAAATTAATAAGAGCTTGTAACGGAGGGTGCTTGGTGAAAATAATGTTTAGAATAAAACAAAAGTGGGAAATTTTATTTTTATAACGACGGTGTTTTTACCTAAATGAGTTAATGATTGGATCTCATGTTAAAGAACATAGAGCAGGTCTCGGCCAAATGATGTAAATTAGAAAAATAAATTGACCACCTTTTTGAAAGGGAACCATCATTTTACATTGGTTTAAGATTATAAATTCTGACCCCTCCACTTGATGTCAGCCACTATTATATAGACACTACATATAATCGTGTATCTGCAAACATGTGAATCAACAGGAGTGCATTTCGAAGATTCATAAACCAACTCACCATATAATGTTTTCGATAAAAACAGTTTTTACTCTCTCCTGAACTATTTCAATTTTAAGGGTTATATAAATTGGCAAAAACATCGTCGATCTAATAAGTATGAACGGTGTCAAGGTACATATGTTTTTACTGTAATCTTTTCGCTTTCTTCACCCAATCTTTTTGGAAGGGAAAAGTCATTTGACATTGGTTTTAGGTTTGAAAATTCTGACCCACCTACTAAATGTAAACCACTATTATATCGAGACTCCCTACGTATAATCCCGTATTTGCAAACATGAGAATTTACAGGGGCGCATTTCAAAGATTCATAACGCAACTCACCATATAATGTTTTCCATAAAAACAGTTTTAACTCTCTCCTGAACAATTTCAAGTTTGAGGGTTACATCAATTGACCAAAACAACGTCAATATATTAAATGAAACACCTGGCTAAAAGAATGTTTGAAAACATCGCAAATATTGATGGTCAAAATCTTAAACGAATTTTGAATGCAAGATTACACGTTGAATAATAAATTATAGACTAGCTACGAAAAGCATAACGTGCCAATTGCGCGTATTCATTTCTGCAGATGCCAGCAATAAAATTAATTCATAAATATTTTGTTATTAAATATTTAATTGAAACTTTCATATCACTTATTAATAAAAATGCATATGATTTATTTTAGATGCACTTAAAGCAATTACAATAGTTGTCAAGCTTTTTTTAAAGCAGTGTTTCTAAACATTAATATATTTTTTAAATAATTTAACAACTACGAAATATTCCAAACTGGCTCAAAGCAGAAGCAGTATTTTTAATTCTTGTTCGATAAAATTAATTAAGTTACGTCAATAATTTTGAAAACAAAATGAAAGTAAAAGTTTAATTATAAGACCTCTGGAATCAACGGAATTTTGTTGATTTAAAAGCGACAATAATAAGACACAAACGAATGACGAAATTATGTTACAAAATCTAAGTTTTGTGTAAATTAATTGAAAAGAATTTTTGGTGTATTTTTATTCAGTTGACAAAAAATCTAGTGATTTTTTCAAGTTGTATCTGGTTACTAAGAATCATATAATTTTACAAGACAAAAATTACCTCGTAAAAGACTATTTTTTTGTAACATAATAACACATTATTTGTGATTTTATTAAAATTTTCTATTTGATGCGATTTTAGAATGCAGCTTTAGATTTGATGTCAAATAAAACTTTCGATAAGCTAATGACCATTCATAGGATGTATTTGGCGGAGCTAAGGGACGCTGGGATGACCTATGAGAAAGCAAGAGAAAAAAAATTGATTTAATTTTAGCGGAAGAGAGCAACGTTTTATTTTTTGTAAATTTTGGGGGCCGTGGAACGAAAAAGTTGGTGAAGCACTGCTGCGAAAACGAATACACATTTTTATTTGAGCAGCGTTTCAATTACATGAATAAGTTACAGCAGAGAAGACATCTTTTACTTATTTCCAGATACGGTAAAGTGATGTCACCCCATGTTTTTTTTTTATAAATAACAAAACAGAATTTTTATTACGAAGTTCACCTCGACAAACACTCAGTCTATGATTATTTCTAGACTTATTTAGAATACTATTTAACATTCCCAAGCTAACCGTTCGATCAGGTTAACAAAATTTTGGAACGTAAATACTTTTGTATGTGAATAATGTCACCATTCTTGAGCAATTACTGAATAGCTAACATTTGCAATCTTGCACTAAATATCGACGATTTCGTGAGTAGACGTTAATGAATTAGTGAAAAACCGTTTCATCAACTATGCTTAATACTTTTAAAATGAACGCTTAAATGTTTTAAATATTTTACACTTTTTTTCGATGGAATCGTTGGTTACTGATTGGTTGGAAGTTTATTTTTCATGAGAATTAATATTATAATGAGTGTTATTATTGTTTTTATTTAAACCCCTACTCGCGTCACTTAAAACAGAAAAATCCCTTTCTTTATATCTTATTTATAAGCAATGCTTTAGAACAAATTTCTACGTTATTATCAAAAATCTTAAGATTGTTAGTCTGGAGAAGGTTTTTAAAGAGGCGAAACCTTCTAGAAGTACAATATCAGTGGAATAACAAAGTTATCAATTTTAATTCGATACATTTTATCTTGTAACCCATGTAAGACGGCGAATTGCTGGTCTCTGTCAACGAAGTAATCAAGCAATTAAGATTATGTCAGTCAAATAACAATATGAGTCGAAAAAGATAGATTTTACCATTGATTGTATGATTGCCGGTCCTGTAGCTCGATAGTAAATGAACGTCGTTGGCTTTAGTTCACTCGGTTGAGTAATCAACGGTTCGAATGCCCCTAAAAAATCTTGTATACATACTTAATTATCTAAATACGGATTTGTATTCAAAATTATGAATGTTTGGTGTATTTTAATTCATTCTAACAAACTCCCCCTGTCGAATTCTTCAAATAACAGAGACAGAGAGCGATTAACTGATTACATGCAAGGTCAAATCATTTTGTAAATACCTTGTCCGAAGAGACAGATTGAGCGACTCAAATTCCACATGACAAATAATCCGCACGGTTTAATATTATATCGATACTTCAGTTCTAAATCGTAGCAAATCGAAAAACATAGTTCTGAGATCTTAAAGAATAAAGAATTTGGGAAAATTAAACATTCTACAGTACATCTAATTTTTGTAGATTTTATTGAAATTCTATAATTGTCTAAAAAATTATATTCATAATATTGTAAACATCTAATATTAGTAATAGGGATTTTCGTAGTTGTTACAGTTTCTAACTAAAGTAATAATAACCACTGTTCTAAAATGACCACACATTACCACTATTCTTACATTTTGGAACTAGCACATGTCGGTATTCTAAGCATCTCTTCACACTTAGCTCTAAACTATTTTTTTTCATTTGTTACACGTTGGAACTAATGTAATGGTATAATATAAGAACTTAAAATAAACTTTTCTCAAGTATGCATTCTGATACAGTAAAATTATTATCTTGAATTAGCGTATTTATTGTTGAGTGCACGATGGGAATTAAGGGAGTTTACAATTTATGTTGATCAAACATAATAATATCGACATTTTCATTCCGGGAACAGGAAGCTAAGTTTGTAGGAATGTACGTTCTCAGTATTATCAAACTAAACGAATATAACTTCCATTGTTTGAATGTTCTCAATCAAAATAGATTTCGTGTTTATCTACTTGACTTAATATTATAGTATTACGTTATAGGTGAATGAATTAAAGTTTCATAATGTGTGCATATTCCTACATAACTTTAGCGTCCTGCCATTTCATTGCCTTCTTAGGCGTTATGCAACAATGAGGCAAGTAAAAAAAATGTTAGTTATTGTTATAAAGCTAATATGATGCAACCGTGCCACAGAAGCCTACGTTTGGCCGAGCCTATGAAATAATACCAAAGCAACACATGTTTGAAAAGATATTTCATATGGTTAATGTATTCAGTCCCTCAGTTGTTTACATACGGCTCGAAACCATCGCATATAGCAGTGCTCCGCAACCGCTATGCTGCGAGACGATCCCAGGTGTGCCGCGACGCAGTGCATCCAAAATGAGAAAAAATCGAGTATTTTATATTAAAAAGAATTAAAGCTATTTGGTTGTTAGGATCTCTGAGTAAATTTCTATCTTTGAAACAATTATATTATTTTGATATTTAATGGAATTAGTTTTTGCACAGATAGTGCAACTAAAATAATAAGGAATAAAATGGAGTTGTCCCGATCATAAAATGAAAAAACATATTCAGTAGAAATAACTCATTGCTACTTATATTGGGAAGCATTAAAGTAAAAATGAAAGTTTATTGACATGCTCTGACAAATAAAGACTGAAACTCAAACATTGGCAAATCCAGTTATGATAACAATCATTGAAAATGTTCCGAAGGACTAACGAGACTTTTATTAAAAACAGAAAGCTTATTTTGGATTTGGCCAAACAAAAAAAAGAGCGATACTTTTATACACTCAACTTGGCTTGGATAATTTTAAACAGTTAAGCTTAGTTAATTGTTTCAGTTACAACTTTTACAAATGCTTCTTTTATAATTTGTAATTTTCAAAATGTGTGTTAAGTGTTTCATCGCTTTAAAATGGTAAAAGGATTTGATTGGCTTTTATTACAAAATATTCTAGCCACTATTTTAAGTTATGATTATGAAATTTCCATATTTTAGCTAGTGGTGTGACGCGAAATATTAATGAATGCCTAGGTGTGCCGGGGTGAGAAAAGGTTCCAGAGCACTGGCATATAGGTATGTACAATACATCAGTGGTCGTCAAATTCTTAGTGCAAAAGAACCATATTTATGTCAACGCTGAAATCTCAACAATACTGCCAATGAGAATCCAATGCTAACCTCAAGTTTATTTATTCTTTTGTAAAACTCGAAAAACGAAACGATTTATTTAAAACTTTTCTAATTATTATTCATGTAAATTAGTATAACTAAATAATTATCATACACAAACACACAAACGTACATATAAATTTTAATTTTAAGGAGTTTCGATACTTTCATTTTATTAGTAGCATTTATTTTTTTTTTATTCGAGAAAGATTTAATCTCATCGACTAATTGGTTTTTCAATGTACTTTATATACGATTAATACTAGAAAATAATCGGTTGCATAAAAAATTACAATTGACATAAAACATTTATTTCATTTTGATTTACAATATGATTAATTAAAAAGCCGCAGGTGGTTCGCGAGGATTAGTTGATTACCCCTCCAATTTATACTTCACCTGAGTGACGTAACGCAGCCGTATTCGTTAAATGATAGATGCCTCTAAACCGACTATTTTCGTTTGACTAAAATTATAAATTTATATTCTATGCATAACAGCACGGTCACAGAGGAATTTCGATAGTGTCATAATATCAATATTTAAAATATATTTTGTTTACCGTGTCCGGTCCCAATGTGGAACATATGACCTCCTAAACCTCAGCAGAATCACAAACATCTATGCCTTTATTAAACTGTTCCGTCCTGGGATTCGAGTCCATGAGATCTATAACTGAAACCCAAGACGTTGACCACAACACAACGGACCCGAACCTATATTCTTATACATAGCTTTATTACATCAGTATTATTGCTAAAATGGACATAGCAGTTTATGTCAAGTACAATTTAACAAATCTTCCTCTTCATTTGTGGTGTCCCGGGCTCGAATCCTTGAACGAACACTTTCATACATCAATTAATAGATTTTCGTTGAAGTTTACATCTCATTCCACCCATACTTTCTAGCAAACAGAGCTAAGGGAGTGCGGTTAGTTAGCTAGTAATTTTAGCCCGAGTCTGGACTATCCACGTCTCGAGGTGTATTTTTGGTTGGCACACTCGTCTCATTAAACTATTGTTAATTAGAGTTATTATTTTTATGGTAAAACTCCTTTTTCGTGATAATAAGTAATGTATATTGAAATATAGTATTTTACCTGTAGCCCTCAAGCCAAAAAGTTTTCCCCCTGGTTTCGCAGTATCTTTCAAAATTAAAAAAAAACTCATGTTGAATATACTGTTTATTTTTTATTGCTGAGAATACATTTTTTTTCGTTAGCTGTTTTACGAAAATAATTTATTGTAATTCTCGCATGTTTAATTTTTCAACAGAATAAATATAGCAATTTTGATATGCTCTATTATAATCTTTAACCCGATGAACGCGTTGAATATATCCAAGACTTTATCTCGTATTTCCGGCCAAACTAGAAGGAAACGCTTGTGGATATATGCTATAAAAAATAGTTCAAACCTTTAGGTAGAGAAATTAGACAACAAATCATGAGTCATGTAGAATGTAGAACACAAGGACCTATATTTTTGAATGATATTCAATCTTTCGAATTTCAGCTTTGAACTGCCGATAAATCGTCAGCCCTTTGTACTACACACTTCATAGGCTACGCGCACGCTTGTGTGCGTGTTGGCGCTATATATGAAGACTAGCAGCAGCCATTTTGCTTGCAAAGTTGTAGAGTAAGTGCACTAGTCCCCGGACAGGTTCAGTGTCCGGACAGTTGCGTTCAAATATAACGAAAATATATTTTTCACATATATATATGTGAGTCATCCCGCATATGAAACTCTCATACATTTCCTATTTTCGTTATACTGTCCAGACACTGAACCTTTCCGGGGACTAGTGGCAGTTACCCTCGATTAAATATTTTTCAGCTTCTTCATATTCTTTTAGCGAGAATTCTTTATTTTCAACTGTTAAAATTGATCTATTTTTAGCCATAGTCAGCGTTTTACAGATCAATTGACTAAAAATAAATTCGTGCGGAAACGATTCGCGCTGTAAGGGTTCAACTATCAATAATACTAGAATCAAAATTAATGCTGAAAAGAGCGCGGCAGTTATGTTTTCTGAGGGCTTCATTAGAAAACCCAATGTTGATTGCATTCGCATGCACACCACAGAGATCAAGTGGTCCAAAACAGTGAAATACCTTGAACTCACCTTAGATAGTAGACTTAAATTCAACGAACACACCGCGATCAAAAAACGTCAAGCTAATGCTGCAAAAGGAAGATTAAACTTTATGTTAAATGCGAGAAGCAAACTTACTCTCAAAAGTAAGCTGCTCCTCTATACAGCAATAACACGCCCAATTATGGTGTACGCTACTCCGGTATGGGCTTATGCTCACCACAAACATTTGAAGACTCTTCAGATTATTCAAAATAAATCATTGCGACAAATATGTAACGCCCCGTGGTACGTACGTAACTCGCTACTACACAGACTTAAAAGTACCTACAATTCGAGAGTTCGTTCGCGAAATGTCTCAAAAGTTTCACAGTGATGTAGGCAAACATTATAACCCAACGATCTCTTACCAACAAAATTACGATGAGACAATACTTAAGAATTCGTTTAGACCGAGAGCAGTTCTGCTCAACGACCCCCCATAGATGTAAACAGGGATTTTCTTTGTTTAAATTAAATACACATTGTAATAGCAAATGACTTTCTTTTGGATGCTTCCTAGCGTATTGCGTGTGTATGTGTGTATGCGTTGGTATATATATGTATATCTGTGAAGGTGCGGTATGCGGGGAGGTATATTTATATAAATGCAATTGGTGCCCACGTGAAATGGCTTCATTGTGGGTTGCTTAGCTCCGCAGCGATCACGCCCTTCTATCTGCAACGATGGAAGTGGGAAAAAAAAGAAATCAACAATACTTTAGGCTACATGTGAATTTATATGATATTATAAGTGTATGAAATTTGAAAATAGAAATGTGGCAATACTTATTTATGAGACGCTGTGGAAATTATAATCCCACATGGATCCATCGTTTCAAAAATGATGACGTAACGACAAATGTTTGTCAAAATGCGCGGCTGCAAAATTCGTATGCGCGACGAGGAATTCTTGACTAAATTCATCGACCAAAAAAACCGCACTTGAATCTCAATGAATTGTGATACGGTACAGTGCCGGCATAGAGATTCCAGCAGCAAAATAATACCTAATTCACAATATGAAACAAGTCAATTCGTTACAACAATTAATATCGTTATAAAATATGTTTTTTTATCACTTTATTAAATTTGTAAGTATGACTGTAAAACATCATTGTTTTCTGTTTGCTTTTAATGGCCATTTCGCGTTAAATGCATCATTTCATGTGAGAGTTTTTCCAAAAATCAAAAAATATATACTCACACAAAACGTACTTAAATTTATATATACATGTAGAAAGGCAAAAATAATGTGTCTTTTCAAAATATTTTTTTTCGAAAATTATAATGTATACAATTTAACACACGCTTGGTTTGACGGAGACAGATACAAGTGTGAAAACTAAAAACAACTGAACAACGATTTTTTTTTTCGGCGGCAGACCCATCAATTATGAGATTATTTCGTAATAACAACAAAATTGATAGCAAAGGAAATTACTAATTTTTAATGGCAAATAGTGCATTATTTTATGTCATATCTGTTACCATAAACAGCAAAACTGGATAGCACGTCATTCCATGAAATTAATACGTATCTGAAACATATTTCAAATTTCGAATGATCAATCTGGCAACATTTGTACTTCTACACGTATCTGGAGCATATTTCAAATTTGGAATGATTTAACAACATTTGTAGTTCTACATTTAGAAGCTGTAATGTTGGAACACAGTGTTTAAAAAAAATCTATTACTGAAAATATGTATGTTTGTTATTATTATTTTGGGATGAGCACATTGGGAAATATCAAACCGTTTTAAAACAAACAAAAAATATCGCTTCTAATATTTGGGGTACTTTTGAAAAAAAAAATTGTCGTAATTGTATAATGTGGTAAGCGGACTAAACAGAACATGACGAAACAGAACAATTTGAAAATAATATTTTTGTCGTATCTATTATTTATTGAACATATATGATTATAGACATGAGTGACTTCTCATCAAGTTTATCTCGCATGATTTTTCGATTTTCAAATTTTTTTGGGAATCAGATATTTGTTTTCAAACAAATTTTAAAATATTTAAAAAAAAGTGCCTTGTATTATATGAAATAAAATCTATGGTCATTTGCAAATATTTGTGTTTAACATCTACAATAAACACATTCTAATTGTATATTAGAGTCTATTATACTTTTTTGTTTTTATAAATTATTTCTTAAATGTTCAATAAATGTGTCACTTAGAATAGTAATGGTGTAACTACAAAATTATGAAAAATGAGTTTATACCTCAAACACGTTCAAAAGATGTTATTCTATTAGTTTAATAATGGTGCACCTCCAAATATTTTTCAGAATAATAGTGAAGTATCCGGACAGACTTCACTACTGCACTAACGTTTAAGTTCTTCAGTTGATTAACAAACAGTTATTAATGGTTGTTATTTGATCCTAAGAACATTTTACAAAACCTTGATTTTCTCAAAACTTCAAAACTGGAGTTACCACCATTACTATTGTAAGTGATACAAATATTATTTTGAAATTATTCTGTTTTTTCCTGTTCTGTTTAGTCATGGAACCGTTTAATGTAGCTTTGAAAGTGACAAACATTTTCAGAGTGAATTGTAATAAAAAAATGACGATTTCAATCTCCAATTAAGCATTTTTTAAAATTAATGCGCGTCTGAGTGCGCGAGTTTTTTTTTTATAAACCGCGAATTTTGACAGTTAAAATGTTAATTTTATCATATGCGGACCAGGCTCTTCGTTTCTGGTTTCGAAAAATAAACGCGGCAGCGAAAAAAATAATGAGCAGCGGCCATGATGATTTTTTGCGATCGTTAATTATGCAAATGCGCGCGAAATTTTTGGCGATAGAAATTAAAAGTGTTCCCATTGCGACAGTTGACAATGTTTTCGCCCGTTATCACATCATTGTATTATAATAAACATATTACACCGAATTCGCGAAATATTGCTTTTTCAATGGGCTTATGGTTAAGCCTGTTATGTTTGTATTTTTATCAGTTGATAACTCTCGTGATAAGCGAAACCGATCCTGATCATTATAAATATGTGGAAGTAGTACAAATGAATTGTGTTTTATTTTTTAAAATATAATGTCTTTGTGAATACAATACATACGCCATCTTCGTGATGAAAAAATATTTCTTAATCGCGTATGAATGAACTTAATTTCCTGAAGTTGTATATGCTGTAATTGTAAATATAAGCATGCCAAAAACCAAAAAAGTATTTTATATTATTCCAAAAGAAAAACCAATTGAATTGATAGTGTGCAAAATATTGACATAAACAGACACAATATATAATTAATTTTAAAACGAACAGACTGGTATATACACCCACTGTATATGACTTCCAGGCAGTACTCCAATGCATAATCGACACAAACAAATACATTGTTATATGGCACACTACTACCCACATGAATTAAAAAACAGATACCATTCACAGGTGAGTATTTGCGATTTATATTAATAGGTACACAGACATTCCGCAACGCCCACAACTTTGACTTGCTCGCTTCAAATATAGAGATAATTGGATGATAATGCGATAGTGCTCCTCTGGAATTAAATCTTCAACGTAGATTCATATTTGAACACATATTCAAACACACTTTCACAATCTTGACATAACTAAATTTTGAAGTCAGTGTTACAATATTCTGCATATCGACGGTGTTTTGGCGAATTGATGTAACTCACAAAATTTAAATTGTTCAGGTAAAAACTGTTTTTATCGAAAACATTATATGGTGAGTTGCGTTACGAATGCACTCCTGTAAATTGTCATGTTTGCAGATACGGAATTATACGAAGTGATTTTCGATAAAATAGTGGCTTACATCAAGTTATACCTAAAACCAATGTAAAGTGATGTTTCCCTTCCAAAAAGTGGTCAATTTATTTTTCTAATTTTTCTTATTTCTAATCATTTGGCCAAAACACAATCGATATAAAAATATCAGACTCGTATAGTATTAATTTTTGACTATTATTTATTTATATATATATATATATATATATATTTATAGCCATTTCCATCCTCAATGTAAAATATATTGAGTCATAATGGCACTTATCTTAACGGAAGTTATTCTACAAAAATTCTTAATAACTCAACCTTTTTTTATCGGTAAGAGTAAGGATAGAAATATAGAGCTAGGATAGAACTAGTGGTGTGTCAATCAATCTCGCAACGTTTCTCGTTTTTGAAATCGGGTCGTGGGTGGGAGATAATTTAGTCATCCATGCCTCCGAACACAAATCAATAAATCGATTAAAAAATCAATTTATGACACAGTAAGTACTGGGATTCGTGCCCGCGAACACCGCAACAGAAAGCAACGACGTTGACCACCCGGATACATATCGGCTCAAGAATTTATGAAGATATTTTCAATAATCAAGAAAATTAAAGAGGCATGCTATGTTAATACGCTTTGCGATTATAATATGATCGAAAAAATCGATACCCTGCTTTTCATTCTTTCATTTTCCCATTAAGAACATACCATATTATGTATTAGCACAATACGATTGCCAAGTTAATTATAAATGTTATTATTTTTAACCAGAATGCTAAAAAAACAATCATTTTATATGGATAACCCAATTCAATCATCGCCGTGCCGATCAATAAATATTGAAACGTAAATAATGTATTTTTTTTATATACAATTTCGAGATTCGTTCTATTTCTGTTATATATGTGTATTGCAAAACCTTCGAATGCTATTGGAAATAAATTATAGTCTACGAATATTGTATGAAAATTGGGCACATAATGTTATATTCATTTACTTTAGGCGCATACCGTTACGCAGTGTGGTACCTGAATTGTGGCGACAATAATGACATTTAAATTTTATACCATTAAGTGTCATTTATCATTTCAGAAGATGCGAAAGATAAAAGCGTTTGTGATTCTGATGGCAAAGACTGAGTGGCTTTTATTCCCCGACTGGATGCCCGACATCTGGCTGACTTACTTGCCAATTTGTATAAAATTGTTTTTACGTATGCTTAGATCAGTGGTTCTTAGCTGGTGCACCGCGGTGCATTTGGTGCACCGTGAGCTTGTTTGCAAGTACACCGCGGAAATATGGTAAAAGACTAAAACAATTGCGAAATGTTGAAAACCGAAAAAATGCTTCGCGAAATTATGATAGCCGACGAATCGATTTTATCTGATCGATCGCACGTGTTGCCTCGTGTCGAATGGTTTTTCGCACGCCACCCCACTGGACCAGCGCTCGCTGCGTGCAGCAGTATATTATCTATGTGTCCAAGACGAATACCCAGCTCTCTGCATGAGGGCTCTGAAAATCTTGTTACCGTTTTCAACATCATAATTGTGTGAGCTCGGTTTTTTAACCATAACTAATATGAAAACTAAAAAACGAGAAACACTTACGAATTTAGACGAAGAATTGAGGGTAGCTAAATCAAATATTCGAGCTAATATTTCTGAAACCTGCAAGGCCGACAAGCTCAGGTTTCACATTAATTGATTTTCACATCAAATAATCTCCATTTAATTTTAGTTTTTCCATATATATGCTATATCTCGTCTTTATTTTTTTTGCATTACTGTTAAATTCATAATAACGTTTATGTTCGCATACTTTTCTTTGTTTTTACCCGTTTGATTTTAGTGCACCGCCATTTTTTCTTATGACAATAAGTGCGCCGTGACTTCGAAAAGGTTAATAACCACTGGCTTAGATTGTAACATTGCAAAAGTAAAAGAGTTTTTTGATATTTGAATTGTTAAAATTCTGTACATTTCGTATTGTTGTAATCCCGGGTTGTTAGTGGCGAAATACATGGAAATGTACAAAAATTCAACAATTCAAATATGATATTGAAATTTCACTACACACCCTCAGTCGATTTCTTAAATCATAAAAGGATTTCAGTTGTGTTTTGAACAAATCAATTGAAATGAACTGAAAATACCTATGCTACAGCTAAGAGATGTTGTTTTTCAATATGCAAAACATTCCGAAATATTATCTTTTCCCTTCTCGGTACGTCACTGGTAAATTTTACTTTCAAACACCTGCGAACAGGCTGTAGTGATGATATCACTTGATGATTATTGTGTCATAAACCATGATGTTATTAACATAAACATAATACTAGTTTGTTATTCAATGGATATTTTTAGAGTTACTTACATCAACAAAATAACTGAATATTACTTAATATCATATATATATATATATAATTTGTAAACAAAATAGATGTATTTTTTTATATTTCTGTGTAAAAGAACATCGATACAAAATAGATTTTTATACGGTAAGTTTTTATGAAATCTACGTAAGCTTAAACAATTTTTTATGTGGCATTATGTCTCAAAATAATAATGGTTTTAAAATATTATTCATTTCAATCTCTTTTTGCACGATTTTTTTACACGGTTTCAAAATAACACGGTCTAACGAACTATTTTTTTTAATTGATTTTTGCTGCAACCGTCATTAAAAAAACAAAGATATGTGTCACTGTCTAAAAGTGATACTGAATAAAAAAAATTATTTTATTGAAATCGAAAACCACAATAATATGCAACTAATGAAAAACTAATAATGACGGGAAAAAAATGTTTGTTTCAATTTATTAAACATTTTATACTTTACATATCGTTTTACGTGTAATTCATACAAATCATTTAGTATCAATATTTTTATACACATTATAATTATGTTTTAAACTATAATAAATATTGTTTATTTGAAAAAAAAATTGACTAAATTTAAAAATGTCTAGATTTACATGTTTTAAATTACTCTGAACCATTTAACACTGTCGAGATTTTTATATAGTTGAATAATCAAAATTCAAAATATAAAATGTTTTCCTTAAATTAAGTGAAATTAAAAAATCTTGAAAGAATTTAGAGCAGTGTCTGCCAAACTGTGTGTCGCGGCACACTAATGTGCCTGCAAGAAGTCTCAAGTGTGCCGCGACAAATGAAGACAGATTATAACTGTGGACTAGACAAGTTAAAAACTTACACCTTAGACCCTTTGGTTTTTAATAAAAGAGCGTCTAAGGATGGTAGATGAGGAGTGACGTGTTTGTTTTATCAAATTTAGAGATGTGTGTTGACATAATTATTTCTGAAAATCAATTTCGCATCAATCATTCTCACTGATACGAAATTTACCACCTCTGTATATCTAAATTATACATGTTTATAAAACAGTATTGTGTATTGTTACCTAGACTAAGATTTTCTGTATTCATATGTTTAAATAAAGTACATCACATTTTTAAGTCATTTTTATTTGGTGTGCCGCCGAAAAAATCCTCCTTCCTCAGTGTGCCGTGAAGTAAAAAAGTTTGACAGACACTGATTTAGAGTAGAAGTTTTACAATACAGGCTCGATTTGCACGGAACTAATAAACCGTGAAAATCAAATTTTGAATATTATGTATGTGAAAATAAAATCCGTTCTGAGCATTAAACATGAAATATTTTCATTAAATAATGTTGAATTTAAAATTCAGCAAAGGGTAAAAGTATTACATACTTAAGGACACATGAAATAAGATTACCTTGATTGTATAATATTGTTTATTAACGATTACTCATTTCCTGCGTACGAGAGAGCCTTATGTAAATTCCCATTGCTTGATTTGGGTTCCGCTTTCTTCCCGTTTTGATCTTTTCCGGGTCGTATTTACAAACTTTCATCAAAACATAAGCGGAGCTTTGTAAAACAGAGAAAATTAAATCACAAGGGATTTTATCCATTATGTATCCGTTTTTCAAAATACATAAATCATTACGGCTGAGCTTTGATCCTAAAATTTGTGTTTCCCAACATCATAACGGTCGTGTTAATACATAATACTTTGAATTAAACGATAATTTTAAGGCACAGCTACACTAGGACAGTGATCCGCGGCCCGGTGCCGAGCCGCGAACAGTATGCCATATTTCAAGAAATTCGTCGTGCAAAAATATTATATATTAGATTTTTTTCGCCTACATGTTTACTTCTATTTTTCGTTATTGTTAAATAATAATAAAAGTAAATTAGTTATTGTTAAATAATAATAAAGGTACGACACGATGGTCGCTGGTTTTCTCAGAATCGACAGGTACACTCAAGGAGAACGGAAATATTTGCTCTTGGATTGTGAACCCAGATGCAAAACCCTACCTAAATATATTTTCAAGAATTTCATATGTTTATTTGTTAGTTATAGTTACGTCCATCTGTCACAATATAAGATTAAAAAAACATTAGTGGTCCGCGAAATTTTTCTCCTTTTTTTTACCGGTCCGCAGGTGTAAAAAGGTTGCGCAACACTGCACTAAGAGACGAAATGAGCAACATGAAACGGGACATCTACGTCGATTTTGCGGGACCTTGTACAAACCAGGGCTCACCTCAGTTGCATGGATAATATCGACGGTGTTTTGGCTAATTAATGTAACGCTTAAAATTAATTTTTTAGTATAGAGTAAAAACTGTTTTTGTCGAAAACACTATCTGGTGAATTGCGTTTTAAACTTTGAAATGCACTTCTGTAAATTCTCATTTTTGCAGATACGGGATTATCCGTAGGGAGTGTCGATATAATAGTGGCTTACATCAAGTGGCCGGGTCGGAATTTTCCATCTTAAAACCAATGTAAAATGATTTTTCCGTTCCAAAAGGTGTTCCCTTCTGAAATTTTTCTAATTTACATCATTTGACCGAGACCTGCTCTGTCATCTTTAAAGTAAGATCCAATTATTAATTCATGTTTGTATTGTTTGAGGGTTACATCAATTGGCCATACACCATCGATGTAACAGTTGTCGCAAGAGGACGTTATGTTGGTCAATTTCTAAACAAAATGAGTTATGTATTTGTAGAATATAAAATTTGTGTTAAGCCTATGAAATCGTAACGTTACACATTCTTATGAAATCGAACCACTTCGAATTGAGAAAATATATTGATTATGAAAACGTGACATATCTGGCGTGACAAACTTACGATTATCTCTAAACTATGAAAATGGGGATGTCACTTGACGTCACATATTTATGATATAAAGGACGTGAAACTTATAAAGCTTTTAACCTAAAAAAAGTGAAGTGGTGTAGAAAAATGCATCTTGGTCGTAAAAGTTCGTGCTGTACGGAAAATGTACTACAGAATGAGCAAATAATGAAATTCTTTAAGTGGTTTGTATACTTCAAAACTTTTTTCGGTTTTTTTTTTTTTTTTAATAAAACACAATTTATTTTGTACCACTTCCACATATTTATAATGATCAAGAACGGTTTCGCTCAAAACGATCATTAACATAAATTGATGATATTGCTCGTGATGTACAGTGTTTAATTTTTAAAATACAATGATTTTCCTCAGATAATTGACATTTAACACTTAAAAAGTGATTATTTTTTAGAACGTGTTAACCGAACTCGGTCATAAAATTAAATCGCGCCGAACAACAAAAGATGCATATAAATATAGTAGTATGTATTCATATATATTTATAAGCTACTATATTATTTCTAGATTGTGTTGAAAATTGAACTGCTTTCCACAAAGTTATGATTTACTGTGAAGTCAAAATTACAGTGGACATTTTCAAAGCCGTTTGAAGCTAAATTTTGCTCGCTAGCAGTAGTAAGTTGGGGTAGTTCTTTGACATGGAAAATCAGACCTAGTAACAAACTCTTTAATGTATTTGATAAATACTTTTTAAAATCTGCCGGTGAAACTTTCATATGATTATTTATCAAATATAAAATATATTTTTATGACTTTCGATATTGTGCCACTTGAAAAGCGACTTGTTATAAATATCGTACCCATTTTGAAGATGTATCGGAAATTTCATCCCACCCCTAACCTCACCCCAAATAAATTATAAATAGCAGTATAACGGGATTTGGTTCTCTGAATAGAACGCTTTTAGGCAAAGCCCAAAATGTACGTTTAATATTAAATGAAGAAAATCAAGATTTTGTTAATATTTACGAGCGACTTTATGTACTCGGCGATTGTCAGAATTTGGGGATTTTCGATGACAAATAAGTTGATATCGATTTAATGGTAATTAAGGATTAACGCGTCACGTATTTAAACTTATCATGGACTTAGTGTTAAGTGATTCTAAGTCAATCTATTTGGCTTACATTTTGGTGACGGTATGGATAACGGTGTCCATGGGCTTGAATCGGCGAACATAGACTTTCAATAAAGGATGTCTTTGCAGTTTACATTTACTCCCAGCTATCCGATCATAAGAATAAGGATTAGGTAGTGACTAACTAATTTCTGTACTTTCCTATTCATTTTTCCATTTTTTCCTTATTCTATCCGAAAGAGGGAGGTTAAAGAATATGGCTGAAAAAAATGGAAAAAAGATGATATTATCTTCCTAAGTAGCAAACTCTGAATCTGTATTACAGCAAAATTTTCAGGAGAGTTTTATAATTCAGTTTTGAGTTAAAACTTTTAACTTTTAACCAATATTATTCAACGAATTTTACATAACGATTGAGTTTTGGTCAATTGATGTAACCCTCAAAAATACGAAAATGAATTAATGATTGGATCACATTTTAAAGACGCCAGAGCAATTCTCGGCCAAATGATGTAAATTATAAAAATAAATTGACCACTTTTCGGAAGGGAAACATCATTTTACATTTGGTTTTGGGTTTAAAAATACTGACTCCCCCCACTTGACACAAGCCACTATTTCGACAATCCCTTTGTATAATCCCGTATCTGCAAACATGAAAATTTACAGGAGTGCATTTCAAATATTCATAACGCAACTCACCATATAATGTTTTCGATAATAACAGTTTTTAAAGTTTTTTAGGAGTATATCAATTAGCCAAAACACCGTCGATATGTTATATAAATAATGTTAAATCGTATTCGTATAATATAAGTGAAATTCAAAAGTAACATTGGTTAAGACTGAATTTATTGAGTTTTAAAACTCTTCTGAACATTTTTGAAATGTAGTTTGCTAGTTAAGTCGACGATATACGATAAAGAAACTACTGTTTGATCGACAGCCTCTATAAATACATGAATATATATATATATATATGCCTCATTTTCGAGATCGGATACAATGAGAAAGTATTTAAATATTACTAAAAACCATGGTATAAAAATGACCAATCAAGCGAATTAAATTGTTACCAATCTTCCACAGCGATTGACACTCAAGCTGATAATATCTTCTATGTAACAATTGAAAAACATCGTACAGAGGAGGAGAAAAAAATGATAAATGCGAGAAAATGATGAATGCGGAAATGTATTAAATTGTTTTTTACAGTCTCTCAGCTCGAGTACTAAATCTCTTCATGTATAAATTATATATTTATTTTTATGAATATATCCAATGTTATATATCTTAGTCATCTAATCACATAGCTTTCCTCTGCGGCTGTTGTACATTATGTTATATATTGGCAATCGACACGGGCTAGATCATTGCCATACATGGGATGTATTGAATGTTGTTTTGTTGCCTAAGCCATCTCGCCTAGGCTGCAATTCTAAAGATTTCGCAATATGCACATTCTATATAATGCTCTTACTTCGGAGTATCACGTTAGCTTCGATTACTGAGCGCCAAGACTGCCAAGTGATGACTTAACGTCTGCGCATTATTGCAAATAAATTCATACAATTTTTCTTACATGATCTTTAATATTATACTGATAACCGACTAGCTCAAAGCATACAAATTTATATTTAAATACAAAAAAAACACATTACAATTTATACGAATTAACTTAGTATCACACCACAATGAAACCCCGGTATGTCGTTCTCGCGTTCATCGTTTTTCTGCGTGTATGGTTCATTTTGTCCATTGTCAGCGAAACACCAAAAATACAATGCTAAATAATCCCGCATTCACCGTTCCTCGATTTATCGGTTAAATATTATTGCCCTGTCACAAATATTACCCCGAATGATAGTTTTTGTCGAAGATTCTCTCGTATGCACGCGCGATTAGGGCATCCAATCCCGGACCCATTTAAGGATCCCGGGAATTCGAGATTCAAAATTTCTCAATCCCGGGATCTGGGATTGGTTATAACGTATAATTTCATGTGTTAAATTGTACATTTAAAATTTAATTTTTGTCCATTATTGCTTCAATTGGAATGAATATATGATTTTTTAGGTAATGGAATAGTTTTTTTGTGTTAATTTAAAATCAGACAGTAAAAAAAAAGGAAAAATATTTTTAAAAAGATAGTAATCAAAATAATTTTATTTATAGCATTTATGGTAGGTTTTACCCAATGGTGGATGAGAAGGAGGGAGAGTATAATAAATTTATATAAATTTTATAGGTATTATAAAAAAACTATGTACATGCACAAAGCCAGGTATACGTTGTAGTTATTCGGGAAGTTTTAATTTCATATATGGATTATTTTTAAGCATTTACAGTGAATCCCGAAATCACGGGATTACGGGATTGAATAATCCACCGGGATCCCGGGGTTGGAAGCCCTACGTTCGATCCCATTTAGACTGCAGATCAGCAAGCGTAGTTTTATTGTTGCAATGCCAGCTCATAATGCTTCCCGTGATGAATCCCCTGCCGAGCACCGTTGTATTATAAACTGATCGTTCGTCTCTTAAAGTCTGTTGGTGTTTATATTTGCCTTATATTTCACATCGAGAATTATGCTAACTTGCAACTTAAATGCCCCCTGTGTAAAATGATCCAGCTGAGACTGAGAGAAGGTGACTAGACTTTCCCACATTCATCGTCTTACTGCATTTATCGTTTTTTTCATGGTCCCTTGAAAAACGAAGAATCGGTGTCCACTGTAATACGTATCATTTCGATATATATAGAAATAAAACTTAAAAACCTATTCATTCAATGAATTGATATACAAAACTACAGCTGAAATTTCTACTAAAAGCATATAAATCATACTGCAAGTGTAGCTAGAACAAATTTCACAATGCAGCTTGGAAAAACAAGTTATCTAGAAATTAAAATTCACTATACAGTCGCCATACAGTGTGTATGAAGTTTTACATAATTGTGAAGTCAGTTCAATTATCTGTAAGAGGAGAACATGACCGAGATATACCACTTTTTAATACACAGCAGAGTGAACGCGATTCACGTGCAAAACTCACAAGCGGTAAATATTTTGTAATGGTAATTATTTCCCATTTACGATACAATTTTTCACTTGTTATGTTTATAACGCATTTAATGTATCCTGAGCTTAGAGAATAGATGATGAATATTGGGGGTGAGATGGTTTGATGTCATGAGGAACTCGGAAATTAAGGAAAGGGCTAGGCATCGCCTTGTTATGTCAGAGGTCTTGGAGACATGTTGTAACTGGATGGTTCACGTTCCGCGGATGCCTACGGAGTGCCTCAATCCCGAAATGTAAACGAATAAACACTTTTAAGGTTTTCACTGTCAATTCTTGGTTGAAAGGTATTATATAAAAACACAATATGTTTGTACTATTCCACATGTTTATAATTATCAGTTGATAATGCTCGTGATGAGCGAAATCGGTCCTGATCATTATTAACATGTAGAAATAGTAGTAGTTTAAAAAAAATAAACGAATAAGACTATAGTTTAACAGTGCCATTTTGGATATTGAGGAAGGAAACTGCTCTGGACAAAACAAGATAGAGGCAGTTACTTGAAGAAGTCACGTAGCGGATTGAAGGGCCACGTAGAAGATGAATATTAAATTCACCAATATGTCAATTTGACTAATTAATTCAGCCTTCGTTTCAGAGAGGGTGTAAAATGTATTATTAATTTTTACTACTTTTTGTAAGAATTTATTAAAATTGTTTGCATCCTTTCAAATATTGAGATATCCATGTAGTAGCTGGCAACACATTCTATTTCTGATAATATTAATATTGTAATTCACTCACGTATGCCTGGCCATGAAACAATTTCAGACAACAATCGTAAATGGATGCCTTTATTAGGAGAGCTGACTCGATGCAAAGATGAACACATTTGTGATTTAATACTTGCATTATGCATGTATGTACATAAGCAGACTTTTACTTTTAGACACTAGATGTTATTGATACATTGCTGTTCTTTGACACTGCGTCACAGTACGAAACCGGACTTCAATCAATTTTTACGATTGAAAATCGTCGTTTCAATTGCAAAATTGTATATCTGCAAAATCAAAATTACTCGAGAGAGCATAACAACGTATAGTTATGTATATTTAATATCAATTACTTGTTTTAATAGAATAAAGTTGTTTTTAAACTGTTAAATTTTTCAACGGAAACGACGAAACGCTAAATTAAATAAGTTTTCAGTAATAAATCAAACGCCATGTCAGTGATGCAGTGATAAAAGTTGTTGGCTTCGGATACAGATCTCACGTGTTCGAATCCCTGTATTTATGGATCTCTGTTATGGATGATCGAAGATATGGATGTTTGTGATATCTAAAATTACTTCCCACCCATGTGATGCTGAAAAAAGATCAATAGCGAGACTAACTAACCACTAGTTATGTTCTAGTACTATGCTTTTATCCCTACTGTTTTCGAAAAGGAGAGGATGATCCAGGAATAGTGGTTAGCAAATCACTCTCGGTACGACCCATTTTTAAAATCGGATGGGTGGGAGAATTCTAGACATCAAAAACCATGCCGAACATAAATCCATAAATCGAATGAAAAATTAATTTAATTTATAAAACTGTCCGTACCGGGATTTGAACCCGAGACATCCGTTACTGGAGTCAACGACGTTGAAGATAGCACCACGGACCCGACAATAAATTGATTATTCTCAACAAAAATGCTGTATTTTGTAGTAAGCGAAAGTTTAAAACAATCGCCTACTTTATTTTTTAAATTAAATAAAGCTTTATTTGACAATTAATCACTTGTAAGGTGTTAACAATCAATTCTTGGTGGAAAAGCATTATATTTCAAAAATAAAGCACAATTTGTGTGTACCACTTCCACACGTTTATAATGAACAGTTGAGAGATAATCTTTTGACAATTATTTAGTTACGAATGTTAAATAAAACTATAGAAGAGAGATGGTAGGAAAACAGGGTGGACGAATGGTGGATAGATATATCATTCATAATTTAAAAAATTAGTTTTCAATACGCGCACCCTGCAAAACTTGCGGCATTTTTGAGGATCAGGGTTGATTTACTATGAGCAATAAAAAGTAGTGTCAATAGAAAAACGTACTATACATGCCAACGAGGAACGTGACTGACTGACTGCCTTTATGGTTTTAATTTTAGTACATATTCTAAACATTTTTATTCTAGTTTCGTATAATAAATGCCAGCGAACACGGCTATTTCCAAAGCCGTTCATTGTTTATTGATAATATTACGTTTCACAATAAAAACTGGGTTTTCGTGAGACTATCAGACAGCATAGTTAGGAGATTAGTGTTAAGCTGGAAAAATCCAGTCGTACTCGAGAGGCACTTAGATAAATAAAGAACTTCTTATTTGTATATTTTTGACCTACATTTATTCAATCAGAAACTATTTCAATTTTTGGTCAGTCAGAAATAATTAATCAAAATGGTCTGTAGACAGGTAGTCAAATTTGACTTGTTGAGATTTTGTACATTTCCATGTATTTTGTCACTAACTAGTGAACCCTCAGTCGATGTCTTAAATTATCTAGGTAGTCAGTTAATAAAAGTAATGTCAGCGTCCGTGGCGCAGTTGGCAACGTCAATAGATACGGTTACAGATGTCTCGGGTTCAATTCCCGGTGCGGACAGTTTCATAAATAATTGACCTTTCAATCTACCTATGGATTTCTATCGTAGTCATGGACGTTTGTAATGTCTAAAACTCCCTCCCACCCATCCGATTCAAATTAAATAATCAATTAATGAACTCCCAGGTCAGGTCCGTAGTGCAGTGTTTAACGTCGTTGGCTTCGGCTACGGATGTGTCGGGTTCAAATACAGGTACGGAGAGTTTCATGAATCAATTTATGGATTTCTATATGTAGTCATGAATGTTTGTGATGTCTAAAACTCCCTTCCACCCATCCGATCCTCAAAAACGAGGCGTGGAGAGAGTGATTAGCTAACCACTAATCTTACCCTAACTTTATCCTTCCATCCCTACTCTCTTCGAAAAAAAGATAGGTTGAACAACTGAGTAACAAGCAGTTCTCATATAAAAACATTTGTCGAGACACCTCCATTAGGAAGTCATTTGCTCCACGTTGGGAGCGGACATTACTAAAATAAACGGTCAGTATTTTTATTAAGGCTTACCTTTATTTATTTGGCCATTGTTTATTGACCAAACATAATTATTAGCTGACCACGTATAATATTTCTCATTGACCATTTATGGAATTAGTTGCCTTTATTTTGTGTGCACTGTCTTTATTTCAGTACACTTTATTGCATATCAATCAAGTCTAGGCTACATTCTCCTAAGACACTCCTGGCAATAATTTGAAAGCGCATAACGCTGCTGTGTTTGAGCATGGTGGTGGTGTTGATAGATTAGATTATTTACTGATAATTTAGACTGGATGTACACTTTTCGCCGAAGGACAATTTTTGGCTAAACTAAAATTTTGAAGTCGAACGATGAAAATGATTCCTTAATGTGTAAAACTGTTCTTTATCATGCTATAAAATCGTGTGATAAATAATACAAATTTGTTTTTAAAATTATAATGTCTTTCGACCAAAGTTTGACATTTAGCACCATTCAAATGATCGCGAAGACTTGACTCTTCACTTATTGATTACATCGACATAAAGTAAATCACACTCGGCGCTGCATGTATTTTATTTAGTGTTATATCGAATTACATATTTACCTTTCATTGGGCAGGGTATTCAATAATGGTTACATTTTCGTTGATACTCGAACGACCAACGAAGAAATGAAATGTTTAAGAGCCTCACCTGGAAAAAAAAATACAATTAGTGACATATAAATGACTGTAAACTTACAATTATTATTGATTTTAAAAGTGACATGTGTTTCGAGTCTTTGAGAAGTACAATCTGAATAAATAATTAAATAAACTGTTCCTATTGATTACAAGCCTTTGATTATTGAACATAGTAGAACAATGACAGGTGGGGGATTTAAACGGTGACCCAGAGTATTTAACGGAATTGCTCATCACATCCTTTAATAATTTGTTGGAAAATAAATTGCACAATAACAATTTGTAGTGAAGATACAAAAAACGGAATAGAAAAAGTGTTTTGGTGAATAGTTTTGTTTGTGTTTAAGCACAATTTAAACTATTTTAAAAATGAAATGCAATTTGTTTTGTATTGCACATGTTTATAATGATCAGGACTGATTTCTCAACTGATAAAAATACCATCATAACAGGGCTTTTTATAAAACGATTGTGTCATTATAAACACTTGGAAGTAGTACAAACAAATGGTGTTACATTTTTAAAACATAATACCTTGCCACGAAGAATCGGCAGTTAACAACTTAAAAGTGACAATTTAAATTAATTATTACCTAATTATATATTGTAGTATATTGAGGACCAATTTTTCCAAGCACTCTAAATTGTGTTTTGTTTTTATAAATAACTTATCTTAATTTTTGATTGCGTATTTCTAGTCTCAGTTTTATATTGAAGTAAAATATATAATACAAAATAGATACCTATTTAAATACCGTTATTATTTTTATTGGTCAGGCTGCAGTGGAAAAGTAAATGTTTAATTTCAAATGGCTAAACCGTAAAGGGTCACACTCGATCGGTGCATTTAAGGAATTCGATTGTACAAGAACAGGTACATAATACCCAGTATGTACAAGAACCTATGTAGAATAACTCGCATATCTACGCTTACGGTTGATAAGTTGAACGAACTTATGTAGAAATTATATGTCCTTCAAAGGCTGCGGATGGAAACGGAAATGCGCGCGTGCTATGTACTTTTAATAACGATTTACGAATATATGTATGCATATCTTCTTAACCAGGAATGACTATTTACAAATTCATTGCTACTTCTTGCAGAAAGTCAATGTTATCATAGAAAATGATATTCTTCAACAATGAAAATGATCGTGTTTTTTTTTCATCGGGTTAAATTAATTAGAAATGCAATGGATGTTTATTGGTTTTTTCTGGCCGTGTTTTAGCCAATTGATGTAACCCTCAAGGATAACGAAAATGAATTAATAATTGGATCTCATTACAAAGCCGACAGAGAAGGTCTCGGCCAAAAATAAATTGACAACTTTTTGGAATGCAAACATCATTTTACATCAGTTAGAGGGTTAAAAATTATCCAAAATCGAGTGACGTCATGTAAAACAAAGTATTTCATAACGCAAGAAATAGATAACTATAAAATTTGGATTATTGAGATTTTGTACACTTCCATGTATTTTGTCACTAACGACCCGGGTTCCGCCTTTCGGCATCTTCAGGCATTCGAGCGCACGAATGGACTCGAACTGACAGACAGTAAACAGTGTCTAACGTTTATATAGAAAATACAAATACGACAAATATTATTTACGAGATAAAATATTATACGTCTAGGATCCACACTGATACCTGAGTTAACATTTCGAAAATCGCCTTAATCCTTATTTTGTAAACGACACATGACACACCCTGGTTTTTGTTAGATATAAGTGTCATTAATGTCCAGAACTGAAATCACCCATCGGCAACAGCACTATTTCGCAGAATAGGCTCTTTCTTGTTGCCAGGCGTTCAATAGCCGCCGGCTACGGCCGCTGGACGAGTCCATTTTGACGGAAAGGGGTAGCTCCGACGAGCAGGAAGTTTTTTTGATTTTCGAAAACAGTCGATTACGATCCGCCGAGCCGGGCGAGTTGCGGCGGAGGTAACGATGCGAGTTTTTTGTGTTTTGATTTGCGTTGGACTTAATTTAAAATCGTTTGTCACGCCATTTGTATTATAACTTAAAGTAAATTCAGTTGCTAAGTAAATGTAAATGTAGAATCAATTTTATGTGTTAGGATTTATATATTTATGTAATGTAAACCACTGCATCTTGGATGGAAAAATAAATAAGTTTTGAACCGGATTTGAAATGGTGTTTGTTTGAGACCACAGCCCTTCCAGGACTCCGGATAACCAGCCACTCGCCTCTCTTCGATCCGGGGTCTTCTCACACATTAACAGAGTGGCGAATTGCCGCTTTCCAACTACTATTAGAATTACCAGTGATTTTACAATTATAATAACATTGTGGGTTTCGACGGGATGCAATTCGACGAAAGAAATATAAACAATAATTCCACATTTAGTGACATCTGTTAGGTGTTTCAACGTATAGGATACAGCAACGGATAGTTTGGGAGGTTCAGCTGTTCGTTCAGAATTAGCAAGGAATTTAACTGGGCTCTATTGATTTCCAAAATTTCTTGATAAAATAATTTATGATCCCCCATGTTTTGATGCAACAATTTAACCCCATCATCCGCATTAAGCGTATGGTTCTCCAATAGCAAGTGATTTGCGAATGTTGAAGATTCTTTTTTTTTTAATCTAAAGGCAGCTAAATGTTCTGATACCCTTATATCTAATGTACGTGTGGTTTTACCCACATAGATGCCATAGTGATTGCCAACATTTCTATCATAGATAACTATAATATCAGTACCACACCATCGTCAGAACACTAAACTTTGGACTAAACAATTTGAAATAACAAATTGAGCCCAAGACAGCTAGCTGTAAGGACGGATAGAGCGTGACCAACTACGCCATGTGGGTCGGCACAAAATACCGACTCGCTTCGAAATCATAGAAACTAAAGATTACCTATAGGAAAGCTTCCTTTGTAAATTGAGATAATTTTGCATGGGAATTTAAAATAATGAGTTAACACTAAAATAAATTAATGTGTACGAGTTTATTGTGGGAAAAAGCCGAACATTGCTGTAAAAATTAAAATAATAAAAAAAAAACACATCCAAAGACCAGTCGACCCTGACTCGACTATAAACTAAAATTTTATCGGTTGGCGAAAGTTGAGCGATGAATGCTGTGAATTTTTTTTACCAATAACGTATGGTTACCGAAGTTATCGGCAATCTCAATAAGACGAACAGGGGGCCTAGATAGTACGTATTGTAAATAATTATGTGTCGATCAGGACCCGTTAACCGGAAGGGTTTGAAAGAAACTTCAATGTTGTAAAAATATCAAATACAACGGCTATCACTTTTAAGGTGTTAACTGTCAATTCTTGGTGGAAAGACATTATATTTTAAAAAATAAAACACAATTCATTTGTACTACTTCCACATATGTATAATGATCAGGACCGGTTTCGCTCATCACGAGCATTATCAACTGATGCTGATCATTATAAATATGTGGAAGTAGTACAAATGAATTGTGTTTAATTTTTTTAAATACAACGGCTATCTTCGGTATTGTGTTGCCATTCGTTATGCGAAACCGGTCATGGTGCTAACAAATATATCGAGTATATTGACAAAACGCATTCAGTCAGTTTAAAATCATGTTCTGTTTTAAATATCTATTTAAGGCTCTTTTTTTCCATGTCCGCTCCGAATGTGGAGCATATGGTATTGTAATGTAGGTATCTTAACAGAATTTTTCTACGAGAACTGCTTTTTACTCGAAGAGAGTAGGAAAAGAAGGATAGAGCGAGGACGGGACTAGTGGTTAGCTAATCGCTCTCGCTATGCCCCGTGAGGATGAGATGGGTGGGAGGGAGGACTCAGACTACGAACAGAAATCCATAAATTGATTGAAAGATCAATCTATGAAAACCGTCCGCACCGGGAATTGAACCCAAGACATCCGTAACCGTAGCCAGCGACGCTGACGCTCTACGTACTGGTAAAACGCATGAAGTCATGAAAAAAAAACAGTATTAAGTCATATTGTCATTACCTGAGGATAATATTTAATAGATTTAAAAAAAATACCTGGAATTACAGCTGACAGCCAATGCGCCAAATATTTTGAAAATCATACGAGATAAACTCGATGAGAATTCACTGATGTCCAAGATTACAAATTTAAATTTAAAAAATCTAAATTTGATATTAGCCTTGTCCCCGAACCAGGACACACCTGATCGCTAGGGCAAAACTCTTGCCACTAGACCACAGATGCCGACGATACTACTAATAACTAATACATAAACATCATCGATACCAATTTTTATGATTTGTATGACAAAAGAGTATATAGTAATGTAAAAAAATATTTTAAAAAACAAAGAAGTATTGTTTTGCGAGAGAGAGTACTTGGAAAAAAATAATGCTTTAAATATGATTATCTGAGAACTTTCCTTTATAACTTAATACCTTCTGTCACAATAACCTTATTACGACAGGGCTTTAACCCGCTGACTGCTAACGTCTCAACTGTTGAGACGGCAGATTTCAGTGTGTTGATAGCTGATAAAGAGTTCTAACAGTGTTAAAACTTTTATGTAAAAGTTAATTATTGTATTAAGATATAGGCTGATTTGTACTGATAATCTCCATAAGTTTGGTTAACACCGAAACTACTGAATTAATTTCTGAAATATTTGGTAGTGGAATATCAAAATATTCAATTAATTTTCGCAATACTTACTTTTAAATATTTTATTACTAATGCGTCAGCCCTGCGCTCGTAGACTGAATACTTTGTAAGTATATCTCCCATGGTAAATTAAGTTGGGCGGAAAAAAAGCGCGATGGCGAAACCGTCAAATAATTCGAAATTCAAATTCTCGATCCCTGACCTGAGCAGATTCCGCCACATGGCTTAAAGCGGTGTCTAAAATTAGCGTTCGAGTAATTGTCGATCTCCTTTCCCTTTTCTATTCGATATTGGCCCATTAGCGCCGTCCCGCTTCGTTTGATAGCAATGCGGTCGTAGCCGTGGCATCTGAGCTATGTGCACATTTTTTAAGATTATTAATTTATCTCAGACCGGACCTGACAGGAGGGATTTGTCACATGTCGATTTGTTTGAATTATGACTGACTGCAAGCAAAGGAAATAATTTAAACAAACTTCGTGTCATAATTACTCGCTAATCTGCCAATATAAATACACTAATGGTCATATGATAGTTTAAAAATAGAAAATTAATGACTAGCCTATATAAACATTATGATTAACGAATTCATAAATTAAAAAAACAAATCAGAGATGGAATCGTTGTAGAATTACATAGAATAATTATTGCATATAAATAATATATTGTGAATCCTCGATAAAGCTTTCCCGCATTTAAAGTTATTTTTCAATCGCACCATAAAATAATAGCTGCGTCAAATATTCCCGCATTTACCGTTTCCCGTATTTATCGTTACATTCGACGGGCCTTTAAGAAATGGAGCCAACGTGGAGCATATGGCCTCCTAATGGAGGTATCTTAACAGAAGTTTTACTATGAGAACTACTTGTTACTCGGTTGCTTAACCCTATAGAAGGATAGGGCTAGGACAGGACTAGTGGTTAGCTAATAGCTTTCGCTACGCCCCGTTTTTTAAATCGGATGGGTGGGAGGGCGTTTTAGACACCACAATTAAAGTATTTATGAAATAATAAAAGCATTAACAGTATTATTAGTAAATCAAACGTTAACAATACTAAATAGGACAAGCGGCTCACCACTATTAAATTACCCGCTAAAAAAACTAGTCATTACTTGTGTAATTAATAGTGTTGTAGTAATTATGTACTATCATCGATATAAAATTAAAATTGATAATTTAGTTGTTTCAAAGGCTGTCTTACTAAATGTAACGCGTTTCGCTTCTTCAAGTAGCATCTTCAGACTAACTATTCTAAGGTAAACTATGATTTGAGAAGACCCCGGATCGAAGAGAGGCGAGCGGCTGGTTATCCGGAGTCCTGGAAGGGCTGATCTCAGACAAACACCATTTCAGATCCGGTTCAAAACTTATTTATTTTCCATTCAAGATGCAGTGGTTTAATATTACACAAATATAAAAATCTTAACACATAAAATTGATTCTACATTTACATTTACTTAGCAACTGAATTTACTTTAAGTTATAATAAAAATAACACAACGAATTTAAATTAAATCCAACGCAAATCAAAACACAAAAACAAACAGTTCACATGTCACCTCCGCTGCCACGAGACCGCAGCTCGTCCCACTCGGCGGATTGTAATCGACTGTCTACAAGATTTAAAAAAAACTCCGTGCAAAGTTGGAGCTACCCTTTTCCGTAAAATGGACTCGTCCAGCGGCCGAAGCCGGGGGCTAATTTAACGCCTGGCAACAAGAAAAAAACCTATACTGCGAAATATTGCTGTTTGCCGCAGGCCGATTTCAGTTCAGGACACTAATGACACTTATACTTAAGAAAAACCAGGGTGTGTCAGATTGTAGTTCCCAACATAAAAATGTAAAATTTTGCGCACTATCTGATGCAGTACTAAAAAATTCTAAGGCGGACAACATTCTAAAGAATCAACAAAACGTTGATATTGGGTCATTAAAAGGATATTTCTAAATACAATTTTACCGACTTTACTCAGAAAATACCTAATTGTTAAACAAACACGTGTTTATAAAATGTATAAAACTCAGGTACAAATCAACAATACTTGTTTTAAAAATAAAATACAATTTGTTACTTCTGTCCACATGTCAGATCATTATAGAGTAGTACAAAACAAAAAGTGTTTTATTTATCAAATATAATGCCTTTCCACCATGAATTTTGTTTGCGAAAGGAAAAGGGCGTTAAGTCTAAAATTGGTACTTTTCAGAAGAGCCAAAACAAGATTAGCATTTGTATGAAATTTGATGACAAATGTGATGAATTGATTCCACTTTTCCTTTTTTATATTATATGCATGTATGTATTGTAGTTATTTTAGGATATTTAACTCGACTTAACTCAATTTTCCTTTCCCAAACAGAATTGACAGTCAACACATTAAAGTGATGTTTGATTAACGCCGTCAATGGTAACCATTTGAAAATTGCTTTTCCCATCATCTCAATATGGGTTACTTGGTTCTGAGGAGTGAACTGGACAATCGATGTGTGCACGTATACAGTAAACATTAATTTATGAATCAACTGTAATTATGGCATACGACATTAACAAGAAGCGAGATAGGTCGTAAAGCTTAAATATTAGTGGAATTTATAGTGCCGACTAGAAATTGTATTTCTGAAAGTGAGCATAAATGACTTGATTTATGTTTTCACTGTGACGAAAATTGACCGTGATAAATGTTTTATTTTGCTTGTTTTTTGTAAATATTATTATGACAATTTTCTCTGCGGGGGTAGCCTTTCATGCCACAAAATATCATTTTATTACATTTTATATAGTGGGACAGTGTTTCTTAACCTGTGGTGCGAGAGAAGTTTCTAAATCTAAGGTGAGTACAATAAAATTTAAAGATCTCTCATAATGTATAAATTTGACTCGATTGAACCATGTACTACCCTTGAAGTAGATGATAAACTGGCAAACACTATGTCTATTTTCGGAACCACCACGGTACTCAGTTTTGCACTGCTCTTTCAAAATAAGAGCCTCGTTTCAAAAGAACCTTTATATTATTATTTATGTTAGGAATAAGCAAACAACAACCTATTCATTAAAAAAATACATATACTTTTGAGTGTTTTTGCAATGAATGTAATTTCCGAATTAAAAACATCGAAATAATTTTTTCAAAGGTGTGCCAAACACTAAAAAGATTTAGAAGCAATGCCATTGGATAATATATAATAAGTGTTTCATAAAATTCATTCATGAGATTATATCATTGGCTCTAAATGTAAAAATTAAAATAAGCCAAAAATACCACTAAATTGTTGTTACACTTTGAAACTGTGATATCGATGTACGTTTATATTTTTATTCCGCTCAGTTGAAATATTTTAAATTTTACCTTGGTTCTTTTTGGTTTCCGGACTTCCCGCTTTGTTTGCTCTGTATGCAATATAAGCCTGGGTGCCTTACAGCCTTTGCACAAGAAATCAGATACATAATAATATTGCATTTTATAAATTCTCGTATCCTTTTATACACGCTCGCTGCTACGGTGTATAATAAAAGTATATAGTTATTTCAAACTATTGATATGCCGGTGCATTCCCTTTTACATGAATATCGCTTTGAAAATAATATTGAAAGATGCATTTGTAGCGGGTACTCGAAATGCAAAAGTTCAGTGAATTTTTATGAATGGGAAGGGATTATTTTTACAATACAGCGCTCTAACACGGATCGCACGTACGGAATCTATGGAAAAATTCATAAATCACAAAATCATTTGCCGATTTCCAATGGATTCATTTTAAAGGCCGTCTTGTATTTTGAAGAATGTCGACATTTCTAGTTATAAGGACGTCAATTATTGAAAATCGATATCAAATTAATAATTCGTCAACATTGTTACTCCGCGAACAAAGAATCTTTTAATCAGAAACATATGGTACTGTATTAAAGATAGACTACTTAAACATAATATATTATTGATATAACCATGTCCGTGGAGCAGTGGTCAAAATTTGCAGTTTTGAGTTGAGTTTGAGGAAATGTTTAGAATATCGATACCTACCAGTTCCAAAATGTAGCAATATGTGGTTGTTTACAATGAGAGTGGTTATTATTACTTTAGATCTAAACTGTAACAAATACGAATCATTTGAAAACCTTCAATTATTAATAGCAGAAATAAAAAATATTTTGTTTATAATATCGTAAATATAAATGACTATACATAAAGTAGTTTCCGTGATGCAGTGGGGTTCAAGTTACGGTCCAAACAGTTTTCTTAATAGATTTTTCAATCGATTTATATTATTCTGTTCGAAGGCATGGATGTTTGTAATGTCTAAAAAATCACTCCCGCCCATACGATACTAAAGACGGGAAGTAACGAGAGCGAATAGCTAACCACTAGTCCTACACTAGCACTATCCTTCTATCGTTACTCTCTTCGAAAAAGTGAGGTTGATCAATTGAGTAACAAGCAATTCTCGAAGACTGTCCGTAATGGGAGTCTAGCCCGTAAGCACCATAGCCCGAAGTACTTTTTATTAAGATCACCAAATCAAATAAAATTTGCTGCGATTGAAACCACAGTGCCTATAACAGGAGTGACGAACCCTTTCCTCTCGAAAGGCCGCATTCATTTATCTTAAAATCAAATAAGACCGCATTTAAGAAACATATAAAAATGTATGTACATTATTTTGGAAATGAAGGAAAGCTATGAAATTTATACATCTATGTATTTCCCTTTTAAGGTGTTAACTGTTAATTCTTGGTGGAAAGACATTATATTTAAAAAAATAAAACACAATTCATTTGTACTACTTCCACATATTTTTAATGATCAAGGCCGGTTTCGCTCATCACGATGATCATCAGTTGATAATGCTCGTGATGAGCGAAACCGGTCCTGATCATTAAAAATATGTGGAAGTAGTACAAATGAATTGTGTTTTATTTAAAAAAAAAAATCTATGTATTTGTTTATGTCAGCAAAATCCCGCAATTGAGACACAATAAGGACGTAGGTTTGTCACCCCTGACCTATAATATACATTTTTACTTCTAACAGTAATAATTTAAGACATTTTGATAGATTTAAAGGTGCTTAATGGAATTTCAATATCAAATTTGAATTGTTGAGATTTAGTACATTTCCATGTATTTCGTCAGTAATGTATCTAAAAATGTATGTACACTATTTTGTAATTGAAGGAAAACAATGAAATTTATTTATTTATGTATTTGTTTAATTTAGTCAAAAGGCCGCACTTGAGGTCCTATAATGTCGCATGTGATCTTAAGGCCGCAGGTACGTCACCCCTGAACTATAATACACAATGTTACTAAACTTATGAAAGTAATTTAGATTTTCTTTCCATATTAGATCATTACCACAAATTAAATCGAGTATGCTGTATATTTTAGACCCAAAACTGTCATCAGCTGGTTTGCTCATAAATTTATTATCAACACCTTAAAGTGTATGAGTAGGAAATATACGACGATGTCACGATATCTGTCTCTGTGTACTTAAAAAGTGAGTTTATTTATGGGAGATCGTGTCGGGCTTGTGTTGACACATTCAGGGATGCCCCGTTAAAATATTAACATTGTAAATCGTTAATTCATCTTAAACACGCGACGACGAACCCTAAAATTGGGACGCATAATTTACTTCACCAAGACAATTACTCAAAAGAACACTAAACGAGAAACTAAAGTAAGCCTTAGTAAAGAACTCTTTCCAATCAACGTCTGAATCATGGAAACAACGAAATTAAGCTTGCTGCTAAATCTGTATTCTATATCAGTGTTCCCCAAAATTTTTACATCTCCGGACCGGTAAAAGAAGAAAAAAATTTTCATTGACCACTAATACTGAAATAAAAATGGTTTTTATGTAATATTTTTTTAATCTTATATTGTGACAGATAGACATAACTATAACTAACAAATATACATATAAAATTCTTGGAAACATATTTAGGTAGGGTTTTGCATCTGCGTTCACTATCTAACAGCAAATATTTCCGTTCTCCCTGAGTATACCTGAGAAGATTTACGACTGTCGATTCTGAGAAAACTAACGACCATCGTGTCGCATCTTCCTACCAATTATTATTGTCAAACAATAACTAAAAATACAAGTAAACGTTCAGGCGAAAGAAATCCTATATTTAATATTATTGCATGGCGAATTTCTTTAAATTTAACATATTGTTCGCGGCGTTCTATTATCTTAGAACATTATTATTTTTTTTTTTCAAAGTACTCTATTACTTAAAGTACTTCAAGCACAAAAAAAAAATTTACACTATTAGAATAATCGTTTTAGCGTACAAATCATAAGATTTGGTATCGTTGAGTTATTGTTATATACATCATGTTTTTTGCCAGAATATAAAAATAACAACAATACTTAATACTGTTTTTCAGAGGTATTATACCCTGTCAGGCACAGTTGGTAACGTCGTTGGTTACGGTTACGGATGTCTCAATTCTCAGGTTCAATTCACGGGGCGAAACAGTTTCATAAATTGACCTTTCAATCGATTTATAAATTTTTGTTCGTAGTCATGAATGTTTGTGATGTCTAAAATTCCTTCCTACCTACGCATCCGATCCTAAAAATAGCGAGGCGTAGCTAGAGCGATTATCTTACCACTAGTCCTGTCCTAGACCTATAATTCTATCCATACTTCCTTCGAAAAAGAGAGGTTGAGCAACTGACAAACAAGCAGTTTTCATAGAAAACTTCTGTTCAGATACCTCCATTGGGAAGCCATATGCTTAACGTTGGGCGCGAACCTGTGACTTCATGCATTCTGTCAGCATAAACTCGATATCAGCCAATGAGAACTGAAGTGTGCCAACTGATATATTCGAAAAAAATAAGTTAGTGTGTTGTGGTATTCTTCTACATGTCATGAAGTATCATAAATGTGAAGGGAGCTAAGTAAACACAGGCTGAAAAAGTATTTTATTGTGAACGCAGTTAAATTGAATGACGTGTAAATTGATCTATGTAGATAATTTTACTAAATCTTTCAATAAACATGTTTCACCGTTTTTATCACTTGACTCACTTCACTTATCGAGGGTTCATCTCGACCATTCGAATAAACAGGCACCGTCACTGAACTTGATGATAAATCTCAAGAGTCTATGTAAAAGAGAAATACAGATAAAGAAAATACTTCACATTATTTTTTACAATTATAGTATGTAAAGGTTCACCTGTCAACATTATCATAACTTTATACCATATAATGAATTCAAAAGACCTTTTTAAATTTTATTTTAATTAGATATATTACAACTACATACTATCTTGAAGGGCTTACCAGACTTGTTTTGAATAGTGTAGTCCCTGTCTGAAATCAATCCGCACGGCACAATTTTAAATATTTGACTTAGGTATAGCCATATAGATAAAAATCAGGTATACCAACGCTGAGTTTCAGAAAATTCATTTTTAATGATCAGAAATAAAAGCTACATATTTACGTGTACACTGAGACTTTTTATTATTTTTGGATAAAATTCGACATACGATCAAAGTGTCGGAGCGAAACTCCGTCGTAGGTCGAGAAGCTATAAATGAACAAACAACTGTAACGTTTCATGTCATTCAATATAAGTTACACCATTAATTTTAGTTAATCTATGTTGATTTTGTCACTAGAGCTACAGGAAATTCAATGGATAAATTGAATAAAAAAAAAAAACTTATTCATACAGCATCACTTTTAAGGTAACTGTCAATTCTTGTTGGAAAGGCATTATATTTTAAAAAATAAAACAAAATTTAAATTTGGATTATTGAGATTTTGTACACTTCCGTGTATTTTGTCACTAACGACCCGGGTTTCGCCCTTCGGCATCTTCAGGCACTCGAGCACACGAATGGACTCGAACTGAGAGACAGCAAACAGTGTCCAACGCTTATACAGAAGATACAAATGCGACAAATATCATTTACGAGGTAAGACATTATACGTCTGAGAGCCACACTGATACCTGAGTCAAAATTTCGGGAATCTCCCCAATCCTCATTTTGTAAACACCATATTAACAGAGTAGCGAATTGCCGCTTTTCAACTTCTTTTAGAAATACCAGTGATTTTACAATTATAATAGTATTGTGGGTTTTGACGGGATGTAATTCGACGAATGGGCAAATATACACAATCACTCCACATTTAGTGACATCTGTTAATATGGTGTTTACAAAATGAGGATTGGGGAGATTCCCGAAATTTTGACTCAGTGTGGCTCTCAGACGTATAATGTCTTACCTCGTAAATGATATTTGTCGCATTTGTATCTTCTGTATAAGCGTTGGACACTGTTTGCTGTCTCTCAGTTCGAGTGCATTCGTGTGCTCGAGTGCCTGAAGATTCCGAAGGGCGAAACCCGGGTCGTTAGTGACAAAATACATGGAAGTGTACAAAATCTCAATAATCCAAATTTGATATTGAAATTCCATCAAGCACCCTCAGTCGATGTCTTAAATTATAAAATAAAATTTGTTTGCACTACTTCCACGAATCATTCCTTCATCAGTTGATAACGCTCGTGATGCGCGAAACCGGTCCTGATCATTATAAGCGAGTCGAAGTAGTACAAAGAAATTGTGTTTTATTTATTTTTTTAATATCATACAGCATCATTAATTCCAGTGGTCATAATATAGGCCTTGTAAGTAAATATTGATTGAAATTACACTTTCTAGTACCTAAGACGTGAAATAATATGAAACTATATTTTTGCACAATAAAAACAAGGATACTTTATTTCAACAAATACTTTGTTTTTTTTTCTATATTAAAGAACTATCAATATATTCGGTGAATTAAAAGGTCTTAACAAGATATATCGACAGTGTTTTGGCCAATTGATGTAACCCACAAATTTGAAATTGTTCAGGAGAGTAAAAACTGTTTTTATCGAAAACATTACATGGTGAGTTGCTTATGAATCTTTGATATGCACTCCTGTAAATTGTCATATTTGCAGATATGGGATTATACGTAGGGAGTGTCGATATAATAGTGGATTATTTACATCAAGTTGCCGGGTCAGAAATTTAAATCTAAAACAAATGTAAAATGATGTTTTTCTTCAAATTTATTTTTCTAATTTATATCATTTGGCCGAGACATGCTCTGTCATCTTTAAAATTGAGATGCAAACTCTTTTTTGGTATTTTTCGAGGGTTACATCAATTGAGTCGTATAGTATCAAAAGTAGAACTATCCCATATTCAATTTTGGATTATTGAGATTTTGTACAGTTCCAAATTTGATATTGAAGTTCCATCAAGCACCCTCAGTCAATGTCTTAAATTAAATTATATCCCATATTCGTCGAAATTGAACCAATGCTGCCACACTATCCTACCGGTCAGAGTGTATGGTTAGAAATAAAATTTTGGTATCAAAATCATGTATATGTGGTATAAAAACGTAAAAGAAAATGATGCTTGCTACCAAAATCAGAACGATTAACAGTTTTGGAAACAGAAGTGAACGGTTTGGTAAATCATACTTTCGATCAATCAAAAAGTTACCCTAAGTGATGTCACAATATGGCCGATCATACAAATTTAAAACGTCAAAATGTTTTTCGTGTTTATCTCGAAACTTTAAATATTGGATAATTCTACTTTTGATACTATACAAATCAATTGGCCAAAACACAGTCGATATTAAGCATTCGTGTATAATAAATATTAGACATCGGAACTGTTTCGATTAGTTTGTAAGAATATAAATTTAAAAAAAAAAAACTATAATGACTAATTAAAAAACTTTGTAAAGAATAAATTGGTTTTACAGAATACATACAAAATACAAATTTTGCCATCGCGTTGAATCGAAAATCATTATCATAATTGTAAATTTAATTTAAAGTAGAAATTTTCTTTTGTATTATTAAACATTGTATTTATTTGTTTATCATAATTACAAAAAAAAGCTGTTGGCACTAGTAGAAAAACTCAAACAATTGATACGACAAATAAACAGGGTGGCCACGGAACGACGGAACGTGATTTTAGCGTGAATTTTAAATTAATATATTGCGAAAGATTTGTGGATGTCACACAGTACGTGCATTTTTCCAATTGATGCAATGATTGAAAATTTCATTATAAAACGAAAATAATGACTTTTTAACTATATTTACGTTTGTAGTATTCTTTTATTGTTGAAATGAGATCTTTCTATTTCGTAAATAATTGCCTGAAATCATGGGACGGCTCTGGTAATAATGAGTTAAACGGCAAAAATAATTAACCGAATGCAATATCCGTAATGAAAAATACGCAGGAAGTCAAACCATATTGAAATGTCCAGTGGCGAAGTTCAATGATTATTAATCGTTTAATGTCATTTATACATTTCATAGTTTTATACCTACATTAAAAATAATATTTTATTATGCAGAAATTTACACTAATATAATTGTAATAAAAACATTCTAGAAACTATTTTTATGGATTAAATTAAATTATATTAAAAAAATATTGTTTAAATGTAAGCAAGTTTGCAAGAGGCTATCCAGCAGTAACTTTCGTATATTGTATCGCAATAAAATCACGTCTAACACGATGAGTACCGGTTTCGCTCAGCGATTTATCATTTAAATTTGTGCCAAATCAAAGCATCCGTGTGATCGAATGCCTGAAGATGCCGAAAGGTGAAACCCGATCATTAGTGACGAAAAACATGGAAATTCCATCAAGCAATCTAAGTCGATATCTTAAATTAGCCAAATCACTTGAAAATGCTCACTTACTGAGAGAAAGCGTTCCTGATTTTTTGATAATAATATTCTTTTATTTTTCTTATTGGTATAAAAGGTACATCGATTTTGATTTTACTGTAGGTAAATATAAATCAAGTCGCAACAAATGGAAGAGTAGAACTCTCTTGGTTGACAACCTACCGTTGAAATACTATTATACATTATGGCAGGGGTGACGAATCTGCGGCCTTACGGCCACACGCGGCATTATGGGGTCTCAAGTGCGGCCTTTTTACTGAAGTAAACAAATATATAAATAAATCAATTTCATTGTTTTCTACTAACTAGTGGGGACGCCCAACATAGATGACGATATTGAAATTGAAATACTGAATGTCTAAAGTAGCTGTTATTTAGTTTCTATATATATATGACGGACTGATTGCTGCTTGTTTCCCACGGCATTTGCGTCACGTCGGAATTGTGTGTATTGTTTATATAGACCGCGGACGCTTAGGTCATGAGAAAATTTCACACCTACATGTGTATGTGACAATAATAAAATTAGATCTACGCCTACAGACCGGTCTAGGCTATCATATATAAGACTAGTGAGTACCCGGCATGCGTTGCAGTGCCACTCAAAGAAAGAAAGGGTTTCTGTTTTAATTCTGTTTATTGAACTGCTTTTGGATTAGAGGTCTGCACAGGGCGAAATTTCATAGACTTACCCGGTTAGAGCCCATCATCTTCAGGTCTGGCCCTACCCGAACCCGAGTTTCAATATCACACTTGTTATAACACAATATTTTTGTTTTTCGTCTGGTGCGTACACGAATAAATCAGAAGGTTTTTCCTAGATGTCGCTGTATGTACGTATTTGATTCTTTTTTTTCAATTTTAGATTTTCATTTTTTTTCTTCAGAACCCTTCACGGGTGTGTGCACAACAACTCACCGAAGTTTCATCGAAATCGTATGAATGTTAAGCGAATGCGTAAAGGACAAACAAACATTTATTTTATATAATATTTCTCGGCATGATCACAATAAGTCCTTCCTGAAAGTAGTTTAGGAGCCTATAAGATCCGGACAAACCAACAAACCAACAAACCAACAAACAGACATTCATTTTTATATATATAGATAGTGAACATACATTTTTATGTATGACTCTTAAATGCGGCCTTATTAGATTTTAAGATAAATGAATGCGACTTTCCCACAGGAAAATTAGGAGATATGTACCACATATTTTGAGGACTTGAAAGAAAAATGTTTCAATGTAAGTAATCTTTTATTTGTTTTGTTTTCTAAAATGCACAATTGATAATCTTCAAGTGTTGAAATTACACCATTGAAATTCCATATTTTCTTCATTGTGGCAGCAAACATTGTTTAAAAAATTCTCTTCCTAAATAAAGACACCACAGTGTTTTTGATACCGTATCTGATATAACAGCTGCTTTCTCTATTAGCCACAAATACCTACGCCAGAAATTGAGACAGGTTAAAATTAATATTGCATAAATTTTTTATAACACCTATAAATAACATCGTAAAGTATATTGCTAAGCGTATTATTAACCGGCCTATCGACCAGTTTTTGAATACGCTGAGAGAGAAGCGTAGGAAATGGTTACCATTACTTTTTAATTTTCTTGGCCTCCATATGTAAACTTTTGTTTTTGGAGCAACTCAAGCAAACTTATTTCTCAACGCACAATTTTATTGCAATCGTCGCTTTTGTGAGCTCAATTTTTTGTCCGTATCACCGCTGTATATTAATTGAATATCCTTTTTATTTGCATGAATATTTTGGCACTGGATTAACAGTAAAAAGGTTTTATAAATTATATAATTTAAAATATCGACTGAGGGTGCTTGATGGAATTTCAATATCAAATTTGAATTGTTGAGATTTTGTACATTTCTGCATCTTCAGGCATTCGAGCACACGAATGAACTCGAACTGACGGACAGTAAAAAGTTTACATCGCTTATTTACAAGATAAAATACGACAAATTCTTATCACTAAGTCTAAGAACTACATTTACATCTGGATTGATCACAACAATGACACCCAATCCCAGTTGGGAAAACAAACGAAACCCGGGTCGTAAGTGACGAAATACATGGAAATGTACAAAATCTCAACAATTCAAATTTGATATTATAAATCATTTTCCTTTGATTCTTGTTACTCTAATGTAACTCTTTCGTTATAATGGTGTAAGTAGTAAATTATTTTGTTTATTGATTGAATTGGAAATCACTTGGAAGAACTCGTTTATATTAAGGTTAAGCTAATAGTAATGCTTTAATATATCAAGCATCTAAAAGCAAATACCGACATATCCCGTTTGGAATATTAGTAGTAAATAAAGTTTATGTCTTTCACGTTTAAATTATAAGTTATAACGACAGTTTATTTTTTTTTCATCGTATTGTATTTTTAATTGACTATTATGAATTTTTAATCAATTAGTGGACATATTTTTATTAGCTAGTCGAACGCCGATCGACATAAATATAAGCGCAATAAAATTGTACAGCATTTGTGTACAACTATTGTGTTTATTGGGTTCTGCATGTCATTAAAAGTTTGAACAAATTTTCTGTATGCTTTTGTCAGTTTGTTTATCATTGCATATTGCAGTGCTCCGCAACAAGTGTGCCGTTGCACACTGGTGCGCCGCGAGACGATCGCAGGTGAGCCACGACACCGCGTCCAGAATGAGAAGAAATAGAGTATTTCCACATTAGAAAAAAATACAGCTATTCGGTGACTAAAATCTTCGTTTAAATTATTATAGTTGAAACAAATATTGTATTATATATTGGAATAAAGTAGGGTTTGTCTCGTGTGTAAAACAAAAAAATACTAACGTAGAAATTACACATTCCTGCATATATTCGGAAGCGTTAAAGGCGAAAAATTTCCGATTGAAATAATTACAAATAGTGAACGTATATATATTATCAAATCAAGAGGCTTAAATGTACAATTTTTGTTGAGTCTTTCATCACCTTTAAAATGCTTTAGGGGCATTCATTGTCATTTGTTAAAAAATGTATAGGCTACTATTTTAAGTTCATGTAATAAAAATAATTAATAAATTTTAAGTTTTGTTAAATTTAAATTAAATTTACATAGTTTGGCTTGTGGTGTGCCGCGAACTTTTAATGAGTGCTTATGTGTTCCGTAATGGAAAAAAGGTTGCGGAGCACTGGCATATTGTATGATATGACGAATAGTACATGTATGTATTTTTTTGTTAGATTTTGACAAAATCTGAACTTTTCCCGTATAACAAGGTAAAAACATAAAATAAAAAAAAGGTTCAGGAGAATTATTATTATCCATTCGGTATCACATCATCGTTTTAACTATGTTTGATACACCACTTTTTAATGTGTTATCTGTCAATTCTTGGCGGAAAGGCATTACATTTTAAAAATAAAGCACAATTTATTGTGTACTACTTCCACATTTTTATATCTGACATTATCAACTGATGCCCCTGAAATTGTATTCAATTTATAGGCCACTGTAAATAAATCATCATAGATTCTAATGTATTTATAGCGTTCAGATAAATAGTTGTTTTCAGAATTTCAGTCATGTTTATCATAACAATATCTCGACCTGTATGCTCTGTATAATATAATAATAAAAATATTGACATGTTGTATGGAGATTATTAATGATTCCCGACGACTCCATCAATAATTAAGTATATGGAGACAAGACAGATGCATTAACTTACTTAAACTATGACCCAGTTGTCAAAGTTTAGTGCAGAGTTTAAAAGGTATTAAAAATAATTCCGACAGTACATGAATAACGGATACGGCTAGCAAAAATATGACTACACTAGGGATTCCAACTCGAATATTTGGACAAGTAATCGAATTATATTCCTAATAATTTATAATGAAATATTTTACAAAATCGAGGAGAGATCACATCACAATACTTCAAGAACAATAATGAATACTTACTTCAGTTACTGGTTTTTTTTTGCTTTCTACCAACTCGTTTTCAGTATCATCGTTATAATTATTTGAGTTTAACAAATCGTATAAATAAGAAAAAAGCGATGAATCTATAATCGCTCAATTCACGTATCGTTACAACTCTGATTTGTACAGCAACAATAAAATAGCAATCGGAGTTAGCTTATTTCTGACGACTTAAACCAATATGTCTCAAACTTTTTCATTCCACGCCCTACAAAATTTGCAAAAAAAATAAATCCCGATACCCCGCGTGCTGTGGGATTATCTCTATCGCACAACCTCATTTGGGGATGAGCAAGTAGGATACAAGAGCATGCACCTTCACTTTTTAGGTGATCGAGTGAGAAAGAGATAAAGTCACGGCAAGCGCCTGATATATATACATACAACTGCATTTTACAATTGTTTCAGGACATTTTTTTTATAAAATTGCAAATAATGTGTTTTTATAATATAACAAATATACATGTTACAGTAAATAAAATCATTAATAAGAATTATACTTGTAGCTGTACTGAAACACTTTGCGTCCCCCCCGCAGAAATTCTAACTATAGTTTAGTGCTCCGCAACCGGTGCACCGCGAAACTATGCCAGGTGTGCCGGGGCGCGGTGCGTCCAAAATCAGAATAAATCGAATATTTTTCTATCAGAAAAAAATAAAGCTTTTCGGTTACTAAAATCTCCGTTTAAATTGTTCTCGATGAAACAAATATTGAATTATTTTAGTATTAATAGAATAATTGTAGTAGTGTTTGCAGGGATAGTGCAACTGCAATGATGGGGAATAAATGGCGCTTGCCTCGTGTAAAACAAAAAAAAATCACAGTAGAAATTATACAGTGCTGTATAGACTGGGAAGCATTGATGGCGAAAAATTTTCCAGCGGAATTATTAATTAACGATTGTATTTAAATAATACACATTATCAAATCAAGGGTCTAAAATGCGCAATGTTTTTGAAAATGCATATTTTGTGAATGACGAAAATGAAATTCAATTTCAAATTTGGCATGTGGTGTGCCACGAAATATTAGTACTTAAGTGTGCCGTGGGTGAGAAAAAGTTCCGGAGCACTGGCTTAGAAAGCACTGACCTAAACAACGTAAATCACGATCCCTACTCCGAATCCCTGCTGATACATAACCCAGATGATAAAGTGTAAATTTACAAACGGTACAACTGTTTACAAACGGTAACGGACATGTATTAAAACGTTTCATTCCATCGTTTTGTTTTTCAAACATCAATTTTTAATTGACGCTTACAATGTCAAAGGATTTAGTTGGCAGTGTCGGTACCCTCCATCATTCAATGTCGAAACATTATTTGTGAACAAAAAATAAATGAAAAGATAAAATTTCCGATGGCCGTTTTCCGTTTTCCGGTCTGGCTCTCGCGGTGCAACGGCGCTCGGAAATAAGAGCGGAATGCAGCCGTTATGTATTATTTGATTGCATTTAATAATGGCAGTGCAACAATATATTATATTATCAAGTTCTTTGTCAGTCGAAGCATATATATGTTGACAATTACGTTATTTTCACTGCACATTGTTATTATATTTTTAATATAGTCTATACATAATGCAACACAAAGGAAACACAATTTTTTAATATAATATAAGCAATATCCGTGCGACACATAAATTTTGAAAAAATCACTGCTCATTTTATATTATTGTACCTTGTACCTATGTTGTTAAGCCTTACAACACGAATTTATTTTTAGTCAATTGATCTGTTAAAACGCTCACTATGGCTAAAAATAGATCAATTTCAACAGTAAAAAATAGAGAATTATGTAAAACATATATTAGTTATCCCAAATACATCAAGAAGTAAATTAAACTCGCCGCATTTTCTCTAAAATTAATCGAAGAATATTAAAAAGCTGAAAAATATTCAATCTACGACTTTTCAACGAAAATTGATGCTGCCAGTCTTCATATACATCGCCAACATGCACACAAGCTAACGCGTAGTCGCATAAGTATGTGTGATACATAGGTACGATTAACGCTGCGTATCGGAAGTTCAAAACTGAAATTCAAAAGACTGAATATCGAGATTTCTTTTCAAAAGTATATTTCCTTGTGTTCTACTTGACATGTTCATGATCGGTTGCCTAGTTTATTTACCTAAAGGTTAGAACTATTTGTTAAAGCACATATCCACAAGTGTTTTCTTCTAGTTTGGCTGAAAATACGAGATAAAGTCTTGGAAATGTAAACATGTCCAGCGCGTTCATCGGGTAAAATGAGATTTACAGTTAACATATCGTCGGTATAGTGGCAGAAGGCGATGAGTCGAAAATCAGCTGTAGGAAGGTCTAACGACTGAAAAAACAAACTCAGCGATATTCCATGAATTGTTTTACGTAATTTGAAGAAATCAATTTGAATTAAGTCAATTTCGTTCACAGTTAGTAGTGGTACAAAGCTTTAATTAATATTACTATAAAAAATACTTACAAATAATTAAATCAAATTCGTAAATGATTAAGGAATCTCATAAAGTTTTTAGTTTACTAATTAATGGTTAACGTATGTAAATAGATAAACTTAAATTTAGTGATTTTCTTAAAAGTCGATTATCTCAAAACAAAGTTTTTTGACTTAACGCCTTCTGCCTAGGCCTATACTAGTAGCTGATTTAAGTAAAATATTTTTTTAACGACATATAATATTTATAAATCTAAAAGATTTTTATATTTATAAAGATTTTGTACTGAAAACGAAATAAACACAAGGTAGTTGGTTGGTTGGTTGACGATGACGCGTCGGAAGATATTGATATTAAATCAGAGCATCGGTTCTCAAAGGGAAATCAAAACCACTGACGTTTTTTACGCCATACAAAAATGCAATTAAGCCACTGATTCTCAAATTCAAATTCAAGATTCGAATTCAAATATCGAGAGTTCCACAAAAACAAACGAAAATGTTGGGAAGAAGAAATGTTTCGACAGACGAATCAATGAATATGATGAGGATTATTCGCGATGAGCGAAACCGGTCCTGATCGTTTTGGAAAATTTTAAAAAAAATATTGTGTTTTATAATCATAACCAGTATAACCGTACCCGTCGTAGATACGGGTATTAAATTTGACTTACTGAATGACTAAAGCAGCTAGTACGTCAGAACTGTGTGTCCGTTGCATAACGCGAGGCGGGCGCGGCGCGACGCTTAAAACTGAAATGGACAGCATGCTTTTGCATGTCCGTAGTTAATGCGCAGAGACTGGAAGTTCGCGCGTCTTGTCTTGAGCGGTTTTGTATTTCGGTTTCGTTGACTCTGGGCGAGCACCTAAGCGTCTACAGAATTCTCTGGACTATTATATATAAGATTACAATGCCATCGGAAATTAATACCTTAAAAAAGATTTAAAAAAAAACGTGTTAATATCTCTAACATTAACTAATGAGAGTTAAAACAATAAATATACATATTTATATTAATTAACACGAGGTACATATTATATTTTTATAGTCAACTATTAAAATAGTACATTATATGTTTTGATGACCAAGACGGAATAGGAGCATGAACACGTTAATAACTTAATAAAATTTGTAATCAATTAAATCAATAAAAATCTAAAGTTGTCATTAAAAGCGTCTTGGTCTAAATTGCCAAGATTATTTAGAGAATTACGACGTCATACACCGCGGAGCGAAAACTTTGAATCAAGCTGAACATAAAATACTTTACTTTTAGTGTCCACAATAAAAACAGTTGGAACTATTTGCAGTTATCAGTGTTCCCTTTAAGCCGCACAGCAGTTTTAGAACCCCAGCGCACTCATTTCAAACCATTCGAATTTAAGTTTTGGAGACATGATTTGATTGATTTTTACAAAATACGCTCCCAATTTGGAGTATAATAAATCTCAACGGAAGTTTTTTGTACGAGAACTGCTTGTTACTCAGTCGATCAACCTGTATTTTTGGGTATGGTTATGTAATTTAATTTTTGAAGAAATATAAATTAATTAATTTTTACCAAATCCGCTCCCAATATGGAGTATAATGGCACCATAATGGAGCTATCTCAACCGAAGTTTTTTCTATGAGAACTGCTTGTTACTCAGTTGATCAACCTCTATTTTTCGAAGACAGTCGAAGTAGATGAATATCGTTGAGAGAGGACTAGTGGTTAGGTTAGGTTATTTTACTTAATTTTTGAATTTTTTATTTTATGAGAACTGCTTGTACATCTGATTGATTACATCTATTTTCTAAGACAGTCGGCGTAGAAGAATATCGTTACGAGAGAACTAGTGGTTAGCTAATCGCTCTTTCTACACTCCATTTTTTAAGATCGGAGTACACCAAAAAAATATGATATACATAATTATTTTCGATGCATTAGGCGGAAACTTTGTGGAAATTAATTTTTCATATAAAATTAAAATTTATTAGTTAGTTATTACACTAGCTGTGTTACTAAAGTGTTGTGGTAATTATCCTGCAGCCTTAGACCACAGAACCGACCAAAACTTACTATAGATGTACCAATTTAACTTGGCCGCTAGTAAGGGTGCCACTTTCACGTTAGGAATGACTCAATGCTCAACCAGAACTGAAATTTCAATAAATTCGAAAACTGATATTTTAGCGGTAGTATAAAATGGCAATTGGAGAAATTTATTCTAGACTGGCAATTCTAGTTCCAAATTCGGCGGCGGCCATGTTATGTTGGTAATACTATAGTATAGTTGAGCACTAGACATGTTAATTGCAAAAGTATTCCAAGTAATGAAAAGTTCGAGGTGTTTTAATGTAATTTAAATTTAGAATAGTTTAATTGAAATTTTCGCCGATAGATCTCAGACACTTGATTTATAATGAAAGAAAAAAGCGATTTAAAGTTCTACAGATGGATATCGCTACGAAAACTTTGTTCAATATTGCAGCGCAATTACAGTCTCCCTTAAAGGAAGTGAAAATTCGATCAGCGGCAAAAACGAAATAAACTGCCATAGACAACTTGATTCCTTTCATTCAAAGCTGCGGATAACGAAAAAAAACTTCATCCATCCGCCATTGTTCAATGCTCAACCAAGTGTATACATAAAGAGCGAGAAGTTAGCAGCGAGTGTCCATCGGAAATAGAAAAAGTGGCAGGCTTATAGTACGTGTCAGTGGTAACAATATTTTTATAATAAACCTGGCATGACAAACAACAGAAGTCCACATTTCTCGGTAGACATATTTAATAGTATGCAAGTCAAGTTCTTCATAAGCGCGCACGTTTCACGAGATTCTTCCAACGCCAATTGTAGAAATATACAAATTAATAATCATGGGATACCCATCCCGACTTACGAATAACAAAAACCATGTTTGCTACTAATTCGAGGCGTGTATGGGCCAGGAATTGCAATAACCATAATACGAAAACCGAGACCTACGGAGAAATACCGGTATTGAAAATTATTCCACGATAAATTAACACATCGACGTTGTTTTGTCCAATTGATGTAACTCTCAAAAAATACGAAAATATGTTAATGATTGGATATCATTTTAAAGACTACAGAGCAGGACAAATGATGTAAATTAAAGAAAAATAGATTGAGTTTTAGGTTTGAAAATTTTGTCCCGCCTACTTGATATAAGTCACTATTATATCAACACTCTCTACGTATAATCCGGTATTTGTAAACATGAGAATTTACAGGAGTGCATTTCAAAGATTCATAACGCAACTCACAATATTTATTTTGTATCTGAAGAAAATTTTTGCCAATAAGTCCACAATTATTTAATAATTATTGTTCGTTTAACATGTGATGAATCAAAGTGGGTTTTCGAATATGACATATTTCGATTTATTTGGTATTGCAATATCAATAATTGGCCCTAATTGTTATCGGGTCCGTGGTGCAGTGGTCAGCGTCGGTAACAGATATCTAGGGTGCAAGTCTCGGTACAGACAGTTTGATAAATTGATCTTTTAATCGGCAGAGATGTTTCTGATCTCTAAAATTCCTTCCCACCTATTGATCCTAAAAACTGAACATAGCTAGAGCAATTAGCTAACCTTTAGTCTTGTCCTAGCCCTATCCTTCTAGTATATAAAATAATTAAAAAATATGTGTACACAATCCTGCGCAGAGAGAACAATACAATACAAAGGACGAATCTCTGCACAGGAAAGCGTAGACTCGGCTTGGGTCACTTTTCTTTTAAATTACTCAATAATATTACGATTTTTGTACAAGATCTAAGTGTAATTGTTAATACAGTAAACATAAAAAAATGTTTCATAAAAAAAGGGAAAAGAGGGCAACGAAATAATGATTGGATCAAAAGCTTGACTTGTTTCTTTCCCTTAATACTCTGTTCGAAAAAGAGAGGTTGAACAACTGAGTAACAAGCATTTATCGTAAATTTTATCGGACATTGTAAAAAATATATTGTTTAAGGCTAATTTTTCTTTATTTTTGCCATACCAGTACCGGTGTTAATATATTGATCCGATATTGCAATCTCCCTAAAATGGCCCGATTTGCAGTATTTTAACGTTCAGTTGACGGTGTATCACGGCCTACTTTTACAACGCTTTCAACATGAAAAGGAGAATACGTATTCTTTAAATGCATTTCTGCACTCAAATAATACTCAGAAAATAAATACTGTCATAGCAAATGACAGAGCAAGGAATAAAATTTTATTTTTCATTTTTAAGCACAATAGTGCTTTTTTAACTTTTATCCGCCCAGCGGTCGCGTACGGGCCCGTTGATAATGACATTTCGCGATAGGAATACACCGATTTATGATAAAAGTTTACAAAATATAAATATTGCCTTACATAAATAATGACTGAGATACCGAATCATAATTTTATTTTCACATTCAATAAATATTTCTGTCATAATAAGTAATGCAAACATCTGCGTTTCAGGGTCGTCGATATTCACATGCCAGAAGTTTAAAGATGATCCATATATAGACAAATGTTTCAAAAATTTGCATAAGATTTTTTTTTTAATTTTTGTGTAATTTTAAGGTTTTAAATGTGAATTAATAATTTGATTCGCTATTTTTTTAGTAATTTCACAGTTTTTAATTTAATTTTGGCGCAAATTTTATAATTTTAATTTTTTAACTTTAATTTAAAATTATGTAAATTGTGAAAAATAGTGAATAAAAATCATTTATTTTGATGTGACTAGTTTTAGAGATATAGTTTTTTCAATGACAACTTAGGATCATCCAATAATTACGCAAAAAAAAGGTTAAAAGATCGTTTGTTCTATCGGTCGTCATCGCGTTACGAAAGGAGGCCTTGAATAAGCGGCTACGTACATAACTGGTGGCATCGGGTCAACCAACATTAACCAACTGAAGATGAAAGAACGAATGACTGTACTTTATGTGTTGTGGGCATTTTATTTTGTTCTTTAAGATAATAATGAGTTTGTATATGAGCAGCGGCGGCAGAACATGAAGACGGATAGATTTATTCTTATCTGTAGTATCAGTAAAGTAACGACGCGAATTATTTTCAAAGTTTTTTAGTTGGAAAAAATATGTTAGCATGAGTTGTTGCACATTTAAGATTACCTCTGTTTTAAAGCACGCTACACCCAAAATGTTTTCAAAGTAGATCTGTAACATATATATATAAAATTAATGTATGTTTGTTGGTTTGTCCGGATCTTATAGGCTCCTAAACTACTCAACCGATCGTGACGAAACTTTCAGGAAGGACTTATTGTGATCATGCCGGGAAATATTATATAAAATAAATGTTTGTTTGTCATTTACGCGTTCCTTTACCATTCATACGATTTCGATGAAACTTCGGTGAATTGTTGTGCACACACCCGTGAAAGGTTCTGAAGAAAAAAAATTGAAAATTGAAAAAAATAATCAAATACGTACATACAGCGACATCTAGGAAAAACCTTCTGATTTATTCGCGTACGCACCAGACGAAAAACAAAAATATTGTGTTATAACAAGTGTGATATTGAAACTCGGGTTCGGGTCGGGCCAGACTTTAAGATGATGGGCTCGAACCGGGTAAGTCTATGAAATTTCAGCCTGTGCAGACCTCTAATCCAAAAGCAGTTCAATAAACAGAATTAAAACACAAACCCTTTCTTTCTTTGAGTGGCATTGCAACGCATGCCGGGTACTCACTAGTTAAATATAAAGTTAAGTTAAGCTTACTTTATCTAGATCTGTCAAAAACTTTATACAAAGATGAATCTACATTATTAAAATGTCTAATAAATAAACTGGAGAAGACAATTTAAGCTCAACGATTCTCAACAATTGACGGATATAGACAATTAAGACATGAGCTTAAAAACAGTATCCAGCAAAAAGCTGTGGAGTGCAATGGAAAAAATTCAATAGAATTATTCCATGATTTGCGGTGGGTATTTATTTTATAGCGCGGCCGAGTTCGCCTATGAATAGTAAACATTCAACTTATTTTGCGGTTGAGAAACAACACAAGAAAATATATGAACAATCAATCAGTATCAAGAACTTAGACAAAGTGGGAGCTATAAATAAATAATCAACTTCGCTTTTTAGAGGCCTCCCAAATCTTATCCTTCCTTTATATAAATTAATCCTTGTTGTGTTGACAATAAATTGCTGTTGTCAATCTGGCTGGACTGCTTCAACTCGATTGAAAAAGAGTCGTTTCGCCAGTGGTCGATAGGTGTACTTTCAAAAGGTATTTTGAGTCAATGAATGATAAATACATATTTTTTTCGCTGCTATTCCATTAATCAGGGATTAAGCAATGTAACCAACTTAAAATAAAATAGTTAATATTGTACCAAGCATAAAATAATAGATGTTTACAAAAAAATGTCAATTTGTCGGCCCCCAAATTCCAATGGTCGGCCTTTCGTTTCCCAGTGTTCGGCCATCACTATGAAACTTCATGAATATCGCGAAATAATCTACTGATAGTAGACAGAACAATAAAAAACATAATGATGCAAAGCATGACAATATAAAGTATATTTGATAGCGATCCCCATACATCATAGCTAAGTAAAACTGTGCTTTTTTTAATTGCGTATTGCATCATATAGGTCAGTATAGTGCAGATATACATTGACAAGTGGCAAGATACGAATTTAAAAAATCTGTTTTATTTTAAATATATCCACTATTATTTAAGTTTTAAGATCAAAAGGCCGACTACTTGCGAAGGCCGACTTTAGGAACCCAAGTCATCGATCGCAATTTTCTGACAACAAGGTGTCTCTCTAGTAATCTGCAGAGAATTTGACTACCCTCCTAACTCTGATTTCCTCTTGTGTTTTATTCATAATGATTTTTTATCAGTCCTCATTATACCTCTTCTTAGGAGAATGTGTAATTAAAACATAACTATTGGGTTCCTCTTTACACGGCATATTAAAGAGTATTTCGACACTACCTACGTATAATTCCGTATCTGCAAGCATTTCAAAGATTCATAACGCAATTGCAAAGAATCGACTACATATGTATTCCTCAAAATTGGGTCAGTGCTACTATTTCAAATTTAATTTTCGTTGTTGTTTGATGCTTACCCATAGAACTGAGTGCGAAGACAACGATAATACGAGACAAAATAATCACATATTTTGAGTGTCTGAGAATTTTAGTGAATTAAATTTTCTTTTCTATCAAGCAAATAGTCGCATTATTCAATGACAATAAATCTAAGATATCGGTTGGATTAAATTTATATTTTATTATGGTTAACTGGCGTTAAGTTAGCGAATATTATTTCTCTCATCTCTCTCTTTACGACAAACTTTGATGTTACTAAGAATACCGTTAGGAATTTTTTGTTTAAAAACCCCGAATAGTTTATTATTAAAATTTCTTATCAATATCACAAAATATACTATAAACAGGGCATCCAATCAAGGAACCCTTCATGATCACGGGATTGGTAACTAAATGGTATTTCCTGGTTTTAATTGTATTTTAAATTCAATCTGTGTCCATTATTTCTTCAACTGGAACTTAGAATAAATATATTTGTGTTTATTTTTTTTTGAGTTTTTAATTAAATGATTTGCAAACTCTAAGAAACCATTACTATTGAGGCGTCTTATATAACACGTTATTTAATTCTAATATTAAAAATTCTACCTGTCTGCCCTAATTAAGAAGCTTGAGAGTAAAACACAATTTGTTTGTACTACTTCCACATATTTATAATGATCAGGACGGGTTTCGCTCATCACGAGCATTATCAACTGATCAACTTTCAGTTGATCATTATAAATATGTGGAAGTAGTACAAACAAATTGTGTTTTATTTTTTAAAATATAATGTCTTTCCACCAAGAATTGACAGTTAGCACCTTAAAAGTAAGCTTGAGAGTATTCACAAGAGGCGGTATATACGACTCTCAGATAAAGGAAACAAATAAATATATTATTAAAGGATTACATATTGGGATTTGGACATGTGTTTGTGCATCCGAGTGAATGAAAGCGCAACAACGTTGTCGACTGGGCTACTGGACCGAAACGAATAAAACAGGCGTGTTCAAGAAACCGATCGAAAAGTAAGTAGTTAACAATCAAATATTCACTATATAGAGATGAAGTAATAAACGTTTGATTTAATAATACTGATCGCGTTTTTTTATGCTATTCTACTGATAACACACTTTAGGTATTTATGTGACATGTCGCGTTTTGATTATTAACTACTAAGATACCGATATAAAATTGTCATTTCAGACCAAAAATGGATACGCAAGCCTTATACGATTACGTTAACATTATATGCGGTAAAAAGTCGGCGGCATATTTTGTGTTTAAGGCACGATCTCACGATGAATGCGTCGGTGAAAATACTATTAAGTATACGATACACGGTGTCTTTAATAGGCGAATCAGCTCTGTTGACGGTGGTTTAATAATAATAATAGGCAGGTAGCGTTCATTGACCGGATAGGCCTCCGCTTTCCTAGCTCTTGGCTAAATACAATCTATGGCCAATATTTCACGCTAACTTGTCATAGCCATATTGTGCGTTTTATGGTGCAGAGGTACCCCCGTTTTTTTCTATTCGACCAATACATTGCGAAAGCCCCACTAATTGTGCTACTGATTTTTTATTCAGTAGATTTTTTGTCAGGTCTCGGATTACGGATATCTCGATACGAACAGTTTCATAAATTGATTTTTCAATCGATTTATGGATTTCTGTTCGTAGGCATGAATGTTTGTGGCGTCTAGAATTCGCTCCAATCGGATCCTAAAAACGGGGCGTAGCGAGAGTGATTTGCTTACCTTCAAAATTGTCCTAGCCCTATCATTATATCCCTATTCTCTTCAAAAAAGATAGTTTGAGCAACAAGCAGTTATTGCAGAAAAAATTCTGTTGAGATACCTCCATTAGAAGTCCATATACTCCAAAATGGGAGCGGATATGGCAAAAAAAAGGAATTCTGTACCACAATATTAACAATTACGACTTCTGCTGTGGTTTTTTTTATACTAAGACTATTTCCCCTCCAAACGTGGAGCAAATCTTCGGTATTCTGACTTAGTGTTATAATAACAAAAATCTGACGGAACACAGTCATTGTTTTTAATGTAACTTTATTAAAAACATTTATTTTAAGGAAAGTGTACACTTGGGTTTCCACAAAAACGTCGTGTTATACAAAACCGTGCTATACGAGGTTTGAAGTTCATACAAAATTAGGGTGTAAAATATACATTTACGTATTTATTGGAAAAAAACTTTTATAATATATATAAGATCATTCATTCATGTCATACGTATCGAATAGAATTTTGATACCGATAAAAAAACATTTAAGGTAAATAATGGACTGGTAGTTTTCCATGTACCAGTATTGACCTTTTTTCAATAAAGTTGCCCAAAATAAGAAACGTAGACACGGGATTGCTCAAAATTGTTGAGTTCATACAAGTGAAACTGTCTTTTGTCGGATTGAGGAACTAACACATCACCATAATGTCATTGGGGTGTCATAGCGGCCATTCGAAAACAACACATTATGCAGTAAGTATTTTATTTTGAATTTCTTAAGAGAACTTTTAAGGATACCAAGAGTGGTCTTACAGGATGCTCAGAGGCAACCCTGATGAAAGGTTGTCATGAAAACCTTTGATTAGACATGTTCAACTACTGGAACTTTCAATTTTTTAGAAGGTCAACTAATTGAGCACAGTTTTTTTTGTAACTGACCCTTTCTTAATATTTGTTTTTTGATCCGTTATGAATAATAAACTTACTTTATCATCATTCGGTCTAATACTAAGCGTTAATCGTTATTTTTGTTGAATTTTTCTCTTAAGCGGTCAACTACTGGTGCGTTTACCTTATATTTTAATTTTTTATACAATTCGATAACGTTTAAATTAATTCAGTTCACATACATATATCAGATTGTAGCAATGAAAGGATGCAAAAATTCCAATATGTATTTTTTTTCAGTGATAAAACCGGCATTGATAACAGTCATATCTTTCGTTATGTACCTTTGGGTGATATCCACTATTTACATTACATATATATCCATTATGTATCATGTAGGTGCATCCAATTTGTATACTTTTATGACGCATATTCAATTTTATTGAAAGTGAAGGTGCGTCTTATCTTTCACGTCATCAGTAAAATAAACTCAATATCTGGACGAACAGTACAAAGTATCACGCTACTCCAAAATTATTTCTGTATACAGTATATTTGTGTAAAATAAATAAAACATGAATAAATTTATATTTAACCCTTTATCTACCTAGCCAACAATATTCTCTAACGCATAGGTTCCCAACCTTTTTCGGGTGACGACCCCTTTTCATAAAAGCCATGTGACCCGCGATCCCGATGCAACTGAAAGTCATTTTTAATAAGGTAAATAAAAAAAAAACAACGAAAATAGTTTTTTTAGCATAATTTTATTTTAAATTATGTTCAATAATCAATTTAATGCGATGGTTGAAATTGCATGTTATTGAGATTTTGTTAACGCCAACCTCATGTCATTCTCAACATTTAATTTATTTCTTCTTTTGTTTTTAAACGAAGAAGAGTTGAAAATCTACTCGCAAGCATCGTGAATTTGGGTATGAATGATACATATCACATCACAAGATTTCATCCTGTAATTCATCAGGAATGCTGGCTACATCAAAGGAAACAGAGAATGGATTTCGTGTCAATGTAGTTTCTTCAAACAATAGAGGCATTTCACCATTACTCCTAAACTCTCAACAAATGTTTCAAACAATTGTGACAGAATAACGTACCTAGATTACAAAAAATATTTTTGAAATTATTCAAACTTCAAGACATCATTAAAAATTGCATTATCGTGAATAATTTTTTTAGTTGAAGACCCCACTGAAAACCCGTCGCGACCCATAGGTTGGGGCCCCGTGCTCTAACCCCCAAACTTTTAAGAATTAATTCTGTGTGCGAGAAGAAAAAAGTCTAAAATTGATACTTTTCAGGAGAGCCGAAACAAGATTTGCATTCGTATGAAATTTAACGAAAACTGTAATGTTTAAGCGTGAGTTTTAATAATTAAGCGGCACTGATTCATGTATGAATTGTAGTTATTTTGGAATATTTAACTCGTTTTTCAATGAACTCAACTTGACGAGCTTTTCTTTTCGCACAAAGAATTGGGCGGTGATAGCATTAAAATAGAATATGAAAATGATATTCGAATATTCATTTGTATTCCGAATATCGGGTGATCGTATATATACGGAGTCGGCGCACAGGGTTCAACTCTTGATGACGTATATATAAGTGATGGGCAGCAAACAGGTTAAGGAATCTGCACCATCACTGCAGTATATATCTTCTTCAACCACGTTCGATTTTAATGTGTTGAGCATTTAGAGAATATTGTTTTGAAAGAATTAATTTGTTATTCACTAACTAAACCTCTCTTTATCCGAGAGGATAGACGGAAGGCAATGTAAACATCGCAGCCGTTCATAGTTTTCAACACGAATCCAATAATCGGTAGAAAATTAATTTATGAATTTATCCACTTGCGGATTCGAACTTGAATAGGTTATAGGACTGTCTTATTATATCAATATTTACTTTGCTTTTTAGTTATGACAAATACACGAATGAATAAGATTTCACGATCATAAAACCAGTCGATGCACTTGGTGCTTAAAGTCGTAGTGCAAAATAAAAGAATAGACAACATCGAGTCGGGACTGTTAAAAATAGGAATAAAAAAAAGAATGCTGCAGTCGACAGAGGTTTTTGAATGCGGATTACGGGGGAGGCAAAGACAAATGCAGGGTTGAAAAGCCAGTGTTTATTTATGTATCATTCCCATATCGAATGTTTTAAAATAGCAGTGACACAAAGTCCAGCCATTTGGATCAGTTCCTAATAATTATGTTACACGACATAACTTTGTGATTTGACAGTTTATATTTTTTAGTATTGACACGGGCTCGTGTATAGGATTCCTTTGCATGAATGATACAATTCTGTGAAAGAATTACGGCCGTCTGCGAGAATTGCGTTATTTGACGACGTCTTCACAACCATTAGCTTAATATTAATAATCTCGACGGTGAGCCAGAACTCATCGCCTACGCTGGGCCGGACGTGGCACCATATAACGCATGGATGAGTGGAAGTCCACAAGACGCCTCAAATTTTCTACTTTGAGTGCATAACAATAATTGTGGATAACATGGTTTACAACGGACTGTGCGCCAGAAAATACGTATATAATAAATAACGTTGTAGAAAAATTTCAGAAAGAATATTTTTGTATCCGGCCTGAAATACATTGGCCTGATCTCAAAATTTTTCAAAACGCCTATTTAATAAGTTTGAGTATTATACCATTTTGTTGTATAGTGAAAGTTGTAAATTAAATCCTAAATGAAATGTTATGAAGCGAAGACGAATTCTGCAATAAGAATAATCAATCAATCAAAAGTCTTCAATGGTAAATAAATGTACATTTTTACGATATGAAAAGTCTTCAAATCTATTTATATAATAATGAATGTTTGTTTGTTTGTTTGCCTAATATGCATTCCTTTACCATTCATCCTATTTCGATCAAACTTTGGTGAGTTTTTGTGCGCACACCAGTGAAGGTTTCTGAAGAAAAAAATTTGAAATCTAAAACACAAAATCCAAAAAAAATAATCAAATACGTACAACTAGGGACATCTCCGAACCAGACGGAAAAAAAGCACTTCAATAAACAAAATTAAAGCACAAACCCTTTCTTTCTTTGAGTGGGATTGCAACGCAAGCCGGGTACTCACTAGTATATTATAAATAAGTAAATACATAGTTGGTTATATAGAGCTAATAGGCAGATACGCTGTTAACTAATTTGATACGGAATAGGCTTTTCAGGTAAACGAAACAAGGCAATCTGCCAACTGCGATATCCCCCTGAAATAACCAAACTTGTATATGAGTCAACTGGCAAAAGGCTGACGAATTTAATTTAAACAGGAGCTTTACAGCACACACGCTGAGCTATAAATATAAGGGGACTGGAGTAGTGAAAAACACACGTAATAATCGATATAAAATTCCCCCATATTATGTGTTTTCCCCGTTAGCAAGTACGAATATAAATTTGGCATGACTGATATAATATAAAACACTAAGTGCTCTAAAGTGACGCGTTTCCCGATGACTGTTTTATTTATGAAATTCAGTAAGTTGAAACAAAAAAAAAGTCGGTGTGGATGGATATCGCCCGCTTATGGCTTATTTAGTTATTTATTATTTAAATCTCTGTAAATGTACATACATTTTACAACTGACACAATACGGTCACCCTGTAATAATGAAAGGAATATTCAAAAATTGGCATACGCGTCGCACTGGATGGTTTTACGCTAAAATATAATGCAGTGGTCGGCAAATCGGGCTTGCAAGCACCTTCCTTGCAATTAACATAACGTCTGTCTGAAGATGCTTCTTAAAGAAACGAAACACGTGTCACATTTTGTAATACAGCCAGTGGAATAACAAAGTTATCAACTATATTTTTATATTAAAGATGAATTCCCACAAAATTACCGCCGAATCCGTCGAAAATATTAAGATAACGTTGTTTCATTGCAAAAATCTGCAGGAGCATAAAAACAGTTGAAATAATTACTTTATAGAATTTAAAAAGAAGACACGTAATTAATATATATATTTACCATGTCCGCTCCGAACGTGGCCCCTTAATGAAGGTATCTGAACAGAAGTTTTCTATGAAAACTGCTCGTTACTCAGTTGCTTAACCTCTCTTTTCTCGGAGAGCTTAAGGATAGAAGGATATATCTAGGACAAGTGGTTAGCTAATCGCTCTCGCTACGCCTCGCTTCCTGTTCGGATCCTAAGATCGGATGGGTGGTAGGGAATTTTAGACATCACAAACATTCATGACTACGGACAAAAATCCGTAAATCGATTGAAAGATCAATTTATGGAACTGTCCACACCGGGACTTGAACCCGAGACATCCGTAAACGTAGTCAGTCAACGCCGTATTTAATAGTAAATAGAATGAACCGTAATTTTTGTCAGTTGTGTTATTTTGTTTGCACTTAATGGCAATTTTTGAAATTTATTCAATAATACAATAAGTCTAAAACGCATATTTATGAAGATAAACAATTTTGTAATGAAAGTGACGATAATCTTTGGAATATTTGGAAACCATGTGACATTTATTTAAAAAATGCTGATATAAGTTTTGATATGAACGGCAGTGTATTATATAGATGGAAGCTGGTGGAAATGCTTTTCTGCCTTGCCAGTCAAACGCTAAAACAATCTTGCTCGAGTTGATCGACAAATAAGTGCATCGATCACTTGAAACTCGTGGTAACGCAAGGATAAACTCCGCCAGGTTCTTACTATAAAATCACCAGTAGCCCATTCAAGTGATAATGAAAAATATAAACCTCCAGTGTATTTCGATTGTTTTAAATGCGTTTCGGTGTAATACGAATGTTTTGTTTTGACAGTAAAATAAAAGTATAGCGAACTTTGTCATAAGCATGCTATTTGGGTGCCCGTTTTACTTAGAAGGTTGACAACCAGTGGTATAACACATTTCAAAAAGATTTATTACGATTACTGTTAAAATCGGATTCGGAGTGTTAGTTGAATCGACGTAATTATGTTTTTCAGCGAATCCACAGCCCTGTTAAATATCACGAGTGACATGTGTTTATTTCTTTTGACAAACATCTCCCAACCGACTGAATCGCAAACAATATTATCTAAGAGGAAAAAATATTTTTAACCAAACCTTTTTTCTTTATTACATATATTTTTTCATAACCTAAGCAATCTGACTTAGTCACAACTCGAATCTCAACAAGTCTGAAAGCTATTTGGTTATTTATGGTTAGTTAAATGGAAACCTTTTTTGACTCCTAGTTTTGTCAATAAACGTTCTGTCATTTTCCTCTCGATATTATTTTGCCAGAAATTATACGTTATAGACAGTTTCGTATTACTGTGATAAATATGATCATTTAATACGTTTATATAATGCGGGAATGGTTTGTTTAGAGGGATAAAAACATTACAATATAAGAGGCCTGTATTTATTGGGTCAGTAATTAATCAAAAAGGTCAGTAATTTATATAAAATAGTGAGTTATTAAATAAAACCTAATTGATTATTTTATCTTTTTTACTTAGTTAACCTAACGTAACCTAACCTTCCTTTAATATTTACTGACCGTTTCTTTAATATTTACTACCCGTTAATTGAATTAGATAAAGACCAAATAATTAGTTGCCAAGACACCATAAAAAAATTAACCAGCTATTGCAGGAATAGTTTGAATTTTTATTTTTAAGTCTCGCATTTTTATCCTGTCTATCCCTATGGTGGTCTATATTATTTGATATTTTTTTACCTGGGATATTTCTTTATTAAAATGAATCGTATGCTTTTTGGTTGCATGGTTCAATTTTACTTTATGGGTTATAAATAGTTGTACTTTGTTATAGATAGTATTCACTAGGTACACTTGAACTTTTATTTCGAAAGTTAGCACTTTGGATTAGATAGTATTAACTTAGTGTACTCTAACTTTCATTTTAATAGTTTCCACTTAGTATTCTTTTAACAAAGTAAGTTAAATTGTAGTAGGTTATGTTAAGGTTGGTCTGGTTTGGTTTGTGTAATGTATTCTAATGCGTGGAGCAAGACAATAAAGGCGGCCTAATATAGGGTAGAGTTGCGACAATTATTTTCATTTCATTACAGCTTCACGCAAATATCGATTTCAAATTGTGAGCATTTTTTATATTGAGTGAAAACTATTTTATCTATCTGAAAATATTTTTTCGTATGTGTTATATATTTCTTCAATGCTAAAATATATTTTATTATGTGGATCACTTTATTCTTAGTGAAATAATTTGTTTTTTGCGGAGTGTATTTGTTATAAGTGAAAACTATTTTTATGAAAGTGAATATCATCTAAGCAAAATTTAATTTAATTGTAAGCTTAACTTTATGTGCTTTGATCTCAAGCTGAACATTTTTCCAACGCCTTTAAGTGCTTAGCCAAGTAATCAACGCTTTTGGGCGTTCGTTCTATTCAATTTCGTTGACGACGAGTTCGAGTCTACTAATGGAAACATGGGTGCATTGTTTTTTCAACCGATATATGGATTTGTGGTTAAAATTTCCTTCCCATACATCCCATCTTAAAAACTGAGTTGTAGAAATTAGATAACAGGTCTGTGAGTGGTCAACCTTGTTGGTTTCAACAGTGCGGACAGTTTCATAAATTGATTCTTCAATCGATTTATGAATTTGTGTTCAAAGACAAGAATGTCGCAATTCCCTCCCATCGATCATGAAATTGAATCAATAGTCCTGTTCTAACCTTAACCTCACTCTCTGCGACAAAGAAAGGTTGAGCGACTGAGTAATAAGCAGTTTTCGTAGAAAGTCCATATGCTCCACTTTGGGAGCGACCATGGTTGAAAAAAATATCAGTTAGCTAGTGGAGTTCTTTTAAGCGAAAAATCAAATAAAACATTTTTAGATATTTATATATCGACAGTGGAAAGGACGTAACCCACACACCAAAAATATTGTGTATAGCCCATAAAAAACCTGTATTAAATTGTATACATTGTGATTATCGAAAAAAAATATTTTGAAAAGACGGAGGAATAAGTCCTTTTGCCTTTCTGCGGTCGATATATTATATATTTAGATATAAACATAGTGTGTTGGCACGTTTTGTGCAAGTTATCCACAATATTTTTGGTGTGGGTTACGTCCTTATTGCTTTCCAAAGTTGATATATATTCAGTTAACAGGTCCTTAAAAAACATTTAACCTTTGGTATATTCAAAGAAATGATTATGTTCTTATTGAAATTGTCTGAAAATAAAAAATAAAGGGAATAAAAACTCAAAACAGTAAAAAAATCTCAGACATGAATCATTTTTTCTCCATTCATCGTTTTAATGGGATGGTAATAAAAATATCTTGAACATATGTTTTTCAACAAAGTTTTCGATGGAAGTATTTAACCAAATATACTTGAGGTAGATAAATAAACGGCTTTGATTTGTATGGAATAAGCGAGATAAATGCCGATTTATTTTAGACACTTAGTGTGTGCAAATGTTCTGCAATTTTGTTTTCGAATGGAGAACAATGGGTTCGTTAATTGATGTACTTTAGTACTATCTCCAAAAATATTAAATTCAAAACAGGTTTAAATCGATTCAATGAGAATTCTTTCGAACGGTGAACGCTTTTCGGTTTACACCATTCACGGCTTCGTGGCCAATGGTGGATATCACCAACACTTTCATAAATTAATAATTTTAATCGATTTATATCCAAATATTTGCATGGTAAGAGAGAGTGAATATACAGTTATTTCCTAACTGGATCTTTTTATTCTTGCTATATCTGAATAGAAAAAACTCAAAAGTGTCCCCTTTTTGTAAGCCGTAAGAGTAGAAATATTTCTAAAACTATTTTATTATTATTGAATATAAATAGAGGAATATATGTTGCCTTGCCAATCAATGCCTATCTTTCTTGCTAATTGCCTTGGTGAGAGGTGATTCGAGGAGAGTTCTGGGCACAATTCACAGATGGCCGTTCCAAACACTATTGGTTCATGTCAAACTGTCGGTACTGGGAGTTGAAGCCGTGAACACCGCAACTGGAAAAGGTGACGTTGAGCACTTAGCTACAGGTCCGAAAGATCCAACATATAAAACAATATATGTATACGATAATTTTATATTGAAAATGACGTATTCCAGTACACATTTTAATAAATGTAAATGGAGCAATAGGTTTGTTATCAACCACAGAAAAACAGAAAGAGACAACAGAAGTTGGACATAATTTAATAATTAACTTTTTTTTGAATTTAAATTGTTGAAACGCCTCGTAATGCGTTTGTTTTTCCAACTGGGATTAGAGGCTATTGTTGTGATCAATCTAGATGTCATTTTAGTTCCTAGACTTAGTGATAAGATTTGTCGTATTTCTGTTTACTGTGTCAATTCGCGTTCATTCGTGTGCTCGAATGCCTCAGCAATTCAAATTTGGTAATTAAAGTCCATCAAGCACCCTCAGTCGATATCTTAAATTAAATTATAATAATTAAATGTTCAATATAAAAAAGTATGAAACAGATTTTGCAGAACATTATTACTGTCAGATTAAAACGCGTAAATCTTAGTGAATTGCTGAATCGAATCAGTCACCGAAAGGTGAACCGGAGAACGTTGGTCACTTGACTACTAAAGAAAATAAATAAAGTTTATAAAACGTATATGTGTATTATTTGCATTCCCACGTTTTGTTCTTTTGCCGATGTGTGTTTTTGTTTTTTTCACAAAATCATTCAGATGAAAGAGACAAGCTAAAACAATTGTAGAAAGGAATAATGTGTTTATTGAATTTGTATCGACACAGCTCCACTGGAAAGACAATTTATATTGGCAGCTATCTTAGACGTGCTCAGTGTATTTTTTTAAACCTTCTCGTGGGCGTTATTTTACCCGTCGACGGCTCTGTTGATTAACCTTGCGAACATTATTTCTCTCTCAAACTAATACAAATTAAGAAATGACTGTAATTATGTTTGATTGAAGGTTAAATAAGTCATCACCTTACTTCTTGTTGACAAATTCTTTTTGGAACTGTTTTGCTCGTAGGCAATAACGAAATAGATATACAGAATATTAAAAAAATATAATTACGTTTAATATTATTTTCTTTGGTAGAAACTTGTTTTATTTTGGTTATTATATACGATATGTTCAATACAAAACGTGTTAATAATACATAAATACAGATTTTTTCAATTAATTCCACTATATGTATAACGGAAATGTGACTGTTACTGAAAAACACTGCTTTTTTATAGTTATATCGATGGTGTTTTGGCCAACTGATGTAACCCTCAAAAAATACAAAAATGAGTTAATGGTTGGATCTCATTGATGTAATATAGAAAAATAAATTGACAACTTTTTGGAAGAGAAAAGTCATTTGACATTGGATTTAGGTTTAAAAACTCTGACTCGGCCACTTGATGTAAGTCACTATTATATCAACAATCCTTTCGTATGATCCTGTATCTGCAAACATGAAAATTTATAGGAGTGCATTTCAAAGATTCATACCGTAACTCACCATATAATGTTTTCGATAAAAACAGTTTCAACTCTCGCCTGAACAATTTCAATTTCGAGGGTTACATCAATTAGCCACAACACCGTTGATATATTTCAATCTATCTAATCAGAGCGAAAGAATAAAAGTACAAAACTATGAAGCTAAGGTTTTAATATATACATAGTTTTTAAATAAAATGTAATTTATCTCATTAAATTTCATCTCACCATCGAATTTCAGAAATCTACCGAAAAAATAATTGATTCTGAGATAAGATTACGAAACGTTTCAGGAGTTTCATTACCAATCGGCCACGGTGACCTACCAGATTTGAAGTGTTCATATTCATAAATAAATAAGTGCTAACATTAAATGAGAATTTGTTCGACTAGTGCTTAATCTATGCAAGATTTTAATCGTCTTCTTTCATTTGCAATAGTGCCACAATGAAGTTTTCACGATCTCAAAAACACAAAGGCAGTTCCTTAATTGAAGCGCCTAAAGCAAAACCGAAGAAGTTTCGGTTTCGACTTCCGCTGCATCTACAACAATAGCACCCCACAAGAACGTTAAAATGACGCCAAACCGTGCAGTGTTTCAAAAAGTAAAATTTGCATCCGAATGTTACTTTATTTCAAAGTGTACGTAAAATATATAATATGATTTAAAACTCTTTATCGTAGCACAAAGTTGCTGTTTACTTTAGTAGGAAAGAGTTTTTGGCGAAATAGATAAGAAGACAGATAAATGTGAAAGTTACACTAATCTCAAATTGTGGAGTGGTCATCAGTCTTGATCTTTCGTCCTACTTGGTTGCAAGCTCAAAAAATCGAACCCCTGAACAGAATCTTTTATATCGACTGTTTTGGCCAATTCATGAAACCATCAGAAAATACGAAAATGAGTTAATGATTTGATCTCATTTTAGAGACGGCAGAGTAGGTTTCTAAATTATAAAAATAAATTGTCCACTTTTTGGAAGGGAAACATCATTTTACATTGGTTTTAGGTTTGAAAATTCTGACCCGGCCATCATTATATCCACAATTCCTTCGTATAATCCCGTATCTGCCGAACATGAGAATTTAAAGCAGTGTATTTCAAAGATTCATACTGCAACTCAATATATAATGTTTTCGATACAAACAATTTTTACCTGAACAATTTCAATTTTTAGGATTACATACGTCGATATGTTGATTTTAAAATCGATTTGTATCAAGAGCAGCGTTCTCTATCAACTACGCTTGGCCGAGCAGCAAAACAAAATAATGAAATTTAAGTTTTGAAGAAATATATTAATTTTCTTAACATGGCCACTCAGTTTTTCTCAAACGCTCGTAAGGACAGTACAAGTGATTAGCTAATCGCTATGTAAGAATAAGATATATTGTTGTTTGAAACATGGTTAAAACTATCCCGTGCATTTGTTGGTTTGGTTTGCCAAGTTTATGGATTTCTGTGATGTTTTTATCATACCCGTTAGCTAACTACTAGTTTTTTCTTTCTCATTCTAAAAAATGCTGTTTTGACGACGAGGTTATGATGAATTCTTATTCAAAAATATTCTTCATTTGAATTATAATATAATTTAAGGGGATAAAAGTATTTCACAGAATTTGACTTCCTTAACCATCAATACGTAAGCTCATTTGTTTCTGAGAATATTTTACGGGTAGTTTATGTAAGAATTATATAATTATAAGAAGAAACAATTTTTCAAGAAACGGGTGTTTCAGAAACAAATGTCGGAGTAAAAGATTTTCTGACATTAGGTTTGTTGCCGACTGTGGTGTAGTGGTAAGAACTTTCCTACATAGCAATCAGATCAGGTGGCCAATTTCAAAACCTCGTAAGCGTTTTTATAAAAAAAATCTTCAGTATGATTAAAAAAACAAATTCAGGTATATCCTACATTTCACCAAGATAAATTTCGAATTTTGAGTCATCTTTTAAACGTACGTTTTATGACGTGATTTTTAAACAAAGTTGTGAGTAAGTTTTAAAATTAGGCAACCGAGATGATTCTAGGTTCAAGTCCTAGCAAATTCAATGAAAGTTAGATTTTAAGTTTAACATTAGAGATTTTGTGCATGGGTTTTCGCGATATCTTTTCTGCTCGAGTTGATCTCGATCGATATTAAAAAATCTAAATATTTGACGCCTTGGCTATAATATGGTTTCATGGTATTTTTTGTAATAAACTATAACATACTCATAATATAACAAAATGAAATAAACGACTTTTTCAACAGTTTAAGTGCCTATCCGTTATCCTATAAGTTATGTCCCCTTCCAGCGTGGAGCATATGGCCTCCTTATGAATTTTCTCAACAAGATTTTTCTACGAGAACCGCTTGTTACTCAGTTGCTCAACTTCTATGTTTCGAAGATAGTAGGGATAGAAGAATAGGGCTAGGACAGGACTTGTGGTTAGCTAATCGCTCTCGCTACACCCCGTGAGAATCGGATGGGTGAGGGGGAAATTTTTTTAGACATCACAAACACTCAGACTTCGAACAGAAATCCATAAATCGATTTACAAAAACCGTCCGCACCGCGAATTGAACCCAAGATATCCGTAACCATAGCCAACGACGCTGCCAACTGAGCCACGGATGCCGACACGGTATTCAATCCAACCCTACGTCAATAGTATTCATATTTACCGTGTAATATTTATATTTAAAACAGTAAAATAAATGAAATTCTTTACAAAATAGACATTTCTATTAAATACATTTTTCAAGTGCTTGATTTGAGCTTCATTCATTTGACATTTGAAAAAATAATAATTAGGTACATTAGCAAAAATTTAAATTTTTAAAACAATATCATACAAAGATCATCGCTGAATGAATCGCTTAGTAATCGCAAAATCGTTACATAAGCCTTTTCTTTAAAATATAAAGAGAAAAAAAACCGCTTCTTAATACCGCATTTGCATTCTGCCTTAGAAATTGCTTCCGGCTTATTTTGCAAGATAGGATTTGAGAAGATTTTACAACATTACATGAATATATTTTGCATTTTTAAATAGGCTAGCTACTGTAAGTTGCGTTTTTAGATATCGTTTACTTGTTCCTCGGTGTAGTAGGTACACTCGCCATTTTGGGAAAACCGATTTAGGATGATGTTTCAAAGCAGGAGAGCACGGCGGGAGGAGGAAAAACTTGGAATCGTGCCCCAGCAGAGGGTTGTTTAACTCATTTAGGCCCAGGAACACCATGCGATATCATTTAGTTTCCGAAGACTTACGGAACGCTAAGTGCTTTTTGTCGTGGTTCAAAAAAATTCGGCAACATCCTTGTTATACTAAAATATTAACATAAAAAAAGGTAAATAAATACAGTGAAAACACGAACAAAACTTTTCCGAAACAAATATCTCCCAATTATTCATATCTGCTTTATTTTAAAACATATCGACTTTCGATTATCGAAAAAAAAATATTTTGAAAATACGAAGTGATAAGTCCTTTTGCCTTTCTAAAGTCGATATATTATATATTTATTTAAATTTGGATTATTGAGATTTTGTACACTTCCATGTATTTTGTCACTAACGACCCGGGTTTCGCCTTTCGGCATCTTCAGGCATTCGAGCACACAAATGGACTGAGCACGTCAGTTCGAGTACTAATATACCGTATGTACTAATATACCGTTTTATGTGAGTGATACAAAATATCTTTTGGTGTGGGTAACGTCATTTTGCCTTTCCACGGTCGATATTAAACTAAGTCCCATATAACCATGTGATTTCCGACGTTTATATTCAAAATAATTTCTTAGGTAATGAAATCTATAGTGGTGTTAGTAGTTTAAATCACCTTTCAATATGGTAAACCAAAAAAAACTTAACATAAAAGAGCTTCTCCAAGTTTAGTAGTCCCGATAAAATTTAATACAGTCACATGAAACCAAGTTTGACGTTTTGTTTTCTTGCGATTTGCTGCTAAAATGTTAAAAATTATAACATTGAAAACGTTTAAATCACATATATCGAGGCACAAGTCGTTCGCGCGTTGCCGATTTTTTTTGGTAACCTAAATACACTTATTACGAAATATATACCTTTATGACGAAGTATGGGAAGGTTAAATGTTTAATTTGGATAAAATAATTGGCACTTTTTACACCCGAGATAAACTATTCGTCGGTCCCGTAAAAACTTACTTTCGTCGTGTTACCGTATAGTTATAATGCTATACAATTATTTAAGTGTGCGAGTGGAAGAGGGCGATAAGTCGAGTTAGTTAAAAAACGTGTTAAATATTATAAAATAACTACACAACATACATGCATATCGACGGTGTTTTGGGCAATTGGTGAAACCGTCAACATTTAAATTGTTCAGGAATGAGTAAAACCGTTTTTTTCGAAAACATTATATGGTAAAATGCGTTATGAATCTTTGAAATTCATTCAGCTATATTTGGGATTATGTAGCTATATTTGGGATTTCAGATTCGTATTTAATGATTTGCAAGAGGTCCATAACATTTTAATAGTAGACTCTTGCATTTGATTTATGTATAATTTGTTTGTTAATCAGTATTTTCTTGTCTCAGTTCATGAACCATCAGTTTTATATACCTTCATTTTTACATTCAATTTTATATAAATAAGCCTGTTATGTTTGTATTTTTATCAGTTGATAATGCTCATGATGAGCGAAACCGGTCCTGATCATTATAAATATGTGGAAGTAGTACAAATGAATTGTGTTTTATTTTTTAAAATAGCATGAGTACTAATTTGCCAACAATCGAATTACGCTTTTTATTCGCAGCTATTTCCGTACCTTAAAGATGACGATAAAAATACATCGGTACCGAAAGGGCTTGCGAGAGAGGGGAGAGAGGGGATGACAGTGGGATGAAAACACGGATGGAGAAACGCGGAGGACACGTTCCGTTGAGTCAACGCACGCGGGCTGCAGATCCGTAGGACGGAGGGTTCGCGAGAGGGTGCAGAGGCGAGGGGAGCGGCGTCGAGCGCGTGCGCCGAGCTATTGTTTTTTTTCGGGCACACGTTTCTCACCCTTAAGTTAGCTCGACGTATCATTCGATTTGGAAATCTGCGGAGAACGGATGATCGACTCATTTAAATAACACTCAATCGAAAACAATCGGGAACTTCGGGAGCCTATCCGCACTTTCAAAGTAAATTATAAACCCAAGTAGCTGGTAATCTTCTAATCGTAGATGTTTAAAATGTCATATTATTCAAACGAAATATATTCAGACAGACTTATTTTACAATTATTTATCATTTGATACAACTTAAAAATATACATATCGACTGCAAACATGGAAAATTTACAGGAGTGCATTTCAAAGATTCATAACACAACTCACAATATAATGTTTTCGATAAAAACACTCTTTTTTACTCTCTTCTGAACAATCTCAATTTTGAGGGTTACATCAATTGGCCAAAACACTGTCGATATTGAATTAGTTATACAAAAATGTTCATTATTTCGAACTTTATCGTATTGAAGAACAAAATTATTTTTATGAATTATACTTTTACTTTAAAACATGGCTTCCTAATGGAGGGCTCAGCGTCTCTTTTGCGATGAGAGTAAGGATAGAAGGATAGAGTTAGGACAAGACTAGTGGTTAGCTAATAGATCTCGCTATATCCCGTTTTAGAATCAGAAGGGTGGGAGAGGATTTCTGAAGATCACAAACATCCTTGCCTAGGAATAGAAATCAATTTATGAAACTGTCCTTACCAGGATATGAACCCGAGACATCCGAAACCGTAGCCAATGATGTTGACCATTGCACCACGGATCCGACAAGTTAGAATTATAAATCCTATAATACATGTAGACCTAATTACTTTTAAGGTGTTAACTGTCAATTCTTGGTGGAATGGGATAAGATTTTGAAAATAAGTTCTGCTTATAACTCTTACTGTGTTTACTGACAGCACTATTGTTGATAGTTAATATAAAAATGAACAGTGATAACTCACCCAGTGAAAATGTCAATATTCTACGAATCGTGGACAATATTATAGCTTATCTTCTTTGCATACACTTACCTGGAAAGATAAAAAAAATACTATTCATACAATATTTTAAAAATACATTTAGATAGCGTGAAAGGCGTGTCGTAATTTCGTATGTTTATTTACAAAAAAAAATGCTTAGAAATGTAAAATAAGAATTTATGACGGAATTCTGATAATATGGTTATATTTTTTAGTGGATAGATTTGAGAGATACATGATACTAAAACTACTTTGTAGCAAGAGTTTCGCCCTAGCGATAAGAACAGCCGGGGTACAAGTCCTGGACAAGGTCAATTTAGATTTTTTTCAATTTGAGTTTAAAATCTTAGACTGGATTTTTTTTGTTACCATGTCCGCTCCGTACGTTTAGCATATGACTTCCTAATGGAGGTATCTCAACAGAAGTTTTTTATGAGAACTGCTTGTTACTCGGTTGCTTAACCCTATAGAAGGATAGGGCCAGGACAGGACTAGTGGATAGCTAATAGCTCTCGCTACGCTCCGTTTTTGAAGATCGGATGGGTGGCAGGGAGTTTTAGACATCACAAACATTCATGACTACGAACAGAAATTCATAAATCAATTAAAATATCAATTTATGAAAACCGTCCGCACCGGAAATTGAACCCGAGACATCCGTAACCGTAGCCAATGACGCTACCAACTGCGCCAAGGACGCTGACAATAGACAATGGATGCTTATGATATATTTTCTCCTCGAGGTATTCTCTAGAGTACTTATCTATATCTTAAATTTATATTGACGCATTGGTTGTAATGTCAAATATTATTTTTAAAATATCTTTAAATAATTATTATATGTATCTCTTTGATTTTTATAAAAGAATCTCGATTAAATGTTAATTTAGGTATCAATTTTTTTTTAAAGGTATATCATATCGTAACGTAAAATTGAATAGTCCGTTTTTAAAACAATATAAAAAAAATTGTCCAAAAAAGTAGTCACGTGTATGTTAAAAAAACGAAAGCAAACAAACATATTTGTATATACCGGGTTCCTAGGAACGAATTTCATCCTTTCTAATACATTCCATGTTATTATTCCCTTCGGTAATATAAAGAATTTAATGTTCTTGCTGTATATGTATACGAAGGTCGGAAACTCGTCGCATAACAAACAAAAATAGAACCACCCTCGCGACAATAATCTTTAAAGGAAAAATATTTTCCAATATAAGCTTCCTGGCTTATAGAAAGCTGCATAAAGCGGATACATATTGCGTGTTTTCTCTATAAAATCCAGAGAGAAAAGGGCAAACTATCTAGAGTTGCCTGAGAATTTATAGGGTGAAACTGTAATTATTGGCCTGGTAAGGAAATTTTCAGCGATCTTTATATTTATTATAATTATATTTAATATTTTTTCATGTACTGAATATTAAAAAAAATATATATATAAAATAAACCACTTTTAAACTGTCAACTGTCAATTCTTGGTGGAAAGGTAATATATTTTGCAATAAAACACAATTTAGTCACTAATTGACAATGCTCGCGAAACCGATCCTGATCATGATAAAAAAATTTTAAGTTGTACAAAACAAATTGTTTTTTTTTTTTTTTAATGTTAAAATAATTTAAGACATCGACCGAGAGTGCTTGATGGAATTTCAATATAAAATATGAATTATTGAGATTTTATACACTTCCATATATTTTGTCACTAACGACCCGGGTTTCACCTTTCGGGATCTTCAGGCACTCGAGTGCACGGATGGGCTCGAATTGAATACCTGAAGATGCCGAAAGGCGAAACCCGGGTCGTTAGTGACAAAATACATGGAAGTGTACAAAATCTCAATAATTCAAAGTTAAAATAATTACTAAAAATTGTCCTGCACGGAAAACGGTGTGAATTATCTTGAAATAAATTATACGGGACATTTCATAAAAATGAAAACGACTTCTCTCTCTGTCTTAATCAGGTATCTACGAAAGTACATATTTTAAGAAGACTGGTTGTAAGTCGATTAATCTATACCATTGTAGAGTATAATGTAGCGATAGAACTATCACCACTATCACTTGTTGTTTTTAACAGCCGTTAATTATTAGAAACTAAAACTTAAGATTGCTTTTTTGTTTTAAATTTTAAATAAACAATATCTGGCATTACAGCTGAAAGCCAATGCGACAATATATTGATTTTTTTTTTAAATTTTAAATTTTTAAATAAAAAATTAGCTTTTAAATAAATAATGTTTAAGTTTGTTGTTCATATTACGCATCGGAAAAAGTGAAGTATGACCTTAAAATGTGGTTTATACATACAAATATGATCAATATACATTTTCTTGAAGGGACCAATAATATTCAGTGGCCAACATTAACATGCGTCACCCGATTGAAATGTAATGAAAAACGTATTTTCATTGTGCAGTTACGAAAGTATCGTCAATACAAGGCATTTTTATCCAACACTTCGAGTTCACGGAGAAGTAATAAATCTATTTCAAATGTATTTCTTTATTTTATTTCTTAGATAATAAAAAGTATTAAGCATCAAAGCAAATCAATACACTAATTCCATAGTGCCACAAGTCAGAAGTTGACAGTATTGAGTAAAATTTGAGAAGCATTTTAGAGTAAATACATTTATCAGTTTCAAAGAGGACCGAGACCTAAATGTGCGGCAATAAAATATGTTTTTAAATTTGTCATTTCCATACTGTACTGTACATGATGCACTTTGGAATGTAGATATATTAATATTGTTCAATGTCAAAGGGTAATAACTTGAGATGGTGCATGGTGGAACTGAAAACTAAGCTGCCAGTGCTGTCACAATCATGCCATATAGTCGTAAGGTTAATCTTAAATGACAATTATCTCGAAAAAGTGATTTCTGAGTTGTAACACTCTGGAACAAGGGTATCGAAATAGTTTCCAAGATGTTTCAAATTTTTGGATAATATTAGCAGACTCTATGAGATTTTTTAAGTCATAACGGACACCCAGGCCCAAAATATCAAATATACGACTTCAAAAAAATATATGTCGACCTTTTCTGAACCTGAAACCATCCGACAGCTATTACCGCTTGACCACAGCGGCTTACAGTTATAGTAAATCTAGTCTATCAAGAGGCCAATGGTGGTCGACGCCATTATAAATTAATATATTTTCTGACTTGAATTATAGTAATTCGTTTCCTAGAATGATTCAATATTTAATCATATTTCATTGTATTTTATTAAATAATATCGATCGATGTATGCTTACAAACGACCGGGAGCCCGATGCCATCCGATCGCTAAGATAAAATTCTTACGACTAAACTAGTGCTTCCCAACGTATTTCATTCCACGGACCACAAAATTTGCAAAAAATAAGCCACGGCTCACTATCCCGAAAATTAAATTAATTTAGTTACTGTACAAAAAGCTTTATTTCGCATTATTTCAAATATACTTTAACACAACTGCATTCTACAGTAACATCAAACACAAAGTTGCGAACAATAATTTTCACATACAAAGAATATATAAATATGGGGTAAAATTGCATAGTCTTTGATGCGTTGAGATTTTGTACATTTCCACTATTTTGTGACTAACGACCCGGGTTTTGCCAAACAAATTTGTTTTTGAAATTCCATCAACCACCCTCAGTCGATGTCTTAAATTATTAAATGCATAGTTAATTAGTTGTAGCTCTACTGGAACATTTTGCGACTCCCTGCAGAAGCTCTACCCCCCCACAGATGGCCGCAGCCGACAGTTTGGGAAGCACAGCACTAGACCACAGAGGCCCACATAAGGACGATGTGTAAAAAAATAGTTTGATATCCCCGATTCACCAATTGTGATTTTTAATTTATAATTTCGTTGAAATAATATAACGGACAGTTGTTCGGCCTCCCCAGGTGGTCGGTATTTCAGAAGTTTACGCAAAACATAAAATATTATTTCCGCTAACTGAAGGTAATTGGATCTAATTGGATCGCCATTCCACGAAACTTTGAATAGAGTCCATCTGGCTTCGAAAATATTTGGAGCAAAAATATTGCTGTTTATTTACAAAACAAAACAAGGGCAATTTTTCTGCGCAAAACTCCCTGGAATTAACTAACACGGCGAAAACGAGGTACCCTGCGCGACTCACAAATAACACGTAACGCAATAAAAACTTATAAAAGTCGTAAATCTATATCATCCGTATTTACAAGTAGTTAAGGCTGTTTTACTATCATCTGATCCAATAAGCTTTGTGTGTGTTTTCCACGTGCCCTTTTTGGCAGTATTTTTTAAGACGTAGACCAGCGTTTCCCAAATAAATATCGAAAATTATAAGTTAACAAAATCAAAAAGATATACCCATTAAAATTATTATAGATAGTTTTATATCGATAGGCAAGTAAGAATGTTGGCAAAAGGTACTGAAGAATATTTGATTCGAAACAAATATCAAAAAATGATTCATATCATTGGTTCTCGAGAACACAGCCTAGTAAAATTTGAATTGTTGAGGTTTTGTACACTTCTATGTAGTTTGTCACTAAAGACCCGGGATTCGCCTTTCGGCATCTTCAGGCGTTCGAGCACACGAATGGACTCGAATTTTACTCGGATTGGAATTAGAATCGGAACATTTTCGGATGCCGTTATACATAAAAATTCTATGCATTCTCTCTCATATAAATTGGCTGCTTTCCATTCACAGGTTCACAGACTAGTCACAATACACACTATGAATTCGAATTGGTAGACAGTAAACAGTGTCTAACGTTTAAACAACACGAAAAATTGGCTGAACTCTACAGTAAATTAGTGTTGAAATATCGTTAAAACGTTAGACACTGTGTACCGTCTGTCGAGTCGAGTCCATTCGTGTGACACAAAATTTCATCAATTCAAATTTGATATCGAAATTCCATCACGCACCCTCAGTCGATGTCTTAAATTATAGCCTAATAAGTTGAGAAAAATTTGGCTGTGTGTGCAGTGATGGCGCAAAATGAGACATATATTTAAGAGGTTCCGTTTTGTACACTATGTAAAAAATTTTCGCTGATAAAACACTGATGTAGAACCATACATGTATTCTTTATGAATAATTTTAGGGTGATACTTCCACATGTTTTAAAATGATCATGATCGGTTTCGATCATCACGAGGATGATGCTTGTCATCAGCTGATAATGCTCGTGATGAACGAAAGCAGTACAAAAAAAATGTGTTTTACTTTATTACTAATTGAAAACAAAACTTTACAATATATACATCGAATTTAATTTATTGAAAAAGATACATCAAAGATTTTTATAGTGATTATTCGTAAATTGTGAACTGGTAGTAAGGTTTTTTTTTTTTTTGTATGTGTATGTAATTATGATAAGTTGACGTACGTGTCCAGGGATTCCTTCTACCCCATGCTTTGTTGTTTTCATGGGGTAAATTTTGATTGTAGACTCTGATATCGGACAAATAAAGTATATTTACGTGACTGAGTGTGTATTTTTTAAAAAGATACATGTACATTTCGTCGCCCCAAAAACAAAAAATTGAGTTTTGTGAAAAACGCATTTCAGTTATTTTAGAGTTAACATCGTATGGAGGTTATTTCAAAGTAATCTGATCACATGACTACTCAAAGATTGCAATGTAATTTAGTTTTTTTATAATCTTTGTGACATGTTTACATGTCCAAGACTTTATCTCATATTTTCGGCCAAGCTAGAAGAAAGCACTTGTGGATATATGCTTTAAAAATAGTTCAAACCTTCAGTTTAAAATACTATATCAGAAGTCAATATGCTCAACATTGGAATCGGACATGATTGAAAAACGTATTGGCAAGCAAAAGACAAAAGTATTTTTCGGATTGAACAATTTGTTCGGCGTAATAATTTTATTTTCATTTTATTCTGAATTTTGTATTCCGTTTAGTGCGGCAACCAGTTACAGGCGGATGGTTTTTAAAATTACATTAGCAACAAACTTGTTCGACAAATTTTGTTTTGCTAAGAAGATCAGGTGCGACGAACGAAGAATAATTGAAAAAAACGAACAGGTGATATTAAAGGACAATCTGGGCGTGGATTTGTATACTTTCGTTGTAAAATTAAATCTTTAATTTATCATATTATAGAATCGGTATATAATATTTATGATGAATTGATGATTTGTCATATTTTACACGGATATAACATTAATTATATTTTTGCCTGATTGACATGATTTCTATTTTATTTATTGCATACATTTAAATTTATTAAATGTATAAATGATAAAGACAACTAATTATATGTCAGAAAATAATACAATCATACTTCAGAAACATTCAGGTATATTCAGGCTTCAGCTAATTGGGGGTACACATCCACGGGAGATGGCAATCCGCTTAAAGAGCTCGCAATTCGACTAGGCATAGCTGGAGAAACCTTTAACTTAATGCGGAAAGTCTGGGACTCATGGTTGTGCTCGGCCAGAACCAAGTGCCACTTATTCAACGCGTGCATTCTGACGGTGCTTCTTTACGGTTGCGAGTCATGGCACCTCACCAAGGCACAAGGTAACCGTATACTGTGATTTGAAAACGGATGCTTGCGGCGAATACTAGGGGTGATAAATTAATTATCGAATAAACTGAAAATTGATAAAAACATATGCTCAAAATACATGCTAATTTATTATATCTACTGGGAAAAGGCAAAAGGACGTAACTCATTCACAATAAATGTTGTGTTTATCCCACAAAAAACGTGTATTAAATTGTATACATTGTGATTATCGAAAGATTTTTTGTTTTCCGTCTGGTGAGTACTCGAATAAATCAGAGTGTTTTTCAGATATGTCGCTGTCTGTACGTATTTAATTTTTTTTTGGAAATTTCAATTTATTTAACCTTTTTGAAACCTTCACGGGTGTGCCCACAACAACTCACCAAAGTTTCATGGAAATCGGATGAATGGTAATGGAATGCATAGAGGACAAACAAACATTCATTTATATATATATATATGTAGATAGTGTATTAACACGTTTTGTGTGAGTTATATACAATGTTTTTTGATGTGGGTTATGTCCTTTTGCCTTTCCAGAGTAGATATGTATAAATATACACGTACTATGGAAGTATACATTTTTATCAAATGGACGGAGCCAGGAAAACAGGTAAGACGAATTGCGTTTGTCGGCGGAAGAATGGCGACCAACTTAACAAAGATAATCAATGTCTCCATTGTTGATTCAATCTTTTCGATAGAATCGTAGAAATGCGATGGGGGAATCCAATTCCTTGCTGTAGGAATGCTTGGATAATATTGTACTGACGTTAACTCAGGTTATAGTCTGATGAGTGGCTGTTCGTTCAAGTAAACTTGGGCCTACATTAATTTAAAATAATACGTTATAATATCATAAATATACAATATATATTTATTTGCGAGGAAGAGAGCCCAAAAAGTATTTTTCTCTTCTTATTCGAAGACGAGATCACAATCCTGTATTTCTCAAGGCTATAATCACACATGCTACTGACTTTTAACATCGAGACCGATATCATAAGCATATCGACACTCCCTACGTATAATCCCGTATCTGCAAGCATCACATTTTACACGAGAGCGTCACAAAGATTCAAAATGCAGTTGAAAAGTAACGGTTGCATGAATTGAAACAGTGCTGTTATTTTACATCTAGTCTATAATTTTTGCTGAAAAATTCATAGTTTTTGAAATATTACAAATACGACATTTGACTTCGGATTTTAGGTAAAGACTTTCGTATAAGTGGACGTGTGTTTATAATTTACGAAAAACGGTGAAGTAGGTAGGTTTCGCAATGTCTTTTAATGTCTACCTATAGAACTGAGGGCATAGACAACGGACAAACAAAAGACGAATAATCACGTATGTGGGCACTTTCGTAATTATACGTAGGGAGTGTCGATACAATGGTTTTCTTAACACATGTTCTTCGCGTTGGTCATAAGACGCCAGTTGCAAGAACTACTATCCTGCTGATTGGTACAGTTTTAAATACTGTTTTTTTAGTTTATTTTTACTTTTAGAATTGTTTTTAGTTAACCGTGCCTGCTGCCTGTTACTCAGTCGCTCAACCTCTCTTTTTCGAAGAAAGTAGGGATACAGGAATATGGCCATGACAGGACTAGTGATTGACTTAGCCGTTTTTAATATCGGATGGGTAGGAAGAATGTTTAGACATCACGGACATGCATTCCTTCGAAAAGAAATAAATTAATCAATTTGTGAAACTCTCCGTACTAATCTCGGAGCCCCGTTTTTAAAGATCGGATTGTTGGGAATTTAACTTAAACATCACAGACGTCCATGCCTTTAAGTCCATTATAGATTCGAACACGTGGTCACCGAAATCGAATAGGGCGAACGCTCAAGAGCGTCGATCACTCAGCAAAGGGCTTGAATTTATTAATGAAATTAACATTTACTTGGTAGAACTTCATTATACCAGGATAAAACATCAAAGTATACAGTTCTACAAAATTGTATAGAACAGGCATTCGATCACACGAATGAACTCGAACTGACCGAAGATTCCGAAAGGCGAAACCCGGGTCGTTAGTGACGAAATACATGGAAATGTACAAAATTTTAACAATTCAAGTAATAGTGATCAATGCCCCGAAAAGGCATACGAATGACTTTAATAATGAAATCTCCCAGTTAAGAAAAAATATCAACCGCAAAAACAGAAGCCACATTGCCCGCTTTATATGTATAATACTATAATAAAGTTTTATTTACAGTACATATATTATCTAGCTGTATTAATGTTTCAGAATATTATATTTATTTTTGTCCTTCCGAGTGCTTAACGTGTTTTAAATGAAATTGAATATTTCTCCAATTTCACAGAAATGTTGTTATTTGATTTTCAAAATAATATCCGATTGATCGACAAGGATATGGAAATTTAATTTCATACTTCAAAAATTAATTGCTTCCATCAAATATGAACATATTCCGACGTAAAGTTAACTGATATTTGTTTTCAAAAAAAGATACAGCTAAATTAGAAAAAAATTTAAATGAATGTAAAACAAAACTGTATCGAAATGGAAAATTATTTACTACTTCACAATTGTATAGATTTGTAACTTTTGACTGTTGACTTTCGTAGTTTAGTTTTTGAAATCATTAAAAATAGGGTAGTCCTCAATTAACGACAATTAGACTTACGAACAAAAATTAAAAAAAAAACATATTTCAAGCAATTCTTGCAGACATAACCTTATTTAACCTACTTGCAGTATAAAGCAAATTTTAATTTTCAAGGCAATCCCTTCAGCCAAACCTTATTCTATGCATATGTTTTACAAGGCAAATAATAAAATTGTGTTTTATTCTGTGTTTTATTAAAAAAAAAAACAGAGGATTGGCGGGACAATTTGCATACTATTGTGAATGTCGTTTGACAGCTTTAATATAATATTTGAAAAATGCGCTCTGATGTGTTAAAATTTATACGTACCATTTTCGGTTGCGGCTGATTTATTTCCACAGATGAAAGTGACGCTGCTAAAACTGACCTGAACCGAACAATATTTAATTTTAATATTTTGTATGGAATTCGACTTACGACCAAAGTTCAGTAACGTATCCCGGTCACAAGTCGAAGACTACGTGTATTATTACAGTTTTCGATATTGTGAACGTCTAACACAAGAAAGAGCTTGTTAAAACATTAAATAACTGCCACCTGTAATAAAATAAGCTTTCCTAATAAACGGTATTAATATCTTCGTTTTAATATTCCAATAAAACATTTATGAGAGCTATGAAACAAACTGAATTTAATTTACCGTTACCGTTAAGTCTTTTGAACCATGCTGGTATTGCTGATCCACGAATACCAACAACACAAATCAATGATGGTTTGGATGCGGCATAATGAATTTATAATGAAAACACCACGTAAACTTTTATTCCTTTTTAAAATTTAAGCTTTTATTCATATTATAAAAAATAAATTTATAGCTATATATGTCTGGTTCATATCACAAAATATGTATTGAAGCACACCATTTCGCACAGCTACGGAACATTTTTAACTTATGCAAAAATAAATGGAACGAAATACAATTTATTTTGTGTCAATTCCAAATGATCATTAACGGTTTCGCTGGTTGTAAACATTATCAAAATCAAAATTATTTGAATTTTGTACAATTTTTATTTATTATTTTTATAAATATTATATGATACCTTTGAAGTGATCAAATGTAACAAGGGTATTTGATGAAAATGGTTATAGTGTTTAATTTTAAATTTAAACAGATAAAGAGATCAAAATTAAGATAATTGTTATATTATGTAACAATAAAAGAAATAATTACAATTACATAAAAATCCATGTATCAATTGAATTATCATTACATGGATCGGTTCGTTCCCAAGACCGACAGCTCAGCAAATTATTTGTCGTCATTATGAAAAACGTAATTAAATAATTTCACTGTATAATGGAAATTCAATGAAAAGCAAAAATTAAATGTTCGTAAAAATATCATGCAGATAAAACAAAACGATTTTAAATTAGTGAATGTATTTATATATATTCTGCACGCCATCGTGTCCTGCTTCGGAGTGCAAGGACTCCGCATAGGGATTGCAAAACCGGTATTATCGAATCCGGTATCCCGGTATTTCCGTTTTTTTTTTAATTCTAAATCTCCACAGAATAACGATATTTCCGTATAACAATATAATACATTATAACTGTGCAATTGTTATGTAATGACTACTCGTCTAACAAGTGTTGCATCTGAAAGGTATTTTCTGCAGCCTGGCTTATTTTCACGAAGATTCAATCAAGATTGAAAGATTTCAGAATTGATGAGGAAGCATTTTGAAAGGGTTTCATTTTAATTAAAGGAATAATAAATTTAAGGTATCAAAATCAGCTTTTGTACTTACCAGTATTTAGTATAAAATTTAGAAAATATACTGACAGAACGCATTAGGTCGGTTTTTAATGATTTTTTGTTTTAAATATGAAAACACTCTACGTTAGAACGCATGAAGTCATAGAATATAACGACTTAACAAAACAGTATTATCTTATACTGTTATTTTCTTATTCCAGCAAAAAGCATGATATAACAACAACTCATCAATACCAAATCCTATGAGTTGAATGCTAAAAAGATTATCCTTTATAATGTAGTGATTTTTTTCACTATGTGCGCTCCGAACGTGGAAATATGGCATACTAATGGCGGTATCTCAACTGAAGTTTTCTATGATAATTGCTTGATACTCAGTTGCTCAAACTCCCTTTTTTTCGAAGACAGTAGCGTAGTGATAGAAGGATATCACTAGGACAGGACTAGTGGTCAGCTAATCGCTCTCGCTACGCCCCATTTTTTGAGGATCGGATAGGTGGGAGGGATTTTTCAATTCAATTTATGAAACTGTCCTCATTGGGACTTTTCCACTTGTCCACTTTTCAATTATTTTATAATAAAGATACTTTATATGAAATACCGTTTATATTCGTTTGGTCCTGCAATCCCTAACTCCACACAATACTCCTATGAATAATGCCTGAATCAATACGAATGTATTGAAGGGAGACTGTTTCCCTGTATTGTGAGGGAAAAAATCTTTTATTTCGTAGTACATCCGTGGTTTTGGTTCAAAGTCGACGAGGGGATACACGGGTGCATTCAACCACCCGATCGATTTGATACTAGCTACGGGTTGTACCGTGGCCGAGTTGACAGTGTTCTTTTTTCTACGTTGCATAAGTTGATTTTGACTATATGTCCAAATTCATGTATTTATGTGTATGAAATTTTCATTCTACACCACATCCATAATCCTATTCGGAAAAATAGTCTTTTCCTAAACTCTACTCTTAATCTACTTATTTCCTTATTCAAATTTCGTATTCATTCCAAAGAAAACGGTTGAGAGTAGGAGAAAGAAATATTTTTGTAACAGAAGACGGCATTAATTTAGCTATAAGGCCAAATTCAACTACACTTCATTTTGTAATAAAAATCTGAGTACTTCATCCAAACAACTTTCACATCTATATACATAAATGAAGATTTGTTTGTTTGTTGTCGTCTATGCATTCCTTTACCATTCATCCGGTTTCGATCAAACTTTGGTAAGTTGTTGTGCGCACACCCGTAAAGGTTTCTAAAAAAAAATTTGAATCTAAAAAAAATAATCAAAATACGTACAGATAGCGACATCTCTGAACCATATCATATGAACAAAAAATATTGTATATCCGTAATAGAGGTCTGCACGGACCCCAGTAAGGAATTCAAATTTAAGAAAAATATTCGGGTCATGAGTCAGCCATAAGGCAATAGTTTTCATAACTAAAATAATTTATTTCAAATGTGCTATGAACATCGATGGAAATATGGTAACAATAACATGTATTTTTTGAAAAGCATAAATGAATAAGGATAAATGAAAAAAAAATATAAATGAATTGTGTTTTATTTTTTAAAATATAATTTCTTTCCACCAAGAATTGAAAGTTAACACCTTAAAAGTGAATAAATATATTTTTAAAAAATTGGGATTTTTCCGGGATGAGAAAAATAAATCTGGGTTTCGGGTCGGGTTCGGGTAACTAATGTGATATTGAGACTCGGGTTGAGCCCGTGCAGACCTCCAATCCAAAAACACTTCCATAAACAGAATTAAAACACAAACCCTTCTTTCTTTGAGTGGCATTGCAACGCATGCCGAGTACTCACTAATATTTAATAAACGTAGCCATTCTGCGTTTAAAAATTAAAGATAAAAATAATCAGTCTCAAAAAACAGTAATATATATAAGATTTGTTTTGTACCAACTACCAACCTCATGCGGATGGATAGAGTAAATGGAAAAATCATGACGTTCAGCGTAAATGTGTTATTGTGCCTTACTGGACAGACACTGTTAATGTGCGGACAATTAAAAATCTGATAAAATCTCTTCATAGTATACTCGGCTCTAGGAAGGAATTTTAAATATAAAATTGTTACCCTTCCGAAGATTACTTGGGTTCAAAATATTCGGAAGCACTGGTACGAAGGAAATTTTCTCAACATTCTCGACAGATGGATAAGTGACAAAGAGGGTCGAATGACGCCAACCCTCCCCGCAGGCATTGCCGGTATGCCTTTGAGCACAGTAACGTGAGACGGTTTTAGAAATTGACCGTTACGGTATATATACAAAAAGACAACCCATCATGATAAATAACTTTACATAACTTGTGATAAACGGGAATGGAAATTTGTGCTCACATTCTCCGTGGAAATTTGCATGCCTTACTCGACGAGAGGGTATTTGATAAACTTTACATCTTTGAATATCTTTTGGCAATTTGTATCAAAAAATATTATATTCTTTTAACATAAAACAAAATAAATAGCAAAGTAGCATGTACAAGGACGTGCTTGCGCAAACGTATTGTATCACGCTTACTCATACGCTTCGACTAACTAAAGGAAAGTGACACACCCTGGTTTTTCATAAGTATAAGTGTCATTAGTGTCCTGAACTGAAATCGGCCTGCGGCAAACAGCAATATTTCTCAGAATACGCTCCTTCTTGTTGTCAGGCTTTAAAAGAGCCCCCGGCTTCGGCAGCTGGACGAGTCCATTTTTACGGAAAAGGGTAGCTCCAACTTTGCACGGAGTTTTTTTTGAATTTTTGTAGTCAGTCGATTACGATCCGCCGAGTGGGACGAGCTGCGGTCTCGTGGCAGCGGAGGTGACATGTGAACTGTTTGTTTTTGTGTTTTGATTTGCGTTGGATTTAATTTAAATTCGTTGTGTTATTTGTATTATAACTTAAAGTAAATTCAGTTGCTAAGTAAATGTAAATGTAGAATCAATTTTATGTGTTAAGATTTATATATTTGTGAAATATTAAACCACTGCATCTTGAATGGAAAATAAATAAGTTTTTAAACCGGATCTGAAATGGTGTTTGTCTGAGATCAGCCCTTCCAGGACTCCGGATAACCAGCCGCTCGCCTCTCTTCGATCCGGGGTCTTCTCAAAAGATACATATTGTGTAGAATACTCCCTTCTTCTAAAATACATAATTATTAATATTTCCAAGGACTACGCTCTTTTATATTGAATACATTCAATTGATTGTATTGGCATTAATTTGGTAGAGCTCCATTTAAAAAGATAAAAAGTATTTATTATAGGTGTTCACTGTCAGTTCTTGGTGGATAAAACACAATTTGTTTGTACAACTTCCACATGTTTATAAAATCAACCAAAATTAATAAAAACGAAATTAAATAGTCTACAATTAAAATGTTAAGGACCTCTCACAAATCAATAAACACTAATTTGTAATTAAAAACATAAAAATCCATTAACTGAGCAAAATTTAACTAAGATAACTAATGCGTAAATATTTATTAAGCAAAATAGCATATCGGCAATTTTTTTAATCAAATTAGTGAACCATTTAAAATAATGATATTATTAATTACAACGTTAACATGAACGATTTATTTATTGGTAATTCAATGTTTTTTATCAGGGACCCGAACCGAACCGAAAACCAGAAAAAACTGTTATTCTTTAAGGAACGAAAACCAAAACCATACCGATATTTATTTCGGGTTTTTTCGATTTAGCCAGCGATTTAAAAGTACCCAAAAATTTAATTTAATTAATAAATCGTATTTTTATCAGTTGAGAACGTTCGCGATAAGCGAAACCGGTCCTGGTCATTATAAACATGTGGAAGTTGTACAAATAAACTGTTTTTTATTTTTAAAATACAATGCTTTTCCACCAGGAATTGACACTTAGCACTTTAAAAATGATTTAAATACTAGCTGAGCCGATATATATATTTTTTTACCGTACCGGAACGAAAAAAATAACGGTTCGGGTCCCTGCTTTTATAACACATATTTATATATTAGCTAAGACGAAATAGCGTTATTTTACTAATTAAGTATAAAATGATACGTAAATAAAATACAAAATTATTTTCAATGTACGTACAGAATTACATGATGGAAAAACTATGTCTTTACTTTAATGCTTTTGAAATCGGGAAACGCAGAAACTCATCCTTTGACTTTGACATGAAGCACATTCCAATGGAAAATAACTTAGCACTGGTAGTGTTTGAAATGTAATTGCATACACGCTTACTTCATACTGATGTCATATCATTTAATAAAAATGCATAAATGCATTCTGCCATCGCCGTCATTTGAAAGTCAATTTCGTCATTATGTTTACTAGCATAAGGTATTTTTTAATGGTTTGCTTTTTACAGTCGCAATTGGGAAAAAAACATGATTTATACGAAACCTTACATAGGTAAAATTTCAAACTGATAAGTGTTGGATTTGGTATAGTTGATTTTGATTTTGAAATGGTCCGATTTCATGTTTAAATTATGGTGACCATAAATCTAAAATTAATTCCTCGCGTAACTTAATTCACGCATTCGAATATGTCGGATTTAACACGGGATTATTATTTAAAAACAGGAGGGGAATATGGTTCTAATTTATTACGTAAAAATCAAAGTCTCGATCAAACAAATCGTAACGACTCACTCGCTCTTCTCAATGAAAATATTAGTATCATTACCTCTCCAACACTGCATTTTTGTCAACAGTTAAACATTCATAGCAGAGTTAAAAAAAATGAATAAAACGAATAGAATCTAATTAGAATTTTACCCGCAGACATTTGTTATCTCATTCTCACACTGCGTTGTCAATGCAGGTAGAGTGAAATAAAAAAATACTCGTGGAGAATCCAATTAGAATTGAACCCTGATTCATATGTTGTCGGTATGCAGTGACTCATTAACTCCCACAACCTACCCATTGCACATATCGTCTGCTAAATGTAGAACTAGGTTAACTGACACTTCGTAAATTGTACAGGAGAGCCATTTCAAGATTGAACTTTTCTATTCTCCCTATTAAGAATACTTCAGTAGAATAGTGAAGATCGATCGAAATCTTACAAATAAGCTAAAAAAACTAATTTCAGAAAAATGCTTTTATATTTAAACTAGTTCCGCATTCAACTGACGATATTTTACCCAGCATTGGCATACGACAACTCGCAAGTATACTCGCCGCCAATATATCGACACTACCTACGTATCATCACGTAAGACGTAAAGCCACATACGTGATTACACGACTTTTGGATTCTAGTTGTATACGCACTCATTTCTATATGTAGGCATTAAACGACATTGGGAAAAGTACCTACTTGACCGTTGTTCGTAAACTAACCACTTATACGAAAGATCTTTACCTAAAATCCGAAGTAAAATGTCGTATAAATAATATTTAAAAAACTATAAAACTTTTGAGCAAAACTTGACATAAAATAAAAAAAACTAGATTAAAAATAATATCACCGTTCCAATTTTGAAGAAGATAGATGCAGCCGTTACTTTGCAACTGCGTTTTGAATCTTGGAGACGCTCTCCTGTAAAATATCATGTTTCCAAATACGCGATTATACGTAATGAATATCGATATGTATTCAAAAATTACTTGACATAAAATAATATATTCAATTACGTAATAATATAAACTAGTTTCTTACACACATAAATATTGTTTTATTACATTATGTGCATGTATATGAAATAGATAGTTTACTAACCCAATCAGAGAACACATAAATTATATTAATGTAGCTAATCCATGTGCATACATAAGATTATACTGAATGTGCAATGTTATACAAGTCTGCGGTTCCCGACGTTGATAGCAGTTTCACAGTTTAATTGGAGACTGTTAAATGCATCGATGTGGAGCAGTGTTTCTAAAACCACTTAATATTATAATAGGTAATCCAGAATGTTCGTGGAAACTTTGATTACACGGGATATAAACAGAATTATTACAACATGCATTTGTATAATATAACTCTATGTAACGCATTTATACATTTAGTATAAAAACGTGAAATTTAGAAAAAAAGCATTGAAATATTGAAATATTTACATTTTGTTAACTTACACAGTTGTATATATCAGAGTGTAAAATTATTAACCAATAAAAAACACGAATTATAAACAAGATATATCAAAAATATTATAAGTGTTACCTTTTTTAGTATAAAAAGTATTTATTCAAATAATTTGTAGTTATTATAAAATTGATAAACTGGTTATTTCACTGGCTGTGTTACTAAATATGACACATGACTAATTAACAATTTCGCAATGTTATTTATTTGTAAGGTAAACAAGGATTCTAATTATCAACATTAATTCTAAAAATACTCACATTTGAGAGAAAAATTGTTAGTTTACTCATACGGTTTCATATTTTTGAACATAAAATTTACAATTTACAAAAGCTTTTAGCTATTTCGAAATCGTACTAATGTTAAAACTATACGACTTGATGCTCTTTCCGCTAGGTGGCACGTGATTTTTTGATGACATGAGATAAAAATATTCAAAGACAGAGTGCAATAGCTAAAAAAATCTGCGGTTTATGAGATTTAGGCGTTGGTTAACGATTAAAGATTTTGGCTAAACGGGAAAAAAACCTATTATAACCTCTTAACGTTACATTTTGAGAACTTTGCATAAAATGCATAGTTACTATACAATAAAATAACTTTACGCGCTTGTTCAAGGTGCTTAACTGCATTTAAATTCACTAAACTTCGTTATTATAGTGGGTTCGAGTTAGAATTATATAGTACGGAAATTTTGTCAAAATTTTTTTTTTTTGATGACGTTTTAAATTTTTATGCGTAAAGGATCAATAAATTCGAATCGGATATAATCCAAATGTTAAATTTTATGAGATATTTGATATTGTGTATCGTTGGCAATCTATTCGGCTGTAAATATATTTATATAAAGTAATATACCTATTTTTTTTCAAAATTCACGGAAGTTTTCGGGATCGACCAAATTTTGCTTTAGGATTGACCGGTCGATCGCGATCGACCGGTTGGGCATCCTTTGTCAGTGGCCGGGTCAGAATTTTTAAACATAAAACCAATGTAGATGTGTTTCCTCTCGAAAAAAGTGGTCAATCTATTTTACAATTTTACATCATTTGGCCGAGACCTGCTCCGTCCTCTTTAAAATTATATCGAATCATTAATTCATTTTTTGTGGCTTAAGTCATTTAGCCAAAACACCATCGATAATAATTTTTATTTTTTTGTTGAAGAATAATAATATTCCAAAACATGCCTATAGAAATGCGGACGGCAATAGGTAGCGCTTAAATAAAATTTTATCAAAGCAATTATTCCTGCAAGCATCCCTATCGCGCGGTGTTATCTGTCGGAAAATCTCGCACTTAGTGAGGCCTTCACTCAGAAGTACTACGCTAACAGCCTGAAGATCGCTGCGAGATAAACCGCATTAGATCTACGGAAACCACGTGACTCTGAAAAAGGCTTCTGCACGCTACACACACATACAATCATACGCATATAATACGTTAATCCATACAGCCTCACGGGGGATACTCACCACGAAAATGCGTGGTTTATAAGTAGCATAATATAAAATAAACAACACACATAAATCAATAGTTTTTTTTTATTGAAATGACATGATTATTTTTGGGATTTCTCGGTGGGTGGGCATTTTCAAAAAAAAAACAAATTTTCGTCAGTCTAAAAAAAGAGATTTCTGAGTGAGATAGTTCATTATCATGTCATAACAGTCGAAACAAGGACTAATTAATAATTTTTCTTAAAGGAAAACAGTGTTTGCGAATCATTTAATTGAAAATGATCATAAAATTCATAAAAATAATAACATAGAAGTACTCCATCGAGTAAATAAGAAAGGTATTAAAATGAATAACTTAGAGTTTTTAGAAATTAATAAAAACAATAACAGTAATCGAGTATTAGTAAATAACGTTTTGAATAAAACAGGTGGCTCACCACTATTAAATGTATTTCCCTTGAGATTTTCACCTCCAAGCACTAGTAATTAATTTGTAATTAGTATATCAGTGTTTATGTCTTATGGAATAACAACCACCCTACCCTTAATTTTAATTTAAGAATCAGAATTAAATAACCTTGCGATATGGTTAGTCTGAAGATGCTTCTTAAAAATGCGAAATGCGTCACGTAAGTGATAAGCCAGTGGAATAACAATGTTACCAATTTTAATACTATATTGAAAACACTTTCCGTTTCAAATTAAATTGTATATGAAATAAGAAAGGATTTTTTTTGTGTTGGTTATTTGAGTTTTAGAATGTTAAATAAATTAAAAAAATATCATTTAACGCAATAAAAGCTTCGATTTAATATAAAAAAATGAAACTTTATATATATTTTACATATCTTATTGGCAAGAAGTTTTTTAGGTTAAATATTTTTTGACAATAACATTTCGTTGTTGATTTCAAAGAATTATCTGAGATCAAACAATGACGAGAATTAATCAAAATAACTCTATGCATAATATTGACGATTGTAACGTTAAATATTTATGATATTGCGGTAATAACAAAATGTCTTTCTGTTTTAAATGTCACAAAGTGTGCAAGTTATCGAACGCCCTACGTACTGCTATAACGCATGAGCTCATCGGATATAATGGCTTTGAAAAAAAACGGTATCAATTGATATTTTTATTAAATTTGGATTATTGAGATTTTGTACACTTCCATGTATTTTGTCACTAACGACCCGGGATTCGCCTTTCGGCATCTTCAGGCATTCGAGCACACGAATGGACTCGAACTGAGTTCGAACCTCAGTTCGAGTCCATTCGTGTGCTCGAATGCCTGAAGATGCCGAAAGGCGAAACCCGGGTCGTTAGTGACAAAATACATGGAAGTGTACAAAATCTCAATAATCCAAATTTAATATTGAAATTCCATCAAGCACCCTCAGTCGATGTCTTAAATTATTAAATGATATTTTTATATTTTTATTCTGGCAGAAAGAATGATATGACTATAATTCATCGATACCAAACCTTAAGATTTGTATGCCAAAAAGGATTATTCTTTATAGAGTACAAAAAACCTTTTTAAAACACAAATTATTATATTTGGGAGAGAGAGCATTATGAAAAAATAATAATGCTTTAAGTGCTATTATCTCGGAACCTGTTTTAACTAATTATTTAGTGAGTATCTAATTCAATTAACGGTCATTAAATAATAAAGAAATTGGCAGTAACAAATACATAAAATGGTCAGTAGAAAAATAAAAACTGTCAGTAACTTATTTGTGGTAGGCCAGTTTGGTGATTTTCCTTGAAAGAATGTTACTGGGCGAGCGAAGGTATGATAGTTTCAAACTATGTAATATGACAGCTCGTCTTTGAAAAGAACAGCAAAAGTTAGTTGTTTTTTTGACCAGATTATATACTTATGTGTTGGTGTATACATACGTTAGGTTAGGTAACAATTAATAATTGTACATTAAGAAATGTTTATTTTATTTATGACTTCAATAAACATGCACCAGCGGTCACAGGGTGGAGAATCGCTGATGTAAATCAATATAACTCAGTAGACGTTAGTACTAGGCTACGGCGTACGCCTAATCAACATATAATTAAAGTAGGCAACTAATTATTTGTTCAGTAAGAAATAATAAACGGTGAGTAAATAATTAGGTTTGGTCAGTATCTAATTGCCAAGTAAACAAAGCTTTGGTTAGATTTAATTTAGTAACTGATCATTTTATATAAATTACTGACCGTTTATTTCATTAACTGACCACGTGTATACTGACCTTTTTGATTAATTACTGACCGAATAAATACAGGCCTTACTTAATGCCTTCTGTCAGCCTAATTTCGATATCATCATTCTGGTATGTTTTTAACCGTTTAAATATTCAAAAATATTATGTATGCTAAATAAATTTCGAATAAATATAAACTCAAAGGCTTGCAGTTATAAAACGTAATACAGTGTCAAATCGGGTAATTTTATTTTAATAAAATGTACAATAAAAATGAGAATATTCAGTTTCAAAGTGCGTGGTGCAAAGCCCTCGTAAAGCTCTGAGGAATATTTCGGTTCTCGTGAAGAAAACGGCAAAGCGTCGGTCGGCGTCGGAACCCGATCAATATTTCCCAACGCGCTTTTCCCCAACGAACCTCATTCTTCTCTTACTAAGCACACACTCGTAGCTTTGGTACAGACCTATTATTCAGACAGAAATACTCTACGCAAAAAGCTCTCGTCGTTTTTTTTCACAACTTTACGCGAGCAAAATGAAGAATCGCAAATAATGTTTCGCTCTATCGGTTGATAATAACAAAACTATAAAAAACTAGACTAATTTCGTCGGGCAATCTTTAAAGCATTCTTCTTTTTGTTTATTTGCAAGCCCATCGATCAATAAAATAAATATCACAATGTTTTTTCTACTTAGAGAAACGTAGTTTCATTACTAGAGACGTATTTTGAATATCCATTTCATTAATTAAAATACTTTGATTTTCAATTTTAACGTTTGATATTTTATTTTAGGATCATTTTTCTATTAAACATTATAATTTAAGACATCGACTGAGGGTGCTTGATGGAATTTCAATATCAAATTTGGATTATTGAGATTTTGTACACTTCCATGTATTTTACATACATGGAAGTGTACAAAATCTCAATAATCCAAATTTTATTAAACATTAATTTCAAATAATAACTTAAGATACAATAATATCACTTTTAATGTGTTAACTGTCAATTCTTGGTGGAAAAGCATTATATTTATATATTAACATGTGGAAGTAGTGTGTGTTTTTATTTTTTAAAATACAATAATATTTACATACAATTTAAAGATACAACAATAAATATTAAGCAAGGAACATATTTAGACACATGACTCTTTCATATTTGTGCGACGATCGGTTACAAGTAAATTATATGTAATGAAGAATATTTCTAGATCAACACTATTTAAGGATTTAAAAAAATAAAACACAATTCATTTGTACTACTTCCACATATTTACAATGATCAAGACCGGTTTCGCTCATCACGAGCATTATCAACTGATTATCAATTCAGTTAACAATGCTCGTGATGAGCGAAACTGGTCCTGATCATTAAAAATATGTGGAAGTAGTGCAAATGAATTGTGTTTAATTTTTTAAAATATAATGTCTTTCCACCAAGAATTAACAGGTAACACCTTAAAAGTGACTATTTAATGACATCAAATAGATTTGATAGCAGCACTAGTAAACTCTTCTTATTTAATTTTTATGGCCATTAATAATCGCAATTTATAGAGTTTTAGTCAACTTATTACATTAGTCAAAAGTTGTTTAAAAATTCTTAAGTCTTTTACCATGGATTCCTAACCCCGTGCCCGCTTTGTGTGCGCTCGTCACTATTCTACAGCGACATACTTTTTGAACCCGGTACAAATGTTCACGTAATGTCTCATCATAAAAATTTGTCACTTTCGACATTGATTATAAATATATCTGCTATAATGTTTTACATTTCAACATTACTTTATAAAAAATAACTAATTTTTCATTCATATGTGATTTGAGCATCTATTTTCATATTTTACAATGTTCGCATAAAATATCATCTATCGAAATATGTTCAAACTACGAGTCTCATTACTAAAGATTTCGGTCTGTGTGAGCAGCTTTCGATAATATTCTTTTTTTATTATTTCTCGACTCATATGAGCGTCGAACCAACTGCGGAGACCGCTGGATATTATGTTGCAATATTATTTTTATGGCGTGCCTTTTTTCTTATTTTTATATTCACGTTGCCGATCATTAAAAGTTATACCGTGCTTTTACCGAGCTGCGTCACATGTTTAAAGAACTGAAAATTTTTTCTCAATCATTTAATAAAAAAAAAACCTAAGATATTCAATTCCGTGTTTTTTATATGTACGGACATAATTTGCAACGTGAATCAAATATGTTTAAAATGAATTTTACCAAGTACGCTAATTGATTAATTCTTAGATACGATAAACCAGAAATTAATAAGATTATAGTCAAATTGAAATAAATATTCGCAAATCTGTATAGAAATTACTATCGTAGCAGCAGCGTAGGAACTCTTAACATTCATATACTTAAATATTATTCTTTGTTTTAATTGCCTAAATTAAACGAATGAAAATCGCTTTAATTAAACACATAATTTTAATTGTTTCCATAGTATAAGATAATATGGACGGTGTTTTGGCCAATTGATGTTACTCTCAAAATTGAAATTTGACAGGAGACAGTGAAAACTGTTTTCATCGAAAACATTATATGGCGAGTTGCGTTATGAATTTATGAAATCATTGTATTATATTCAACTCGTCTTGTTCAACCAATTCTTAAATCGTGGCTTAAAGTGATGACTCAACACTTTCTTTTTGAATACCTATTAATAACAATAATGTATTTATAATTTAAAACTTCCTGCATGGGTCACACACCGTATATTAGTCGACTGTGTAAAGAATATAGAGAAGGACATCGTTTTTTTTATTGATAATTTTAAATATATTTTACTTCAACTATTCTTGTATAATATATCATCGTTGTTCTCGAAGAAAACACTAAATCGAAAAAATTACATATTGAGTTAGTTATACCAAAGTGTTCCTTATTTTTATAAATTATACTTTTACTGACAAACAGTTTTGTACAAACAAAGAAAATAGAAAACGAATAGCATTTCAAGCATTTGACAAACTTTAAAGTCCAATTACTCAAAACTAGTATTTTCTAGGTAGTGTCTTCTTCCAGAACAACGACGATATAATAGATCATTCATTCATGTTCGCTATCACTTACAATTCTATATGTTCGAGTCTTTATCGAGATCGGTTGTGAGTTTTCATTATCGGAGGACTCTGGAGTATTTTTTTGATTTAGGCTTTAAAAATTCTGCAATAAGCGATTGCTTTCTTTTAGCGTATAAATCTCTACATATTTCGAAATAAGGGGACAAGATCTGTTGTAATTTTCTCTTTAACTTCAAACTTCTTTCATTATATTATCATTTTCTAGAAACAAATGCTGAAACCGTGTTATATGATGTCCAAGTGTACTATTTTTTCTCGTCGGGGCATCGAACTTCGGATCACAGTTCGGTAAACACGAAATATTTATTCATCGCATTAACGGTGAAATGAAATTCAAGATATTTTTTATTTCCCCCCAGTGTCATAAATAATATATCTGTGAAAATAATCCCTATTCAATCATCCCATAAATGCAGCTTCAAAAATTCTTTGCTTTAAGAGAAAAAGAATATCAAAAAAAGCTCGTTATCGGGGCAAAGCAAATCACCGATAGAACTGATATTGGATTTTCACAGTACCTTCTTGATTTCTTTTTAAGTTCCGTAAATTTCTACGTATTCTCTAAATATCATTTTTTCTAGAGCTTATTGTATTTAATATATATTTTGTCACCGTTTCCGTTTTTAATGAAGAGTTTATTTTTAACGATGTTGGCAGTGTGAAAATCGCTGAATATTTCATTCCCAACGACTGGAGGAAGAGAAAGAACTAAAAAAAAATCACAGACTGAATCAGTATATACATAAAAATTTATAAATTCTACAATCTTTAAGTAAAACTTGTATCATCATTTTTCGGTTACGTATTGAAATGTATAATGAAAAATCAAGTTTAAAAGGAAAACATACCACAAATGCAATTTATTATTATGGGGACGAAATTGCTCACGTTATTCTTGGTGAATGGTTCTGTAGCCGAGTGTTGGTAGTATTTTTTGGCAATCCCCAAACGAACACTTGATAATTCAATCGATTTATGAATTTGTATTGACACGCATGGATGTCTATAATATAATTTAAGACATCGACTGAGGGTGCTTGATGGAATTTCAATAGCAAATTTGGATTATTGAGATTTTGTACACTTCCATGTATTTTGTCACGATGTCTATAATGTTTACATTTATTTCCCCACACCCTCTACTCGATGATACATAACGGTACGTATAGAGAGCGATTTCTTACTACTAGTAATTTCCTAACTAAACATTTTACCACTAGTATAACCGTACCCGTCATAGATGACGGTATTGAAATTGAAATACTGAATCTCTAAAGTATCTAGTACGTCGGAACTGTGTGTGCAATGCACAAGATTTTATTTTATATATAATTTCATACCTACAAGTGATATATTATGTGATAATAATAAATCGTCTAAAAAGCGATCTGGGCTATTATAGATAAGATAAGGGTCTTCGAAAAGTAAGGATGAGTAAATAAACTATGAACAGTTCTCTGAAAACAACTTATGTTAAGATGCTCCTTGGGCGTCCATATTCCATTAGCAGTGGAAGTCATTTATATATAGATTCAACTAAGTAAAGGAACTGAACACAATATACAATCACGAGAAAAATGATTTAAAAAAAAATCGAGCTAGATTTTCCCGTCATCTATATCTCCACAAACCCCGCCGCCCCTCGCCCTCCAAATGCCGAATGAGATGAAAATTTTCCAATATTTTGGTTTTGATGGGATTCAAAAAAAAAAAAAAAATAATCCGATATATCCCATTATTTATTTGGACTCCCGCTGCCGGTTAACCCGTGTGACAGGTAATATGTAGAGGGTGATTGATACGGGGAGGGGCTGGAGTGGGTGGGGGTGAATAGAAATCGTGACACACGATGTCGAATAAAGATAATTTTTTCCACCCTAAAAGTTTTTTTGACAATGTTTCCCAAATTAGTTTTTTCATGCAATTGTGAGATAAAGTATGATTTATACAGACGTAATGAGAAAACACATGTACGGTGGATACTTTTTTTTATTTAGTTTCTGTCTCTTTAAGTGAGTAAGCCAGTTAACGTTAAATAAATAGTCTGATGAATAAAATGATAAATACGTTTAACGTTATGTCCAAAAGCGAATACTGCGAAAATATCTCTTTACTTGGGTTTGATTTCAGGGGCGGGTATGGTGGGTGTATTTTCAACCCTTATGGGTGAAATCTGAAAAGGTTTCACGACGTCGGGTTACAAAGTTTATAATTTTTACAATTGAATGTGTCACCTGGAAAAGGTTGCAACCGACAAAAAGGTTTAGGTTGACTTGTCGAGGAAAAATCGTTTCACTGGAGCGTTTTACAACTTTGAGCGACAGTGATGCTAACAATCCTACAGTATATTTTAATAGATCAAACTGTCTGTAAGCTCCAGTGAAAAATCTGCTTATACAATTTTATTTGGTTACTTCCTTTTCCAGGTGACACATTCAATTTTATACACAATCGTCTGTATTTTGATCAATTGATATAACCCTCAAAAAATACGAAAATGAGTTATGAATGATGACACAGTAGGTTCGACCAAATGATGTAAATTAGAAAAATAAATTGACCAATTTTTGGAAGGGAAACGTTTAAAAATTCTGACCAGCCACTTGATCTAAGCGACTATTATATCGACCATCCCTACCTATAATCCCGTATCTGTAAACATGTGAATTTACAGGATTGCATTTCAAAGATTTTTAATGCAACCCACCATATAATGTTAATGATAAAAAACAGTTTTTACTCTCTCCTAAACAATTTCAATTTTGAGGGTTACATCAATTGTCGAAAACACCGCAGATATTATATTCACACTTCTGTAGTTTTAAGTTTTGTTTCCTTATCTATGGTGGCCAATAAAACTTCGTGATTCGGTGGCTTATTGTTTACGCCCGGTAGGCTTGTTTGGGAGCCGGCGTGACGTCATCGCCGAATATATTTCCTATTTCAATTCCAATGGGCGCCCTACCTACCTATCCATATCTACCTACTCCGCTTTCCATCGGAGAGGAACTGCGCGCGAAAACAGGCAAGGTCACATGACATCACTGCCTGATTTTTAGAACGCTTCACACCGACAGAATCCCTCACGAAATTGGCCGTATTTGATTGTGCGGCTATTTTGCCGATTTTGCCGAGATAACACGCGTGTTTACGACACAAAAACACCTAACTACCACGCAATGTCGTACGAAATTCGATGAGTGAAGTTATTTACGGATCCTTACAAGCAAAAATGAATTATGCAAAAAATTCTACATCAAAATTACTATTTTCATCCTTTGCTTATAATCCAATATTAAAATAATTCGAAGAAACCATATTACAAAACCGAAAATGCTTTTTAAATGTGATATTTACAATAAGGCCCTTATAAGTATATACCGACTTAGTTTTCGCCAATTAATGTAACCCTCAAAAAATACGAAAATGAGTTAATGATTGGATCTCATTTTAAAGACGAAAGAGCAGGTCTCGGCCAAATGATGTGAATTAGAAAAATAAATTAACCACTTTTTGCAAGGAAAACGTCATTTTACATCGGTTTAAGGTTTCAAAATTCTGACCCGTACACTTGATGTAAGCCACTATTATATCGACAGAATTTACAGTAGTGCATTTCAAAGATTCATAACGCCAACTCACCATATAATGTTTTCAATAAAAACAGTTTTTACTCCTATCAAACTGAACGTTAAATGACGAATTCATTTAATGGGAACAAAAAGATAAATTTGGAGATTAACTCACTTATGATTATGCATGAAGCGTTGTTGGAAGTTCGGTCAATAATTCAAATCTGATTTATGTAAAAGAGTAGCATACCTGAAACGAAAAAATAATTATTAGACATTTTGATTTTTATAGCTGTATTTTTAAAAACACGTGTCAAAAACAATTCTCGAGACAACATTTTCAGGTATTTGGTTAAGTATGAGTGTATGTAATTCAAATCCCTTTTATGGTGTCAGCTGTTTAATGAAAGCAACATACAACCCTGCCTCGATGAACACGGAACTCGATGTGCACAGTTTTATTTTAACACGGTCAAATAATTGCAAGCATGTTTTTTTTTTCACACGATAAAATTTCGTTTTATACGATTTACTCATTATTGACGAAAAATAAAATATTATGCGTGTTTAAATCAACTACATTGACACGATTTTTTTAGCGTTGTATAGTTTCTGCATCAATTATATTAAACTATTAATTAGATTTTTGTATAATGAATTCACTATTTCCATTTTTATTTTTTTACGTTGTAAATACATAATCTAAAATTTAAAAAAACTGATTTTCAACCATACAAAAATTAGAGTCGATTTAAAGGGCGTTTTTCAGAAACCAATCTACCGTGTAAATCGAAGGATACATGTATTTATAAAAAAAATACATCTTTTTGTACAAATTCCACAATTTTATCGAATGATCACAGTCGGTTTAACTCATCGCAAGCTGAGCCGATGGTAAAAAGTATGAGTTTTTACTGAATAAAAAAAATATATAAGACGCGAAAGGTATAGCTTGGAAAAACTCGTTTTAATAAGCCTGGAAGTATTCAAAATACGAAAGGCTATATCGAGAGACGGATTTAAAGCAGAAAAAATAAGTTAATTAAATAAATAAGTTATAATTCTAGTAATTCTGTAAAGAACAAGAATGTCAATTATGTCCGCTACCAATGTGGATCATATGGTAACATAATAAAGTACCGTATCGTAAGATGCTTTAACCCGATGAACGCGCTGGACGTGTTTACATGTTTTAATCACGACTTATGTGTTTAAGTAATTTTCTGATAATGAAAAATGAGACGACAATCCAAGTTCATCGAAATAAATTGATCAATGGGATAATGCGTGATTTTGTATTGTTGGATAGTAAATAATTTAAAATACTTTTTTTCACTTTACCTTAATTGGATCCTTTACCTTAAATGTAATCTAAGACAAAAATAAAAGCAACGCATTCTATGTCCAAATAGAAAAATATTCTGAAGATGAGAAAAATCCGAAATGTGTTTTTGACGTTTGGAAACGTTTATACTGGAGACTGAATCGAATACCGATGATGGAGGCGGTCTTAATTAATTACCTTCTCTGGTAGCTATTTTAATTCTAAAATGAGTTTAAGAAGAAAGTAATGAAAGGGGAAAAATATCGAAAAACATTACTAACTGATAATTTTTAGAGGATAGCGATCATATTTACAAAAATACAACAGTTTTAGAACCGCTGCACACTTATGACGGGTTGACGTGACTCCACAAACTATCCAAATTAAATTTTTGAAGAAATATATATGTACCATTTTTTACTATATCCGCTCCCAATATGGAGCACATTGCAGTTTCCATTGCAAAATTAAATATCTGTAAAAATTATTCATTTTCGAGAGATAATTAAAACAGTTTAAAAAACAACTTTGTCGAATTAAAACAAAAATAAAAAAAAAAGTAATTAATATTACCAATTAAGTTTTGCAATGGAAACAACGATATTTACTCATAATGGAGCTATCTCAACATAAGTTTTTTCTACATGAACTACTTGATATTCACTCACTCAACCTCTCTTTTTCGCAGATAGTAGGGGTAGAAAAATATGTTTAGGAAACGTGACCTGTAGTTAGCTGATTACTCTCGCTATACCCCGTTTTTAGGATCGGAACATACCATAAAAATATGATACACACCACCAAGTTGCTCCTAAGACACTCCCAATTAAGGAAAAACAACTGAAGACACGTTAAACGTTTTTTACGCAACTGGATGATGCCTGTCAACTGAATTCTGATAAATTATTCATTAAATAGTTCATAAAGTAAATCTCTTATAGTATTATATCAGTAGCAAGTATATCTCAGTTATGAATGAATGTGAAGATATTGAGTCTGTTTATTGACACTTGGTTATGGTAGATGTGTGGGTCTATTTATAAACGGTACCTAACTTGTTACACGTGTGAAATTTGATTGTGTCAAGTCAAGCATCACTTTACGGGTAGTTGCGGACTGCAAGATGAAATGAATGAATTTAGACCAGTGATAGGAAATAATATTGCTGTTGTAACTTGATTAAAATTATATATAAAATGAATAGTTATAAGCTGTCAAACATTATTACCTGCTTTATTATTTCTTAAGCGTTGTAACTTAAAATTGTATCGCGATTTTTTTTAGTTTTTCTTAAATTTTAAATTTCAGTTTTCAAATTGATTTCATTATGTTGTACTGGAAAGATTTCATTAACGATTTGCTTTTAAATATTACATGTCTTTAAGGTAATATTGAATAACAAATATTAAAAAAAAATGCGTGCAATCTTTATACATTGAAGGTTTAAGAGGAATAAGTTTTTTTCTCATTTCGCGAAAATCGTTAATCGTTTATCGTCGCCTAAGATAATTGCACTCTCAGAGTATTTCTTTACAGTATTGCACTTTTATTCAAATGGAAATAAGTAGTAAAGTTTTCAAGTCTGTTTAGCAAAGAGTTGACAGTTGTTTTTCAGATATGCTTTTATTTCCTTTACGCCGTGACTAGATTAGGGTTTATTGTAGGTTACCAAGATGTGATATCTTAGACAAAATCGTAGAATCGTTTTTAAGAAAGTGATCGATATGGAATTTGCAATATACTGAATATAACTATTCTACAAAGATTTATGAAATATACCAAATAGTTCGATTTCTCGCATTTATTCTGTTTGATATTTAAAATAGAATTATATTTAATACATTTGTTTAAAAAAACATAACAAGAAATTCTATTATATACGTTTTAAAAAAAAATAAAAGTAATCATTTTTCGGGGACATATTTTTACTACCTTCCATTTTGACTAAGTCGGTGTCCGTCATTTGCTTCGACACTACTTCAACTTTTGTTGAGATAAACTCTATTAAGAGTTTATACGCTCCACAATGTGAACGGATATGATTAAATAATAATATTCTTACAAATAAACAAAGTTTTTAATTAATTATATTGTTCCTTTGAATCATGCAATTGGAAATACACCTGTTGTGTATTATACAATTTATATTAAACGGTTATTTTAATTCCAACTCATTGATTAATATTTCATTCAAAACACAAAATAAATTTCTAGTGAAGTTGCAGTGGAGACACGAATACTGTCCGAGACGTTTGCACGATTAACTTGAAAGCTTTCATTTATTTAGCATTGTATTGATAGTTGTTTATCTTTATATCGAATACGAAATGAAAAGCCAAGAATGAATAGATTCTAGACTAGTTTCACTCAAATAAGACTTAGATCTAAAAAAATATCGTTGAACAAAATGCCGTGTATTGGAAACATAATATTTTTATTTTAACAATGTTCGTCGTTAAAACTCAGGTCAAATTTAAGGTCTCTTAATATTTTTATTGTTTCTTGTAAGATCTAAAAGTTTCAGGCCTAAGGGTAATAAAGATGTAATATAATAAATCATGCTTTGTTCTTAAATTGGCTTGTCCTTGTATTTTTGGATTGGTATTTTTATCCTATTATTTATATCAAAGTATATTTCATTTAAACGTATTTTATATATAACTAGTATGTATTACCCAGCTTAGTCAGGGATAGAGTGCGCTAATATTTAGACGTTGGCGGTATTATGGCGTTATTTTGGTATAATCTTAAGTGAAAAATTTTACCGTTGACTATATATACCTTATGTAACACCCAATTAATATAATAGTCCACCAATTAAAAATAATGTTAAAAGTTGAAAATAGCACAGTTGACCTATAAATGGCAGCCAGAATAACATGTGCAACTGTGACGTCGTTACTGTTATATGTTTGGGAGGCGTTCTTGTGGCAGACAGACAGATGTATACAAGTATTTTCTGCTATAGAGTAGATTTGTAAGAGGTCTTTAACATTTTAATTGTAGAATATTTAATTTCGTCTATGCATAATTTGTTTGATATAACTTGTAATTATTAACACTTAATTTCATTGTTAAGATTATTTCATCAGTTGATAATTCTCAATAAAAATCCTATATTATCAAGTATGGCTAATTGGCATAAGGCCGTTATGAGTCTTAATTGTATTTATCTTGCCGCTCAAATGTCGCTTGTTTACAAACACTGCCGCCACTTGGCAATTTAAATTATTTAGCCTACTGTGCCACGAAGTCCTCAATCTTCTGAGCGAATTCCGCTTATAAGACTGAACCGACATCTACCTTCTAATTCACTTGGCTATCGTCCAACGCATCATTCAAAGCGTTTATGTATACTATATCGTCCAGCCGACACAGTTGGTCAGAGACTTAACTAACTGGCACTTCAATCGTAAAAGGGAGCATCAAAACCACACATGGTATTTGCACCATATCGATACCTCAGATCCACAGTGTAATCTACTACTGTACATCAATTTTTGGTAGATTTTAATGAAATTCTTGGATCTAAATATAAATCTTTTTATCGACGGTGTTTTCATTAATTGATGTAACACTCAAAATAGAAATTGTTCAGTAGAGTAAAAACTGTTTTTATCGAAAAATGTTATGTCTTCCGATGTACAAGGAAAGGTAAAATACGAACGTCGACGTTGTAAAACAAGGATCGAGATGGTATAAAAAACGACATTTTTAAGTTTGGAAAAGTTTGGAAAAAAGGAGACGAAACAGGAAGAAATTTTAGACCTGCAACTGAAAAAATTGATAAATCTATCGATAGAGCACATACGTACATTAAAAACTTATTTTATTGAAAAGTCAGGAGAGTGTTTAGCGACTCAGCGACTCAAATAATGTACAGTGTTGAGTGCCGAATCGTATAATACAAATAGTATTCCAAGTTTTGACACCATTTCGAGGAAAAATATTTTCAGCGCGATATTTTCGCGGTTTCTAGCAAAACTAAATAAATATACTGTATGCATTACAAAATTTCCTCTGAGCCGAAGGCCGCGGAGCATGGATATCGTATGGCAAAATAACACCGTTACGCTGTTATTTGATACTACAACAGAACGTGTCTTTGAAGAAAATGTAGTTGGGCGCACACTGAGAACAAAACACAACGCCAAAAATAAATTTTTATATAAAAGTATTATACTTAATTTACCCTTTTCGATAATAAATAATAAAAAATTTACCTAACTTTATTCAATTTTACATATTTTTATTTTCTAATTAATCCAAGAAATTCAAAAAAATGTATTAATATCTAACGTGTATCATTTTATTATGTTATTCACACGCATAGTTTTGACTTTTTATGATGGCTTGAAGCCGAAATAGTTATCAACATATTAACTTAATACTTCGCTGATCACTTTTAAGGTAGGTAACTAATTATTTGGTCAGTTTCTAATTCAATTAATAGTCAGTAAATATTTTAGGTTAGATTAGGTTATTCCATTTTATGTGTTCATTTTTCTAGTCAGTAAATAACAAACCATAAAAAAAATTACTGACCGTTTATCTTATTAACTGACCACGTGATTACTGACCATTTATAGAATTAGTCACTGACCATTTTGATTAATTACTGACCCAATAAATACAGGCCAATTTGTTTTGCACTATTTCCACCTTTTAATAATGATCATAACCGACAATCATTATCAACTGATAAACTATAAATAGGCTTGTAAAGATTTATATTGTATCGAGTGATAATACTCGTGATAAGTCAAACCGTTCGTGATTATCATTAAAATGTGGAAGAAGAACACAATAAATTGTGGTTTATTTTATAAATACTTTACCATTTTTACCTTTTTCTTAAAGCAGTTTCACCAAAAAAAAAATGGTAATTTACTGGTAAATGGAGTGTATTTTCATCGCACATATAGTAAATATATACCCGTAAAATATCAAAAAGACTTCAATGAAGATAGGATCGTAAAAAGAGATAGTTTTCTAATATTTGGTTCGATAGTTTCTTTACTGCAAACTATCAAGAAGTTCCCAGATATGTTTAATTGGAATGAGGTGCATTAAAGAAGAAAAAAAATTATAGGTCGGAATTATGTCAAAATCTATCAAAAAAATACGTATGTAACTATAAGTCAACTTAATACTACAACTAAGTAATTTTATTTTCAATGTTTATGATATTGCTATTAAATATGATTCGACATTTTTGTCTTCACTAAACACTGGAACAAGGGAATTGTTTTGTTTAAGCATTTTGTGGAAAAGGAAATGTAGCAAATTATTTTAAGTAGCGATTTCAAAAACATTGAAAATCAATGTAACCAGTTGTAGTAACACTACAAAAACATACGCAAAAATGTTAAAACTTGACACGCAGAAGCCGCCATATTTAAATGCCAATATGTCCAATTTTATTTCGTTTATATTTATTGCAATCAGCGGCTGACTGGTTAATTAAAATGGGCATATGGTTTGTAATTGGAAATACAGTACGATGAAAAAAAAACTATCGATAAAGCCGATAATTTAAGCGTGAAACACAGAAACATCGTTAACTACTTAACATTACAAAGATGATGCATCGGTTTTGGTCTTTTATATGCTTCAAATAACAACCGAAAACTTTTAAAAACTATTAAGATTTGTATATGTCATGATATCGACGGTGTTTTGACCAATTGATGAGTTTATCGAAAAAATTATATTATGGTGAGTTACGTTATGAATCTTTGAAAAGAACTCCTGTAAATTATCATGTTTGCAGATACGGTATTTTACATAGGGATTGTCGAAATAATAGTCATCTGGTCAGAATTTTTAAAACTAAAACCAATGTAAAATGATGTTTTCCTTACAAAAAGTCGTCAATTTATTTTTATAATTAACATCATTTGGCCGAGACCTGCTCTGTCGTTTTTAAAATGAGATCCAATCATTAACTTGTTTTCGTACTTTTTGAGGGTTACATCAATTGACCAAAACAGAATCGATATGAAGAAATTTAATACGAGGGGGTTTTTTTTCTTCTTTTTGGCTGGAAGTCATCATCAGTGCATTCATCAAATCCTTCGATTATATTTCCGTCATTTTCTGTCGACCGCGTCAAAAAATCTGTAATCTTTGATTGTCTATCTGTTTTGAGATTCGTGTAAATCTCTTCATATCTAGCAATGAATTGTCCGATCATTATTTAGAAAATGAATTTCTTTATTTCTTGCCATTTGTAATCTATATATTATTGCTTTTTACTAATAGTTGAAATTGGACTTTCGGTATCGCAATTGTTTTCAGTAGGGAATGTTGTAGCTATAAAAATCAATTCTTCTCCATTTAACCCTCATTCTTCTAATAATTCATCAAATTCATTGATAGCTAAATCTTCCAATCCCTCACCTCCTAAGTTAATATATTCCCTCGATTAAATATGATTATTAATCAAAACTATGCTGGGGCAGATTACTTTCCAACAAGCATTTAAAGTTGATTTTTTGATGTCGGTAATTGCTGATGCGATTATATGCAGATTTAATAAAAAAGAGTTAAGCGAGGGATGGGTGTATATGAAATTGACTGTTAATAGTAACACGGATTTACAGATACTCGTACAAATTATGTATAGACGATATTAAATAATCTGCAATTAAAATGTTAATGATCTCTTACAAATCAATAATCAATAACTACTAATCTGAAATAAAAACTAAGCCACATAAAAAGTCAATTACGTGAGAAAAATATGATCAGTTTAGAAATAATTCGTAAATACTGTATACTTATAATCTTGTGTATATTGTTTTACAATACATGTTTACGTGATTACTTTGTACTTGAAGACGACATTTTTTATGCATGATGGGGATCTGACGGATCACCATCAACCGCCGATGTGCTGTGTCAAGGTATTATTGAGCCATAATAAGAAACAATGGGGCGCGTGTCTAGCAAATAATGCAAGTTCTACGAGATCAATCAACAAGATAAGCGAATGCATAATACCAACACCGGATGACGCACCCAACAACATCAAATTGCTATTGAAAACGTGACGTCTTGTTGTATAGGATAAAATAATACCAAAAAAATAGAGACAAAATTATCATAATTTTTTTTATATAAAAAATGATATTTATTATACCACGTGGTGTCTAACTATAAGAAAATTCAGAACAAAATTATATAATATCGACGGTATACTAACAAAACGCATCAAGTCATTTTTTGATTGTTTACTGTTTTAAATGTCAAAATGTAAAACGCATGAACTCATATATGAGTCGTAAAGCAAGCTCCTGGATATTTTTCAAAAAAAAAAGTTTTTAATGTACGTATGTGCTGTATCGATAGATCTATCAATTTTTTCATTTGCAAGACTAAATTTTCTTCTTATTTCGTCCCCTGTTCGAAATTAAAAAAATTCCAAAATTTTTTTTTTACACGGTCGACGTGCTCCGAAAAAACGACAGTGTAAAAGAATATTTTACTTTTCCTTATACATCAAAAGACACGAAAAAAACTTAAAACTATCATACTGCTAAAACAGTTTTTTGTGATTTAGTCAAAACTCTAAAAACCAGCCACTCATATAAAAAAACAGTATTAACACGTTAGCTCCGGGAGATGCGTTTTCGGCGTCGCAGTGTTTTTTGTTGCGGCGGGGAACGCGTTTTTCGCGTCACTCGGAATATAGGCGACATTAATCGCTCATAACTATTAATTCATGTTTGATTCATAATATTATTGAAAGAATTTGATCAGTTTATTACGAAACATCTTTAGAAGAACACCCAAATTTGTTTTCGCGTAATGTCAATTTCATGCGTATCAGCTCCACCGCTGCGCCTATTTTGGTCATCTTTCCCCCGTTGCGAATGTGTTAAGTAATATTGGTATTTTCTTATTCTGAAAGAAAGCATGATATGACTACAGCACATCGATACTAAATCTTATGATTTGTATGCCAAAAAGATTATTCTTTATAATGTACACGCAATCTTTTCAAATCACAAATTATTGTGCATACTTGGGATCGAGAGTTGTATGAAACAAAAAATAATGCTTTAAATGCAATTATCTTCGAACTCGTTTTTATTACTTAGTTACCTTCTGTCAGAATAACGTCGATTTATAATTTAGTGCTATTGCCAACGCCTTAAATAATAATTAAAAGGTATACTACATGCACCCTTAGTGTACCCGAATGATCAATGCTTTTAGTGTTTTGTACTATATTGAATGGCTACGGGTTCTAACCTAGCAATGAAAATTTTAGATTTTTCCAATCGGTTTATAGGTTTATACATAAAGTAATGGACTTCTGAGACGATTTCCACACTTAACGAAAACTATTACGTTTTTACTAATCCTTTTCTAATTTCCATCGTATTTCCTTACTCATTCCCAAGACGGAAATTGAGCGACTGTCTTACAACGGTTCCACGTGATTTAATTTATATATCATTAAGAACATAAATTTATCGCTTGAATGTTACTGTCGCCGTCAAATTTTGTAAATCGAAAGACTTTCATATATATATCGGCGATGTTTTGGCCAATTGATGTAACCCTCAAAATTGAAATTGTTCAGGAGAGAGTAAAACTGTTTTTGTCAAAAACATTATACGGTGAGTTGCGTTACGAATGCACTCCTGTAAATTCTCATCTTTGCAGAGACGAAATTATACGTAGGGAGTGTCGATATAATAGTGGCTTACATTAAGTGACCGGGTCATAATTTTTTAACCTAAAACCGATGTAAAATGATGTTTCTCTTCAAAAAAGTGGTGAATTTATTTTTCTAATTCATATCATTTGTCCGAGACTTCGTCTTTAAAATGAGATGCAATCATGCTCATTTTCGTATTTTTTGAAGGATACATCAATCGGCCAAAACACCGTCGATATGTAATATTATATTCATAAAAATAAAAACACAAGTTAAGTGCCACTCAATTCATAATTATATGTCAGATGCCATGTTCCTTAGTTGAGTAAAACCGTTCCTGATTATATGAAATTTTGGAAAAAAGGACCTACTTTGAGTTAGGTTTAATTTTACTTTCAAAATAAATAATAAAATATATATAAAATCAAAACATGCCTGTTTTAGTCATTTCTGATTAAAGCAGATTTTCGTTTAATTTAATGCAATCCGTTGCTGCATTTATAGACAGATTTTTTGCTGAATTAATTTGATTATTGGCTTTTAAAAATAACATTGGTTGCGATTTGTATGCAAATACGAATTCCGGTTAATCTAAAATGGTTATTTCCCTTTATATGCAGGTATCGCGTTAGGAAGGCTATCAATTAAATTAAAAACACGGGGTGTTAATTAAATAGAGAGAAAAATACAATGCATTTTTATCGGCGACTGGCTGATTTTTTTTTACGGAATGAATAACAAACATTCATCCCGTCGTTATTCTCTGACCACAAATATGACGTTATTTAGTAACCAATTGTTTTTAAATAAAAATATAGTTTCGATGAGCAGAAGAAGAGTTTTTATAAGTAATTTTTGTGGCCCAGGTTAAGTGAATTTTGACAAATATGTCGAAGACAGCCTGAATCTCACCAGTCGTGTCTTACAACCGGATAGATTCCGGCGTCCTGGAATGCCGTTGATGACTCACTATCAGTAAGATGTATTCGTCGAAGATGTGGGTGACTGTCATGACCTGGAGGAACCAGAGAGATTGGAGACGCCGTATTATGCTCCTAACAGGGAGTGGAAATGGCCAATTGATAAACATAAATGGAGATATAAAACACTGAAATTATGAAGTGATTCACACAAACTACTTAAAATATGTATTATACATTAGACATGTCGGATCTGTAGTCCAGTGTTCAACGTCGTTGGCTTCGGTTACATATCTCAAGGGTTCAAATCCCGGTACGGACAGTGTCATAAATTGATTTTCCGAACGCCTTATGTATTTCTGTTCGTAGGCATGAATGTGTGTGATATTTAAAATTAAATCCCACCCACCCGATACCAAAAGGGGGTCGAAGCGAGAGCGATGATCAAACTGCTAGTCCTGTCCAATCACTATCCTTCTATTCCTACTCTTTTCGAAAAAGAGAGGTTGAGTAACTGAGCAAAAACCACTTCTCGTAGAAAAACTTCTGTTGTCATACTTCCATTATTGGTCTATATGTTTCACATTGGGAGGGGACATAATAATTTTTATAAAAAGAAGTACAACGCTGGAACTTCTGTGTGTAAACTATCTAATAAATACTTTACGTGAATTTAACACTATCTCTCAAAAACAGTATTGCGTTCAAGTTCCTATAAACTCCAACAATAATTACTGAGAACTCTTCAAAAATTTCAGACTGAGCAGTAACGCCACTACGCTCAGAATCAATATCCTTAAGCTTAAATAATGTTATTGCACATAGTCTTGTATTTTATATGTGAATAGATGCATACTTATACTAAGAGACTATAATTAGTATGCATAATAATAGTTCATATAAGTATTTAAATACATACAGGACGTTGCGTATAAAATATCTTCGTTAAAAGCGACTTACATAATATTGAAGAGACAGTAATGCTTGGACCAATTGTTTATTTAAACATAAATAAATTACAGTAGATTCCGTCGCCCTGGAAGACCGTTGATGATCATCCATAATATGTACTCAGCGGAGCTACATGACGCTGCGAAACCCTGGGAGAATGCAAGAAGACTAGCGGAGAGCCGTGTGATGGGTATATGTTCTCAGCATGGAGCGCATACATTATTAGTCCTGCGATTCAGTATTTTAAACCCTGGAATATGTTTTTATTCGTTCAATTATAACACTTTTTAACTGTTGGTATCTTTGAACACGAACGAACAATTTTCGCATAACATGCCGTTAAAAAAATACTCTTCCATTGATAGCATCATTTATCGCAGTTAATAATTAAAAAAGTCTCCGAATTCACTACAAAATTTGTAAGTAAAATTTAGAGATATAAAACGTTATTGAATGAATAATTACAACAGGCGTTGTATTTATAAATAATCACTAAAATATACAATGTAGCATAACTCAACAATAAAAATTTAAATATTTTATGTAAGTTATGACGTTTTTGAAACTACACATGTTTCCGTACAATCAAATGCGGTCATCAGAATCAAATCTAAAAAAAATCTCTGAAGATCTCTCCGTATCAGTGGCGTGCCATCCATACATGCGGTAGATGCACCGCATGCCTTAGAATTCAGAAATTAAAAGGCTTTTTTTCTCTCATCTTTGTAAAGCTATTAAACTAGAATTTTACGTAATTATCAAATAAAAATGCTTCAATGTTCCACGGTTATACACTAAATTCAGAAAGTGTGCGCGTCCTGATTGGCATTTATCTTCGTTCTATTAAGCCGTGAACGCTTGATAAACGTACGACATCTGATGAAATTTGTTCAAATTTCGCATGCATGCGCTAAGAAGTTTCCTTTGTTGCTTTAAAAATCCGCTAATGAAAATTGCGTTAGGGATTGCGCATGACGGTTAGTATGCGGATGCATGCGCATGGATTTTAGCATCTCACCGTTATTATTATGATTAGGATTGTCAAATAAATCGTGTTTAATTTGTCGCCACCCTCAACATGAATAAACAGAAATGAAAAGGAAGGGGATTTAATAATACATTACCGGAATATTAAATATGGAATATTAGAGACTGTAGAGGATTTGAAATTAAGGTGTAAACTTCGTGAGAAGAATAAAATTGAATTTTAAAAACAAAATAAATATTGCATATTTCCTCCCTCACAGCATGCCTTGCATCATAAGTCACCGCACGCCACTGCTCCGTATGTTAAAACAACAAACAAACTAGTGCTCAATCACTAATGGGGTGTAATTTTATATTTTAATTTATCTTCCGCATAAAATTACATTTTTTTTTTCACTTCATAATGACAATTTTTCATATTTTGATGCAACTTGATCGAGTGTTTTGAGTATCATTGAATTAAAAATCCTTTACAATTTTACGAAATGAGTAAATCAGAAATCAAACAATGCGATAATTTCACAAAAATTAAACGAATTAAAAATTTTCTGAATCTGACATTATGAAACGCCTTAATTTTACAATATACATTTGAGTCACAAAAATGTTTATTTATTGATTTATAATATCACCTCTATAAAAATGCTCGGTTGTAAAATTCCATCAAGTATAATTATGTTGAGCGAGGGGTCGGAAAAAGCATGCATGAAAGAAAGGTTATTTAAAATCATTTATCCCTCGTATAGTAATGTCACATAAATAAACATTTAATTTTTTGGAAAAAAAATACAGTATTGATTTAGTCGGGTTTAATTACACGACAGTTTTTGAACAATTTATCTACCATGTATATCGAGGGATAGGTGTTGGTTGGAAATATTTTATTATTTATAAATATAACTCTTTAGAATTACAATAATTTAAATGAATGAATTACAATTCCAGAATATCAATCCAGATGTCAAAATTTAAAATTCTCGCTGTGAAATTAACACAGAGTATAAGATTTAAGAAAACAACCAGTCAAGAATAAAACATGCCGATTCTTAAAAGGATAATTTTCGAAACAATAAATTATTATATTCAATTAATAAAGGGCGTCCAGACGGAATGACTACAAAGCAGGGAATGAGAAAATGTTTGTTTCTGTTGTTTTCTTTCTTGAATGTATCCCGGTAACGAATCGGGCATTGTTTTCCAAAAAACAATTAAAATAAAGCATTAATTAAAATTTTGCATTACAACCATTTATATAAACCGCTTTGATACCAAAGAAATAATTTGGGTAAGTACAGTACATGTCCAAATTAATTGTTCTCCGTCTAGGAGAGTACGAAGTACGAATTTTTAGTAAATATTGAGGTTCAAATGAGTGGAGTAATGTTAATTTAATATTTCAATGAAATGAAATGAAGAAAACTTTTTAAATTTGGAACGTTCGATTTTCTTCGGAATTACAAATAAAAAAATTTAAATAACAAAATCGAATCAATACATAATTTTGTTAAAAATTACAATATTCATTCGAACTTCGAATATTATCTAACTGTTTTCGTAACTTTTATTAGAAATGAAAGATTCGAAGTCTGTATTCCATTTTCAAATTTTGTAATAAATCGAACATTATTTTACATTGTTTTGTGATTAGTTGGATAAAAAATAGGTTCATATAAAACATGGAAACAACTTTCTATAAGCGTGTGAAAAGGTGCGGTCAGGATTAATAGTTGAAGATTGGTGAATAAATGAAAAACGTACTATATAGATTTCTACTGTAATAATAAAGTATACATGGTGTAAAAAAAACAAAAACGCACATTTCTTTTGAAAATTCCATATTAAGCAAACGAAAATATTTGTTTTTTCGATGTCTGCTTTTGGAAATTCAATACAACCAGGGCGCAGCAGTGCAGTACACCTTCCTATTCTATTTATAGAACACAAATTTTATATTTATAGAATTGTTTTAATCTATCGCGGATGAATCTGTGTAATAAATACTAGAAATTATGACGCAATGAGAAGGGAATGGAGACAAAATTTTTTTTGATACTTATGGAAAAAATTAATGCGTTTTGGTTCAATTGAATAGAGTGTAAAATAATGTTACAAGTTCATTTAACAAGTTTCACCATTTTATCACTCGGTCCACTTCACCTCCCGAGTATTCATATATCTACGCTATATTCTCACGTGGGATATTGTGAGCAATATTAAACGAATAGTTTGGGAAAGGGTGTGTACTATTAATTTCTAGTTTATGAAGCTTGCATCAATTCCGAAAAGTTTGTCTCCCGAAGAGAATGTGCACAAGTATAAAGGTGCGATGGTGAACTATTTGATAACTTTTTAATCACTCGACAGACCCACATCGTATCATGCAAACTCGCCTTGTGCATCAATGCCGTCACAAGGGGACATGTATACGAAATTAATGTTTAGAAATAGTTTCACAGAATAGTTGGAATACAATAGAAGCAGTCAAAGCTCTACTGAAAGGCTTTGAAATACTTTGAAAGACGCTCACGATTATGAATAATTTCAATACATCGATCGTCCAGTTTATTAGACAGAAAACTAAACCCAAAAATGCCACCAAAGAAATGCTAAGATATAACCTTCCATAGAATTAAAGAAAATGTTTTTTTACCGACTCGGAAAGTGCCTAATTAATAAACACCTGTTTATAAAATGTTTAAAACTCAGGTAAAAATCAATGGTAATTGTTTTATGACGACAATTTGAATATTCCTTTTCCCGTTACCTCAATATGGGTTATTTGAAAATGTTTGAGTATAGAATTGGACGATCGATATATTTTATAATGATAAATATAGTGTTTGCATTAGATATTAAGTGTGTGTAATATCGAAATGTGGCGTTTCTCTTAATTCTACTGTTTCCACATTGCGTGCAAAAATATCTATTCATGGTGACCATTTGAATATTGATTCTTCTATTATCTCAATATATTTGGAGATGTTTGAGTAATGAACTAAATGCATTTTGTGGTAGAATAACGTTCAAAACATCTTCTGATGGTTATTAATAATTAAAAACAATTAAATTAGTTTCACCGCTGCAGGCAGCAGGTGTCTGAGCATCATGTTACTATTAATTTCTGGCGGAACAAGGTACGTATATACCTGGAAATTTTCGTAACGTATAAAGTAATTGAATCTTTAGGCGGTTCTAAAAAAATTCTCGACACACTTGAATCAACTATTTAAAATATGCAGTACGAAAAACATTATCTGTCAATATTTTGGAAACTTTTTAAATCGATTTGTCTTGAAAGGCATTAATATCTGTGATGTTTAAATTCCTCTCCAACCCATCCATCCTACAAGTCTTTCTTTTTCTAGCCCCATCCTTCTATCTTTGTCATTTATATAATTTTGACTGAATAACAATCAGTTTTCGTAATATAATTCTATTGAGATGGTCTATTAGGAGTCCACGTGATTTTTATGTAGGTTAGGTTTGGCAAAAAATTTGAAAAATATTTCTTTATGTCACTGATTTTTTTAAAAAATATCGTTTTGGATAAATAACTGAAATGTTTAATTTAGTAATTAACATTACATAACTATCATTTATAATACTTACATTGCGATACACAGTGGAAACCCGAACTATCGTTCTCACATTCATCGTTTTACCGCATATATCGTTCACTTTGTATAGCCCCTTCCAAACACTCATAATTCCGCAATCATCGTTCCTCGAACTATCGCTTTCATCGATTTATCGTTTAAATATTATGGTCCCATCACAAATATTACCCCGATTGATTGCTTTTGTGAAACATTTGTCATTCCGTTCAGAAGTACACGCGACTACACTCAGCCGCTGCTGCTGTCTCATTACAAATTTTAAACCGATCTATTGTTTTTGTCGAATATTTGTCATCTCGCTCATAAGCACGTTCGATCCCATTCAACCAATACAGTATTTCTGCACGCGTGATCTTGTTTTGATACCAGCTCATAATGTTTCCGATGATGACACATCTACTGAGCACCTAAATATGACTGTTAAGTCGCCTTGCGTAATCAGTTATTGATAATTTTTGCTTCGTGTTTTTCATCTCGAATTATTTTGACTTAAATGCCACCACATTGAAAAATTATGAGGAACTGAAACTATGTAATTGAAGACTTTACCGCATTCGTTGTTTTCCTGCAAAAACCTTTTTTTTTTCAAGATCCTTTGAAAAACGAAGAATCGTAGTTCCAATGTATTACCTTTATTTTTAAATGAAATGACCATACAATTGTATAAGACACTGGTCAAATAATTAGTCTCAATTTTAAATTAGTGTTTAACAAATTGAAAAACTTGGCTGTTTATTAAGTAGGTAGTGATTTTTTTTTTATTTGAACTCATTAATAGAACAGTGTAAAGCAAAAGACGACAGAATAAATAATTCAACAACGAATAATGGTGCGCGATAAACAAGGAAATGGGGAATTTTTCCCTAATGGACAAATATAAACAAACTTGACATCTTGTGAAATTAGTCGGCCGTCAAAAAGTTGAAATGTTACCGGCGGCATTTCAACAGTAAGTAATATTTACCAGTGCGGAACTCATTGAATTATTTTTCTCGGGGATATTTTCACGATTCGGAGTAAAAAGTTTTCTACGCCGCCGAGACGGGCAAACAATAGAAATATTTTAACTCAAGTAAGAATTGGAAAATGAAAATACCTCCAGTCGGGTTGTTTAAGTAAAATGATACAACAAAACATTCTTGTTGACAATAGTGGAGAATACAATACCGATTGGCAAAATAATACAATAAAACGTACTCAGATAAAGGCTACACTCTTTTGCAAGGATTTTATTTGTTTGCGAAAATGTATGGAAATACAAATTGTCTGGTTACGTTTTTATTATTTGTGAAGTAGACGAATCTGCATGGCTTTAAAACGGAACGTTACCGAAAACAGTTATTTTTTCAGAACGATAACCGGGACCGAACCAAAAACAAATACAGTTTTTTAAATTGTATGGATACGACAATGCGGTGCATCATAAGCTTCGATTTCAGAGCGTGGTACCACCGAGCAAGAACAATAAATTGTTCTAAATTATGATTGAATATAAGTGTTTAACACAAAGCAAAAACATTTAAAAATTGATCACTGAAACTGAACCGAAAGAGGCGTTATTTTTTCATTTCGGTTTTCGTTCGAAGCCCTGATTTTATATCATACGAACTAGGAATGTAATTACGTATTCAACAGATCTACAAATTGGCGTGCCTTTAATATTGCTATAAGCAGTGAAATCAAATTCAACGTGTCTAGATGAAATGCCTTTTCAGAAGAATTATTTTTTAAATATGAAAACAAAAGTTATTTTCGCGAGAAACGTCTCTTATTTCAAAGTCACAGCACTTGGCAATAATATCGATATCGTTTTGAGTTGAGTATAAAGAAATGCTAAGAATACCGATATCTACCAGGTCCAAAATGTAACAAATGGTAATATGTGTCTATTTTAGATGACGCTGGTCATTATTACTTAAGATCCAAACTGTAACAACTACGAAAATTCTGTGAAACCTCTGAAAACTCATATTATTAATATTATAAACTAGTGAGTACCCGACATGCGTTTCAATGCCACTCAAAAAAAGGAAAGGTTAGTGTTTTAATTCTGTCTATTGAAGTGCTTTTGGATTAGCGATCTGCACGGGCCGAAATTTCATAAAATTACCCAGTCCGAACTCGTAATTTTTCGGCTCGGCCCAACCCGAGCCCAAGTCTCAATATCACACTTGTTACCCGAACCCGCCCCGAGGCCCAAATTTATTTTTCTCATCCCGAAAAATCGCGATTTTTTAAATACAGTAATTCATTTATACTTTACAATCAATAAATATTATGTTATTTTTTCCATATTTCCAGCGATACTTTTTATAGCACATGTGAAATAAATTATCCAAGTTATAAATTTTTCCCTATGGCTGACTCATGACCCGAACATAGAGATAGAATAAATCAGAAGGTTTTTTTAGATGATCAGAGATGTCGCTGTTCGTATGTGTTTGATTAATTTTTTTTTCTTCAGAAACCTTCACGGGTGTGCGCACAACTCACAAAAGTTTGCTCGAAGTCGGATGAATGGTAAAGGAATGCATAGAGGACAAACAAACAAAGAAATCTTCATTTTATATATATATAGAAAAATAAAATAATGTTTGTAATATTATAAAAAATATGAATGTATTTTTTAGATAATTCTAGAATTTCATTAAAATATCAAAAAATAGATTTGAAGTAGAATATAAAATCTAATGAAAAACTTGTTTCTTTATTATCTCAGATCTATGTTTTTTGAGTTGTTACAGTTTGGAACTGAGGTATCGATATAATATATCGACTATATTAGATATATTATTTTTTTTTGTTCCATGTCCGCTCCCAATGTGGAGCATATGGTCTCCTAATGGAGGTATCTTAACAGAATTTTTCTACGAGAACTGCTTGTTACTCAGTTGCTCAACCTCTCTTTTTTCGAAGAGAGAAGGGATAGAAGGATAGGGCTAGGACAGGACTAGTGATTAGCTAATCGCTCTCGCTACGGCCCGTGAGGGTGGGATGGGTGGGAGGGAGGACTCAGACTACGAACAGAAATCCATAAATCGATTGAAAGGTCAATCTATGACAACCGTCCGCACCGGGAATCGAACCCGAGACATCCGTAGCCGTAGCCAGCGACGCTATCAACTGCGCCACGGACGCCGATTAGATATATTATACAGATAGTTAAAGTACAGTTTGGTCATCAATCTCGATATAAAATGGCACCAGAAGTATAATAATGAGATGTTTTATTGAAACATTTTATAGACCCTTTAATTTTTGGCACAATATTAAACGCATTTATTTTTTTTTCAACTTCTTTTGCTATGTTGTCCAAAATTCGATACAGCAATATGTACTAGGCACCAGTGATTGTCAAATATTAAGTTATGCTACAACACGAATGGTTTATGTCACACCATAGAGTAATAATAATTACCGATGAATAAAAAATAACTTGAAATACCAAGTAGTAAGAATTGCAACTAGTCGTCATTATCAATTATTCGGATATCGGATATCGAATATTAAAACTAAAACTATTCAAATGGTTTCTGAAATATGAAAATAGTATTAAAAATTCGATTTGAATAATTAATAAAGTAACGTTATATTACTAAAATTACGACATGTATAAAAGGTTTGTTAGAGCAGAGTCATTCGTCAAACTTAAGTATTATGATTTATGATACTGAAAGCGCCCGAGTTGGATGAAAACAAAAGAAAACTACTAGCATTAATCCATTCATCATTTTTCTTGAAATCTGGAGAAATTTTAATGTGATCTCTCGTCGATGTCGTAAAATATTTCATTAAAAAAATATTACGTTAAGTATTCGAAATATTTGAAAATCGAATAGTTAAAAAAGAACCGAATATATTCTAATATTTGAATTGGAGTCCCTACCAAGTAAATTTAATTATGATTAATATCGATTCATGTTATTGTTTTCTCTAATCGTTAAAATGGCAATAAAGGAGCAATGAACGCATTCGTTTTGCCATGAAGTTCATTGACACACTTTGATATACAGCAATAATGGTCGATCGAATCTCAGACTGTAAATGTGATAAAATTTAACGTCACAAAAGTATTGCAGAAAATATTATTGCTCAATGAAAATGGATGTCAACCTAACACAATGGTACAGAAAATATAAAATTATTTAATATTTATTTTACCAGGTTAAATACGTATTGTCAACTTTTGTTTTTGTAACGAAAGTATTCAAATCAAATAAAATTAACATTATGCGATACTGACATAAATGTCATGCTGGCAGAAATGGATAAGTAAAAAAATGTTGTAAGTGCACAGTTAGATTCTTCGATGTAAATTCTTTGTGTAGAATAATTCAGTAGGTGCATGTATTATAGAAGTCTGCACGGGCCGAAATTTGATGAAATTACCCGGCCCAAGCCCGTTCACCTCAGGCCCGACCCGACCCGGCCCGAGCCCGAGTCTTAATACCACACTTGTTACCCGAGTCCGACCCGAAGCTTAAATTTATATATCTCGGTCCGAAAAATAGCCGATTTAAAAAAAATACAGTAGCATAAAATTGATTAACGTACATATCCAAGATTTTCACATGTAGAGAAATTTATTATTTCACGGAATGATTTCCACACATCACCACAGTCACCACTTTTCAACATTTTCTTTATATCTTTAAACTCATTTTTAACGAATCTTTCGTATTTTTTTATAATGAATTTTTCGGCACACGGAACAGTCGAATATCTAAAACGAATAAAAAGCAGATACTGAATTTCACACTTTATTCATTTACGAACTATTTAAACTTATTATCGGTGATGATAAAATAAACAAAGCATTGTTTCACGGATCAATAACAATTTTATGAACTCAGTCCATACTTATCAAATAAAAGACACCATTGTGTCCAATGCTATTCGAAACGTAATAAATTATTTTAATTATTGCCTTTTTGTTATCAACAGTATTAAGTTATCAAGAGTACTCATGATCCGAACATACTCCGAAATCAATTGTCTATACCCGCCTGAACCCAGCCCACGGGCCAAGCCCGGGCCCGTGCAGACCTCTAATGTATTATAACAGTTAGGCACAAAAAATAATTAATTTTATCGTTAATAATGGTACCAATTACAAAGGTAATTACTTGCTAAGCCGCCCTCTGCGGCCTGTAGAAAGAAAGAATGCGACCTTTCATTTTTTTCATCTATATGTTTAGAATCAATTTCAACGTTTTAAATAAAAACATCGTATGGTAGAATTAGCCTGAAGATGCATCTCAAAAGAGGCGAAACATGTCTTAGATTTAGATTAGAAAAAGCTCTATGATTTAGAATCACAGGATTCATTTACGGCTCTAGGACCATACATACGTATACCCTGGCACTATGTGTAGTATATTTACAAAAAAACGTATCAGTGTAGTGAAAAGTGCAAAGTTATATTGAGTATAATCTACATTTCGTAACTCGTCCAGTGGAATAACATTTTTTTTTAGAAATTGATTGTAAAATATGTTAAACAGGTTAATGGTCGCGGACTCGTATTAGAGTCCTACGTCATACATTCCATTCTATTGAAAAAGTACTGGGTTCTAATCGAGTTTGATTTCATATGTCAACGAGAGATGGTGGTATACACATCAACGCATTATTTAACAAAACGTAAACAAAATTTTACCTCATAGTTTTGTAAAACTACCCCTAGATGGTACACGTTTACTTTTTTCTGTCTCGTAGTATTGGTTATAATTATTTACAGATTGCGTAGTGATTTATTGAATGGGTCATATGGCATTTTTTATGGTGCTTGAATCATTATAATAACCGTGTCCTGTCCCGGGGTCAATAGTAACATCTGGATTTAAGTTTTTTTCACTACACCACATAAGTATGCAATCCACAAATATAGAATCACTGCTCAAACGGTATTGATTTATGCAGCGAAGTATCTGGAAGCCATCAAATCAAATTTGATTAATATATCTCAATTGGTTTATAAATTATAGTGAATTTAGTGAAATGACAGTTTTTTGCGAAAATGCGAAAAAACATGCGGGCATTAAGCTGTCAAGTATCCATACAGGTTTCACTCAATCCAACATTCGACTATTTTACAGCTGTGTATTACGGCGCTACATTTCGACCTAGTAAAATCCCATGAGATCTACTTGGTAACGCAGAAAAATCTGATGAAAATTAATAGTGTTTCGTCGTGATTCGATTTAGCAATTCAAATATAGGATAACGCTAATAATGCCTGACTATGAATTATACTAAAAGATATCGCAGTGTTTAATTCTGTTCGTAAACAGTAGAAGTTAATATATCGGTTTAATCTACCAAGAAGACAAATAAAGCTTGACTGGTAAATCCTAAGATAAAATTCCTAATCTACCGTTGCTTGTATATTGTAGCTTTAAAAAGTATTACGACTTATCAATAAATAGTTTATTGAAACTTTATTCCACAATAATTTTAACAAGAATTCAAATTAAAGTTTCAAAAGCTTCGTTTTAAAAAAATAATGGAGGTAGTTTTAACAAAGAAAAAATATGTTTCACACGGAGCTAATCTAAAAAACAACTTTTTCATTGCATATATTAAAATCATTCAACCAAGAATTCTTATTTTAAATTATTTTAAGTAAAAAAACAAATGCAATTCATAGCACAATTATGATCAGAATTTTCAATAAAATGATCCTGTGAGAACATCTTAAAACTCCGATTGTTAATATTACGAAAAAATTAAATTATGCTTATAATATTATACCGTTCTTTAAGTTGTTACACTTTGAGGTATCGATAAATTGTGATTTGTACATGTTGTTTTGAGTTATTTATACAAAAATGTACTTGTAATATGAGAATCTACAACGATTTCAATTTATTTGTTACAGGTATCAATGAAAAAAACGAAATTCCCATTGTTATTTTTAGACCACAAAACACTCCTTATTTGATCGTGAAAACACGGCGTAAAAAACGCAATTTGCCAACTGCTATTCCTATTTTAATCTCATCCATCTTTCCTTGCCCTATCCGAAGGGGAAGGAATCAAAATAAGTTTTCGTTTAAACAACTTCCGAAGTGATGCTTCGGTAGAAGCTCATATCGATGGTGTTCTGGCTAATTGATGTATCCCTCAAAAAGTACGAAAATGAGTTAATGATTGGATCTCATTTTAAAGACGAAATAGCAGATCTCGGTCAAATGATGTAAATTAGAAAAATAAATTGACCAATTTTTGAAAGAGAAACGTCATTTTATATTGGTTTTAGGGTTAAAAATTCTGACCCGGCCACTTGATGTATGCCTCGTTTATTTCAATAATCCCTACGTATAATGCCGTATCTGCAAACATGAGAATTTAAAGGAGTTCATTTCAAAGATTTATAACGTGACTCGCCATATAATGTTTTCGATAAAAACCGTTTTTACTCTATCCTGAACAATTTCAATTTTGAGGATTACACCGTTGATATGAAGTTTACTCCTCTTACAAAACATACAAATTCGTTTAATTAAAATAACTGTAAAAACTATACAAAAATGACAAATAAGATATAACTAGGTTAACGTGCTTTTAGAAATTGAGGGCAGAAGAGATTGAACGAAATATAGATTTGGTTCTATCAAAACATCGCTGCATCAATGCAATAGTATGATGTACATCAGGAGCGGACACGTCGGCAAAAATACTAATACGGACGTGCTGTATTTCGCATTACAGCAATGGGGGTTGCTAGACTAATACCACCGAGGGTAATTGTAACCTATCTCCCGGGTAGATTAGATTACTAAACGTCCGGCGAGTATGTTATTTGCACGCCGGGGTGGTTGGCTGATTTGAGGTGAACTTTATCACGTCACATGCTTCTTGTCCTTGACCTCATGCTAAGCGTATGCATTATAGATACGTACGTAATTGATTCATATTTCGATCGAAATCGGTTGTAGAAAAATTCCGAGTTAAATAATGAAGTGATATTTCTGCTCCAGCAACTAACAGCAACATACATATGTTGAAGTAGAACAACAACTGCAAAAAAAGCCGAAACTTACAGTGGTAAATACGCGCAGTGAAGATTGTACATATAGATGCGTTTGAATAATATATTCCACCTGGGCCTCGTATAAAACGGTCATATGGTTCCACAAAAACGTCGTGTAATAATACAAATCCGTGTAATACGAGGTATGAAGTTTATACAAAATTAGGGTATGCGTTCCAAAAAAATATCGAAGTTTGTTTATGTACATTTTTTTTTATTTAATAAACAATCAAAAAAATATACATTTAAGTATTTATTAAAAAAAAAAATAATAGAAATCACTTACAATTCTATATGTTCCACTCATTTTCGAGATCGGTTGTGAGTTTTCATTATCGGAGAACTCTGGAGTATTTTTAGATTTAAGCTAAATAAATTCTGTAATAAGCAATTATTTGCTTTAAGCGTTATATTTTTAACGTATTTCGTGATAAGGGGCCAAGCCAAGATCTGTTGTAATTCTCTCTTGAATTTCGAACTTCTTTCCATTATAGGATCATTTTGCTGAAACCGTGCTATGTAAAGCGTGTTGAAAAAATATATGTCACAATTCATCAAGAGTGTTGTATAAAACCGTGTTATACGAGGCCCAAGTGTACAGAGAATTGAGACTTTCACCTCGAGAGGTGAAGTGGATCATGTGATAAAATTGTGAAACTTGATTATTAAAAGCTTCAGTTTACATCTTACATTAATTTACACTTTAATTAATTTAACTTTATACAGAATAAAATACTTTGGAAAGTATTTATTTATTTATTAAACTCACTACACTTTTTGATACTTTATGACATGCAGAATACCAAAACCCACCTAAATAAACTTTTCGATAATATAAGTTGGCTCACTTTTACTTTTCATTAGCTCAATTGTGCACAAAAGAAATACATGAAAAATAAAATAAAAAAATACTTCGCCGACCACATCCGCTCCCCATATAAAGTAAATGGCCACCATGCTCCAGATCCGCAAAAATTATAGTCAATCAAAATTTACGTAAAATGCAAAAAAAATCTTATTGACGATATAGTAGACCCACCGATAATACGATTGCGGAAAACTCGTTTTTCATTCAAATTTGCAACTGCTTCTTGATTACAGGTTGAAATACTCTTGCACCGGATGCGTATGTTCTGATTTTGTATGAATACGGTAGCCATTATAGCCCGCTGTAAGATAGTTCGCCCACGATCTACCGTGTTATCGGTTTAGTCAATTGACACATGTTTTTCTTTCCTCAGTTTATATATATAATATACTTTTCTTGATTTATCTGTCTGTAACGCACAGTACAACAAAGCACACACGCACTCTCTCGCTGTTTGTTCATCGTGTTTATTGCGCTTATTGGAGAATGTTGACAATTGGCACTATCACTATAATTTCTTCTACAAATATACTGAGACGCTAAACATAATATATGTAAATACATTGTAAGTTGAGCCAACGATTAACTCTAAATTAAAAGCGTAATAATTGAAACAAATATATATAAACACATAATAAAGTGGCATAACTATAAATTTAAGTTGTAAAAACACGTTCGTAACTTTATGACAGGTTTACGGTTGATAATAAATACAAACAGATTTACAAGCGTGAACCATGATGGGGAAATGAGGGAGAACTATTAGTGTATTATCCTCTTATCTGTGTTTCGCGGAGCCCTGTTTGCGAGAGAAAATTTTTGCATGCAAATGCATTAATCTTGCTCATTTGACTCGCGTCTAAATAATAAATGAATACAAAATTTAAATTGATAACATTTTTTACGCTTTCTGTGTAACTAATATCGACATGCAACTTATTTAAAGAGCATCGTCAGATTGAATGTATATTTAAATAACAATAAACATAACAAACATTTTTCAACGTAGTCATTTAATGACAATTGACACACCTCACAATTTCTAAGTATACCTGCCAACCTCGAGCGCCTTTTTCTCATTGCTTCTCAACAGATGGAAATATTGTTACCCATTTTAATTGTTACATGCGAGACACGCATCGACCAACACGTGAAGCGACACCACTCTCCGGACAGTTTTTGTTTTGCTGTCATACCATATAGTCGTCAATAAATCTGTAAACTTAACCGGAAAAATATAACCTTAACATTTAACTACGCATGTTTTATTAATTATTTCTGTCAAAAAACCTTAGACATTAACAAAATAATATAACCAATCAGTTAAACAATATAAAGCATTTAAAGTAGCTATACACTATATTATATACGTACTTTATTACCATGAACTAGAAATTTATCAAATTTACTGTCTGATTTTATGCTGAAACATTTTCTTCTCAGTTTTAGTATAAATATCTTGGTTTGCATTTTCGACATAGATTTTAAGACGACATTGTTTATAAGAAATACTCAAAATTCTAAAATACTTAAATAATGCTTCTTATAATTGAGGATATATAGTAATTAAAAAGATTAATTTGTGGATTTTATTAGGACCGAGGTGTAAGGACCTTTCGCATTAAAACTTTATTTTCAATGGAATGGCTCTTCATACTGATATTAATTTCTAAGAATAAAAAGTTATTAATTTAAAGTATTAGTTTTAAATTTTAAAAACATTTCGGTGAGTAATCGCCGGGTGTATCAGAAATAAATTACTAGTTACAATTCATGCTAAATTTATTTTATTTTCTTGTATAAATCAGCGTATATAAATCTGGGTTTCTAATGCTAGAAGTGCCTATGTCAGATTTTGACAATTTTGAGTTAAGTATTAGAAAGTGCTTTTAAATGACCATTCTTTCAATGTTAGAAATTGATATGTCGGCCGATCTAAAATGAATGAAATAAGAGAAAATCTATAGTGTATGTCAAAATAATGTGTCGGCATATTTTACAGCAAGAAATGCCTATGTTGACATAAGAAATTCAAATGTTGGGATTTACTAGTACAGGAAGTGTATATTTATTCACATGGGCAGCTGTAGCACGAAAAATCACTACAGTATTTGGAAACAGTAGTATGAAAGATAATTACATATATTGTTATTGAGAAATACACAATCGCCTGTACTGAACAATTGATAAATATAACATAAGCATCCGTAGCATTAGGCCCCAGAATACATTGTTACATTGTATCTTTTGTATTGATTCGACTAGATTGATTACTGACCGTCATTCATTAAACCTGCTCAAAATAGCTAAATTGTTACAGTAAAAAACTGTTAGTTCCAACCGAAGACCGTTAATTCCTACATATGATAATTGCTTAGGTAAACGAATTGAAGATAGGAAGAAGGAATTAGTGTAGCGGGAATTCGGTTAATAAAAGCGAGCGCTTCCAGTCAGTCAGCAGACCGTAGACCGACGTCGAACGTTGCTGAATAAAATAACAACCCCTCGCTGCAAAAAGGGGAATGAAAATGAAAACTGAGATACGTCGTTTAAAATGTCACGTAGAACCATAGTATGAGCAAAAAGAATGAAGTGATGTTAGAGCAATTCAATGTTTTACAGTATGCCAACACCTGTGTGTAGATATCAGATAGAAGACGACAAATAAAGCATTTTTGATTTGATATTTTAAATTTAGCTGTCGGATCCGTGTTGATTTTTCAATCGATGTATGTATGTTTGTGATGTCTATAATTCCCTACCACCCGTCCGATCCTAAAAACGGTGCGTAGCGAGAGCGATTATCTAACCACTAGTATTATCCTAGTCATATCCTTATATATCTACTGTCTTCGAAAAAGAGAGGTTCAGCAACTGAGTGACAGATGACAGTTCTTGTAGAAAATTTCATATACTCTACACTGGGAGCGGAGATAGTAAAAAAAATACATCAAAGCCGTAATCGACCACAAATAAATCCTGGATCGACATGTATGCTGTCTGTTTTATATTGCATAACAATAATAATAGAAAATATTTTATAATAATGAATACATTCGTAAATATTAAATTTAATTATAATGCCAAACAAATTATACAAAGTCTGACTTAAACCATAATATATATGTTCGGAAATATCGAAATTTAATTCCTGATTGTCTAAAATTAACTGCACACATACGCCTACCATCAATTATTGTTTCAATTTACGATAATAATAAACAGAATCATCAATTATTTCTAAGTGCGGAAGTCAAATACACTACAGAATATTTAATAATTTCCAAGAAACTTTTAAATAAACATCGACCGAAAACAAAACATTTTCGTAGAATAATAAATTTAAATTTTGAAAATATAATGATACCGAAAACGCGAAAAATGAAAATATTATTTCCCGATATATTGTATCGAACGCAACTAGCTATTAAAGTTTTTGACATCATGCTCTTTCAATTGAAAAGTGCAAATAACTGACGGATCAGACAGGTAGAAATTTTAATATTAGAAACAAATTAAGCAGGTAATGTCAGATTATTTATATTTAGAAAAAAAACACATAATAGCACTTATAGCTGGCGTAAAATCATTTACTTTTAAAGACATCATTAAAAATCTCTAAAAGTTGTTACCGGATAAACTTACAACCGACCTTTTATACAGTTAATAATGTATGTAAAATATTATTGAATAATAAAGATCGAATAGAATTATTGTCACAGTGTGGCATATACCGTCTCTATTGTGAAGACTGTCAAGCTTCTTATGTAGGACAGACAGGTAGAAATCTTAATATTAGAATTAAACAACATTATAAGATGTCACAAAAGTAATAATTTTTCAAAGTTCGCGAATCATTTGATTGAATATGATCATAATTTTAATAAAAATAATAACGTAGGAATACTCCGTCGAGTAAATAAAAAAGGTATTAAAATTAACATTTTGGAATGAATAAAATCATCAACAGTAATCGATTATTAATAAATAACACTCTGAATAGTACTGGTAGCTCAACATTATCAAATTTATTTCCATTGGGATTTTTTCCTCCAAACATCAGCAATTAATTTGCAATTAGTAGTGCTATAGTAATTAGTACAATCATTGTTTATGTGTTACTTCCTCCCCACGTCCAATAGAAGGAAACAAACCCACCCTCGCCTTCATTTTTAATTTAAGAATTACAATCATTGTTTACCTTAATCTGAAGATGCTTCTTGAAGAAACGAAACGCGTTACATTAGTAACAAACCCAGTGGAATAACTGAGTTATCAATTTAAATTGTATAACAATGTTACGGACAATAAGCTCATTATTGATAATTTTAACACGAAGAGTTAAATTCTGATACGGTATACGTTGGAACTCTGAGACTATGCTTTTAAAAGTACAAACTTTTTACTTGAATACGTTTTGTTTTTATACTTAATGAATTGTCGATCAAAAATAGCTCCGAAAGCGACCGCTAGACTGCGCGAAATGTTCCGGCCATCCCTGATATAAATAACAGTCCGTATACTTTTATCTTTACATTTTTTACTTAAAATTTAGATGCTTTTCATTAATTTTCTGGTGGGATCAACTAAAACTCAAGCAAGCACTTACCGCGAGACGACGGCAAAAGTGCATTTTGCGTGCATATTGAATGAGAGATTGGATTTTCCTGAGGCCCTGAGAACGAAATTTAAATCAGATAGTACTTTCTATGCTAGAGGATTCTCTGCTCTACTGCCATTCGCAGACGTTTTCTTAGATAGCGTGCACGTGACATTGATTTAAATTTAATGCCCTAGGTATGCAATGTTGGGTATACTTGTACACAATGCATACACTATTTATGAGCGCTTTCAACTGTATTGAGTGGTATATAATCACCTTAACTTGCAAGAAACGTATCTTGGTTGGATAAAATTTATATAAGGAGAATGCAATACAGTAAAATTGAAAATATATATTGCATTTTATTGAATACCAAATAAAACTTTTTGAATTTATTCACAATTTAGTATAACGTGTGAATATATTTGAATTAAAATGTTTCACGTCGGTGGTCGTTGGTACTTATGAGACATTTTGCTGGATAAGGGGATTGAGAGCTATTTTCGAAGCACACTGATATCATGGAAACACATCACATCGACCAATTGGCCAATTGATGTAAATTAGAAAAATAAATTGACCACTTTTTGGAAGGAAAACATCATTTTAGATTGGATTTAGGTTTACAATTTATGACCCATCCACTTGATATAAGCCATTATTATATCGACACTCCATAAGTAATATAATCCCGTATTTGCAAACACGAGAATTTACATGAGTGCATTTCAAAGTTTCATAACGCAACTCACCATATAATGTTCGTTAAAAACAGTTTTCACTCTCCTGAACAATTTCAATTTTTCATCGGAGGGCACCCATACACTGTCGTAAGTCATGATTGTGTAAATTATGTAAAACATTTCCATTCGTCTTCCAGTGTAATAGAATAGTCACCTACGTTTGATTTAAACAATTAAAAAATTCTTTTTTCACGATCATACATTACATCTATCGCAAAACAGTATTTTGATTCATTATAAATTATTAATGCGACCCTTCAGCCATACATTTAGGCCCACCCTAGAGCGTTAGAGTATACACCGTATAACTTTGCACTTATTATTACACTGATACGCTTTCTTTGTACTACAGAGAGGGTGTCAGTGTATTAGTATGTATGGATCTCGTGCTCCTAAATCCTATGGCAGGAGTGCAAAATTATACGGTGTGTACTCTACCTCTCAGCTACAGCCACAGGACGTGAGTTTATTGCACGCCTACTGTTGTTAATCTACGTAACACCACATAAATAAGATTAAAACAAAAGCATTTTTAAGTCTTCCCATAGTTAACCCTTTCCATGCTCATAAAAGTAAAACAAAGTCAATCAACCCCTGTTGGTACACATCCGCCTGTGCCAGCATAGCGTCATTCCACTTACTCCATTTTTCCCGTTACAGCGCATTAGTATGCGAACAATTTAATTCTTGTTCGATGTTATGACATTGAACAGAACACTTCTCAAGTGGTGGGCCTGAAAGCTATTTTTTTTAAATAATAACTCAGAAGGGCTTTTAATACTACTGAATTAGTTTGAAATAATTTTTTTCATGCCGACGACTGGTGCACAAAATACTATAGTTTTAATTTTGAACCTGTTCTTTATGGAACATGAATATGGTATCACTTTGTAAAATGTTAACTTTCAGTTGTCAGTGGAAAGGCATTATATTAAAAAAAAAAACGTATTTTTTTGTATTCATTCTACATTTTGTATTAAGATCGGGAACGGTTTCGTTCATTGCTAGAATTATCAGATAATAATATATTCAATGAATCTTCGATTTCAAGTAAGACTAAAAATAAACAAATCGCTATTATGAGCGAAGAAAAGCGACATTAGCGGTCCTATTCTCAGATTTACTAGTAGTATCCAGACACTAACGGTACCTTATCAGTATGGCTCAACCAAGCCTGATTTTTGTATTTGCTATATTCATGTTAATTAGGTTGGTAGTTACCACTAAACATAATTAATATCGTAATACCGCAAGAAGGTCAATCGTCACAAAACTTCACATCACAAACATAACAGGCCTATTTATATAAAACTGAGTGAAATCTACAATTAAAATTTTATTATTTTATTTTATCTTATTTGGTTTATTTGATTTATGTATAATTTGTTTGCTAATCAGTATTTTCTTATCCTTAGTTCATGAACCATCAGTTTTATATACCTTAATTTTTACACTCTAAATAGGCCTGTTATGTTTGATCAGTTGATAATGCTCGTGATGAGCGAAACCGGTCCTGATCATTATAAATATGTGGAAGTAGTACAAATGAATTGTGTTTTATTTAAAAAAAAAAAAGTTGTTACAGTTTGGATATAAAATAATAACCACTGTCATTCTAAAATAACCACATATTACCACTTGCTACATTTTGGAAATGGTAGATATCGTTATTATAAGCATTTTCTCACACTTAAATCAAAGTTGCAAATTTTTGACCTGTTATACTTTGGAACTGAGAGATCGATATATTTGTATTTATTTTACACACTTGTGTGAAATCGATCAAAACCATAACCTTCGCCATAAAAGTGTTGAACCTTTCTGAATGAGCACTTTTAGTTTCCAGACACTAATACATCTGAGAGTAGTACCGGTGGGGTCACACAAATAAAGAAATTATATTTTTGACACCGTTCGTATCGACGGTTTGAGAAGCGCAGTTTTAAAAGCAGAAGTATCGCACCAAATGTTTTACTTGTTTTAATCTTGATCTCTATTCACATATGGGTTTTTTTTGTATCACTTAAGCAGATCTGCATCGAGTTCATTTTGTAAACGAAATACGAAGAAACTTAAAAATTAAGTTCAGGACGTTTTCGTCAGTAATACTTTTTTGTATTAATTCAATCTGGAAGATGATTTAAAAAAATATATAATTCGTTCTACACAACATAATTATTTACATGTATATTTCGCGAAAAAAATGTTAAAACTCTTGTGGTGAAAAGTTATGTTTCCACTAAACTGACTGACCTTCGTGTATTAGCTATGTTATTCTATGTTCGTTGCGAACTTATACTCATATTGAGAGATCATTATGAGAGGAAAAAAAGTTGTATTCTGTAATTTTTTCTGCAATAATTATTATACCCTCTAATGAGGTTAGCATTTTTACTATCCCTATCAGCTGGTGTTTAGATGTATAACAAAATATTATTAAAACAATAATTACTAGACCTGTACTTATAGAACCTGAAAAGAATAATAATTACTAGAGATTCTAATAGACGTATAATAGTATCTGCTACTTATACTATTAGTCACATTATTTTTGAAATTGTTTTATAGTACTCATCGCAAATTTACCAAAAATGGTGTTATACTCATAAGTCCGCCCATCATAGATATATTTCCAATCTAATAAACGTACATATAGCGAATACAAAAATTATTACGTTCGGCGTAAAGGTGTTGAGCATTAATGCCAGGGTTGTATCACTGTCCGGACATTAATGGATTTGAGAACAGGACCGATGGTGTATTAAAATGAAATTTTATTATAATGTTTGCATTTATTCAAATAGTATGATGTAGAACTTGCTGGAGAAACCAAGTGAAGGATGCCACAGGCTTCTTCTTAGCGATGGCCCTCAGAGCAGCGGGGTGTAAAAAGAAGAAAAGGATCTAGATAAAGTTTTACGTACCATCAATTTTGGTAAGTTTACCCATCGGTCTAAGATTGGCCCGCTACATGAAAAAGGTGCTGTTATAATACCATGATAACACTAATGCCATATGAATATTTTTTAGCTAAGCGAAGGTATTGAATAGCCCCTGGTGATAAAAATATGAATTAATGTGTGACAAAATTTGTTTTAATGTTGAATTTGTAAGCTAAACGTATCTTTAAATTAATTGGATTAGCCATATTTTCAATTTGTATTACTAATCTGTATCCCGAATGCTGTATATTTTTTCCAATCTCAATTATGTACAGAATATATGAAAGGTTACAGAAAAGTTGCCAAGACTTTAAAATTACAGAATTTATAGTAATTACAGTGATTATTTGTATTGTGAGCCAAAGTTACTCGATTTGGACGCAAACTTTTACCCACCTTGTTTTATCTATATTTATATGTTGATTATAACAATAAATCTATTTATGTTAATTAAATTTCATCTTAAGACATTAGTACAGTTCTATGTAGAACAATACCACATATAAATGCAAGGGCGTACCATTAAAATACAAAAACGTATTCATATCGTATCACAAATGATCGAAACGAGTGGAAAGATGTAGTATCACAAAACCCCAGACATGAAAATAGAATCTTAGCGTGTTTATATAATATAACGGAAAGGCTCCACATACGCTAGACAAACTATATAGACAAGTAGATTATTATGTACTTACGTAGAAACTCCGCTTGTTCATTCCAACTACATGACTAGTAATTCACACAGGGCCTCTAATGAAGGTTTATTAGAAATTCCCTGTCACAAGCTAAAAGGTAGGATGGTGGATACGGATTTGTTTGTGTGAGATGTTTAATTTTCTAATTCAAACAGTGCTATAAACGTACAACAGAAAAACTTAACAATTTCATTAGAAAATTATTTTTACGTCCGTTTGTCTCTCATTAAATTGTTGGTTATTATAAAATCACTTATTTTTATGTCGAAATTCCGTTTTCGTAATAATACATAATGTTTATCTAAAAATAATTCCGACTACGGTGGCGCAGTTGGTAGCGTCAATGGCTACGGTTACGAATGTCTCGGATTTATGGATGTCTGTTCGTAGTTGAGTGTCTGTTGTCTAAAAACAAAAAAATTTCTCCCGCCCATCCGACACTCGAAAATGGGGCGAAAAGAGAGCGATTAGTTAACCTGTAGTTCTGTCCTATCCGTCTATTCCTAATCTCTTAGAAAAAAGAGAGGTTTCTGTTGAGATACCTTCATTATGAGGCCATATGCTTTACGTTAGGAGCGGACATGGAAATAAATATCCTACTTACGGCCCACCGTTCATCTTGAAATTTTAATGTGGCCCTATATTCAACAAGTTTGGCCTGGGAATAAACGATGTTCGATATTTATTTACTGCAATTATATGTATATATATTTAACGTGTCAATTCTTTGTGGAAAAGTATAACATTTATAAAAATAAAACACAATTCATCTAAACTAATTCCACAATTTTGTATAATGACCTGGACCGGTTTTAGCGGACTCCAACGTCGCATAAAACATTCAATCCGGTCCCTTAGGGTGAGTTGAAAATAATTTTTCTAGATCAATCTTCAACCTTTCCGAAATATAATGGTCGAGTGTCCGAATAACAAAAAGTTCTCGTAAAAACGGTGTATACTATAATGCTTCGTTATGAGTACATTTGAACCACATTAGGACTGGACATGGATGAAAAAAACCATACCTCATTTTCTTACGAGTGTACACTCCAGGGATTTGTTTTTTGTTGAAATTTATGAATATGACATTTTCAGACAGTAATTATAATAAAACAGATAAAGCAAACAAAAATTTGCGTTCTGAGCTTTATAAAAAAATGAAACTTTTATGTAAAGTTCGGTCATTTGGTGACACTGTATATAATATGAAAAAAAATACGAGGACAGAAAAAACCTACATTGTTTAAATTTTTAGACTGACAGTATAACATCACGTAGACAAAAGATAAATCTTCTCCGGGACTTTATTTTAAAAGTAAAAACACAACAAGTTATTAGGTTAAAAATGTTAGAATAAGCAAATATGCATGTGTTTTATAATATTTAAAATTCTTGTATCAAAAATAAGCCGTGTTCTAGTCCTAATTTTACATATAACTATATACATATATTTTATTCTTAAAACTTATTCTTCGCGTCGGTCATTCGAGTCACCAGTTGCAAGAGCCGTTCGGATGATCCAATGCACTGAATATTTTCAGCACTAATCTCTGGGTATTGTTCTCCAAATATATGTTCCTCGTAAATTAATAATGTGATGTTTTTTTTGTATTTAATAATTTTAAAAAAATGTTTTAATTTCATTATTGTTTTTATTAGTATTTTTATTACTATTGTTATGTTTGTGTAATGCATGGCGCATTGGCGCCAGCTGTAATGAATTTCATTTTTTTTAATTTACAATAAATAAATATTACATAAAATATAATATAGTATGTAAAGTGATCTGTTTCGAGTACAAAGGACATCATATATTTTTTATTTTATTAACAATATGCTCAATAAAACGAAATACAAGAATAGGGCAGGGTTTCTCAAACTTTGCTTGCAATGGAACATTTTAACGATATATAATCAATAAAAAAAATGAGAAGAAACAATAGTTATTTTGAAATTAAAAATAAAATATTTTTGAATTGCAAATCTTCTTGATATTAGGGACAATCTTAAAAAAGCAACTGATTATTTTGTTGGTAACTAATTCTATAAATGGTCAGTAAATAATCGCCAAATAAATAAAGGTTAGGTTTTATTAAAAAATTGAACGTTTAATATAAATATCTGACCGTTCAATGCATCAAATGACCACGTGCATACAGACCATTTATCAAATTAGTTACTGACCATATTTTTTTTCTTACAGGCCAAATATGTTAATAGTTACTGACCCAATCAATGCAGGCCTAAGTGATAAATGTGGAGTGAAATATTAATCTTGGTTATTGTCGTAATATGCCAATCAACTTAAGTCAGACAGTAAACAAAAATACACTTTTTTTATTCAAAATATACCGTTTTAAGGGAAATTAGTTTCAAGAAAAGTTTTCCACTCGGCGAACATTTACACTGCAGGAATCGATGCATGTATTTTAATTCTTTAGGGAATAAACTTATGATACTACGAAGTGCAACGCTGCATTGGCGCAGCTACTTAATTAACCATTTCGATGCCTGAATAAGAGACAACGTTTTTAGCGTGAACGAATTTCAAAAGTTTTAACTGTTATTAAGAATGCGACAACATAAAAAGTATATTACTTTTTTAAATTATTACACCGATATTGTCGTGGGTATTGTTTTCTATGATATTCTCTCATATTTATCGATATTTCTGTGAAACTCATAGTGACATGCTGGTACGTCGATAGTTTTGTAAAATGTTTTACGCGCTGGGGTAGCGGTTTGATTTGGCACTCAGAAGGTTATATCTTGTTTATGAAATACTGCATCGTTATTTATTTTGCTTGGAAAAAACACACCGAGAGAGAGCTTTGCTCTAAGCATAAAGATTCTTAGACACTTTATTTCCAAGTAATTCCTTGTTTATGGTTTGACTATAAAAACAATCATTCTTATTTGTTTGTTAGCTTAGTTCAGAGTGCATGACAAAACCTTTTTGATTGCTGTTTTTAACCGATAGTCGTCCATGATTTTAAAAATGTAACCATCCCTGAATCAAATGAACATTTACTAATGGTTTAATGTACAGGTAATCTTCGACTTACGACGATTCGCACTTACGACTAAAAATTTTTAAAAAATATTTTTTTTATTGCATCATGGAACACCATTGCCAACGGTTGATGCATACGGGATGAAAGACCAATAACAGCATTTTCAAACTTGGATATTTATTTATATAAATATAGTAATTGTTCATTTAATTTGTGAAGTGAATAATTAACGAATCTTACCCATAGTGTCTGATAAACGACGTCTTTTGAATTTATTTAATCTGTTTTTTTTTTACAGTAAAACAATACTGTAATCAGAAAGGAATTTCAACGCAATTCTTGCAGCCAAAACTTATCCAACGACTTGTTTAACAAGACAAATAATAAATTTGTGTAAAGAATGTTTAATTATCTGGTTTATTCATTAAAAACAGAGGATCAGGAGAATTTGCAATAAGATTGTGATTGTCGTTTAAGAGCTACAATATAAGATTTGAAAAGCGCGCTCTGGTGTGTTAAAATGTATCCGTACCAGTTTTAGTTGCGGTCTCTTTATTTACCTAAAAATGAAAGTGATGCAGCTAAAGCTGTCTTGAAACGAATAATATTTAATGTTTATACTTTGTTGGTAATTCGACTTACGACCGATTCGACTTGCGACCAAAGTTCAAGAACGAAGCTCGGTCGTAAGTCGAGGACAACCTGTGCCTTGTAATTATTTGACCACGCCCTATTGTTAGCTAAATCAAAGCGAAACGTCATGATTTCGACGTTTCCTTAATTACGAAATCCAACTAATTGCAATGGTCGCAGTACGTATGCACTTAGTAGATATTTGTGGAATAGATTATTACGGATTAGCCCATTGGCTAATAAGCCTGTCGATATTGACACCAGTTGCAGACGAGACCGTATCAAAGTATTTATTTCGGAAATAAATAATAATATTATGCAATTGCATCCAGGCCGTACGGAGAATTTACAAAACGGAACATATCCAATGTTGAGGTGTTGAAAAAAACATATATCTAAATGATTGCATAACAGTCCCGTTATATTATCAATTAGAACAGCGATGGGCAAAAAAGGGGACGCGGAAAAAACCGCACACAGATTAGAAAAGGAAGTATTCACATTCAAGATACTCCTTATGAGTTTTGCAGCCTGAAAAAATTTTTAAAATCAGATTTTTAATTTTAAATAACGTCAAATAACAATTTTCTGAAACTCAGAACGTCCGATGACGAAAGATTCATTCGTTGCGTTCTATCTTTGTTTGAAAGTGTTGAGTTGTGGATAAATTGTACTGAGACATTTATATGGGTTATTATTAGTACGCAGTAAGACATGTCTCATGTATAATAAGAAAGAGGTATGAGGAGGTTTTTGTTTTAAGGGTTTTATCGAGATATTTCCTGTCATATATTGACACTAGCACTGAGCTGGACTCGAAATTTTACAGCACACTTTTAAAATGAATTTACGATTATTTTATTGCCTTTTTTCCTTTCAAGTACCATTTATTGGTATTGCATAGGATGTGTTTTGTCCGTGTTGCGACATTAGGTATAAGAAAACATTATTATTATAATAGAAATAAATAAGCAAATTTATGGAGCATTATATACCTCAGCGACTTTCTATAGGTGACACTGACCAGCGCTTGAATGGACGCATTCATTTCATATTTCTCGGGTTCCAGGAGGAAGAAAAATTCTCTTATGAGAGTAAACCTGGCCTTTACCCAGGGAAATGTTTTGAAAAATATCACACATTTGAAATGCTACATTTTTTTTATTTGATAACTTCAATCATGAAATAATTATAAAATATGTTATTAATTAATTATTGGATGTATATTGCCCATTTGATTCAACAGCGTTCGAATATTATTAAAATCTTTAAATTAATTAAGGAGTACAAAAGATTAAGAACTATACTTATGAAATTACCGAACCAGATGCGGGGGGCAATTATGTTGTGAAAAATAAATGTCAAATTTGGGTTATTGAGATTTTGTATACTTCCGTGTATTTTGTCACTAACGACCCGGGTTTCGTCTTTCGGTATCTTCGGCATCGACTCGAACTGACGTCAGTTCGAGTCCATTCGTGCGCTCGAATGCCTGATCGATAAAAAATCTCAATAATCCAAATTTGATATTGAAATTCCATCAAGCACCCTCAGTCGATGTGTTAAATTATTAAATAAATGTCAGTTTTAATTTTGTAGCACTTGTGACGTTGTTGCACCGGATGTGCGATATTTAGTCGACTCATATTCGAATTTGATTATAATAAACATTGTTACAATAAATTATAATGATTACTCATTTTTTATAAGATCGGCAATTTTCTTTCTTACAATAGAAATAAGATAAAACATATACACCCATTCCTCGTTTAACACGATCTTGCATTGTAGGGTCTTGCATCCGAAATATTACTACAAAAATCATAAAAGATAAATTACAAATGGCAAGAAATATATAAATTCATTTTCTAAGCAATGATCCGGATAATGCATAGCTAGATATCAAGAGATTTACACGAATCTCAAAACACATAGACAATCAAAGATTACAGATACGGCCGACGGAAAAGCACCGATGATAACATTCAGCCAAAAAGAAGAAAACATCCCCCCGTGATAACTTTTAGTGATAGTGAGATCGAATAATATGTTTCAATAAATTTGCAAAAGTAATAGGTATTGATTTTATTAATATTTCTAAAAAAGAACCTATCTTCCGAGTAAAGTGAGAGATGGGTGTATTTGGAAGCGTTACGCACCTGTGATATACGAATGATAAGATATGTTTAATACTTTACTAAAAATATTTATTTACAAAAAAACAGGTTTCACGTATCGAATACGTGTTTATCTAAAGAAGACTGAATGTTTGGGTATTTCAGACGGTTTGAATTTAATTGCACGATTAAAATGACTACATTTACAGTGTCAGTCTGCTTATTAGTGCAATTAGAACTGATAATAAGCATCTTATGAGATTACGTAAATGGGTTTTGCACCCCTTTATTAGGAGTTAGCACTCTAGTCACGCCAATTTTGGAGTTATATCCGTGGATCGTATGCATTTGACAGTTCAATTTGCGAACGCTGTCACATATTCGCCAATAATTCATGCAAATAAGTTATTTAGAATAACTAACATTTAATTTGCTAACATGTCTAATTAATACTTGAAATGTTTTGTTATTTCGATATCTATATATACCTTCACAGTACTATGAATATTATTTTCAAACAATCGTCAATATCGTACTCGCGAAATTTCACGCATTACCGTAACAAAATTTACAATTCGGTTATCGATCTATTGTTTTAAAACAATAAAACAACAAGAAAGTGTACGGAACTTAAAAGAGGTGTAGTAATCTGTGTAGTTCAAATACTTCCAACGTATGTACTGTTTATCGATTCCGTAGTACAGTGGTTAGCACGGTTGGCTACCGTTATTTTTGTGGATTTCTATTTGAAAGTATGTATGTTTGTAATGTCTAGAACTCCCATGCATTCGAACCTAAAAACGGGGCGTAACGAGAGCGATTCACTAAACACTGTCCTGTCCTAGCCCTATAGTTCTATTCATACTGTCTTCGATAGAAAACAACTGAGTAACAAGTACTCTTTTCGTACAAAAACTTCTGTTGAGATACCTCCCATCTGGAGGACATGAAAAATGATGAAAAATGTATTGTTTTATATCATTTTGCAAGAAGATTCAAAGCGGTAGATATTTTAATACCTTTTTTAACAATGGGTACTACAAATTTCGAAAATATGGACTACTAAATGAGCATATACGCATGCTATTCAGTCACTTAAACTCTCACTGTGAAAGACAGTAATGATAGAATGTCTAGGAAATAACTAAACGTGTTCGATACGTTTCATATTTTGGATCTGATTTTACATCACAAACATACATGCATCTAAGCACAAATCCATAAATCGATTGAAAAATCAAAGTAAAGGGATTCGACAGTGAAAAAACGCTCAATAGCGTTGACCGTTTCGGCTACAGTTACGTTACAGTGGTCAACAAACTTTTTGAAAATCGGACCGGATTGAATTTATTTAAAACTTAGAGGGTCGGACGACAAATAAAATCTTATTGGCATCCGAATGTAGGTTTATATATCAATTAAGTAATATTTACCGTGCAAAACCTTGAAATACAACTGAATATTTTCGATTGTGATTATCATTTGGACATTTATATTGTTCTATTTCCCGTGCTCTATATTATTAGAATTTCAATAAATGAGAATATCCGAGACATTTTCGAGTAAACGTACATCTGGTCGCGTTTAACAATACATTTCAGAACTAACTTCTGTCAGTTTGGGTCCTTTTATTATCTGATAGTTTTATCCCAATTGATGAATTGAAATAAATAGCAGTCGCAAATCCACATCCAAATCAAGACATTAAAAAAAAATATATTTTCTATATGAATAACTTGTATACAAAAAATCGAGAATTTTCGGAAGGCCGGATGAAAATCTTTGTCGGGTCTGATCCAGACTGCGGGGCGTAGTTTGGTGACCGCTGAGGATGAATTATATGTACCCGTTTCATGGAAGTTTGCATTTTTCATAGTCTAGTGAGTTCATATTTTAATTGTATTATTATCATCGAGTTCAATAAAAAAAAGAACACTTAGAGCTCAAGATTCATTGGAAATGAAGCGCGTGCGAGAACATTCGTGTACCATAGTCACGGCTACTTCATCAATCATAGTGGAATGTACACTGCAACAAGGCGTTGTGATAATGAACGTAGTATAATAACGTTTTTCTGCAACTTTACGATATCAAGAACAAATAATAGTGCTGCACCCAATACCGGATATTTCGAAATAAGTTTAGTATTACAATTTTTTATGAAACATCAGTGTAACCCGAGAGCGTGAAAAACTCAAATTCACCCTTACAGCGAGAGCCGTTATCGGCCAATTTATTTTCAGTCAATTGATCTGTTACAACGCTCACTATGGCTAAAAATAGATCAATTTCAACAGTAAAAACTGGAGAATGATGAGAAATATATATTAGTTATCTCAAACACATCAAGAAGTAAACTAAATTAGTCGCTAAAATAAATCGAAGAAAATTTGAAAAATATTTAACCTACGACTTTGCAAGCAAAATGGCCAGTCTTCATATACGCCGCTAACACGCACGTAAACAAGCTAGCGCATAGCTGCATAAGTATATGTTATAAATACATAGGGCTATCGATTAATGCTGCGTATCGGCAGTTCGAATACATTTACTTAACATTTTCAAGATCTGTTGCCTTATTTCTCTACCTAAAGGTTTGTAAAGTACATATCCACAAGTGTTTCCTTGTAGTTTGAACGGAAATACGAGATAAAGTCTTGGACATGCAAACTTGTCTAGCGCGTTCATCGGGTTAAGGGATATGATAAAAACATTATTTTTAAAAGTCCTTCAATTATATAAAATGATATAATTTAAGACATCGACTGAAGGTGCTTGATGGAATTTCAATATCAAATTTGGATTATTGAGATTTTGTACACTTCCATGTATTTTGTCACTAACGACCCGGGTTTCGCCTTTCGGCATCTTCAAAATAAGGATTAAGGCGATTCTCGAAATGTTAACTCAGGTATCAGTGTGAATCTCAGACGTATAATATTTTACCTCGTAAATAATATTTGTCGTATTTGTATCTTCTATATAAACGTTAGACACTGTTTACTGTCTGTCAGTTCGAGTCCATTCGTGCGCTGGAATGCCTGAAGATACCGAAAGGCGAAACCCGGGTCGTTAGTGACAAAATACATGGAAGTTTACAAAATCTCAATAATCTAAATTTTATATAAAATGAATTAAAAGTTTCTTACTAATTCTACTGAAATAAATTTTCGCTGAATCGAAAAGAAGAAGTAATTTTAAGATAAGAAAAATGATTGAAATTCCAATTAAAAATGATTATATAATACAAAAATTGAACAAAAATGGAAGGGGAGCAAATGGGGTTTCTTTCTCTTGCTCTAGATTGCTTTGATGTCTTTGTCATATCGTTCTATCCCTACTCTCATGAAAAAAGATAGGTTGAGCAACTGAGTAACAAGCAGTTATCGTTGAAAAAAACTGCATTAGGAGTTTATATGCTCCACAAAGGGAGCGGCTATTGTAAAAAAATCTCACATCAATTTTGATTATACATACAGTACTTATGTTTATAAATAACACCTCTTGTGATTGGATATTCTGCGCTTTTTTGAAGTTCCAAACGTATCCATTATTATGCGAACCAAGCTATCATATTAACTACGAACTCATTAAGGCTAAGATACACTTCGTGGCACACCACATTGATCTCGCTCGGCATAATTCGAATCCCGGCACTCGTGGAAGTAGGCAGACGTGCGATGGGTACTAATTCCGTACTGGGGGAACCATAATAATTATTAATATGTTAAGTTGACGAAATCGTACCAAAGGAAACGCACATGGTACAAAACGTATCGCATTGCCTTAATTTAGCGGTATGTAGAGTACACGACGTATAACTTTGCACTCCGGTGGCTCTCGAATTTAGGATCACGGGATCCATATATGTTAATACACTGACACGCTCTATGCAGACATAAGGAGGATACTTCTAGTATACAGCCAGTGTTTATCTGGTCAGTATTTAATTCGAAATTTAAGTGAGGAAATTGTCAGTAAAATACCTTTCACAATTTCTAATACCGAGGACCATTAATTTTTTTTTATTAAAAAAAGGGTATAAGCATTAACAAAATCGAGTCTCTCTGTGATTATACGTATTTTCATTGTTTACGCTCTCGGTTCTACAGGTAGGCATCAAAAAAACATTGGGAAAAGTACCGAATATGTCAAATGTCGCATCTGTAATATTTCAAAAACTATAAAACTTTATATACAATAAAGAACTAGATTTACAATAATAGCATTATCCCAATTTTGAAGAAGATAAATGCAGCCGTTACCAACTGCGTTTTGAATCTTTGAGACGCTCTGCTGTAAAATGTTATGTTTTTAAATACGGGACTTTACGTAGGGAGTGTCGAAATAACAATCATAAAAATATCGGTTCGTTTTGGACATACCTGATGTGGAATATCAATGCTGAGTGCCAGTAAACATACAATACCAAAAGTTTAACATTATACCACATGTCAGCTCAAGACAAGTTTCACAACAATTAATAATTTGTACCTATACAACTTTTGTTGAAAATTTGTTATTTTAATGATTCTGGAGAGCAAAAAAGCTCCAAATAAAAATATATTATACAAATATTACTCTTAGTTGCGTAACTTTTAGGAGTACAAGTTATCACAGACATCCATACCATTGGAAATAAATAAATCAATTAAGAAAAAAAATATATGGCAGTTTCCATTCCAGGATTTGAACCATTAACTGCGGAATCGAGTAGGTTTTTCGCAGTAGGACACATGACACTGCAACCAGTAATGCAATATGACAGATGATAATAATTTTCTATAAAGTAATATCGTGCAATGTTGAGAAGCACGTGTAAAACTGTATGGAAGTGAATGTTTACTGCAATATATAAATAAGTTCATACACAAGCATAACCCACCTGAATGGAGTGATCGCTATAAACGGCTATATTATACCAAGCCAAGCTATGTACAAGTTGCGCGCTAGCGACGCCACCCATTCATCGGTATCAGAAACGGTGGATGCCATTTTATTTTGTTATTTCGTTTTATAAAGTCTATTCGACCTTGCGCGTAGCATAAAACGCAATGTTCTCAACATTCATTATTTATACAAGTAGTTTTTGTTTTATATTAATATATATTGATGTTTTGGCCAATTGATGTAACCCTCAAATGCGTTAATGATTCGATCTCATTTCAAAGACGACAGAGCAGATCATCGGTGAAATGTTGTAAATTAGATAAATAAATTTACCACTTTTGTGAAGGGAAACATCATTTTACAATTGGTTTTAGGTTTAAAAATTCTGACTCGGCCACTTCATGTAAGCCACTATTATATCGACACTCCCTACATATAATCCCGTATCTGCAAACATGATAATTTACAAGAGTGCATTTTAAATATTCATAACGCAACTCACCATATAACGTCAAAAAATTCTCTTGAACAATTTCAATTTTGAGGGTTACATCAATTGGCCAAAGCACCGTCGATATTATAAACTTATTTAATCGAAATATACAAAAAGTAGGAACTTTATTTCATCCTAGTTTTGGTAAAATATCAAATCAGATATATCAGTGATGAGGAAATCTACAATATTTTTAATATATTTTGGTCTGGATTAACATGAGATCACAGAATACGCGCAAACGTGGTTACAACAAAAGACGAATAGATCATGGTTGAAATTTATAAGAAACATTAGGACATACAGGTAATAAAGAAAGATGATACATGAACTATGTAAATACAATAGCCAAACAAACTCTGAAGCCGACAAGTCCATAAGATAAAACATTCACAAATAATAATAAAGCAAACAGTTTGCATTGGGTTTTAGCTTCGATTCGAGCCCCCAGTTGGATTTATCTCATCATTGTATGATCAAAAAGGGAGGAAATAAATTTATCATACTGTAGTCTATAAAATATATTTACATGCTTTAAAACGAGAAATTGTGTGAAACGTCCTCGTTTTAAAGCACTCTCACTCTGAGTGTAAAACCGGCTACTCATCGCCTTGGGTAAACAAGGTTCTATCTGCAAAAACTAAAACTGTTCAGGAGAAGCAATTTTAGATTTCAGAAAATGTAGGTTTTTGAAAGAAATACAGTTATTCATTTACATACTTGAATGAAAGAGACGACCACTTTTGAGACTGTAATTTCCTACACGCTGTTTATCTAATTATATATTCAGATTGAACCTTGATGCACTGTAACATTTGTATGTTTTTCAGATAGAAAATTTTTCTAATTTTGATGGATTGACGGACAGTGGTAAGTGATTTTGTACAAAAACGGCAGATAGAACCTTGTTTGCCTGAGACGACGTAATGTCAAGCTACACGCATGCTAGTTTAAAGTATAAAGTTCTATGAAATCATTACGTTAGGATATTTGAACTGAAATTTTAGAGTTATTTTTCAATATTATTTTGAAAGTTAAAACGTGTCTTTATAATAAATTTCAGAAGCAAAAAATTAAACAAATTTACGACCAATTTTAAATTTCCGACGCTGAATAAAACGTTATTAAAAATGCATTTTAATACGCAAATAAGGCAATCAATAACACTTGTATATTCAATGAATTTTGACAGTCTATGTTGATCTGTTTCCTTGAAAATAAACAAAAGCCAAATGCGTAATCCACAGATTATCTTATTTGCTGTATTATAATATATCATACCCTTGTAATGTGGCAGATGTTTCGAAGGAATTATGTACCATATTATTAAGAATATGAGACGAGAAGATGCCAAGCGCTATTTAATATTCATAACAGTAAATACAATCAAAGCTTATTGATCTATGCGCAATTTAACCCACGGAGTACGAGTTTTTTTCCGGGAAACCTTAATTAAACAGCAGTTTTATTTATACTGTAGGTACTATTAAAAAAAATACTGTACTGAACTCGTCCTGGTTGAATTAGGACCGCACAGCACACACAGCACCGAACTGGCGTGACGGAATGTATTATGGCGTGAACCTTGTATATAAAAATGAACAGCAAGCGCAATAATGTCTTTCGTTACACTAATCACAAATATATGAATATTATGAGAGACATGCAGCAGTCGTTTTTATGGCAGCAGCAAACAATTTATGGAGTTCGTTTTTTTTGTTTATGGATTGATTTATCTTTAAAACGTGAATTTCATTTATTTCTTTTTGCGAAGTACAATTAAAATAACCATCGATTGACAAAAAATAAAAAAAAAACAATTGTATTGTTTAAATGAACACTTACCTGACAGAACAACATTAATTTCGTATATTGTTGATGCTGTAGAAAGAAGTTATAGGTCTCGTTTGTAAAAACAAGACCAAAGATTCATCTTTGTGATTGCCAGCTTACCTGCAAAAATAAAGTTTTTATTACAATAGAGCAATGAAATAGATGTAATAAATTATTTATTGATTTATATCCATATTTATTCGATAAAAATCACCAAGCGTAAAAGCTTTATTGATGATTTTTTTAAATCATTAAATACATAGCCAAATTGTGGACCAGAAAATAGCACAGTTACATTTATTTTAAACAAATGCGAGAAATAGTCAATGTTATCATTAGGACCTGATGCGTTTGAATGATATGTGATAACATTCATTTTTCATTGTAATTTTATCTCACGGAAAGTAAACTTCTGCTCGTTGCAAAAGACACTTAATTTTTGATTTCATCATACGATTTACAGCAACAAAAATAAAAAAACGACAAATAATACAAAACAGAGATCGCGATGGATCATCAGATCGTGTTAATTACTAAAACTATTTTTTTTTTAATTTTATTTTTTAAACGAAAACTGACTCTTATTCCATCGTTCAACCGCTCTTTTGGGAGAAATCGAAGGATGTGTCATGGAAAAAGACCAGTAATTAGCTAATCGCTACACCCCGTTTTGACGACCAGAAGAGTAACATTCCGTCTTACTAGAACGAAGTCTTTGCGAGCGTGAGGCTTCGCGGCGTAGCTCGAATCTTTTCTAGGAAAAAGCGGACAGAAAAAAGCGAACAAGGAAAAACCGGACACGGCAAAAAGCGCACGCCGAGTAGAAAAAGAAGTATTCACATTTAAAATAATTCTTATCGTTTCATGAGTTTTTCAGCTTGAAAAAGTGTTAAAATTAGATTTTTTATTTTAAATAACGTGAAATAATAATTTGCAGAAACTCAGAACGTCCAACGACGAAAGACTCATTTGTCGCGTTACATATTTGATTGAAAGTGTTGAGTTGTAGATAAATTGTATTGAGACATATATATACGCAATTATTACGCGTAAGACGCATTTTTTTTACGAACGCCACTTATCGTGTTAGGTTATAATCGCTCCTGGCTAACTACTTTTTTAGTCTTCTGACCGTTTTTTACTTCGCTCATCCCGAATTATGGATTGTTTGATAACAAACATACCTCTTTCTTATCCTACCACTTCATGACATATGTCTACGGTTTTATCCGCTCACCGCAAAACTTCGTCAACATAATTTGCCGTGTAAGAGTAGATGTCAACATCACTAAAATCCACGGCTATAATAAAATAGTTATATGAAAAGTGTCCGGTAAATCGGTTACAAGACCAGCGTATTGATATTTATTTATATATTATTAACGTTAACGAGTAATTGTTTCATTTTTTGCCAAGTATATACAATGGTAACTGATTTATGAAAAAAATGATGAACCAACGTTCAAAGGATTGCATAAATTGGTATCCTCGTGGGTTTGAAATGCCGAAATATAAATTAACTTCTATGCAGTCTCCCGCCGCCATACTTGACGCACAAAGCCATATCGGTTGAGTAATTTGAGTTCAGTCGTCGATTTAGGGCGGTGTTTCACGTGCACTGATGAAAACGGAATACGGGTAAAAATTGCATTCAGAAAAATATGTAGTTGTGCCATATCAGTGCTGGGGTAAAGCCGGTTCACATTGGTTCACAACGACGATTTACAAATTATTTCTTCTGTTGGGTTCTACGTAAAGGTAGATTTAAAATTTTCAATGAAGGTTTTTTATTATTATTCGATGAACTTGTATGTATCAAACCGATGATCGTATCTCCTCAATAATACATTTAGTGTGCATAATTAAATTAAAAAGCAACAGTAAAGAATATTATAGTGAGTAAATAATTGAAATTGTCATACAACAAATAACTTAAATATACAAAATGGCGGATTAATATTACGGATTAAATTGTGACGGGCAAGGAAAGTAAACCTTTTCTCAAAAAAAGGTCGCAATTTTTTGGAATTAAAGTCTTCTTGAGGAGGCTAGATATGAATGTCCGACAGTACTATCACAATTTTTTCTACATGGAAAAACCAGGATATGTCTTTCAAAAGACTTGATTGAAAAATCTCAAATAATATGTTTCGATCTTTGATTTCTAACAGCAGATGGACAATTTGTGTCTGGTTTAATTTTTAACTCATATAACTTTGCATTGAACGCACCGTGGTGATACACTTGGAAGTTCAGTGATCTGGAGAGAACCAGGTTAAATTCTGACGAATGATAATATCTGAGAAAAATAAATACGCAATTCTACCTAGAGGAGACATTCACCAACGTGTTTGCCAAGCTGTCAGAACAGTTACTGGGCAGTTTTTTCACTTAAAGGAGGTGACTTAAACAATCAACTAACCCACAAGCATTACAACATTCCAATATTGTAAAATTAAAACTTTTGTAAAAAAAAAGTCATTTGTGCAGTTATATTATCGCCTATATTTATGTTGTATTTATTATACAAGCGAATGTAGTGCAGTGCTTCTAAACCTGTTACGCACAAAAAACAGAATACGTTTTTAATTTAAGATATAATTTAAGATAATTTAAGACATCGACTGAGTGTGCTTGATGAAATTTCAATATCAAATTTGGATTATTGAGATTTTGTACACTTCCATGTATTTTGTCACTAACGACCCGGGTTTCGCCTTTCGGCATCTTCAGGCATTCGAGCACACGAATGGACTCGAACTGAGAGACAGTAAACAGTGTCTAACGTTTATATAGAAGATACAAATGCGACAAATATTATTTACGAGGTAAGATATTATACGTCTGAGAGCCACACTGATACCTGAGTTAAAATTTCGGGAATCTCCCTAATCCTTATTTTGTAAACACCATATTAACAGAGTGGCGAATTGCCGCTTTTCAACTTCTTTTAGAAATACCAGTGATTTTACAATTATAATAGTATTGTGGGTTTTGACGGGATGTAATTCGACGAATGGGTAAATATATACAATCATTCCACATTTAGTGACATCTGTTAGGTGTTTCAACGTATAGGATATAATAGCGGAGAATTAGGAAGGTTCAGCTGCTCATTCAAAATTGGCAAGGAATTTAACTGGGCTCTATTAATTTCCAAAATTTCTTGATAAAATAATTTATGATCTCCCATGTTTTTATGCAACAGTTTAACCCCATCATCCGCATTAAACGTATGGTTCTCCATTAGCAAGTGATTTTCGAATGTCGAAGTTTCTTTTTTTAATCTAAAGGCAGCTAAATGTTCTGATACCCTTATATCTAATGTACGTGTGGTTTTACCCACATAGAAATGGCAATCATTGCATTGTAATTTATAAATACCGGATTTGTTCTTAAAGTTTACTCTATCTTTATTGTTAATAAGTAATTTGCCTAGAGAGTTTTTGCAATAGAACGCCGGTCTAACACTATCAGCGAGTTGTTTTTTAATTTTAAAGCTTGTGCAACCTAAATAACTAATTCTATGCCAGATTCTAGGGTGGTCTATGTCTTTAGACAAGTTCCCGAAATATAGCATCTTTTCTGCTAATTTACGTTGTTTTTTTGATACAAGACTATCTATAAGAGACGCCTCATAGCCATTATTAATGACAATTTGTTTAATAATGTTTAGTTCGTTTTCAAAATTAAATTTATTTAGAGGTATAGTGACTAATCTGTGAACCTGAGAATGGAAAGCAGCCAATTTATATGAGAAAGGATGGTCTGAGTTAAAATGGATGGCCGCATCTGAAAACGTCTGTTTTCGACAAATTTTAAATTCATGAATGGAGTTTTTAATATCAATATTAAGGTCAAGGAAATTTATATTCTTGCCCCCTACTTCTAAAGTGAATTGAATTTTATCATCTAGTGAGTTAAGAAAATTATGAAGGTTAGAAACTTGTCTCTAAGTTCCATTGAATAGACAAAGGATGTCATCTACGTAACGGAACCAATAAACTACGTTTCTAACTTCTGTTTTATTGCTAAAAATAAGGTTTTCTAAATGGTTCATGTAAAATTCTGCTAAAAGTGGTGACAAACAACTTCCCATTGCAAGGCCTTCGGTTTGTTCATAGAATCTATTATCAAATTGAAAATAGTTCTGGTCAGCGCAAACGACTAATATATTAAGTAATTCCGTAGTAATGACGGGATTAACTCTACGCGTATTAAGGGTATCTTTGATGATTTGTTTACATTTGTTTACAGGTACATTAGTGAATAAGCTAACAACGCCAAAAGAAATTAATTTGACGTTTAACGGAATGTTATAATTTTTAATTTTATCTACTAACTCTAATGAATTTTTAATACTATACAATGGCTTGAATTTACTGTGATTGCGGATGAGAGAGTTAGCTCTTTTGGAAAGTTTATACGCTGGAGCATTCATATATGAAACTACCGGGCGAATTGGTATTGAATCCTTGTGAATTTTCGGTAGCCCATAAAATTTGGGGGCTTGTGGATTTCTAGTAGATAAAAAGGACAAATCCTTAGGGTTGATTGTAATGCTACAACTATTTATAATCTCTTTAATATTTTTATTAAATTTTAATGTAGGATCTTTTTTCAATTCGACTATATCGTTATTATCGAGAAAGTTATTAAACTTATCAACATAGTCTTTTCGCGTTGACAGGACCGTGGTATTTCCTTTGTCCGCCTTTGTGACAATGATATGATATGCTCGAATGCCTGAAGATGCCGAAAGGCGAAACCCGGGTCGTTAGTGACAAAATACATGGAAGTGTACAAAATCTCAATAATCCAAATTTGACGTTTTTAATTGTTTGCCTTCTTGCCGTATATTGGTTTTAAACGCACAGTTGTCGTGTGCGATCAAACGTAAAAGGCATTTTTTACTTTTTTTCAACTGCATTGAAGATATCCAATATTGGATTATTATATTTCTGGCTGAAATAATAAATGGTAAGCAACTAATTCGTTAAATGGACAGTCGTGGCCGGTTGATAAAGTAAACGGTCAGATATTTACATAAAACAATCATTTTTTTTATTAAACCTAACCTAACCAATATTTATTTGGCGCTTATTTACTGACCAAACATAATTATTAACAGACCATTTATTATTTTTTACAGACCATTTATCGAATTAGTTACTGATCAAATAATTCGTTGCCAATTTACTTAATTATCATATGTTAATGCTTTTTTCTGAATATATTTTTTATTGTTCCGCATACTGAATACATTTATACACGTTGGAATTTTTTTTAATAACCACGAGACCAACACAGGAAACCAAAATATTTAAATTCACCAGAAACAATAAATCTGCGCTATTAGCCACTTTTCAGATAGTAGAGCATCGTGGATAAAAATATGCGTTGACTTTGATCATAGGTTTGTCAGCAATTTACCTTTCGATATTCTATAGTATGGGCAAGAAATACGAAACCAACACAAACTTTGTTTTAACCATGTCCGCTTCCAACGTGGAGTATATGGCCCCGACAGAAGTTTTCTACAAGAACTGCTTGTTACTCAGTTGCTCAATCAATTTTTTTCGAAGAGAGTATGGGCAGAAAGATAGGGCTCGGACAAAAAAACAGTAGTTTTCTAAACTCTCTCACTATAACCCGTATTGAGGATCGGATGGGTGGAATTAGAGTTCTAGAAATCACCAACATCCAAGAACAGAAATCCATAAATCGATTGAAAAGTTTATTTGTGAAGCGGAACTTGAACCCGAGACATCCCTAACTGTAGCCAACGTTGTTGACCGTTGCACCGCTGACCCGACAACTAGATCTTCAATAACATTCACTATATCTCCAAAAAGAACGGAAGTTGAGTCGTATTTCAAACAACATAAAACGGTTACAAAATTATACAAAAAAGAAACAAACGCACCCTAAGCTTAATTTTTAATTTACGAATTAGAATCATTGTTTACCTTATAAATAAATAACCTTGTGATATAGTTAGTCTGATGATGTTTTTTAAAGAAGCGAAACGCGTTACGTTAGTAACAAAACCAGTGAAATAACTAAGCTACCAATTTTAATTTTATAACAAAGGATGATAAGCCCATCTTCTGTTCTTCTGTAGCCCAGTGGAAAGAATTGCGCCTTGCGATTAAGGTTTGAAACCTGATATGGTCTACATTGGAACACCGATTCTTCCTTTTGAAAAGTGCAAACAAACAATTCATTTTCTACGTTTGTACTTGAATACGTTTTGTTTTTTTTTATACTTAATGAATTTTAATAACTAAGTTACCATTTTAATTTTAGATGAAAAATTAATTTCCACAAAGTTACCGCCGAATTCATAGAAAAAACTACGTACCTTTTGAGAACCTGTGGTGTCGGAGTTACGAGTAAAAATAGAATATTACGCAGAACGACGTAAGTAATTTAATGAAAGTGAAGTGGCAGAATTGGAAACGATAATTACGAGTGCAAAGGGTAAAATATTTAATCAGTGGTGCTTGCAACACAACGTAAAGGACAAAAAATGGCTGCTTTAATATTTAAAAAATGAATTTTCCCGCATCTGCAAGAAGCGCTAATTAATAATGAAATATGCGATGATTTCATAGAAATAATTATATTTTTTAATTAAAGACGGAAAATAAAAAAAAATGATTACTTAACAGGTTATTACAACCTTCGCGTAAAAACTGACTTTGACTCGAAAAATATTCAATAAAAATAAAACTATTGCATCATACCATACTGAGAGTGATGACGATTATAATAAATAACACAGATGTCAGGTGTTTTGAAGTAGGATGTAATTAATTACATTATAACCCTTCGATATAATTAAACAAAAAAAAAATTTTTTGTTAAGTTAAAACTAATAATTATTTCTTTTAATTAACCACGAAAACTCGACAGAAAGTCAGTCAGATGCAGAACTAATTTAACTAGCATTTTTTTGAAAAACTTGGCTCATTTTTAAGATTATGCGGTAACCTAAAATGTCGACACTCTCTACGTATAATCCCGTATCTGCAAACATGACATTTTACAGGACAGTGCTATTATTTTAAATTTAGGTTCTTATTTTCGGATGCTCCTGGCTATCTAGTGTTATGTTAATTACGTTTGTAATATTTCATTATTTAAAAATGGTTCAATAATTTCTTTTAAAAATTTCCTAATCCGCTATTTTGTTCAGTGAATATTTGCGCATTAGTTAAACTCATAATATTTTCTTCAGGTAATGGATATTTTATTTCATATTAGTATTTATTGTACGAGATCCTTAACATTTTGATTGTAGACTGTTTAATTTCGTTTATATACATAATTTGTTTGTTTACCTGTAAATTCATGTCTTAGTTCATGAACTGTTTTATACACCTTTTTATTGTGAACATTTAATTTTATATAAAAAGCCCTGTTACGATTGTACTTTTATCAGTTGATAATACTCGATCAGAACCAAATGCCACTTATTCAACGCATGCATCCTGACGGTGTTGCTTTACGGTTGCGAGTCATGGCACCTCACCAAGGCACAGGTTAACCGTATACTGTGCTTTGAAAACAGATGTTTGCGGCGAATACTAAGGGTACAATGGTTTGATTTTGTCAGGAACTCGGAGGTAAGAGAGCGAACGGATCAGCCTCTTATTAGTTCCAAAATAAAAAAAGCGACGATGGACCTGGCTTGGACACGTGCTGCAGATGCCCTAGAAAATCCTGCATCCTGCCTGTCTCTTCTACCAACCAGATGGATCCCGTCGCCCTGGAAGGCTGCTGATGACCATCCATAGGATGTATTCGGCGGAGCTACGACCGCTGGGATAACTTGGGAAGAAGCGATGAGACTATCGGGGGGCAGAGAAACTTGGAGGAACCGCTTGATGGCTATATGCTCCGAATACGGAGCGGATATGGTTTAAAAAAAAATACGCGTGATGAGCGAAACCGGTCCTGATCATCATAAACATGTGGAAGTAGTACAAACAAATTGTGTTTTATTTAATGTAAACACACTTGTTTAATTGTAACAAATTAAATGATTTGATATTTATTGCTGCGTGTTTGAAATACTCGTAAGTTTATGGATTCTTGGCCCCGGAGACGTGAGTGTAATATATTTCTCGCAGACGACCGGTTGGCGACAGCTGAAGCAACCGATGTTATACTATTGGGCTTCATCAGAGGCCAGAGCTACTCGGTTACGCTCCCTAAGGTGTCTAGAACATACACAATAGTCGTTTTTTGATACTTTTTAGTCATATTTTAGAAGAGCATATGAATAAAACGGGTGCAAACATTGCAGTGTCAGTAAAAAATTTGCAACGTCACCAAAAGTATTTTTTTGTTTGTTTCGATACTGCTATTTTGCCAGCCAACGACAAAAGGCGACGATAACACTGTAATCAAAGAGGTAATTACATATTGTATACCTACCTACTAATACACAGTCGGTGGGGAGGGCTAGCGTTTGTCCGCGTGTGCCGCATCAAAAGGGTTAATTGGCAATATGGACGTTGGCTAGTGGAAACGCCGACGCGAACATAAGCGACCGAGCGAGAGATGTACCAACATGACGTCACTATGCGTGTGCTTATAGGCATTTGTGGGTGCGACAGACGACATTTTTTTTTAAAATTCAGTCTTTCGTTTGAAATTAAAAACAATCAAAGGGTCATACAAAGTAGAAAAAGACAAACAAAAATATGTCTGTATTAATTTAACAAAACGTATCCATTAAACATAATTCGATTGTGTTAACCAAAATGAGTTAATGATTGGATCTCATTTTAAAGACGATAGAGCAGATCTCGACCAAATGATGTAAATTAGAAAAATAAATTGACCACTTTTTAAATGGGAAGCATCTTTTACATTGGTTTTAGATTTAAAAAGTCTGGCCCGGCCACTTGATGTAACTCACTATTATATCGACAATCACTAGGTAGACCCGTATCTGCAAACATGAGAATTTACAGGAGTGCATTTCAAAGATTCATAACGCAACCCATAATATATATTATAACATTTAAAAAAAACAGTTCTTACTCTCTAAATACCTTCAAATTTTTCCAGTATCAAACATTGTCAAAGTTATAAGTATTTTTTTTATATTACCGTATCTGTTTCCAATGTGCAACCGTAAAATAATCTAATGAAGCATCTCAACAGAGCCTGTTTTTACGATAACTCATAAGTTATTTATCAAAAAGTTTATTAGCAGGGTAAGTAAGGAAGGTTTGAGTTAGAAGAGGAGTAGTATTTAGCTAACACGGTGTGGACTTTAAATCAGACCCACCTGTTCACTAGGGAACACTCTTACCACTAGATCAGTGATTCGTAAAGTGATTCCTACGGACCCCCAGAGGTCCGTGTGACCGCTGGCAAAATAAAAATAATTTATTGGTGCTTGGAAAATGTTGGGGGGTCCGCGAGAGGTTTAATATAAAAAAATATCTAAGACACATTTTCGTTATAATGAAAGTTGGAATAAATAGCAATAAATAAATTGGTAGCGATTTGTTGGGTGTTGGACTCTTTTGCAAGCATACCTACAAACGAAGATTTGTATATACAAATACAGTAGCAATTTATTGTGTTGAGAAGCGGAAACCAATGTTTGAACAAGGATACCACAAATTCTATTATAGTTACAAAAACAGATACCAATTTTATATCCTGGATTATGGGTCACTGTATAGAAGCAGTTGATTGCTTTCCAGTCTTCCTAATTAGTAGAACGTGGATTTAATGCAGTTATGAACCTGATCATATTGTTTTATTTAAATTTTATTATTACATCACCATTTTACCATTCAAGACTTAAAAATTATTTTTTCTATTAAGCAGTTATTTTATTTGGGGGTTCATGATTAGTTTTTTTTCTTTAAGAATGGGTTCGTGGGCATAGTAAGTTTGATATTCACTGCACTAGATCATAGAATACGACAAGTGAGCCCTCGAATGATAAAATGGTGAAATTTGAAAGTGTTTTTTAAATGAACTTCTTACATTACACTAATAATTTTGCAGATTATATTTACTTAGTCGCTTCACTTTTATGATCACCATCATGCACTTAACTCTTATTTTTTTCGAAAATATCAGTTGGCTCGCTTCACTTCTCATTGGCCCAAGAGTTAAGTGCATATATTATTGATGTAGAAATATTCATAGTTCACCGTAAAGGTCTAAGAGAACTTATTTCATTCATGATACATTACATTGTTTGGCAGCAGGGACTAGTACAATAAAACTACAAATTGCCAAATTAAACAAAACACAATTCAGATGGTGATGTCAACCAATGGTGGACAACGTTTGGGTGTGTGGGTGTGCACAATCAAACAGACACACGGATAGCTCGATCCGTGCATGTGTGAGTGGGCAATTTTTTTTTAGTTAACTTTCGTTTAATAGTATGCGCGGCTCAGCATACGTCGCTGCGTGATGTCATATGACAAGAATGGGCATTATCAGTCATTTGATCGTGCGTTCATTATTTTCTATGGACGAAAAATAGTCTCTTGGTGCTTAGTGGATATATTTGTTAAAACAAAAGGGCCTAAATAACAACACAGTGGTGGCGAAGTGTATATAGGCAAAACAATCGCAACACGCAGTTGCAAAGCATCGGCTTCATCTATAAATTGGGACGGTGCTATTATTTTAAATCTAGTTTCTTATTTTACATAAAGTTTTTCTTAAAAGTTTATAGTTTTTGAAATTATACAAATACGTCATTGGTAAAGGTAAAGAATTTCGTATTAATGGCTAATTACGTGTTTATACTTTACGAAAAAACGGTGAAGTAGGTACTTTTCCCAATGTTTTTTTGATGCCTACCTATGAAAATGAAAAAAACGTATAATCACGTATGTGGCACTTACGTGATTATACGTAGTGTGTCGATACTACCTATTTTTAAAAAAATATCATGAAAAATTGCTCAATACGATACGACTGTCAGTCGGATCGAGTCAGCTCCGTCGATCATGCTGACTTGGTTGCGTCTCTTAGAAATTACAAGGCATTCAAAGAGTTCATTGCGTTCTATGGGAAACGACTGAAAAGCAATTTCTAAGCATTGGCCACTTGCATTTTTAACATTATAATTTATAACTTAACTTCATGCACAGAGTGCGTGTAACCAAGTTTTGAGGAATTTCTCCTGGCAAAAGTTTGAAACACGCATAACGTTGTTACGCTGTATAATACACCCTGTTAGTGTGAAACAGTAGCGGTTGGTACAACGTTGACTACACTGGGGCATTAAAAAAAATGTTGTGTTATACATTTTAATGTAAAGACGTGCGTTTTACGTATAGAGTTTTAGTGTAAAACGTTTAATTTGTACAATAGTTCATGGTTAAAAGATAAAATTTGAATCTACATTTCTCAGTTCGAGTAGGGCGAAACCCGGGTTGATAGTGACAGAACGTATGGATACGTCAATAATTTGAAAGATGTTGTGTTGAAATTGTGTTGATGTATTTTTCTTTAATAGAATATATACCGTGTAACTTTGCAATTTTTACTACACTGATACGATTTCTGTATACTTAACACAGAGCGTGTCAGTGCATTAATCCCGCGTATGTATCAGTATAGATCCTAGAGCAGTGTATATATGCCGTGATCCTAAATCCTAGAGCCTAATCCACGTGAAATCAGCGGTTATATAAACACAGCGAGTGGTGTTGGGGCAATTCAGTTTACATCAAGTGTTCCGGAATGCTCTTCGTAACTATTTAATTGCCGTGAAACCGGCGATTATTTTGGAATGCAATATTTCTTCGTGTAATAATCTCACCTACGCCATTCGGGCAGATAAATACTAATACAAGAGAACTATCGGTGCTTCGAGTTCGTATGTCATTTAGAAGGCACTTAGTGGTTCAAATAACTTAACATGACCAATAGAAACTACCTTAAAAGTGACATTTGACTCGCTTGAAACGTAAGGTGTTGTTTTGTTGATTTGACTCTACTTATTGACTATGAACGACGAGGGGTCAAAGATATAACATTCTTTCCGTGTTTTTTTAACAATTTACAATTATCGTAAAAATTTCCGTTGGTGTATTTAACATTAAATTTTTTATAAACCAATACTTCTATAATGGATGACGTCCGCCTAAACGTTTTGTGGTTTTGCTATATAGTTTTTCAACAATGTCCACGCCCAACATGGGAGCCAAAACATGGAATTCTTATAGATCAGCGGCGGCAAATACGTGGCACGCAAAACAATTTTCGGCAGAACACCAAAAAGATTTTTTTATTATTTAAAATAAGTATACTGTTATAAAAACTGTTAAAAAAAGGTCTCCCAAATAATGTGAAACAAACATTAGTGTCGCTTTTAGGGTGTGAAAAGCGTTATATTTTAAAAATAAAATAAAAACAATTTGTTTGTACTACTTCCACATGATAAGACCGGTTTCGCTGATCACGAGCATTAACAACTGATGAAACATAAGTGTTGCAATAAGTTAAACATAAACCGAGTATTTATTTCCACAAGAATCTTACAAAAATTTTGTGGAACTAAATAATTTTTTATTTTAACATTATTTTAATGGAGTTCTACCAAGTAAATGCCAATTCGATTAACAAAAAAATAGTGCGTTATTGAATGTTTTTATATATTCAATAAAAAATATAGTTACCAAAGTATTTTTATTTGTTTCTTTTTATATTCAATAAATATGACAAAGAAGTTTATATTACGTGCAACTAAATAGGAAATAAAAATTGGGTCATTTTGGCAAGCTGATCGAGTCCTATTTACCATCACTGTTATAGAGCATATCAACAGTTCTGCTTATTATATAGTCGGTCGTAGAAAGAACGATGGGTCTAGGAAAGTTATGCTCCGTTTTTAGGATAGGGTGAGTGGTAAGGGAATGTTAACATCACAAACCTTTGAACATAAATCCAGAATTTGAATCTGTGAATACCGCCAAAATAACTGTGTTATTACACTTGCGAAAATAAGTGTGTGATATGTTTCGTTTATTTGAGAAGCATCTTCTGACTAATTTGGATTATTGAAATTTTGTACACTTCCATGTATTTTGTCACCAACGACCCGGGTTTCGCCTTTCGGCATCTTCAGGCATTCCAGCACACGAATGGACTCGAACTGACGAATCTCAATAATCCAAATTTGATATGGAAATTCCATCAAGCACCCTCAGTCGATGTCTTAAATTATATCTACTGACTAATTTTATTAGATTTTTTAAACATACATCACAAATAATGAATAGTTCTGAAGTCTTAATTCCCGTAAGTACTTAAAATTAATATCGCTGAAAGCAAGTATTCACCCATAGTAATTATTTTCGAGAGAGGAATTCCAAGGGTATTATAAAATAATAAATTTATTTATGAAGCAAGAGCTAGTCGTAATTTATCGTTGGTTGATTATTAGCAGATTAAAAATTAAATCTACCTTACATATTAAATTTGTTTGTAAACATAATAACTTCGGTATAGTTGCAAAAGGCGTTAAATAAAAAAACTTTGTTTTGATATAATCGACTCTGAAGAAAATCATATGTAATTTAAACCTATACCTAAACAATTCATTATTAAACTAACCACCTTTCGTTAATCATTTACGAATTCGATGTAAGTATTAAGTAGTAATAATTATAGTCACTGTGGACGAAATTACTTAATTTATAAATCGATTTTTTTATTAAATACGTAAAAAAATACATGGAATATGGAAGAGCTTATTTTTCGGACAATACTGTCCTAATATCTATCGTACTGCATTCGTAGCTCTAAACAATCGACTTTCAACCTATCACTTTCTGCCATTATAAGGACTATATCGTCGCTGTTCTGCAAGAAAACACTAAATCAAAAAATTACATATTGAGTTAGTTATACCAAAATGTTCCTAATTTCGAAGTCTACTGTATGCAAGGACAGTTTTGTACAAACAGACTAAATTATAGAATTTCAAACGTATGAAAAAAGTTCAAGTACTTTTTAACTAGTATTTTTCAGTTAGTGTCTGGTTCCAGAAAGACGACGACAGGAGTCGCTGGGTCGCTAAATAAGCTCTTGGCGATTTTTCTATTAAATAAGTTTTTAATGTATGTAAATATGTGCTCTATCGATAGATCTATCAATTTTTCCAGTTGCAAATCTAAAATTTTTTCCTGATCATCACCCGTTCGAAATTCAATTGTTTTCCAAATATAAAATTCTCGACCTTCCTGTTATACTGCCCGTAACAGTTTTTCGTGATTTACTCAAAACCTTCGGGAGCGTGTTAAGCGACTCAGCGACTCAGTAACCCATCCAGTTTTATATAAATATACATATATGCAAAGGTACATACTGTTATATCCACCATAAGGTCCGTATCTTTTATAACACATGGGTGTATATTGGAGAACGAAAAAATGTGAAGAACGTCAATAAATATCACAAAACAGAGACATTTTGTTTGTTTGTAAAGTGAATACTAATAATAAGTGTGCATTCAAATCAATTGTGTATTGTAAAAGATAGTGAAAATAAACATTCCAGACAGCTTTTTTCTCACTGGTCTAATCTAAGCCACTGTTCTTTGAACTGTGGGGTCAACGCTATATTTATTGTCACACACAAAGACTTCTTAACGCACCCGACAACGGAATATGCAATAATAAATAATTGATGAATTATAATTGCATTTAATATTAGTTTTGTTGATTTTTTGGTTAATTACAACTGTGACGTGTAAGATATTGAAGTGAAGAGTAATTGAGGACGTTAAAAGCAAAAACGCCACTGTCCACAAAAAGTGGAAAATGACATACATGCACAAATATTCTCCATATACTTGTGTATGTAAATATACAACTTAACGGATGAATAACAATATCCCTAGAAAACTGTGAATATTAATTTATAAAATCGGTTTAAATGCAAAGTATATACAATGACATTACCATGTTTTATTTGATTTCTCACGATTTGACTTTGATGAAACAGTGGCGTTTTTGCTTTTTACATCCTCAATTCAGAAATTTCCTAGAATAACTTGAACGTCACTTACGGGCCCCCCATATATGACGTCTTATAGAGAGGAGTCTGATATAATGTGATTGATTATTGGTGAATTATGGGTAAAAAAGAATGTTACGATGGGGGGGGAGTTAAAAAATAGCCAAAATCGTGTGACGTCATATACGAACGGCCCCTTATCACATTTTATGAATTATTGAAGGAGCTTCATTATTATAAAGCAAACATAGCAGTCTCTCAATCACAACAATTATAAAATATGCGAAATAGCTATTTCGGTATAACGTCATCGTTAAAGCTAGTAAGAAAATAGCATTATGCCGAAATAGTTATTAGCTTTAACTTATAAATCTTTTTGAACTGAATACTTGCTATTTTTTATCGTATTAAATAAAATCCTTGATAAAACAATATTGTCTGTCCCTTCTTAGTCCAAAAAAGTTATGGCGACGACGTTCCTGTTTACTTTATTATAAAAGAAATCTTCCAAGTAATTGATTTTACAAACAACACCTTCTATGTGTATTTTTTCTTTTATTTAAATAACAGATTTGCGATCACCTTTGTATACAAATTTAAAAATAATATATAAGTTATATCAAGTAACTACAGTTTAGACATATCGATACGCGCAGACAATAAAAAATAGCTGCAATTTTCGTCAAGAAGTGTATTCGAAGAGACAATCCTTTATCTTTAAATAGTTAATAAACGCAAATGTTTATTTTATATTTAATTTGGTTAAATATAAATCTATTGACTCTTGTTTGTCTGCAAATGGGCATCGCCAGATATAATTAATTAATCGGGCAAACTCCATTGCTAATGTTTGTGGACCGCAGATCAAAACAGCGTTGCTGTAATGGTTTATTTTGAATCAGACATCGCTATGATACCGTGAAAACAGAAAGTGACTTCGCGCAGATGACCTAAGCGGCTGTAGGTTGTACCTACTCTAGTAGGGATGGCAAGACCAGTATTACCGCAACCGGGATCCCGGAATTTCAGCTGTTTTTTCGGTTCCATGACCAATCAGAACATGAAAAAAAATACAATTGACGTGTTGCTAAAGGATATTGAATACATATCGACTGTGGAACGGAAAAATGACGCAACCCACATACAAAAAATATTGTGTATAGCCCAAACAAAACGTGTGTTATTTACATTGTGATTATTGAAAAAAAATATTTGTAAAAGACGGAGAGATAATTCTTTTTGCCTTTCTAAAGTCGATATATTGTATATTTATATATAAATATAGTGTATTAGCACGTTTTGTGCGAGTTGTACACAATATTTTTTGATGTGGGTTACGTTCTTTTTCCTTTCCACAGTATATATATTTAAAATGTTTATCTTTGTTTAATTAATGAACAAATAGTTCCATATACTAAACATTGGGAGCGGATATGGTTGTAAAAAATAAACATTGTAATATCGGTATCGATTTATACGTCCGGTTATGCGATCCCAATTTGCCGTAATTTTTTTTTGATCATTGTTATCTTTTTTTAATACCGGTATGGACATTTGCAATGCTGATTTTTAATATTAAATACCGGTATTGATATATTCCAATAGTATTGCAATCCCTGAATTCAAGTGGCTAGTTGAACGATGCTAGCTGTTAGCAGAGGTCGATAGTCCTCGGCTAGAAGGCTGGTGAACGGATTGGAACGGCGTGTAGCGGTTGTATGTGAAAAACGGTTGTCCATATTGCCAGGTGTACAAACAGAAGAAAATAATAACAACGATATGTCGAAACTTCCAGATTTTACTCAGTGAAATCCCGAGGGGGTAAGCGAGTTGAGCAATAACTCAGGGCGCCTAATATATAGAAGCGACAAATTGGATACAATTTAAAATACAAAATATTTATACCACAAATAATTGTGCAGGTTTTCTATTAGAATAATTTTAAAAAAAATAGAGAAATCAATATTTGTATAATATAACTGACGGGATGGGTATCCCGTGGCCTTTCAAAAAAATGATAATGAATAATGAAATATGAATGAGCATGTATTCCTAAAATTTTGATAATGTCTCAGTTTATACTATACTATAGGGGTGACGAACCTTTTCCTGTCAATAGGCCGCATTTAAGAAACACACATTAAAATGTATGTAGATTATTTTGTAAATAGTGGATAACAATAAAATTTATTTATTTTTGTATTTGTTTATTTCAGTCAAAAGCTCGCACTCAAAACCCTAAAAGGCTGCATGAACCCTTAATGTCGCAGGTTCGTCACCCCTGGTCTAGCCTTTAACTTAGTAATATGATACGTTTAATCAATAAGATCTATATAAAATATTTGTAAAACAGTGTCAAAAATATAATTTAAAACATAGCCGTATTTTTCCAAATAAATGACGTTATTTGATATAATTACTGTACATTACACAATAATGATTGTTGACAGTACTGCCATCTGCAGCGGAACTTCTGTAATTAATTTTAATTTGTCATTGTTTTTGACCGTTTATAATGAAACGGCCGTATGGATTTATCGGTTCTTAATGGATGAATCAGATTTTTTAAATGTTTTATTCATGAATTAATCGAAACAAAAATATGTCAGAATGACAAAATTTTGCGGCCATCTCGAATTTTCCATGACCTTCTGGCCCAGAGTCGTTTCGTAAAGACACAACCACTGATTATTATAGAAGTTGTGTTGTTATTTTGACAGAAAGTTTATTTGTAGTTTTTATGTTGGCAACATTGGCGTTTATGCGCGGTGACATAATAATAGTCGAAATTAAATAACCTGTTCCAAAGCGTCGGTCAGTGTGAGCACTAGAAGCGGCGGAAATGTGCATTAATTTGCGTGACACGAGCGACAGCTCGCCATCACTATAAAATGTTATTATTATTTTGGACACAATATCGGATGAGATGTAATTGGAAGCAATAGGAAGTTTCAACTAAAAACAAAAATATTATTAGTTACAACGTAACACTGTGCTTAATAATCAAGTAATTGTTTTGTTATGAGTTTGTTTGTTTTAAAATTGAAAAAGGAATTTTTGTATATTTTATATATCACTGTATTAATTTTTATTGATTATAATGTATTTTACTTCCATTATGTGCAGAAAAATGTAGATTTTTATAAAACAACTTTAGTATGACGTAATCGTGGCAACGATCCAAGTATACATGTATTAATTATGAAAAACGACAATACTATGTTATATTTTAAAAATAAAACACAATTTGTTTGTACGACTTATCTACATATTTTCATAGTGATCAGGACTGGAAGTTCATAATCAACCATCAGTTGATAGTGCTCGTGATGAGCGAAGCCGGAATTGACAGTTAACACTTTAAAAACCTATATTTTAAATCAGCTAATCTCAATGCGTCATGTATCGGAAAACTATTCTAGTAAAAAAGACTTTCAACAAAAACATTCTCAACAGACAAATTGAATAATTAATCTTCCCGAAAATGTGTAAAGCTTGAGAAAAAACATAGGTTATATACTTAAATGATTTTTAGTATTTTTTTAAGCCAAAGCATTTAGAATTAAAACAAATTGCTAATTAAAAGTTGTGAATGACATACATGATAATATCATTTATTTTATTATGATTACATCTTTACCCTAGCGATCAGATTCTTCCAGATTAACTCCCGTCATGGTCGATATCATATTTACGTTTTTTTTTAATTAAACATTTGAGATCTTGAGCATGGGTTTTCGTGATGTCATTTCACCCAGAAATTCAAATATTTATATTCTTAGCAAGTATATTAAAAAATTAGACCAATCCATGCTTGCTTGATAATCTACATAATTTCGATATCCACTCCCGACCCATCCTCGAATTCTATGGTCAATCCAATGCGCGATAATCATCGAGCAATAATGATCGGTTGTAGCTCGCTGCATTGAAATTGTGTTATTTCACGCCATGATTCAAGCCAAAATATTCAAATCATTCTTTTGAAGACGTGCAATCATCGATATTTTGATATGGAATCAATGGCGATGCAAGCCGTCATCTATTCCGACTACAAATTAACTATATGTACGCATTTAGAGTGTTAAACCATCACTGCAATACAAATGAATCGAGTAAATGAAGTAATGCTTACGTGATTATCGTCAGGAATGATTTCATAGCGATTGGCCAATAATAAACATAAAGATTAACTACGACTTACATGCTTTGGTGTATTTTCTGTGCTAGTATATAAGAGAAAAACAACATAATTTAAAAGAAAGGTACCAAACATGGCTTCTTGTTTCACTATTTTGGTTGTATAACAGAATTTTTGTAATTGCAGAGCTAAACGGAATCGGTTTTTGATGGCGTCGTACATGTCTAATCCTTAAACTAAAAGTGATTTAGGATAAATAATTAAACACTATTAGAAGAGTTCGGTGATAAGGGAACAGTCCAGATTATCATCGTTACTTAAGCGGTTAGAGGTAATTTTGCCTGCCTTTTCTTCCATCCGGTGAGATTCCGGCGTCCAGGAAACTCGTATGCAGTGGCGAACTGGCTATAAAAATACTGGATTCCAAGAGTGAATGGGGGCCATCCAAAATGGGAGGATGCCCCTACCCTATATACAAACTACTATGTACTGTATTAATAATTTATTGATAATTACAAATATTTAAATGTTACAAACAGCTAAAACAGACAAAAAGAATAAGTTCGTGATCATGATGAGGTATTAGTTCTTTGTGTATATCGTAATAAAACGTATTTACTTGAATTGATGAAATACCTGAAGTGCTTTATAGTGTATTTTTTTAAACACGTAAAATTAAATAGTCAAAAAGTTATTTGATTTTACTGAGGGCCCATAACATACAGTGCGGCCCACTTGCCATGGGGCAACCTGGCTCGTATGGCCAATCCGCCACTGCCAGTAGGATACAGGAATCCTGAAAGATCGTGCCTCGATACTAGGCACTCTTACTCGAAAATACTCGTGTCAGTTTTTACAATGCACGAAATGAAAAAACAATAAAATTAACACAGTTAAATTCATGGCGAAATTTCGTTGTTCACTTTTTAATTATTAATTCGAAATTATAGCGGTGACCGTGCGAGCTGTTTTTGATTTTGAATATCAAATTGTAATCAATAATTTATTGTTTTTAGGATATTCGTTGTATGTTCGGTCCCCAGACGAGAACTTATTAAAATATATATAATTTGCACACAACCCTGCGTATAGAAAGCAATACAATACAAAGTAAAAATATTTAGCTTGGGTAACTTAAACAGATGAAGTCATCGGACATAATATAAAGTAAAAAAAAACGAAGCACCAATTTTTAAACGTTATTTATGATTATTTATCATATTTTGTGAGATAAGTCTAAGACAGACATGGCGAACGCGAGGCCCACGAGCCACCGGGTTCGCCGGGTATCCACTCGTGGCCTACGGAGCTGGATCATAATTATGAACATATTTTTGAACAAACGACAATAGAAGATTTTATCATGTTTGGTTTCGTATCATATTCCATCTATAGGAATATATCAGACAAAACTGTCGTGTAAATTTCTTGTATATTTTTGTGTTAAGAAACAATCACAGCTTAGGTGATTTTAAAAAACGCGCCGGCCGTTCGCCATTTTGTGTGAGTGGATATTATGACTGATAGTTTTATAAAACGTATTTTGACAGGGAAAAATATTCCGCGTTTTACAAACATACTCTGTTGAAGAAATAGCTTTTAAGTCGGATGAAACACATCACAAGTGCGAACATGGATTACTGATGAAAACTCTTTGAGTGTAGCAACGACCTCCGTGGAAACCAAAATTGACGCTCTTACCTCTGCCAAACAAAGACAGACGTCTCACTAATTATTTTTTTTTCAAATCGTAATTAAATCTAGCAAATATGTTTGATTCTCTTTTTTGTTTTATTTTAAATTTAAAAAAAGATATAAGGTAAATGTACGGGTAGTTGACACTGTACCAGTAGAACCTTTTTCAATAAAAGTGCCCAAAATAAGAAACGTATACACGGGATTGCTCTAAATTGTCGAGTTCAGACAAGTGAAACTATATTTTGTCGGATTGTGGAACTAACACATCACCATATAGGTCATTCGGGTGACGTAGCGGTCATTTAAAAACAACATCCTATGCAATAAATATTTTATTTTGAATTTCTTAAGAGAATTGTTAAAGATATCAGTGATAGAAAGAAGCATATGCCACTTGATTCAACCAAGAGTGGTCTTACAGGAAGCTCTGATTAGGCATGGGTACTTTCAATCTTTTAGATGGTCAACTACTGACACAAAAACATGGTTGTTAAAAATTGAATACATTTTTTTTATAACAGACCTTTTCCTAATTTTTGTCTTATCATATTAATTTTAACATTTGATCCATTATGAATACACTTGCTTTGTCATCGTTCGGTCTAATGCTAAGCGTTATTTTTCTTTTAAACGGTCAACTACGGGTAGGTATACGTTATTCATTGTTTACTTTTTTTAGTGATGACAAAAATTGAAATATCTTTTCAAAAATTTGGTCCAGCTGCTTAAAAGGCTGGCCACGTCTGGTCTAAGACATTGTTGACACTCCGAGTAAAACGAAGAGCGATGAAATCATCTGTAAAAATGTAAAATAGGTAATATTCCAAGCATGTATCTACTAACGGCGGCCAAGGTTTCAGTAATGCACTTGGAAGCTTGAACGTTTGCCAGAATCAATATCACGAGAGAGTACCGATGATGAGATTTAAGAGATAAACGGGCTATTTATTCAAATATCAAATTATACTAACACGTTTGATCATATTAAAAGCTAGAATATTTCAATTTGAATTGCGACAATGTCAGCTTTGTGGTGCGGTGGTCAACGTCGTTGGCTTCAGTCACGCATGTCTCGGGTTCAAATCCCGGACAATCTCGTGTTTGCAGATACATGATTATACGTAGCGAGTTCGATAATGTCTGATGCTTAAAATTAAACATTCTAAAAATGTGACATAGCGAAAGCCATTAACTTACAACTAGTCCTGTCCTAGCCCTATCCTTATATTCCTACTCTCTTTCAAAAAGAGAGGTTGAGATACCTACATTAGGAATCCATGTGCTCCACATTGGGAGCGGACATGGATTCAGCGTTACCTTTCTTTAAAAATCATTTTTAATATAAAATTTAAATTGATAACTTTGTTATTCCGCTGGTTGTGTTTCTTGATGTGAAACGTGTTTTACCTCTTTGAGAAACATATTCAGACTAACTATTTAGTAATATTTTTATTTACAACTAATCAATGATTCTAATACTTTATTTAATAAGAAATTAAGCGGTTTTTTTTCTTTTACTGTGTTAGAAGAGGGGTTTAGAAGCAAACAGTACCTAATAATTACAAAATAAATTAGAAATAAATTTAATAGTGGAGAATCACGGACCTTATTGTTTTAAGTGTTATTCTTTTACCGATAGTAATAAAAATACTTTTACGTTTGGTTTAAATCTGAACCAACTCAATAATCAAGTCATTAAAATGGCGTTATTCGCTATGTATCTTTGGTGGAATGAGGTAATGAAACATGAAAGCGAGTGTATTATTACTTTATTGTTCAGATTCAATCATTTGTTTATTATTCTAATAATATTATATTACAATTATCTAGAATTGTATACTCTTTCGTTAATAATCATTCAATAAATACATATTTCAAGAAACACCTCAAATAAAAGCCATATATATTAATGGATTTGATATTAAATTCGCTTGATTTTCTATTGAAATAGGTCGCGTTGTATAAACACACATTTAAAATTATTTTAAGCGCCGTGGCTTTTTGGATGAACAGTGGCAAATTATGAATATGGCTGAAAAAATCTATTGTTTCGTATAAAATTAAAAAGTTTTTCATTAAATTTTTAAACATTTTTCAGTTCGAGCTGACAATAAATTAACAGTTTGTATCATTTATATATGAAAAAGAATTAAATATTACCTAATAAACGATACATAATATTTATTCACTAACTGTCGATTCGATTTCATCCCTGCATTTGAATACTTGATGATGCCGAAAGGTGAAACCCGGGTCATTATCGACAATTAGTATGGAAGTTTAAAAAATTCATCAAGCACCATACCGAGAATATACTAAGTCACTGAGATAATCGCTTTTGAATCATTTTTTTTCCAAAGTAATCTCTCTCCTAAAAACAAATTGTTTGTTTTTTAAAAAGATTTTTTGTACATTAAAAAGAAAAATCTTTTTACCATTTGATTTGGATTTGGTAACGATGCGTTAGTTATATCATGCTTTTTGCCACAATAAAAAAATAACAATATGACATAATGCTGTTTTATTTCAAAACCAATTCATCCGTTCTACCAGGATGTAGAGCTTTTTAAGCTGCATACATTTTGACAGTTAATATCAGTTTACCCTCGATATTATGTTATAGTCATTAATTTTAGCCACCCTTTTCCTGGATCGAATTAGTATACGATTACAAAAAAAAAAAAAACGCTCAAGCAACGGTCAAACACAAATCAATCGGGGCGTAACAATTCCTTGATCTGTCCTAGACAGCTGCTATGTAGCCGGCCTGTTAAAATAGTGAAGTGTAAAATTTGCGAAAACAGCACAGTGTTAACAACGTAGAAACTTCGTAAATTAAAGCTTTTCGTGAATAATACACATCACATCGCAATTGTTATATCCCTTAGTAAACAGATAATATTAACACTGAAATTTTGAATTGTTTGTTACTTCAAACATGAAACAATATTACACAATAAACCCAATAGTTATTTACTTCCCCATTTAGTTTTATTTGAGAGAAATACCTCATTAAAAATTAATTAAAGTAAGGTCGCTCCTAACATAAAAGTGTTGGAGAAGGAAGACCTCAATTTATTGGGGGCGCCTATAACAGACGAGGCAGTGCTAGTAGAGCTAAATAACAGGTCTGAGACTATTAAAGTGGTAGTCTCAAGACTGAAAGCTTTAAATTCACATTATGGTCTGTTTTTGTTGAAAAACTGTCTATTGGTCCCCAAAATCATGTATACCCTAAGGTCTGCCCCCGTGTGGGAACACCCAACTCTCCTCCGCGCCGTTGATGACATGTTTCGGGTTAGCCTGCAAAAAATAACCAACGTGATTTTGGATGGTCCTGCATGGCTACAGGCGACACTGCCCGTTAGATACGGTGGTCTTGGGATTAGGCGGACAGAAGAATTGTCTCTCCCGGCTTTCTTAGCCTCAATTCACTCTGTCAAGAATCTGATCACGGCCATACTGCCGGATATCGATTGGGAAAACATAGTCAGTGCCGCAAAACAAAATTGGTGCAAAATTACAAATATGCCTGCACCGGACAAGCCATCTATCCAAAAAGAGTGGGATATCCCGATGATGGAAATTAAAAAAAAGAAATTCTTTTATCGCTCAGTGATCCTACGGAGACTGCTCGGTTCATGGCAGCTTCGAGGAATGAGTCGGGGTTGTGGCTAAATGCTCTTCCATCGCCCAGTCTCGGAACGCTTCTGAGCGATGATGCCCTGCGAATTTCGGTTGCTCTACGGCTTGGTTCAGCATTGTGTCACGAGCACAAGTACACCTGTGGGAGGTTGGTGGACCGCATGGGGCGGCACGGATTGAGCTGTCAGAAAAGCGCCGGAAGACACAGTCGGCACTCTGCCATTAACGACCTGATCTGCCGCTCTCTGGTTTCATCGGGGGTCACATCGAGACTGGAACCTCTGGGGGTTTGCCGCCAGGATGGCAGGAGGCCCGACGGCATTACGATGATCCCCTGGAGAGAGGGGCGATGCATGGTCTGGGATGCCACTGTGGTGGACACAATCGCGGCATCTCACGTGAATAAGTCCGCTGAGTCGTCGGGCTCAGCGGCTCTCACGGCTGAAACCTCCAAATGCAGAAAATACGACTGTCTCTCGCCAATTTTCATTTTCTGTCCATTGGGTTTTGAGACGTTCGGTCCCTGGGGACCCTCGGCTTTGAGGACGGTGGCGGAAATTGGTCAAAGGATGACGAACAGGACGGGTGAGTGCCGCTCAGGTGAATATCTTAGACAGCGAATAAGCATAGAAATCCAACGTGGCAATGCTGTCGCCGTTATGGGTACGCTCGAGGTATCCAGGGGGATGCAAGAAATTTTTTTCATTCTGGGCGATTACTAAGCATTAAAAATTACTACAAAAAAAATTTTAATATTATGTTATTTTAGTAAATTGTATTTTTATTGACTAATAAAAAATTGTATATTTAAAAATATATATATTAAAGTACTGCTTTTCGATAGGCATAATTTCTACACTCTGGTATCCAGGCCGTCTGCGACTTATAGACGACGACATTTACGCGAGAGCACTGGCAGAGGCAGGTCGACCCTCGACACTCTTACGATCGGTCAGATTCGATTTTACATGGTGCGATTATCAAAACTCTCACGACCGGTCACGACAGTCGGGGTTGCCAACACCCTTATGATCGGTGACACTTGCCTGTTTTCATGGAGCGATTATCGAGACTTTCGAGATTTTGAAGGTTTACGTTCTTATGCTGTTTTTGGGATATTGGAGCATTCCAACAATTTTATTTAACTGACTTATATTTGCTTCAATTGTCAAGGTTTTGATGGTATTTTTGATGTTATGTCTATCGTGGTAATTATGTACCTATTTTAGCATTTCAATAGTGGTTAATTTGTGAAATTTGCCTTATATTTCAAGATTTTTAAGATTTTGAAGATCCCTCATAATCCCGTATCTACAAACATGATATTTTACAGGAAAGCGTGTCAAAGATTTTGAGCGCATTTGAAAAGTAATGGCTGCACATATATTATTCAAAATTGATACAGTGGACATTGCTATTATTTTTAATCCAGTTTCTTATTTTATATAAAGTTTTGCTGAAAAGTTTATAGCTTTTGAAATATTACAGATACGACATTGTACTTCGGAATTTAGCTAAAGATTTTTCGTATATGTGGTTAGTTACGTGTTTATACTTTACGAAAAAAACGGTGAAGTAGGTACTTTTTCCAATATTGTTTTATATATACCTATAGAACTGACTGCACAAAAATGCAATAACGTATGTGACACTGTCGATTTAATGTCACGAAAAAGTGATGACAGTGCAGTGTTGCACTGCTCGAGCCTATAAATAGTAGTGAAAATTCTGGCAATATCGCAGAACTGTACGAATAAGCAGAATACTTAATATAATTTTAGACATCGACTGAGGGTGCTAGATGGAATTTCAACATCAAATTTGAAATGAAAATTTGAAATTCGTCGAATTGCATCCCGTCGAAGCCCACAATGCTATTATAATTGTAAAATCACTGATAATTCTAATATTAGTTGGAAAGCGGCAATTCGCCACTCTGTTAATGCGTTGTTTACAAAATAAGGATTAAGGCGTTTCTCGAAATTTTAACTCAGGATCAGTGTGGATCCTAGACTTATAATATTTTATCTCGTAAATAATATCTGTCGTATTTGTACTTTCTATATAAACGTTAGAATCCGTTTACTGTCTGTCAATTCGAGTCCATTCGAGCGCTCGAATGCCTGAAGATGCCGAAAGGCGAAACCCGGGTCGTTACACAGTGTTTCACAATGTTTTTTAGGCCTGACTATGCATAGTTTAAAGATCAGTCATGTGCCAATGGTGTGAAATAATTGATGGTTATTTTGTTATGATTAATTGGTGACATCAATGGCAGCGCACACATAAAGGTTGGACCAAATGGTAAGTTAACCAATTGTGCCGATTTAAAAGATTAAAAATGCTGATATTTAAATGTCGTTGCTCTAGTATGGAAAACCTTTGGAAACAATACTTGATATTCTGTAACGATTGTGTTTTACTTATGTTTGCACATATTTTATTGACAATATAAACCACCACATCCTTTCTACATTATCTATAACTATAGTATAAGGAAAACTAACTATATTTATGTGTAACGTACATACGTTGTACTATTGTACTATGTAACATCGTAGTATTGTAAATAAATGTAGGTTAACAAATGACCAATGATCTATTTTTTTATATTTTCGACGTATTCGGCGGTAGCTTTATGGAAATTCATTCTTAATATAAAATTCAAGTTGAAGACTTTGTTATTCCACTGTGTTACTAAATGTGACACGCGTTTCACCTCTTTAAGAAGCATCTATATCGCATGGTTATTTGCTTCTAAGATAAACTTTTTTTCCATGTCCGCTGCCATTGTGGAGCATATGGTCTCCTAATGGAGTTATCTAACAGATTTTTTTTAAGAACTGCTTGTTACTCAGTTGCTCAACCTCTCTTTTTTTCTAAGAGAGTTGGGATAGAAAGATAGGGCTAGGACAGTGCTAGCGGTTAGCTAATCGCTCTCGCTACACCCTTTGAGGATCGGATCGGTTGGAGGGAGTTTTAGACATCACAAACACTCAGACTACGAACAGAAATCCATAAATCGATTGAAAGATCAATTTATGAAAACCGTCCGCACCGGGAATTGAACCCGAGACATCCGTAACCGTAGCCAACGATGTTACCAACTGCCCCACGGACGCCGACAAGATAAAGACTAAGATAAAGAATGATTTTAATTCGTAACTTAAAAATGAAGGGCGGGGTGGGATTATTTTCTTCTAGTGGACATGGGGAGGAGGAAAGGCACTAACGATAATAGTATTACAAAATTAATTACCAGTATTTGAAGGTGAAAATTCCAAGGGACATAAATTCAATATTGGTAAGCCAACTGTCCAATTTGAAATTTTATTTGTAAATAATTGATTACTGTTAATAGTTTTATTAATTTCTAAACATTAATTGTATTATTTACTCGATGGAGTTACTGCTATATTATTATTTGCAAACTCTGAAAAATTATTACTATCGAGAGATTTTATAGTAATGTTCTTTAATTCTAATATGAAAATTTCTACCTATCTGTCCTACATAGGAAGCTTAACAGTCTTCACAAAAGTGGTGGTATTTACCACACTGCGACAATGGTTCTATTTGATCTTTATTATTCAATAACATTTTACTTCAATTATTAACGGTATAAAAAGCTGTTTTTGAGCTATCAAAAAGCTAGTGTCAAAAATAGACGATTTTACGCCAGTTATTAGTACTCACTATCATTTGTTTGTTCTTTGCCAGAGTAAAGGTTATCTATAGTTAATTTATTTACCTGATTAAGCACCAATATGCTACTAAATCGGGGCTGATGATCTGTTCATATAACTCATTGCAAAGTTTTGTAAATTGATGTTTTTATTTACTTCTATGAGGCAAAAATGGTTTCAAAATTAATGAGAATTTATGAACGTACATTTTCAATACTCAGCAAATAAACGCCTAATTGTGTATTAACCTCTTTATTCAGATGGAATAAGGAACGAATAGAGGGATAAGGAGAGGACTAGTAGCTGTTCGCTTTTCTTACACCCTGCTTGGATTTGATAAGGGATGAGTGGGGAGGAATGAAAACGTTACAGACATCTATGAAATCGATAGAAAACGCATTTAAGTTTCCCCAAACCAAGGTCCCAAACCCGAGTGGACAAAAGTAACAGACAAATTTACGAAAAATGTGTTTATACCTCAAACACGTTCAAAAGATGTTATTCTATTAGTTCAATAATGGTGCGCCTCCATATATACTACTAATTTCTTTAAAAAACTGTTTTTATATGCACATATTTAACGATATTTTTCAGAATAAGTGTGAGGTGTCCGGACAGACTTTACTACCAAACTAATGTTTAAGTTCTTCAGTTGATTGACAAACAGTTATCAATGATTGTTATTTGATCCTAAGAACATTTTACAACACCTTGATTTTCTCAAAACTTCAAAACTGGAGTTACACCATTACTATTCTAAGTGACACAAATATATATCACTATTTAACAATTTTATTGCCATAGCCGATTTGTAACGCAAATCGGCGTTTCGTTCTACTCTACTATGAATGACGTCTGCCCTGTTTTTATCCATGCGCATATATAGAGCGACTATTTTCATTATTACAATTCTTTTCATTCCCTGTTATTATATATTATATTTACTTTTTTAAAAATATGAAATTTGTAACAATTGATGCAACCATTTTTCGTTATACAATGTTAATAGTCCCGTCAGGATCCTTCGTGTTTAAAATAGGGAACAGAAATGTGTTTAAAAAGATATCCGCTATGTCGTTACTCCAGTGTCTGTTACCAATAACGAATGGTTAACACTTGGGCCACCAAAATTCCTCAACTCTTAGTATTTCATTCCGAGACCAGTCAATAAAATGATACATCGAGGAAGACATCACAATAGCAACACTAATTATCGAGATGTTGGTTAATTGTTTTTAAATATTTTTTTTTAGATTCAGTAAGAATACTTAAAGTCACTCTTGTACATTCATTTGTCAAGACATGAGTCTTATAAAACAATCACCGGAAAAGCCAAGCCATAAAAAAAGTGCGGTAGATAATGAATGGTTCACTATCTGAAAGTGGCACACTGAATTCTTCAAATTGTTTAAAATACAAATGTAATTAATATATATTAGTGTTGTCAATGAATAATTAAATCTTCTATTATAGTATAACGCATTGAGCGAATTTTGTGCATGCTTTGTATGCTACATAAAAGTTATTCCGTCTATTATTATTGAAGCGTTTAGCGGCTAGTTTCTGGTCATTACTTATTTTCAAAATAAAAAAGAAATTGAAGACTTTGTAAGCGCGGTTTTGTTTGTTGATAATTTTACTACACTAGACTCTGTCATATTTGACAAATCTGTCGCAGCTTCTGTCCGGACCCTTACTACATTTTCACGAGCGCGGTGCAAGACATCGAGAGAGCCTACGGCTTCAGGTTCTTGTGGGTACACATCACGGGAGATGGCAATCCGCGAAAAGAGCTGGAGCAAACTTCAACTCAATGCGGAAAGTCTAGCACTGACGGTTGTACTTGGTCAGAACCAAGTATCACCTGATGGTGCTGTTTTACGGTCATGGGATCTCACTAAAGCACAGGGAAACCGTAAACTGTGCTTCAAAAACAGATGCTCGCGGCGAATACCAGGGGTACGGTGGATTGACTTACCAGCCCCTTATTACCTGCCTTAGACATGCGTTGCGGATGCCCCAGGGGAGCCTGAATCCTGCCTGTGTCTTCTACCAACCGAACGGATTCCGTCGCCCTGGAAGGCCGCTCATGACCATCCATAGGATGTACTCGACGGAGCTACGGGACGCTGGGATGACCTGGGAAGAACCAAGAAGACTGGCGGGAGGCGGAAAATCTTGGAGAAACCGTGTGATATATGGCCATCCGAATAGGGAGCGGAAATGGTTAAAAATGTAGACTGAGTCGAAAATTATCTACTTACGAAAATTACTACGAATTTAATTACTTTTTGTACCTTACCAATATTTCACAATTGAAAATATGTGGAGCTTACAACGTGGGACTCGGTTTCCCTATCAAGGATTGTTCGTAATATTATTTTAAACTTGAAGGGTTAACTTTAATTTGCGAGAGTGACCCCAGGGCGACCGCACGGACCTTTTGCCCGAAGGTGGCGTGCGAAAGAATAGTAAGCAGTAAGCGCTTTTTTAAATGTAATTTTAACTTTTATTATATGTAGCCACAATACAATATTTTTATATTTTAATTAGTATTTATAACCCGACTTCAAGATTGCTTCATTTAGACGTCAGCGTTATTTTGGCGATAAGTTGAAATTTGAAAATATCACAGTGGACCGTACCTCATGTAACACCGACAAAATATAGTCAATCAATTAATAATAATGTTAAATGTGAAAAATATATCAGTTGACCTTTAAATGCCAGCTACAATGACATGTGTAAATTTCACGTCGCTACTGTACACCGTTTGGGAGGCGTTCTTATGACAAACAGATAGATTTATACATGTATTTTCTGCTATATAGTACAGATTCAAATTCAGAATTCTTTTTTACTTTCTTAACCGGAGATTTAGCTTCACCAATTATGTTCTATGGAAAGTATCCGACGTTCTTCCAGTACTTAGATCCCACGGAAAATATAGGAAGCATAGAAGGAATCTACCTAGAGATTTCCCAGACCGGTCTTCATTCAAACCTCATTATTTGAATTGAACTATACGTCTGTCAACATTCAGTGGGTGGGTGGGGAGGCGGTTGTAGTCATAAACTGTGATAAAGTATATTCTTATCAGATAAATTATTATTTGAAATGAATTTTACTCGTTTATTATTGTTTGAAATTTAATCTGTATAAAAATGTAATGCGACAGTTAAAAAATTAGTAAGTCCGCATGTGTTGAGGTTGAGGGGGTCACGCATAATTACTTACTTATAATTAACGTCACATTTATAAATAAACAATATGCTCCTTTTCTCTGCAAATCACCCGTTATACATAATCATTATGATTACAGTAGTTGTTGAAAATTGACAATAAATGATAAACAAAATACACAATTAATGAGTGGTTCCCAAACTGTTTCAACTTTATAATATTTTTAGCCGAATAAATACACGTAACAAAAAATATTCAAATTGAAAATATCTTCATAGTCAGCATTCGATTAAAAGAAAGCAAACGAGTTTTTCTGTATTGATATGAATATTTTATTAATATTGTAGCTTGCAGCTTCTCCTACTATGATTACTTTTGTATTGGTAACAAGTGTCTGTAATTTTTTTACTTTAGTGACTGTCTAATCTGAAGATGCTTTTTAAAGAGGCGCAACACGTGTCACACGTAGTAACGTTGACAGTACGATAATTATTAGAAATTTTCAACTTTTTACCAGGGTTAAAAAACCGGCCGGAAACTTTTAAAACACATTAATACCTATTGGATTTTTCCATGTCTTAGCTATTTCAAAGTAAAAGGGATTTATAATATATGTTGCTCTATGTGGGACAGTTCTAATGTTTAAAAATTTTAAATTATATTTTTTTTTGTTGAAAATTTTAAGACATCGACTGAGAGTGCTCGATGGAATTTCAATATCAAATTTGGATTATTGAGATTTTGTACACGTCCATGTATTTTGTCACTAACGACCCGGGTTTCGCCTTTCGGCATTTTCAGGCATTCGTGCGCTCGAATGGCTGAAGATGCCGAAAGGCGAAACCCGGGTCGTTAGTGACAAAATACATGGAAGTGTACAAAATCTTAACAATCCAAATTTGAAAATATGGTAATAAATAAAAAAACGCTTGGAAGTTTTCACATAAATGAGGAAAAATTATCTAGCACTCATTAAAATGATTAAAATGAATTTCCACAGCTTCCGTTGAATACATAGAAAACGGTAAAACATTATTGTTAAACTCTGTTCTGTACTATGTTCATGTCAACAGAAATAAATGTGTTACAAACTGTAATCAGAAATAGTTTGAAAACAAGGCGCATTAACATTGGCCAGATGCAAAATTTGCAGTTTTCGTTGTGGCAAGCTTATCAAATATATAAATAAAGTATACAAACGGCGCTGCATTGTTAAAGCCAGACGTGGGCAACCTTTCCATGTTCTGCGGCCAAATTATCATCCTGTGTTCAATTATTTATATACTTCTGAAACGAGCTCTCATGGCGTGGTCGCTCGAGGATAACTGGATCCCACCTACCAGACAATCCTCATGAAAAAACCAATTCCGTGTCCCGTTTCTTTTAATAATCGATACAGTTGATTAGTTTACATTACTTACAGTTACAAGTTAAAACACATTATACATAAAAAAATCAAAACGGAAACGTCGCATTTTTCAAACAAATAGACCACCCGTCCGAATGGGTTGAGAGAATAATCGGGATATTTACAATACGATTGGTGCGGAATTACTGCCAAGATTCAAAATTTCGACATTGTTGTAATTGACTCATCTAGATTTCAACGACCTTTTTGCCCGGGGCGACAAAAATATTTCAAACGGTCACTTTAAATGATTTTACTATAACTATGCAGGTTTACATAAATGAAGCGAAATGATATTTGTTTGCCAAAGCAATTAAAAAAAATGAATTGATGTAATAAAGGTGCCTTAATGCACGGTTTTGGGCACGCTGCAAAACTGGGGTTTGTCACTTCTTACTGCTACACACGTAACATTTTCGAGGTTTTTGTAAGTTTTTCTTTTCAAAACGTTATGTTTCATCCTCTAAAAATGCCATACAAAAAACAAATGTCTTGCAAAAGCACAATATTTGTACTTCCGCCCAATAAAGTTTAAATGCTTCAAAGCAATGATGTTCAATTTTTGCGCTAAGTACTCCTGAACCTCAATTAGGCATGTATGTAAGGTTTCTGGGTATTTCGATATTTTGTGCCAAGCAAGAAAACACGAAACGTTCACTACTACAAGTCATCCATAATTGAAAACCATAGAGAATCATGACTGCAGCTCCCACGGAATTATATTGTGCGCTTGTAAAAATCTTACTGCAGTTTTTTCATCGTGCAACTCCGAATATATTTTTTAAGTTAAACATTCTTAAAGCTAAAAATATCGCTTAACTGAAGGTTTGGACGTGTTGTTTGAGTATGCATGAATACGTGCAGGTATGAATGTTTCGTTTCTATTTTCAAATCGGTCGAGTAACGCTCTGTATGGATGATGAGGTCCAGCAATCATCTTTTCCTGTTTTACTGTCTGGCGCAAAACAACGAGTTCTGGTTTCAGTTACATTATCTACATCAGAATCCATCGGACCAGTAAAAATAGCAAATATAGTATTTTCTTACGTCGGAAAAACTTGTATTAAATTGCTATATTATTGAATTCGATTTATCTCTATACGAGTTATAATTATGTAATTCGACTAACTTCGCTGAGATGATTCAGGCAAGGACCAAAAGTGGCCGGATCCGGTCCGCGCGTCGGGGGTGTCCCGTATATGGCTTAAGCCTACGCAGAGAAACATTTTAATCGGAGATATAAAACAATGTAACAAAATACAATAGGCAGGCCGCAAGTTGCCGCAACAATGGATGGAAAAATCCTATTCACAAAGCGAAAAGAAAGTGCCACATAATTTATGTATCTACCTACATTCCTATATTCATTTAAAAACGCTTAATTTTAAATGTACACTTCCATTAACAAATTTAATATCTTTTGACATTAACCCTTGGTTTAATTTAGGGATGTGGCCTTGTGAGTTTTAGTTATAATTAATTACGGCACTCTTTGGCGGAGTACGTCTCTTTTTTTATGTATCACAGCTATGCCATCGAATATATCAAGTAGTTACATTTGGTATATATAAAATGACGAATGGAGATAAATTGCATAGAGCAAATTCTTTAGATAAGTTCGTGCTGGGGACTAATCAATACGGATGGCAACACAGATAGCCTGGCAATACACAGATAGCATAGACATGCGGCAGAATGCGCAGTACCATACGGACGAACAGACGTAAATACTCTGTCTTAATTATTCCAAATTAGGAACACGAATCTTGAATTCGTATGGGTACATAGATATGGATGCTCATGCTTGAGGCTTGCTTCTAGACTAGGGTTACCAGATTTCCCAAATCACAGATCGGGAATTTCAGTATTTCGAACGATAAAAAAAAAGATGTTAAGCAATTAAGGAAGACATTAAGAAAAAACGGATCATTTTAATTAAATTATTGCTAAACTTCCACACACAATGTTTCACGTACTATCAGCTGTCTACAAAAATTAAGCGAGCGTCTCTTACTATATGCGTATATTTTTTTATATATATTCACAAAAGTCGGGATTTTCAGATGTGATGCGGGACTCGGGATTTGTCTGTTGAACTCGGGACAGTCCCGCTGAACAGGGACGTCTGGACACCCAGTTCTAGACCAACAAGCAGACGTGGAGCCATAAAGCAGGATGCAGAACACATCATATGGTAGTGTCGTTTAAGGCGTGAAAAGAGGTACCCGAGTCGGTCCTACCTTCTATTGGGCCGATCGGCCACGCCATGGTGGCAAATAACCAGGCCTTTAAAAAAATTCGGAGTCACACAGAGAACCAGTAGGCCTCAATTCATAGAAGCGTTTCGTTTATCCAGAGGGGTTGGTTGTCTGCACACTTTAGGACACGCAACCGAGTCTTAGGCAGTTACTCCAAAGACACTCCCAGTTAAGAGGAAAAAACAGTAGATACGTTTAACGTTTGCTAAGATACTACGTTATCAATTTAACGGGTGGAAAATCAGTGGCGGGTGGAGGAGGGCAAATAAGTCGTATATTCAAAAGTATTTTTTAATTTCTAACAATGTGAAATAATTTAGACTAGTCTCCCTCAGTAAAACAAAAACTCTCAACCATGCTGTGATGACATTTACATATTGTATTGTACTTGACTAATCGGGATAGATCTAATATTTTCAGCTAGCTACGTTCATTCGTAACCAAACTATGCACCCAGGAAGATAAATTCTAAATCCAAATTCCGTTTGGTAAAACCAGCTTTTATATAAACATACTTTCACATAATAAAATCCGACGGCGCTTTGGTCATTTGAAGTAACATTCAAAATTTAAATTGTTCAGAAGAGAGTACAAGCTGTTTCTATCGAAAACATTATATGGTGAGTTGCGTTATGAATTTTTGAAATGCACTCCTGTAAATACGCATGTTTGCAGATACGGCATTATACGTTAGGAATGTCTATATAATAGTGGCCTACATCAAGTGGCCGGGAAAGAATTTTTAAACGTAAAATCAATGTAAAATTATGTTTCCCTTGGAAATGGTCAATTTATTTTTCAAATTTACATCGTTGGGCCAAGACCCGCTATGTCGTCGTTAAGATGATATCCAATCATTAACTCATTTACGTTTTTTTAGGGTTACATCAACCGAGAGGTTAGCGACGTCCTCTTCAGTTGCAGTATCCACGGGTTCGAATCCCAGTACAAACACGTTCGATGTATGGATTTGTGTTCGAAGACATGGATGTATGTGATATCTAAATATTCCCTGCCGTCACTGCGATCCTTAAAAACGAGAGCAATTAGCTAACTAATTAAAACATTAATGTAACAACTAAACAACCAGCAATGATTCTCGAGTGCCATTTGAGTTTTGTAGATGAGGTGGAAAATGTTTAACCTTCCCGAATCAAATATTTTCTATTTTGCTGAATTATAAATAGAACATAGCAATTTCAAATACATTTCATTGTTTCGGTATCATTCTATTGCAGGACAAGACTGACATCCAAACTAATCCTAGTTTTCGTGCAAAATGGGTAGGGTACTGAAATTATGGTATATTCCTCCATAGTTAAACTAAAACCGATTGATTCGGACATTGTCTCTTGCTGGAACTGCTGCCAGCGTCATCCGTTGAAGCGATCATCATTATTGGCAATTAATTTCAATAACCGATTCGACCGTAACTACAGAAATCCGTACATAACTACACGTTTGGATTTGCTATTCAAATGTATCATTTTGTCGCGGAAGCTGTGTTTAAATTGTTTATGTCTGTTAAATGTCAAATTGCTTTTTTTCTTCGTATCAAATGTAGCAGCCGATGTGTATTCGCAAAATTACAATTAAAACATTTTTTTTAAATTAAACACAATTTGTTTAGTACTACTTCCATATTTGTATCAACTGATCGCGAGCACTATCAGTCGTTTAGTTGATTGGCCCTGATCATTATAAAAGTGTGGAAGTAGTACAGAAAAAAATGTGTTTCATTTTAAAAATGCAATGCCTTTCCACCAAGAGTTGATAATTTGTTACCTTACTTTGAAAAGGTTCTAACTGACATTTTGGCCTAAAATGACCTTTTGATTGGAAAATGTTGTATTAGCCACATTCTACCATATGCGATGATTTCTGAGTCATATATTGTTCAATGAGAGAAATAGCAGTATTTCGTAGTTTTATCCGCAGATTTTTTTTCATAAATTTGTTTTATACGGTTCTATGAATCGATATAACTAATTATTGTAATCTCACAGAGAAAACATACACATCACAGTCTTTTTGAAAAGGTTTTAACGTCATGTTGAAGACTCTTCGCTCGATGGTTGGTGTGTTTTTTATTTTACCCTTTGCTTCTATTGTTCTATCGATGTGGTCATTGACGAACATTAACTGAATTCGTGCAAGCATTCAAAGTATATATGTGTTATTATTCTGTTGTATTAAAATAGTTTTGTTGGCTTGTAGGGTTCAGTAAGTCATGATAATATATAATATTAATAAATATCTCAAAAATCAGAACACGTTGTCTGATAAAATTGAAATATCCGATAAAACCCTTTTAAGCAAACTGTTGTTGTCAGTTCTAATTAAAGCTTTAGATACTAATTATTTTCTAATTTAAGGGCTTCAGTTGAAGTTAATTATATGAAAAACATGTAAAATATTAATATATATAAATATATGCCAACTCACTAATTAAAAATACATTTTTATACTTCGAAATACAAAATATGATCAGTACAAACTTCAAACGCTCGTACCTCAAAACATGGTCAAGTGCAGTTATAAGGTTTTCAAAATAAAGTAACGAGTTATCACATTCCATTGGACCGATCGGCTACGCTGACTTGGTGGCGAATAAGGCAAATTACGAGGCCTTTATAAACTTCGCGGCTTCATACGGAGAGCGAGTAGACCTCAACTCATAGAAGCTCTTTATTTAATTGAAGGGATTGATTTTCTGCACACTTAAGTGCACGCCACTAAGTCTTCGGCAGTTGCTCCAAAGACACTAAATTTAAGGGGGAAAATCTGTAGATACGCTTAACGTTTGTTACGCAACTGGATACTGTCGTAGAGAATTAATGGATTGGAAAGCAGTGCTGGGTGGAGGACGGCAACGTAGTCATCACACTAATAGTGAGCATGAGCACTTCTTTCAACATTCATCGTTTTCCCACATCCATCGTGTTTTTGAGATGCCATTAAAGGGCCCTTTTTATTTTAATTTTACATGAAATTCTAGTAATATTGCTACAATTTTTCTGTTGAATAATCGACGCGATATTTTTTCAATTAAATCATTTATTAGAACAAATTCGACATAAGTAATGAGATTTCTGTGAATTTCAAAGATTACAAATAGTCATATATAATAAATACATCTACGCTGAAAATCTCAAATAAATTTGAGACGCTTTTTTTTATCTGTGCCCTCACATTATAATGCGCCTGGGTAGTGCTAAGTCCACCACTGACGTGTCAGTATTGTAATGTATATTTATTTTTTTAATTTTTTATTGATTATTTTTCTTCATAGTTAAAATATTATACTTTAACACAAATCAATTATAAAATATTGTATAAGTTTTACTGCTGAAGTTGAAATCACAGTTTCTCAAGTAATTAAATTAATTATTTGTGATAAAAGTTGACACACTTACAACGTAATTCGGATTTTTAATGATATCATTGAGCATAGTTCAAAAAATAATTAAGGAATATTCAAACTGAAAACGTGACAATAAAGCTTAAAGATTGCAGATGTAAATTTTATAGCAGTATATAAAAAGATGTATCAAAATGTAAAGTTCCCTAAAGAAAACTTCTTTATGGTCGTTGTAAATGGACAGCAAAACAATAACTATTTTAGAATTAAGTCAGAGGCAGGATAATAAGAATTCTTTAAACGATGAAAAATTGGAATAACGGAGCTTACTGCGTCGTGAACAGGTGAACCAGAGAGAGCTGAACAAATTAGAAACAATTTAACAAGGAAATAAATTACTAACTTTCATAACTTTTGACAGCTTTCTCCTACCCTTAAATCTCTGCTTTACTTTCGAAAAGTTACGTTTGATGCTTAAATAATAATACGGCATATAAAGCGTTCTTATTGTTTGTTGTAGAAACTCTGGTATCACGAAAGGTTAAATTTATTTTCGTAATGAAATCCTATAAAAATCTTAATTACCGTCAGTCAATTTAAAATTGATGTTTTATTCGCATTGGCCTATGCATTGTATCAAAAATTTTGCATTATAATCAAGTAAATATCTATTTCCGTCGGCGTCCGTAGCGCAGTTGGTTTCGTCGCTGGCTACGGTTACGGATGTCTCGGGTTCGATTCCCGGTGCGGACGGTTTTCATAGATTGATCTTTCAATCGATTTATGGATTTCTGTTCGTAGTCTGAGTCCTCCCTCCCACCAATCCCATCCTCACGGGGCGTAACGAGAGCGATTAGCTAACCACTAGTCCTGTCATAGCCCTATCCTTCTATCCCTACTCTCTTCGAAAAAGAAAAAGAGAGGTTGAGCAACTGAGTGACAAGCAGTTCTCGTAGAACAAATTCTGTCAAGATACCTCCATTAGGAGACCATATGCTCCACATTGGGAGCGGACATGGAAAAAAAAAAAAAAAAAAAAATATCTATTTATATATATCGAGGGATTTCCGACAGAGTGCATTAAGTCAATTTTCAATGGTTTTTCTGTTTTGAATGTCAAAATGTATGCAATTTAACGCTCTAGGTAATGGCAGGACGTATGAAGTCATAGCGTAAAATAACTTTAAAATAGACAGTATTAACGAAGATGTTTTGGCCAATTGATGTAACCCTCAAAAAATACGAACATGAGTTAACGATTGGATCTCAGTTTAAAGACGACAGAGCAGGTCTCGGACAAATGACACTTTTTCTCAGGGAAGCATCATTTTAAATTTGTTTTAGATTTAAAAATTCTGACCCTTCGTATAATCCAGTATCTGCAAACATGAGAATTTACATGAGTGTATTTTAAAGATTCATTACGCAACTCACCATAAATATAATGTTTTCGATAAAAACATCAATTCGAAAAAACACCGTCGTTAAATCATATTTTTGTATAATACGCTTTGTCAAAAACAAACCAATAGTGGTGACCGCCATGATAAAAAAAAATGGTTGCCAGTTACTGGTGAATACTTTAATAACGTTTGAAAATTTAATGATGGAGATGCACTTTTGGTTTCGTATGGAGGCCCTTGTCTCTAGTCTGTTCTCCCAACTTCCTAGTTTCTAGCGTCGTGAAAGGCCGGTGATAACCATAAAACGATGTACTTGGCGGAACTTAGTGTCACGCGCATGAAGACTGGCGAGCATGGTGTTATATGCTCTCAACGGAAGTGGATAAAGCCCCTTTAGAATTCAAAAAAATATAGAGTAAAACCTCGGTATGACGGACTTATGCGGGCGAAATATCCATTATACAGACAAAATATAGTAAGATAATGTGTATTTTTTATTATTTTTGAGAAAGTGAAAATAGACAAAATACATTGATATGCCCAATGAAGGTTTTTAAATGTTTTTTAAAAAAGTACTAGATTTAAATAAATAATTAGAGCTTCATCAGGATTTATCCTTATATTTAATCCTAGAACATAGTACAAAACTAACTTCAATGCTGAAATAATCAACAAAAAACTATGAATCAATAATCTATTTCTAAGAAAATTCATCTCGTTTTATGAATGATTGATTCTTATAATAATCGAGTCAGTCAGTCGACCGCGTATTATGATTCGTGATTCATCAGAATGCACTTCAGAAAAATGCACAGAAGGAAATTAATGAGCCGAAGCACATTCACCACGCCCTACCAAGCAGCGGACCGCGATCACACCATTATCATGAACAATAATATCAAAATTAATATTTAAATGCTACAACATATTCGATTCGGCTCTGACAGACAACAATTCTATAATAGCGATTGATGTTGAAAGAATTTGTAAATCAAGGAGCAAAGAACATCTACAGAACACAGGATATTCACAATACATATATTGTAAAATACTGTATAACCTCGATCTATTTCTCGCATTCATCGTTTTTTTATATAGCCCGGCTTAACACCGTTAAGAACATTGTTAAATAATTCCACATTCATTGTTTCGCGATCTATCGTTTTTATCGGTTAAATGATATGGCACCGTGAATTATTCTGACATGCAACTAAAATGACCCCTACGAAGAAAGTTATGACTCTAGCTTTTTTAAACCATATCCGCTCCCTATTCGGAGCATATGGCCAACACGCGGTTCCTCCAAGCTTCTCTGTCCCCCGCCAGTCTCCTCGCTTCTTCCCAGCGTCCCGTAGCTCTGCCGAATACAATCTATGGATGGTCATCAGCGGCCTTCCGGGGTGACGGAATCCATCTAGCTCTAGCTGAGATCGAAAATAATTGTTCAAGACTTTCCCGCATTTACCGTTTTTTTCCTGTGGAAAATGAAGAATTGGGGTTGAATTATGCTGCGAAACGTGATCAAATCAATTCTTGCAATTTTCGAGCATTTTTCACCTAGCCATTTTGCTAGAGGTACTTTTACTGAAATAAATAACCAAGTCAAGTTAATAACCAAAATATTTCACTAAATCAAAATTTACCCAATGACGAAATAACTTCCTTAAAATAAATGTAAGTATTGTTTGAGTGGTATGTACAATGAAATATTTATTAGTACGACTATAATAGTGTGATGTTACGAAAATAGTGTTTAATAGAACTGGAAAAAAATAAGATTATCCACTTATTTACCACTGGCACAAAATGGAACAACGAAACAGCGTAGTACCTACATACAGCTCACTCTATCAAATGGCATTTTAAAGACGCTTCTAAGACAAGTACCTACCTATATACACGTTCCTGCTCGTAACCTATCAGCTATGTGCTTCAAAGAAAACAATGTTATCAGGTATCAGGTTGAAGACATAATTGTAGGATGTTACTATAATATGAGAATCTACAACGATTTCAATTTATTTGTTACAAGTATCAATGAAAAAAAACCAAATTCCCATTGTTATTTTTAGACCACAAAACACTCGCTTATTTGATCGTGAAAACACGGCGTAAAAAACGCCAACTGCTATTCCTATGTTAATCTCATCCATCTTTCTTTGCCCTATCCGAAGAGATGATTCGGTAGAAGTTCATATCGACGGTGTTTTGGCCAATTGATGTAACACTCAAAAAATAATAAGACGACAAAGCAGATCATCGTTCAAATGTTTTAAATTAGAAAAATAAATTTACCACTTTTTGGAAGGGAAACATCATTTTGCATTGGTTTTAGGTTTCAAAATTCTAACTAGGCCACTTGATGTAAATCACTACTATATCGAAACTCCCTACGTATAATCTAGTATCTGCAAACATGAGAATTTAGAAGAGTGCATTTCAAAGATTCATCACGCAACTCATCATATTATGTTTTCGATAAAAAACAGTTTCTACTCGCTCCTGAACCATTTCAATTTTGAGGGTCACATCAATTGGACAAAATACCGTCGATATTATCATAGATATAAATATATTTTATAGATAATCCTAGAATTTTATTAAAATCTATTAAGCCTGCCCAAAATCTTGTTTCCTAACTATTTCAGAATTATGTATTTTGAGTTGTTACACTATGTAACTGAGGTATCGATATAAAATTTGGATTATTGAGATTTTGTACACTTCCATGTATTTTGTCACTAACGACCCGGGTTTCGCCTTTCGGCATCTTCAGGCATTCGAGCACACGAATGGACTCGAACTGAGTTCGAGTCCATTCGCCGAAAGATGCCGAAAGGCGAAACCCGGGTCGTTAGTGACAAAATACATGGAAGTGTACAAAATCTCAATAATCCAAATTTAATATTGAAATTCCATCAAGCACCCTCAGTCGATGTCTTAAATTGTATCGATATAATGTTATGACGTCTTCTATATTGTCAATGGACGTCAATACTTAGTTAGTAAGAGCATTTTCTCATATTGAAGTTCCGCAGGGTAGTAAAAAAGTTTATGGTCGGCCGCTTTTACATGTTGTATCGATATGCTGCATGAAAAAAAACAATATAAAGTTCTTTTTAAACGCCGAAAAGTTATGAGACCAGGTTAATTCTATGGACCGTTCCAAAGGTAAGGGTGTTTTTATTATCAGTATAAATGGATGAATCGCCTTGAGCGTAGGGGAAAAGGAAATATTCGCCATATTCAATAGTTTCTTCTTACCCGCACTAAAGTATAATCGATAATAATAATATATACGTCGTTGTTCTGGAAGAAAAAACTAAATCGAAAAAATGGCATATTGAGTTAGTTCTACCAAAATATTCCGTGTTTCAAACTACCGTATGAAATAACACACTTATTTTTATAAATTATACTTTTACTTAAAAAACAACTTTGTGCAAACAAACAAAATAAAAAACGTATAGCATTTCAAACATTTGACAAACTTCAAAGTCCAATTACTCAAAACGAGAATTTTTCAGTAAGTGTCTTCTTCCAGAACAACGAAGATATGGCGTAAGACCATCATTGAAGCTCAAACGTTTGTACAATGGACTTCATATTGTTTGAATTAAGTTTAGTGTCTACAGCTCGGTCTAATGTATCGAATGGTCGTGATATAATGCTATTTGAAACCTCACTTTTAAGGTGTTAACTGTCAGTTCTTGGTGGAAAGACATTAAATTTTAACACAATTCATTTGAACTACTTCCACATGTCTATAATGATCAGGACCGGTCTCGCTCATCACGAGCATTATCAACTGATGATTTTTAAAATATTTGAAACATACTTTAGACCAGGAGTCTCCAGACTACAGCCCGCGAGCACCATCAGTCCGGCCCATAATAGCTTCTTCACACAGATAAGTAGTGTCGAAAGCGGAAAAAAGGCAACGAGCAAATTTATGTAACTGATCAACCAAATTTTTTGTCGAAACGATTTAATATGAGTGTTCAAGTCAGGCAGAAAACGATAGCAGAAAATAGAAAGCAGAGGGCGAGGCTGGTTTCTGCCTATCTCCGCCGCAATGGATCTACCGAAAGTTACGCGGTGATTTTGACATTTGAAAATGATTACTGGCTGCGCGAAACCAGTCCATTATTTAAAATAAAAATTTCGGAATATGTGCCAACACAACTTTCTCATTATATCTTCCTACTATTGTCGGTACAGTGGCATGAATGCAGTATGATTGATTATAGGACGATCTATCGTCTGAAAAACTAAGCTCAGCCATATTAAATGTATTTTTATTTTAGGTAATTAAAAAAAATCAATATGAATTAAGTCAATTTGGTTTACAGTTATAAGTGGAAAAAAACTACAATTATTAACATTATTATTTAAATTACTAATACTTCAATCGAATACGTAAATGATTAGCGAATGTCGTTAAGTGGTTAGTTTAATTAATAATCTTTGAAGTATGTAAATAGAGATGTTTAAGTTTCATAATTTTCTTAAAAGCCAATTATCGACCTCTGCGGTCTTGGTTTAAATCCCAGCAAGGTCAATATCACATTTAGATTTTTTCAATTTAAATTTGTGATCTTGGACATGAGTGACTCGTAATGTAATATATTCACATCGAGTTTATCTCGTATGATTTTTAAATTTTCAAAATATTTGGCGCATTGGCTGTCAGCTGTAATGCCAGATTTTTTTTTTAATTTTATAAATTTTAAATCATAATTAAAAAAATTATACTTTGAATATCTGAATAAATTATCTCAAAAAAATGTATTTTGACAACGCCTTCTACCACTATAACGAAGATATAATATATTCATATTTATAATTATGCTTCATTGTGGGTGCGAGGAAATGATAAAAATTAGTTTGAATAGTCGAATTTTTCACTAATCACAAAAAATACACATTTTCCCGTTAGTGTGAACAATTTATCATAAAAAAAAACTCCAACTAGATTTCTTTTTCTTGCTCACGTTTTTTACCTGGAATTGTCTCGCTGTGTTAATAGTACGTCAGCTGATAAATAGATTATGGTTTACTTCTCATAAGAAGAACGCCAATAAAACTTTTATACGCTTATCGCCTTATCGACAAAGATAAAATTTACTTATAAATTTACTGATTATTGAAATAATGACATATCGATTATAATTTGTATTATAAGCGCCAATTTTCTTGGGAAAAATTTACTTAACATCTTCAGCATATAGGTAATGAGAGGTTTACCGTTACAGCGCGAGCCGTTTTCGCACGAATTTATTTTCAGTCAATTAATCTGTTAAAACGCTCACTATGGCTAAAAATAGATCAATTTCGACAGTAAAAAATAGACTATTATGTGAAATATATATTAGTAATATCAAATAAATCAATAAGAGTAACTAAACTCGTCGCATTCTCGCTTAAATAAACCGAAGATATTGATGAATTTGAAAAATATTTAATCTACAACTTTGCAAGCAAAATGGCTACGCCCAGTCTTCATATACACCGCCAACACGCACTCACGCAAGCAAGCGCATAGCTGCATACGTATGTGTGATACGTAGGGCTGACGATTAATGCTTCGTATCAGCAGTTCAAAGCTCAAATTCGAAAGACTGAATATCGAGAGATCTTTTTAAAAATATATTTCCTTGTGTTCTACTTGACATTTTCATGACCAGTTGCCTTATTTCTCTACCTAAAGGTTTGAAGTATTTTTTAAAACATATATCCACAAGCGTTTCCTTTTAGTTTGACCGGAAATACGAGATAAATTCTTGGACATGTAAACATGTCCAGTGCGTTCATCGGGTTAAACAGTAGAACAAAAAACAGTGAGTATTTTTAAGTACCTACTTCATAGTAATCGCTAGGGGTTAAATTAATTTTCCCTTCATTCAGTTGTGCAGGGTATCGTGAATATACAAATACCGCAAATTATCATACAGAAAATGTTTTAAAGAGTAAATAAGAAATTTGCAAATAAAAAGATTCGGCAAGGTTTCTGTTAATTTCCGTCAATTCAAAGCTATCTATTTTACGTATTTATAGTACTATATCAAATAAATAATAATGTTTTGAAAATGAATATCTTAGTTTTAACGGAAATAACATTTTGAACAAACGGTTGGCTCCTTTCTATTTCCTATGGAATTTCCACCCATCCCCCGCACAAGTAATTAGTATTGTCATTATTTGTATTTTCCCCTTCTGCTCTCAGTTAAAAGATTTGTAAGTTTAGTGACGCTTACAAAAGGAATGATACACGATACACTTACAATTTATTAAGTTAGACAATAAATTTTAAAAAATAAAACACAATTACTTTGTACTACTTCCACATATCTATAATGACCAGGACCGGTTTCGCTTGAATTGATAATTCTCGTGATGTTGGAAGTAGTACAAAGGAATTGTGTTTTATTTCTTAAAATATAATGTCTTTCCACCAAGAATTGACTGTTAACACCTTAAAATGATTAGACAATTAAGGTAAATGTACTGATTGTTGTCCATGTACCAGTAATTGACCTTTTTTGTTAAAAAAAAGTGCCCAAAATAAAAAAACACAGACGCGGAATTGCTCTAAATTGTAGAGTTTAGACAACTGAGACCATCTTTTATCGAATTGAGTAACTAACACGTCACCATATATGTCATTGGGGTATCATAGCGGCCATTTGAAAACAACACCTTATGGAGTAAGTATTTTGTTTTGAATTTCTTAAGAGCATTATTAAGGATATCAGTGAATGTAAACATATGCTACTTGATTCTACCAAGAGTGGTCTTACAGGAATCTCTGAGGTAACTCTGATGAAAGGTTGTCATGAAACCCTCTGATTAGACATGGTCAACTACAGAGAAAAAAAGTGGTCAACTACTGAAACATTAACATGGTATTTAAAAATTTAACAAAATTATTTTGCAACAGGCCCTTCCTAGTTTTTGTCTTATATTCATTAAGACATTTGATTCAGTATGAATACACTTGCTTTGTAATCATTCGGTCTAATACTAAACGGTAATCGTTATTTTTGTTGATTTCTTTCCCTTAAACGGTCAACTACTGGTACGTTTACCTTAATTGGTAACTTCAAAAAAACTTTTATTTTTATGATGAAGGTGAATCATCACAAAGCTAATTTCTTTGGATGCATACATGAATAGCTCGCACTTCGTAAATATATGTTTGATAGAATAATGCATTCAGATGCAATTTAACAAAGAATAATAAAAAAGCAACGGTGCTCAAGGTCAGCAATAAACACATTCTTATTATTTTGCTATTGTGGGACATGCTGTTTTTTATTCATTTCCGCTTATTATCTTGATAATATTATGTACAATCGTCTAACAAGAGTTGTTTGTAAGTTTCAATCTTTGAAGAATAATAAAAAAGAATAGGAGACTAGTAGACGGCTACCGCCAATCGACTATTCCGTCCGTTTTTTAAACTTTCAGCCATAAATCCATATAAAAAATAAAATACAATTCATTTGTACTACTTACACATATTTATAATAATCAGAACCGGTTTCGCTCATCACGAGCATTATCAAATGATAAAAATACAGACATAACAGGCTTATTTATATAAAATTGAGTGTAAAAATGAAGGTATGTAAAACTGATGGTTCATGAACTAAGACAATAAAATACCGATTAGGAAACAAATTATACATAAATCAAATAAAAGAGTCGACAATTAAAATGTTATGTACCTCTTACAAATCAATAAATACTAACCTAAAATCACAAATATAGCTACATTAAAACACAATACTTATTGTATTAGTAATGTGATTAAAAATGTTTGCTCAGCTAATGGATTTCCTATGTAACTAAATTTGTGATTTTTTATTAGTATTTATTGATTTGTAAGAGGTCCTTAACATTTTAATTGCAGACTCTTTTATTTGATTTATGTATAATTTGTTTCCTAATCAGTATTTTATTGTCTTAGTTCATGAACCGTCAGTTTTATATACCTTCATTTTTACACTCAATTTTATATAAATAAGCGTGTTATGTTTGTATTTTTATCAGTTGATAATGCTAGTGATGAGCGAAACCGGGCCTGATCATTATAAATATGTGGAAGTAGTACAAATGAATTGTGTTTTATTTTGAAAATATTATTGCAGTGTTATATGCTTTGTCTCATGAAGTTGTTTACCAGTATCGTTAATCTGAGATTGATTGCATATATTATATATGATATTTATATAAAGATAACGTATAAAATCAGTGCAATAATAATGGATTTTCTAAGATAATTATATAATCTTAAGATTATACACAAGTGCACAGTGTAAACCGAATAAAACATATAAACGCGCCTTGTGCAATGCAATTATAATTATCTATTGTTATTGGTTTTGTAACTTGTTCGTCTAACGTGGCGTTTGCAAATACCTATTGACAATTACCTATTTCCTAACTATGTATCATTTAAAATGCACATTATGTATCTAATTTGTTTTATAAAGTAGAATCGTGAGTAAGCCTGACCTCAGAAAATTCTTTACTACATGAGTCATCTACTCTCATAGTAAATGGATTATTCATCAAAAGACGCATTTTGACTAATACAACGTGACTCCTAAATATTGTATAATATAAGGCATTGAAAGACTATTGGAAAATCAGGTGTGTATTAGGGCTTCCAATCCCGGGATCCCGGTTAATTATTCAATCAATTTCGGGATTCACTGTAAATGCTAAAAAATAATTCATGTACCAAATTACAACTTCCTAATTAGCTACAACGTGTACGACAGTTTGTTCATGTATATAACTTCTCATATTTCGTAAAAGCCGTTTTTAACGGATTTGAAATCAAGGGCAAAGGAAGACCGCTTCTTAAATGAATATTTGATAAGTCGAATTGAAGGAAATGTCTTCTTTTCCTATACCATATGGTAAAACCTATCTTAATAATGTAATAAATAAAATAAAATACATAACTATTTCGATACTGACGTTTTTTTTCTTCTCTTTTTTGTTAACGACAGTATTATTCCCAATCAATAAAGAAAACCATTAAATTCCCATGAAAGTGCAATTCCGGTATCCCGGGATTGAGAAATTTTGTATTCCAAAATCCCGGCATCATAAAAAAGGGTCCACGATTGGATGCCTTAGTGTGTATCTGAAAGGAAATGATTTTATATTTCTTTTTAAATTATTTCCCTTTTTTTCTTGAGATTCTTGTTTTCGTCATGTTACCCATTCGTAATGCAATAAAATCGTATCGTTAACTTAACTTCCAAGCTTTGCATCATTCGCAAATCGGCTAACTCCAATTGGGCAGAGTATTCAGGACGTAGAAAAAACTTTTTCAAAAGAGTTACGATGTATATTTTGAAATTGTTAAATTCCGCTTGAAGTACAAAACTTATAAGTTGTTTCTGTCTTGAAAAAATATTCAATAATCAAAACAATTAGTGGATTGAACAGTTGATGTGGACTACTAATAGAGGATCATTAGTAAGACCTTATAGAAATGAGTCACCTATTCTTTTTAGGGCTAAAAATTCTCTATGGCCTGTTTTTAGAGCAAGTGTGCGAGGGATTGAAACAATACATGTATCATTGCTGCTAAAACCATAAATCGATTAAAGTATTAAAATCGTAAGGGATATTTCGAGGTATGTATAATAACATCACTCGGGTTTTTCGACTGTATCTCTGTGAGGATCTCTCTTCCTTCTTCCGCTTTATATTTCTCTTTCTTTTATTTCGATGAACTTTATTACGGCTGTAAAATGATTAAAAAATTGACATTTATAAAGTTATTTATTTCGCGTTACTAAGCCAACGACAAACAACAATATGACTTCAAAATAGTTTGTGTTACAATTAACACATATGTCAGTATGTGCACTGGGATACGGCTACCGGTAAAAGAAATTTAATATTGATTTACGGTGATCCCGTAGGGAGCAGTAACGGGTAGCTAGTATAGTTATCAAAAGGACTTACATTTGTTAAATCTGGCTATACTTCTTAGAAATCAACTTTATGTCATAGATTTGTAGACGTTTCTTACCTGTAAAAAAAAGACAAAACTCATTAGAATTTATAACAAAATATTTTGAACATTTAGAGATATGCAGGCATTAATTAAACCCGTAGTGTTGTTTTCCTCTGATGTGAATGCACAACGAGCAAAGCTGCTTGCTGTGGTCCGTCCTCACACGGACCATATAGGACACGCAGACTGCACTCAACCGAGGTCAACTACGAAATATTCGATAAATTGCAACATCATAATATTGTATTTTGAAGTTAGTAGCACTGTTTTATTTATACTTAAATATTGAACGCGAATAAGATTAATACTTAAAATTTAATAATTTTATTCACAGGATACTCTATATCGCATTTAACTAAACGTTTAAGCAAGTCATAGTATATGACTGAAATAAAATACAGCTCCGTGCATCTCGCATCGGGTGACGCGCGTGATAAGAGAATTCACTTGCGACTGCATACACATAGCGGTGGTGGGCAGCCGAAAGAGGTCTACAGGTCCGAAATTTCATAAAATTACCCGGTCTGAGCCCGTCATCTTCAAGCCCTACCCGCCCCGAATCTCAATATCACACTTGTTACCCGAACCCGACCCGGAGCGAAGATTTATTTTTCACAGCCCGAAAAAAGCCCGTTTTTTTTTTTAATATGTTCCTTATTACAAACAACCATATGGAAGAACACAATTATTTTTATAAATTACACTTTTGCTTAAAAATCGTTTTGTACAAACAAACAAAATGAAAATATTTTTCTACGATATAGTACGAAATATTTTTCTTAAAGTTGAATTCCTTACCCGGGCCCGTGCAACACTAATACACATAACGGAGGGGGGCAGCCAACCAGTATTTATTTCATTTGTAATCAAGAATAATTCGTCGAGTGTCAATCAATGTATTAATATATTTATGTGACTTTAAACATCGGCAAGATAAAATAATTTTTATCTGCATAAATTAAAACTTGTGACAATAAATGGGAGACGCGCTTCACAGTATTTATATTGGGTTTCATTGTGTGCGATGCAAGCTACTATTGTACACGATAAGATAAATAATGCAGCGTGCACTCTACCGGGATGACTCGAAGTGCTTACTCGTCGTCGAGTGAGTGGGCAATAATGATTCCACCTAGCTAGAATCTGTTTTACTGTGCGTATGTTTTGGGTGTCTTACATTAGATCAAATCCGTTATTTATTTTTGCCACTTGACATAGGTTTTCGCGATTTTTTTTGGCTATCAAATACAAATGAAAGAAAAACATTTTATTTTTTTAAAATAAAGTAGGGCGTTTTTTTTTTTTTTTATAAATTTTCCTAGAGCATAATATCTAAGTAAACTAAAACGTTGCCAACACTCAATGACAACAATGTGTGGACACACAAATCAATGTAATGATATTTTAAGCGGACACGTCAGAGCTTCCTCGGAAGACATCCTTTCACATTTTTATTTGTTGTATATCGTCGTTGTTCTCGAAGAAGAAACTAACTGAAAATACTAGCTTTGAGTAATTGGATTTCAAATGTTTGATATGCTATACCTTTTTCATTGAGTCTGTTGAGTTTATTAAAACAAGTGTGTTCTTCCATACGATAGAGTTCGAAATATAACTAATATATTGGGTATAACTAAATCAATGTGGAATTTTTTCGATTTGGTGTTTTCTTCCAGAACAGTGACTTATATTATAGTCACATTGCAAAAGCAATAAAATTGCATGTATGTAAATTTTATAATGTATTTTATATAAAATAAAGTAAGAGCCGTATTTTCTAGGGTTTCAAACCGGAATAACCGTTATATTTTTCGGAACGAAAACTGTATCCGAACCGAAACAAAATGTCGGTTTTTTCGATCCGATAGATGTTCAAGCACGCACAAAAATATTATTTATGACCGTGTGACACGTCTAGACATAATTCTCATAATTCATATCTTATTTCAAAAATGTATGGTTACGTCCGTGCGGTGCAGCATAAGCTGAACTGAAAACCAAAAAATTGGTTATTTTTTTAGTTAAACTGGAATGAAAACTGTGCCCTGGTGTTTTCACATACTTTCTGACTTACTCGCTTTAAAATTAACGTATGGAGTGGTGTGTAAGGAGCATCGAGCATTCAAAGCGAATACTAACATAAAATAAACGATAATAAATCATGCTACAGTGACATTTTATCTGCAAGGTAATTGTAATGAGCACTTTAAATATACTAAACAATGGACTCCATCCATTGAATCCAGTTGTAAAATCCGGTTTTGCTTTTTCCTTCGCAGCGTATCCAGTTCTCAAATATCATGTACGTCAGAAATACAATATCACAAAACTTACGAGCATTCAGTAAACACATAACAAATAATACAAATGATGTTTTAAATAGTAGCGTATTGATTTTAGCAACGTATTTTATCAATGGTCTGTGATGTAGCCGAGTGGTAAACGTTATTAAAAAGTGTATCAATAATGGAAATAATATACTTGTTTTAAATGTGACTTAAATTAATCTGAAACGACATTACTTTCTTTCATAAATTTGTAAATAATTTTTTAAAAAATGGTCAGTTATTACAGCTGTTTAAATTGATTTTTATGACAAAAAAACATGTAAACAAAATATTCATTAAGGCAGCGCTTTTCTAATTTGATTGCAAAACATAAAGCTAAGGTTTCCGCCAAGAAGTTCATTTATTTATTGCTTACAATTAAATGCACTTTTGATTAGATCATATTCACTTTCATAAAAATAGTTTTCGCTTATAACAAATACATTCTTAGAAAAAAAATAATACTAATTTAATACTATCTAACACAAAGTGCAATTATTTATAAACCTTTATTTATTACTAGCTTCTTTAGATATTCAGTATTTCAATTTGAATACCGACGGTCATGTTTGACGGGTGTCCCACTAGCGCATAATATTATGGTAAAGTTGAAAATAAGCAGTGTTTAATAAAAGCTCTGATGTATTTATATGTTCGTTTTTTGGCTACTGAAGGCAATATATCGAAGTAAATTAAAAGTTTTCTACGTACCGTGAAAATGAATCTAATTCAGCAAAAAATTCCAGCGCTAGAATCATTTAATCCACCCCGATTTCTACTCCTGCTTTTCGAGTTCCCTTCATATATATATATTATCCCGTTTTGTTTACAAAGCCTGTGAAGCTCAGCGTATTGGAAATATATAACGCATGCCTCATTAGACGGCACAGGGTTTGATTTCTCTGCGAAATATTACAGAAATTCGCCATCTCCCGGTGTATAGTTAAAAATAAGTCACATGAAAACGTTACCGGAACATTAAATATCTTGTGCTCATAGATTAACATCTAGTGAAATGAATATAATACAAATTGATTCACAGAGGAATGGCAAAACGTATCAATAAACACAATAATCATTCAAATAAGAATGTAGCAAAAATTATATTTCAACAAACACAAAATAAATAGTATCTAATAGGATAAAATATCAAAGTATTTAATACTACAAAATTTTATTAGGTAGTTGAACGCTATCAACAGAACTACACTTATAAACTTATATTAGCTTAATTATATGTACTGTTTAGAAGAGATATATAATATTATGTAATCTCACATATTCTTTTTCACCACATTAAAAAGAATCACAAAACATAACTTCTAATTCATTCCCCGGTATGTTCACATTTGGTTGATTACTGTCTCAGATTATTTTTTTAGAACAACTGGAAATTAATAGATATAAACAAGATAATAAACTCCTTAATGACCGAACAAACATTAATTTATCACCTCTAATTTAAGACATCGATTGAGGAATCAGGAGTCGATGTTTTAAATTATATCAAATTTGAATTGTTGAGATTTTGTACATTTCCATGTATTTTATCACTGACGACCCGGGTTTCGCCTTTCGGCATCTTCAGGCATTCGAGCACACGAATGAACTCGAATTGACAGACCGTAAACAGTATCTAACGCTTATATACAAGACACAAATACTTTTTTTTTTCCTACCTTTACTTTTCTACTTAAACTATCATGTGTTATCACTAGTTTCCTGGCTAAAGTTAGTGCTAGGGTGGGTAAAGACTAAGTCTTTATATCCCTTTCCCGCATGTAAGCTAGCTAAGTACTGCTATCTAAAAAGATTCTGTCAGCTGAGGGCTTTTGTGTGGGGAAAACACTTAAAAAAATCCCTTACGAGAATTATTGTCTTTGAATCATTTAAAAAAAAAAAGTTCAATTCTTACCAAGAATTACTCGTGTTGTCGGCGTAAGCTTGATGAGCTTACTATTCTTATTTTAGACATGCCCAGTCTCTAGCTGAAATGTGCGAGCTTGGCTCGTTACTACGTTAAGATTTATCTCTTAGGGTGACTAATTGAAGACCGGCGTGGCCTCTTCCGCATCCGCCTCCGCTAAAGAAGAATTTCCTGTAATAGAGGGGGAGTGGTAGCATCGTCTTGACAAGGTTCTTGGAGACTTTAGGTTGTAGTTTAAATTTTTGTATTTTCACAGACACAAATACGACCAAATATTATTTATAAGATAAAATATTATAAGGTTACGACCCACAGTGATACCTGAGTTAAAAATTCCGAGAACAGTCTTAATCCTATGTTGGGAAAACAAACGCATTAACAAAGCAGGCGGCTAAAATCACCAGTCATCTTTACGCTTATAATAGCATTGTGGGTTTTAAAACGCAATTCGAAAAACGGATAGTCTGTTGGGTGATTATGAGATGTATTTATTAATATGGGATTTTTTTTTCTTATGATTTGATATTGAAATTCCATCAAGCACCCTCAGTCGATGTCTTAAATTATATCAATATTGATAGTACAGCAAGATTGACTGAACTCTATTGAAATGCATTTTAAAGCGTTCGTGACGAGCGAAACCGGTCCTGATCGTTGTAAACATGTGGAAGCAGTACAGCCAAACTGTGTTTTATTTTTTTAAATATATTGTATGCACTATACTTGTTATATTGGAGTTAAACATTGAGATTACATGATACAACACTTTAAAGTACGATAAATTGATTTAAAAATGTGTTCGGGTTGAAACAAAAAAAATGTATGGTTCATAATTATTGCAGCTGAGTTTAATTGATGTTTCATAATACATTAAATGTTAAATCCATTACATGACTTCTTATTTTTAGACATGAATAACGTATGCGAAATAAATGATCCGAAAAAGGAGTGCATTTTTATTACAACATATTGTACAGAATCATTTTAAAGAATTAATTATATACCTAGTGAGCTATTAGGACATAATAATAGAATAAAAAATAGATAACTCAGTTTCAAAGTGTAAAGAGTCAATATTTTTTTTTACTTTAACTATTTATGAACTATAATTTAAGACATCGACTGAGGGTGCTTGATGGAATTTCAATATCAAATTTGGATTCTTGAGTTTTTGTACACTTCCATGTATTTTGCCACTATATAAACGTTTTTTTACCATATCCGCTCCCTATTCGGAGCATATGGCCATCACGCGGTTCCTCCAAGCTTCTCTGTCTCCCGCCAGCGTCCTCGCCTCCTCCCAGGTCATCCCAGCGTCCCGTAGCTCCGCCGAATACATCCTATGGATGGTCATCAGCGGCCTTCCAGGGCGACGGAATCCACCTGGTTGGTAGAAGAGACAGGCAGGATTCAGGCTCCCCTGGAGCATCCGCAGCACGTGTCCAAGCCAGGTCCATCGTCGCTTTTTTTATTTTGGACGTAATAAGAGGCTGGTCCGTCCGCTCTCTTACCTCCGAGTTCCTGACAAAATCAAACCACCGTACCCCTAGTATTCGCCGCAAACATCTGTTTTCAAAGCACAGTATACGGTTACCCTGTGCCTTGGTGAGGTGCCATGACTCGCAACCGTAAAGCAACACTGTCAGGATGCATGCGTTGAATATAAACGTTAGACACTGTTTACTGTCTGTCAGTTCGAGTCCATCCGTGTGCTCGAATGCCTGAAGATGCCGAAAGGCGAAACCCGGGTCGTTAGTGACAAAATACATGGAAGTGTACAAAATCTCAATAATCCAAATTTGATATTTATGAACTGTTAGTTCGAATTCATTCGGGCACTTAAATGCCTGAAGATGCCGAAAGGCGAAACCCGGGTCGTAAGTGATAAAACTTAGGGAAGTGTACAATTTTTAACTACAATACTCAGTTCCAAAGTGTAACAAGTCAAAAAAATTTCAGTTTGATTTAAGTATGAGAAAATGCTTAGAATAGCGATATCTACCATTTCCAAAATGTAGCAAGTGGTAATCTGTGGTTATTTTAGAATGACAGTGGTTATTTATTATTCTTTAAATTTATTCGTAAAACCTCTGAAACTCATATTATTAATTTTATAAATAAATACAATAATGTTTATCTATATATATAAAAATGAATGTCTGTTTGTTGGTTTGTTGGTTTGTCCGGATCTTATAGGCTCCTAAACTACTCAACCGATCGCGACGAAACTTTCAGGAAGGACTTATTGTGATCATGCCGGGAAATATTATATAAAATAAATGTTTGTTTGTCCTTTACGCGTTCCTTTACCATTCATACGATTTCGATGAAACTTCGGTGAGTGGCTGTGCACACACTCGTAAAGGGTTCTGAAGAAATAAAATTGAAAATCTAAAATTGAAAAAAAGAATCAAATACGTACATACAGCGACATCTAGGAAAAACCTTCTGATTTATTCGTGTACGCACCAGACGAAAAACAAAAATATTGTGTTATAACAAGTGTGATATTGAAACTCGGGTTCGGGTCGGGCCAGACCTGAAGATGATGGGCTCGAACCGGGTAAGTCTATGAAATTTCGGCCTGTGCAGACCTCTAATCCAAAAGTAGTTCAATAAACAGAATTAAAACACAAACCCTTTCTTTCTCAGAGTGGCATTGCAACGCATGCCGGGTACTCACTAGTAATATTATAAATATACATATCAAATTTGGATTATTGAGACTTTGTACACTTCCATGTATTTTGTCACTAACGACCCGGGTTTCGCCTTTCGGCATCTTCAGGCATTCGAGCACACGGATGGACTCGAACTGAGAGACAGTAAACAGTGTCTAACGCTTATATAGAAGATACAAATGCGACAAATATTATTTACGAGGTAAGATATTATACGTCTGAGAGCCACACTGATACCTGAGTTAAAATTTCGGGAATTTCCCTAATCCTTATTTTGTAAACACATGTCTTAAATTAAATATACATATGTATTGTTATACAATCCTATAATTTCATTAAAATCTACAAAAAAAAAATGTACAGTTGAAGATTAAATCTGCCCGAAGTCTTGATTCCTTGTATCAGAACTATGCCTTTTGAGTTGTTACACTTTGGAAACGAGGTAGCGATATCTTGTATATAATAGCACAGAGCGCTCTGTAGACGTTTTATTATTATCACATATTACATGTATGAATGAAATTTTCTCAGGGCCTAAGCGTTCGCGGTGAATAAAATGGTATACAATATGCAGACACAGTTCCGACGCACTAGCTACTTTAGACATTAAGTATTTCGATTTCAATACCGTCATCTATGACGGGTACGGTTACTAATATTATAATAAGATATAGGGAGAGGAGAAGGAAACGTTTTAACGTTTGAATGAAATAATGTCAGTGCCGTAGGGGGAATTTGATGCCACTCCCTCATATAACATAACCACAATGTGATCAAAATACGAGTTATGATACTTCTATACATAAATTGATAAGAGCCAATCAGAGATGTAATGAGGTATTCAACGAAGATTTCTAATTCACTTGAGGGGTTACTACTGCATTGATCGGTGAGTCGTTTAACCATAGACATACATGTGTCTATACAACAAAGAGCATGGGAATATTTAGCATCAACCACTACAGCAGTCAAAGGGTTAATCAGTATGAACGTTGCTCGAGTCCAGGACGCGGCAACATACGGTCTGCGATATATCTTTAATCAACGTGACTACGATACCGCAGGTGTACAATACACAGAAGTTTTGAAAACCAAGTGGATGTGTTGGAAATTCTCCGAGATGGATTTTATCAAATAAACGAATATTTAAATCACAAATCGTTCTCATTAATAAATGTCACTGTCACAGAAGCGTCGACATTGCTTTCCTTATTAGAATTATCTCTTACAAATAACGTAGGCTGCGATGCTGGGAGTTACAAAATTTAGCTAAAACTCCTCGAATATTTTTTATAATGTTATATTTCAATTAGTAAATAATCGCTGATATGAAGTATTTCGCTAGACAACGAGCAATACGCGCAACTAGGGCTTCTAATCCCAATTATTCAACCCAGTAATTCCGGGATTTTCTAAATATCAATCCCGGAATTTCGGAATTCACTGTAAATGCTAAAAAATAAAACCTAATAACGCAATAAATAAAATAAAATATACAAGTATTTTGATCATTACTTTTTTTTAAATTTAATTTTATATTTTTTGTTAATGGCTGATTAAAAAAAAAAAAAAAAAATATTCCGATAACCAAAAATTAATTTAATCGTATTTCTATTCAAACTGATGAAGCCAAATTAAATGTAGAATTCAACACATGCAATTAAGATTAATGACCAATCCCGGTATTGAGAAATTCTGAATCCCGGAATGCCCTACGCGCAACCCGCTAATAAAAAGATGAGGTAACGACATATTTATTGCTGTTTGTTGAGCGATGCATGCAAGTCAACGTCAATTGTGTCGCTAATTTTCAAAAGCAGTCATATCCATGTTTAGGTATTTTCGCTTTCTTTGTCAATTGCTATCGACCTACTTGCTTTTAATATGTCTGTTTTTAAAAAATGATCCAAATGCTATTAAATACCAAGTAAATCAGTATTTTCATAATCTTCCAACATTAAGACTGCGTACACGAAGAAACAAAAAAGTGATTTTTCTCTAGTTCATTCATTTTGGATATTGCTGCTTTTGAAAAGTATAAGTCAGTTATAAATGCCTCACGCCTCGCAGTGGTGGTATTACGACTGTCTGTACACGTTGCAATACCATTGATCATAGAAAAATTCACTTTATTATTCCACTGATTGCGTCACACCCTAGTTCAGCATCTGGTGGAATAAGAAAAATATAAAAAAAATAAGAAAAATATCAATAACCAACCAAGTGGAATGACTAAGTTATCAAAATTAATTTTATATTAATAATGAACTTCCACAAAGTTACCGCCGAATACATAGAAAAAAAAAATAAGAAAAATATCATAAAGTTGCCGCCGAATCTGAACAGCTGAACTTTTTTAAAAAAAGAACGTCAAAATTACTTGTCGGTATATTTAAAAACGAATTACGCAGCCCTGAAACAAACATACCATAATATCACCGAATCATATTATTACAGAAAAAGTTGGTTATCAATGTGCCAGTTAGTATAATAATTGAGCAAACAAGGCTAGAGTTACTCTATGAGAGTGTTTCCATGTAGAAAATTTGTATACGTAAATGAACTGTGTATGAGAACGTTTATGTCATCTGACTGACAGCCACAATTGAATAGTGCAAGATAACCTAGGACGGACCGGTAACAATACTATTCTGGCGCCATATTGTCGGAATCTGCGATGCGTGATTCGATCAGATGATAACATCATAACGATGATTCCGATGACGATGTGTGAAGGTCAATATGCCAAAGGTGACCGAAAACAGGTATTTCATTCATAATTTATTGTAGATAATTAATCTGTTTCAAACAGGAGTTCGGAGTCGTAGTAGATGGGTCTTTTACGACGGATTTTTTTAATACCTTAGAATAAATAAAAATGTTGTATTTGTATATTGTACACATAATAAATATGCACGGTTCCGGTGTGGGTAGAGAGAATGAATGTATGCAGCTCTGAGAGATAAAACAGAAGTCACCAAACTACGGCCAGCCAAAGATTTTCATTCGGCTCTAGAAAAGTGTTGGAAAAACAGAATAGTTCAAAAAATAACCCCAATCGAAAATATTCCGTTGTTTTTCATTGGCAGAGTACACATCGCTAGATTTTTGTGATTACTTGAATTGGATTAGTAGTAATTTCTCTATTTGAGGTATGTTATGGTAGTTACTCTGACAATTTACACAAAACAGAATAAATTAATTAATATAAATTAATATTCTAACTAGATTCCGATATGAATTTATTTGTCGTTCGGTCCCCCAAGTTTTTAAAAAATTCAGTCCGACCCGACCATTGCTATCACTGTTTTTTTCTCGTGTTTTGGTGAAACAACTCTTCACAATGCACTTGTTTCAATTTTACTTATGCATCACAATGCGAACTTAAAATTGAGCCCTCGAGAAATTAAGTGAGCCAAGTGGTAAAATGTTGAAAATGGTTTATTCAAATTTTTAGTGAAAGGATCTTCATAGATTATTTTTTTAACCATGTCCGCTTTCATTGTGGAGCGTATAGACTCCTAATGGAGGTATCTGAATAGAATTTTCTTCGGCGAGAACTGCTTGTTTTTCAGTTGTTCAGAAGGATAGGACAAAAACATCTATGCCTACGAACAGAAATCAATTTGTGAAACTGTCTGTACTGGGATTTTAACCCGAGACATCCGTAACCGAAGCCAACGACGTTAACCACTGCACAACGGACCCTTACACTTCTTACAGAATAAAATACTTTCGCAGCCTGTGTTTACTTTTATGATATTGTATCAATTGTTTTGTTATCAAATCTTTAACGACTGGGAATTATTTGTGACGAAATAACTGACAACAAATATAACAAACTGTGATATATACGTCACCCGTTGGGTTTTGGGGTAGGATTTATCGCTCGGACGAAATTGCGAAGATGCTTCTGAATCTGTAGACCTCGACGATATGCCATCGAACGACTTCCATAAACTTCCATGAACGATTCCTTCCGGCGGCCATGATATCGAAGGCCGGAAACCACCAGACATATTGGTGCATGTCGCACGTTATGAGACGCATAATAATGACTATCATAGCGTCCAACGAGAATGCCTAAAGACACCAAGTACGAGAGTGGGTAAAATAAACTCCATCGGACTAAATATACATTTATATCAAGAGCCACAGAATTATTGCATTGTATGTACAGTGTAAACCCAGTCCTCATCGTATCTTATTTTAACGCGATTATTTTTTTTAAAAGCGCTTCATCAAACGAGTCAGAGCAAAATTCAAATTCGAACGAAATTAGTTTAATTTGCATGTTTATAACACGATATCTGCGAATGAAATATTTACCTGCAAATTACTTTGTTAAAAATCTAAAACTATTAACAATTTTATCACCCTATACTAGTTTATTTCTTCATTTCCCCAAAACACTTGTCGCTGGCGACGTATCCTAACCAGATGACGTAACTTGAGTAGTTATCTTTGGCGGAGCGAACTAAACGTGCGTTCAAACCACACTCTTATTTTGCATTTGTCTAAATTTTAAGGAAATTAAAGGTGAATCTTTACCTGAGAAGTTAATAGTCCTATTACCATTTCATCAACTTTACAGGAGGAGCAAAAACGTATTTCTAAATGGGATTTTATTTTATATCAATTAACATAATTATTCTGTTTTTATCTTCGTTATTCCGCAGTTGATAGATAAAGGACATCGAGAGTTTCATTTACACGTGAAATCACGTTTTTTTAGGATTTAATGGACATATGTTTGTTTATTCCATAAATGCAGTGTAATAAAGGACTGATTTTGGATAGGGTTTTGCGGTAACCAGTTTACAAATGGCAAAGTTTTATTTAAGCAGTTATAGATCTTAGAATTATATGTATAACTCAATTTCGCTATTTTTTCATAAGACTATTATGAGGTACAGATATGTAATTTAAAAAACCAATTATCGCTTTCAATACATTCTTGATACTTTTTAATTTCCGCGTTAATTTCTGTAAAAATGTATCGTGTAAAAAAAGAATTGGGTGTATTCGATTGCGCGTCGAATCCCATAAGAGAAACATTTCATTCGTTGATTTTTTTAAATCGATTTAATGATTCGCATCGAAAGGTAACGTTATTTTTCTATTTCTTCCAAATTCCAACCCGCCCGCAATCTGACCCTGAATATCTGAGCGTAGATAGATTGATTAAATAACTAACAATTCTTGAATATCCCCATCACTATACTAGTAGAAGAGAGAAGGTGAGCGAAAGACTTAACAACTTCTGCCGGAATGCTCCATTCGCAGTATATATCTATATTGGGATTCCAACTAAATATTTGTCATTATCAACTATTCGACATATTTGAATAGTTGATAATAATTAATAACATAACGTTATAATATATACTAAAACAATACATTAACATTTGTAAACAAAACGAGCGCAATTATAATAAAAATTACATGTATACAAATTTAAATAACTGACATACATAAAATATTATGCATGAGACACCTAGACTTAATAATTTACGACTAATTTTTCCACTTCTGTCAAAACCCAGATAAAGCCAATATCGTTTCATTGTATAACAATACTTTAAATTCGCAGTTGCATCGGATTACTCCAACGGTATCTATTCAAATACCGAAATTACGGCATGTTTAAAGGTTTTTTTTAACCCCGAGGCATGTTTGAAACTCATGTTAGAAACTCACGTATTGTGGTAACACCCAACCAACACGGACCTGGCAGTTGATCGTTATTTAAAATGTAGCGGGTGATCAAATTATCAGCTTCTTAACAACGTCTTTAAATAGTATAACATTCTTGAAAAATGTATATTATTTCAATGGGTTTCAAAACGACACCGACCGACTGTAAAAAAAAAATATGAATCAGTTTTTAATTGCAGACGATTAAATTTTAAACATTTGTTTTATTATTTGACGTAACACCAGTGACAAGGTCGTAGTACACAAGTTAAGAAACACTGTTATTACAACCACAATATTAATTGCATATTTGCTAAAATTAACATCGACTGATTTATTGTTTTTAATCGCAATTAAATGCATCGTTAATTTATACAAGATATTTCATTCACCGTGAAGAAGGTCAAAAGAGGGCACCATAAATTATTATTAGATTATTAATAATTTGATACATAACAAGCTTGAATTATTATTTATATCTAACTATTTCAGAAACCGATATGGAGAATATTTACTCCCAAAGGTTCAATGTAACTTAACAGTGCCATCAATTCGGGTAAGTTTGCCCATCGGTCTAAGATTGGCCCACTACGTGGAAAAAGGTGCTGTTGTAATACCATGATAAAACTAATGTCATATGAATATTTTTTAGTTAAACAAATATATTGGGTAGCCCCTGGTGGTAAAAATACGAATGAATGTGCAACATAATTTGTTGAATTTATAAGCTTTCAGCTAGGAATGATAAAACACAATTTAAAAAAAATCTTGAAATAAATTGTATTAGCCATACTTTCAATTTTGTATTACTAATTTGTTAACCAAATGCTGTATAGTTTTTCCAATTTCAATTATGTACAGAATATATGAAAGCATAAAGAAAAGCTGGCAAGCCTTTAAAATCTATGAATTTATAATAATTACAATGATTATTTGTATCGTGTATTGTATCTGTATTTATATAACAATTATATCAATAAATTTATATATATTAATTAAATTTCATCTTATAACATTAGTTCATTTCTATGTAGAATAATACCAAACTTAAATGCAATGGCGAACCATAAAAATACAAAATCCCTCAGGAATGGGGCAAATTTACCCAGATTGACAGTAATAATAATGTGGTTAGAAGAGGAATATTAGCTATATTATTCCGTTTTAAAAGATTGTATATATGACATGTATACTGGTAGAAGACTGCATGAACCTGGGCTTGGCCCTTGGGCCGGGTTCTCCTTGTCGGCTATCGGTTACCTCCGCCACAATGAAATGTCCTTGACACTTTCCTGTAAGCACCAATCGAGATTTTCGCGTAAAACTACAGTGTGTTGGTATGGTCTTGGCCCTTGGGACTTAGTGGATGGGTCAGTGTGGCCCTTAGGTTAAAAAGTTTGTAGACCCCTGACATACACCGAGAAGGGCGATAGACAAACAATAATTTCTCACGAGCCGTCGACCGCGCTAGGTCAGCGGCCGATCGATTCTTTAGTTAAAATATCTGTAATATTACAAGTCAAACAAACGATTCCAAAATATGTCATTGATTATTGCACTGTTTTTTTCGTGAAACTAGTGAGTACTCGGCATGCGTTGCAATGCCACTCAAAGAAAGAAAGTATTTTTGTTTTAATTCTGTTTATTGAAGTGCTTTTGGACATACAATATTTTTTGTTTCTGTCTGGTGGGTACACGAATAAATCAGAAGGTTTTCCGAGATGTCGCTGTGAACACATTTGATTCTTTATTTTAGATATATCTGGATTGTGAGATTGATTTTTATATATACTGTAAGTTAAAAATTAAAACGTTGAGTCGGACTCGGGCCTGGCCGGACTTGATTGTACTATGCCTATGTTCTTCGCGCAAGTGCAAGACAACAACTTGACAAAGTTTCATCGGAATCGGATGAACGGTATGGCAGTGCATAAGATACGAATAAACACAAATTGATTTTTATATATTTTTTTCCTTCATAATCTTGACTGGATACGTACATGGATATGAGTACCTATAGTGATTGTGTACGATGAAATATCAAACAATGTAAATTGAATTTTTAATTTAAGTACTTTAACAATCTCTTCAGCTGTAAAGGGTTAGATAATTTATTGTAAAATATTATAATAATGAAAAACTGTTAGTCACAATTTGTGTGACTCACAAACAATTCTCGCAATCGATCAAGAAGACGCGTACTTACGTGGTAAGGAAAATATTATTATAATGAGCGAAGTTATATAATAATTTTCCGATGTTTTTCTTTTGTCGCACCGCCTGTGACACAGTGATGTAAATATTATATTATATAGTTTTTAAATACTGAGTCACCGCTCTTTGACGTGAATTATCGCACAGTGACTAAGTATGTATTCCTAAGCGGAAATACACTATGATAAAAGAATGCAAACAAAAATTATTTTCGCTCATTATTTTTTAATTGAGGCTCAAGGCCATGCATTGTTAGTCGATATTTAACGATAGATTGATGACGGTTGAAATCGATTATAAAGGAAAAATGAACAGCTGCAGATGGAATAGTGAGTTAAGTGACTTGAAATTAATATGCATCGATGATAATTTATTAATTGATTGAATCAGCATCTATTTTGTAGAACTCCATTATACAGTAGACTCCCCGATAACACGAATGCTGACAGCACGTTTCTTTCATTAAAATACTTCTGCACCGATTGGGTATCCTATGATTTTGTACAAGTATGGTAACCCCGATAGTCTTCTCCCAGATAGCTTTCCATGTATCTACCGTGTTATCGGGTAGTCTACTGTAATAGCATAAAATATCGAAGTACCGTATTAGCCGACGATAAGGTGAGATTTTTTATAAAAAAAATGAGCAATATATTCACTGCCTCGCGATAAGTTGTTATTTTATTTTGTTTTTTGTGCTGTCAACGTATTACATATTTATTTTAAAAAATGGCGGGGGTAAAAAAATATTTCTACAATAGTTAGTTGATAGCCATTTTGTCTTAACGCTAGTTAAGTTCTGGCGATGGCGTTAAGCCGAATTAATATTTTTACTTTGATGTTTTATCTTATTATAATTCAAACAGCTGTTTTAAATGAGTACTTCTCAAACGGTGCCATAAAATCAAGTGGTATGAAATCAAGTTTTGAAAAAATCAGACTTCCAATACGAAGCATGGATATGGATTTGAATCTTAATGCACTCCTGTAAATTCTCATTTTTGTAGATACGGGATTATACGAAGGGAGTGTTGATATAATAGTGGCTTACATCGGGTGGTCGGGTTAGAATTTTTAATCCTAAAACCAATGCGTTTCCCTGCCAAAAAGTGGCAAATTTATTATTCTAATTTACATCATTTTGTCGAGACCTGCTCTGTCGTCTTTTAAATGAGATCCAATCATAAACTAATTTTCGTATTTTTTATGGTTACTTTAATTGGCAAATACGTCATCGGTATAAAAGCTACAAAAAAACTTATGACAAAAACTACTCACAACCTTTTCATATCGTCTTAAGAATCAGAAGAAATTCCTCGTTTTGTCGTAAAGTGAAATATTGTTACTTACAACAGAAGGCACTACTAAAGGAATGTTAATAAAGATACGAACACTTAAGCGTGGACTAATGGTCTTAAGTCTCAACAATATTCCTTTTCGGATAAGGAAGATGTCAAAAAAACATGTAAAGATTGCTTTATTGGTGTTGTTACCGTTAAAATTAGTCTGTGGTTAATAAACTAACATTTAAAATAACATAATGATTTGAACATAAAAAGTAATTTATAGTCTATGGCAGGTGTGGGGTGGGCTTTTCATGTTACAGGATATCATTGATTTATCAGTAACAAGTAAATTTTATTTAAAATGTATTTTGTAAATTAATGAAAAATAAATTTGACTAAATCAATAGGACGCACTTGAAGATCAAGAAAGCCGCATGCGCATTAAAGCTACAGATTCCCCACCCCGGGTCTATAGTATTATGAGTCGCTGAGTAGCTAAACACGCTCCTGGCGATTTTTCAATTAATAAGTTTTGGATGTACGTATGTGCAAAGTCTAAAATTTCTTCCTATTTCGTCCCTTGTTCGAAATTCACAATTTTTCCAAACTTAAAAATGTCGTTTTTTTACACGATATCGCTCCGAAAGTAAAAGAATATTTTACATTTTCCTTATACATCGGAAGGCATAAAATAACTTAAATTATACTTAAAACTATCATACTCACCATAATGTGATTTACTCAAAACTCTAATAACCTTCGGGAGCGTGTTTAGCGACTCTAAAAAAAAGTATTTTTTTCTGATCATATTATTACTATGTAATTCTATGTCACATTGCATTTAAGAAATAATTTAAAATTTTGCCGTCATAAATAACTTAATTTCTTTTATGAGAATAAAACATTATTTGTATTATTTATCATTTCATAAAACCTTCAGGACTGATTTCTTTCTTTTCAGCTGATAAAAAATTCAATTGAACAAAGCTGTCAATGGCTCAATAATTCCTATGAATAGCAAGCACGGACGTATGTAGTTGAAAATGCTCAATAGTTGAACGATAATGGCCTTGATCATTTTTTTTAATATAGGTATTAAAAATGATGTGAAAAAAACAGAAATTTACAATCGATTCAAGCACTCATTTTCTGCAGTTACTCAATACCATAATATATATATTTTTAAAAACTGCTTCATACGTTTTACTGTGAGATTAAAATAAATTATACAAATCATATAATAGTCATACTAAAATAGTCCATGCGTGAAAATCTTCTGTGATTTGTTCTATCGGATAAAGTGAGCTCGCTCTAATGACATTCGAGGACTCAATAGTGCAGACAAGTGGACTTGAACTTTATAATGTCAACCGCCCACTGTTGTATAATTACTTTTAATGTGTTAACTGTCAATTCTTGGTGGAAAGACATTATATTTTAATAAATGAAACACAATTCATTTGTACTACTTCCACATATTTACAATAATCAGGACCGGTTTCGCTCATCACGAGCATTATCAACTGATAAAAATACAAACATAACAGGCTTATTTATATAAAATTGAGTGTAAAAATGAAGGTATATAAAACTGATTCATAAACTAAGACAAGAAAATACTGATTAGTAAACAAATTATACCATACACACGACCTCATACACACGACGAGGCCTCATACACACGACTGCGGGGTCCTTTTCAATTTAGTTCCGCCACAGTTATCGTCTTTATTAAGTGAGCGGATATTTAAACTTGGAATGTAGGATGTCTGCAAAATTTGTAAAAACGGATGAAGACACCCACCACAAAGGCCTGAAAGGGGGCATCCAATGCCAGACCTTTTTATGATCCCGGGATTTCGATTCAGGATTTTTCTTTTTCGGGATTGGTCATTGAGCGTAATTTATGTTTTAAATAATTATTTGATCAGTAACTAATTCGATAAATTGTCAGTTAATAATTATGTTAATATTATACTGACTATTTGTCGAAATAGTTACTGACCGTTTTGGTTAATAACTGAGCATTTATTATATTACTGTCCGAAAATTGAAAATATTACTGACCCAATAAATGCAGGAAGTATTAACTTCTACATGAATTATAAAATATAGTTGATAACTATTTTTGAATCAAACTGTAGTAGAAATTTGACCGCAGGAAATCACATGCAGTTTTAAATTGTATATTCAAAATTATATTTGGGTCCATTATTGCTTTAATTGGAATGAAGCTATGATTTTATACTTTTTTCGGGACATGAGAAAGGTTGTTTTATATATAGAGGACATTTGATTTTAAGATAATAGTTGAAATGGATTTTTTATAAAATAGTGCAAAGAAAACAGTATCGAAATTATCTGTTTCTTTCTACGGCAGTTACGCAATGGAGAGAGACCCCAATACATATATATATATATATATAACAGTAATTATGTAGGTATTAATTAAAAGTATGAACACAAACAAACCGAGGTACACGTTGTAGAAAAAAAGGAAGAATTTAATTTGAATTATTAATTATTGTTTAACATTTAAATTGAATACCATAACCCCAGGATTGATACTAGAACAATCCCGAGATAACGGGATTGACTAATTGACCGGGATCCCGGTATTGGAAGCCCTAGGCAGTAGGAACCAGGTTGAAAATCACTCGTGTAGAAAGATTTCAGGATTTTAGAGCGAACATTTTTCGAACGGATTGGCGGAAAATTGAAATAAAAATATGTTGAAATATGGAAAAATATGTATCGTTACCACAACAGTTTGCGAAATGCTTGCAAATTGACACACGTGATTTGAACAAGTCGTCGGCGGCGGCGGCGGAATTCGAGTTGGATTTCGCATAATCGGACTGCGCTCTCAGACGTTCGAATCAATTCATGCATAACATACGCATGACAAATGCACAAAAGATGTATGCGCACACCGATGAATCGGTAATGATTACAACGCTAGGTTCACAATCGTAGATGCAAGAGAGAGACTGGAGATACCATCAAACAGCCAAAGACGACGATGATAATAGATATTGGATATATATAGAGTTACTGCAATTTCCATTCCCAATGTGTAGCATATTTCAACAGTAGTTTTTGTGAAAAACTTGTTACTCAGTTTCTCAACCTGTCTTTTTTCGAAGAGAATAGGGATAGAAGGCTAGGGTATGACCAGTGGTTAGCTAATCACTCTCGCTACAACCTGTTTTTTTGGATCGGATGGGTGGTAAGGAATTTCGACCATCACAGTCGTCCAAACTTTCGGACAAAAATCAATTTAAAAATCAAATTATGAAACTATACGTACTTAGATTCGATCCCGCGAGCGCTGAAGCTAAAGACACCGACGATGAATCTCGACTACAGTCCCGGTTAACAGAGCTTTTTTTTTCAATAATGTCCAATCGCAATGTGAAACATATGGTCTCCTAATTAAGGTATGTCAAGAAAAGAGGAGAACGGCTTGTTACTCAATTGCTCAACTTCTCTTTTTTTAAGAGTAGAGATTAAAGTAAAGTAAGTAGAGCTATGACAGAACAGGTGGCTAGCTAATCGCTCTCGTTACGCCCTGTTTTTAGGATTGGATGGGAGGATATTGTAGCCATCACATATATTCACGCCTACGAAACCATAAATCAATTTATCAAAATTATGGGATAGTTATAGAGGTGGCAACCTAGACAACATAGCAATTCTATAACAGAAGCATAGACTCGGTAAGAAAACGACAATACCATCGGCAGCTCTATTCTTAAATTAAATTTCAGTAATAATACAAGTTAGGAACACGATTTCAAAAAATACAAATGATCGCGTATTTAAATCGAACAGTTATCACATTTATTAAAAAAAACAATCTAAAATTAAAATAGTTGTAATTATGTTCAATGTTTCAAGAGAACTATGAAAATTTTCTTATCTTAATCTAATAACTGTCTTCGGAATTTTTAATCCACGTTTAACGAAGAAAATCGGCAAATACCCGCTTATCAAAGGAACGGGTATCTGCATATTATATACGTATATATATACAAGTATCTGACATCAAAACCCTTTGATAGCAATCTATTCCGGAACGAAAATGTCTTTGATGTTTCCCGTCTCAATATAAATTGTAAATATACATTGATGAAAATAAATTTGTAACAGAATTTAAAATTCAGTCGCAATACATCGAGGGGTTGTATACCATCACATTCCCTTTGAAACTCTCTTGGATTAATATTAAGTGCACGCTTTCGTTAAAGAGCAATTGTTTAGTAGAGTTGCCACTTCAAAACTTTGCACTCCGACCCTATGATCTAAGATCACGGGATCCATAATAGGGATTTATTTCCATGTCCACTCCTAATGCAGGTATGTCAACAGAATTTTCATATGAGAACTGTTTGTTTACTCAGTGGCTCAAGCTCCCTTCATTCCGAAGAGAGTAGGGATATAAGGATGGGGCTAGGGCAGGACTAGTGGTTGGTTAATCGCTCTCGCTACGCCCCATGAAGATCGGATGGGTGGGAAGGTGTTTTAGACATCACAAACACTAAGACTTTGAACGATCAATTTATGACCGGGGTTCAATTCCCGAGACATCCGTAGTCAACGACGTTACCAACTACGCCACGAAGCCGATAGGGATTACAACTCGAATATTTGAATATATTCGGCTCTTTTTCACTTTTCGATTGTCTAATATTTGGGCAATTATTAAATCCGGTGTCACATTCTTTCTAAGCGACTCTAAAACCCTGATTTTAACAGATATACAGAGATTTTACTGTGTACCGATCGTCCATTTCATTACTCGGATATTTTCAAATAACCCATATTGAGATAATGGGAAGAGCAATATTCGAATGGCCACATAATGGCTGGACATAATCCGGCCAGCCATAGATTTTTTCACGCAGATAAGTAGTGCCGAAAGCGGAAAAAAGGTTACGAGTAAATTTATGCAATTGATCAACCAAATTTATTGTCGAAAGGACTTAATATTAGTGTATAAATCAGGCAAAAGCTGGTTTTCTCCTTGTCGGCTATCGGCTATATCGTATATCACAGTTTTATACAACACGCTATATATAACACGGTGTCAGCATTTTTTTGTAGAAAATGATCGTATAATGGAAAGAAGTTTGAAGTTCAAGAGGGAATTACAACAGATATTGGCCCCTTATCACGAATTACGATAAAGATTTATATGCTAAATGCAAATAATTGCGTATTACAGAATTTTTAAAGCTTAAATATAAAAATACTTCAGTGTTCCGATAATGAAAACTCACAACCGATCTCGAAAAAGAGTCGAACATATAGAATTGTAAGTGATAACGAACATGAATTAATAATCTATTATATGTTATTTAAGTATTTTTCAATAGATACGTAAATGTATATTTTTTCGATTTTATATGAACTTCAAACACGGATTTGTATAACACGACGTTTTTGTGGAACCATATGACCGTGTTCTACGAGACTCAAGTGTTTTTTTGGTATGTCGAGTTAGCTAGGTCTTACCCCTTGGGACTTGGTGGAAAAGTCAGTGTGGCCCTTAGGCTTAAATGTTTAGAGTCCCCTGAACTGGAAGCGCGATATACATACGTTAACAAGCAAGAATATATACGTTTTTAATGTATCAACTGTTGTGTATTACATTTAGAATTATAACATCACGGAATAATAAGCTCAATACATTCAGAATTATGATGTTATATCACGAAAAGCTTCGAGGCAGTATAAAGCAATTGACAGTCTCCTAGCAACTGCTTGGAGAGTAGAAGAATCAGCTAGACTTTCTCATAGTAACATATTCCTCCCACACGTATAGTGTTTCTTGGTTAGGCGGTGTTCTAATTACCATGTACGGCAACCAGTCGGTGATTGAGCAAGAATGTACTAAAGCTATTGGACTAACCGACTTTAGGGCCTGGTAAGCGGTTTGCAAGGCGGTTCCTTATAAATTAAGAAAGAAATACATAAACTGTACTATTTTTTTATAAATAAAATCGAATATGTACCTACTTAAAAGTATTAAACTGTAAAATAATATTTCTATTTTGACAGTGATGTTAATAAATAAAAAATAGTTTTGACAATTTTTATTACTTAGAGGAATGATATTAGAAGATAATATCGACGATGTTTCTGCCAGTTAATGTAACGCTTAAAATTGAAATTGTTCAGGAGAGAGTAGAACATGCTTTTATCGAAAACATTATATGGTGAGTTGCGTTATTAATCTTTGAAATGAACTCCTGTAAATTCTCATGTTTGCAGATACGGGATTATACGTAGGGAATGTCGATATAAAAGTGGCTTACATAAAGTGGTCGAGTCAGAATTTTTAAACCTAAAATCAATATTGACGGCGTCCGTGGTGCAGTTGACAGCGTTGCTGGCTACGGTTACGTATGTCTCGGGTTCAACTACCAATGCGGACGGTTTTCATAGATTGAACTTTCAATCGATTTATGAATTTCTGTTCGTAGTCTGAGTCCTCCCTCCCACCTATCCCATCCTCACGGGGGGTAGCGAGAGCGATTAGCTAACCACTAGTCCTGTCCTAGCCCTTTCTTTCTATCCCTACTCTCTTAAAAGAAAAAGAGAGCTTGAGCAACTGAGTAACAAGCAGTTCTCGTAGAAAAATTCTGTTAAGATACCTCCATTAGGAGACCGTATGCTCCACATTGAGAGCGGACATGGAAAAGAAAATCAATATAAAATTATGTTACGTTTGCTATTTTATCATTCTTACTTATATACAAGTCCTCACTTGTGTACAAGGAAGAATGATAAAGAAGAATGATTGTGTGATAAAGATACATCCACCGCAAGTCTTGAAATCTTCATAAAACATTAAATGTAAACCACGAAAGGTTTTCTTAAAGGATTATCTTATACAGCTGAAAATTACGCACGAAAAGTTATTAAAATATCAATCATAGAACGATGACGTTTAAGCAAAAACTATATTAAATATTTACAAATGAAATAATGTCACAAACCACACACAAATCTAACAAAACATTTTATAAGCATTATCATTTCTCTATAATCAGACTCGACAGGATGCGAAAGGTTTCTATTTATCAATAAGCTATTTTTATTCATTTATCTTTAAAATTAATTATACATTGTTTCTAACATTCTAAAAATATGTAATTTATACAGTGAAATGAATATAATGTATAAATTAATTTTCTTGCGTTTATTAATTGTTACAACGGATACACGAAAAACGACAAGAAGAAAAAACTTCACAGGAAAAATGTACTTTTTATTAAATTCTATAAAAATAATTTGAGATATCGACGGAAGGTGCTTAATGGAATTTAATATTAAATTTGAATTGTTGAGATTTTGTACATTTCCGTGTAGTTCGTCACTAACGACCCGGGTTTCGCCTTTCGGCATCTTCAGGGACTCGAACTGACAGTAAACAGTTTACATCGCTTATATACAAGATAAAATACGACAAATTCTCATCACTAGGAACTATATTGAAATCTGGATTGACCACAACAATGACCCCCAACCTCAGTCGGGAAAACTAACGCATTATGGGTGGAATGGAGAGTTTTACGATGTAATTCGAAGAACTGCCTACTTATTCCAAACTAATGGGTACTGTCAGGGTAACCATGGAATGATGTATTAGTATTGAAATTTAATTATTTTAATGTTTAATTTATGTTTATTTTTTCGAGCTCATCTCACGTAAGGGATACGATAAAGGGGAATTTGGAAGATTGAGTTGTTCGTTTAAAATTGGTAAGGAATTTAACAGGGCTCTATTGATTTCCCCCCCCCCATTCATTGATACAACATTTTAAACCCATCATCCGCATTAAAGGCATGGTTCTACAATAACAAGTGATTTGCAAATGTTGATGTATCTTTTTTAAATCTAAAACCAGCTAAATGTTCTGATAATCTTATATCAAATGTACGTTTGGTTTAACCCACATAGAAGTACTGGCAGTCATTACATTGTAATTTATAAAAGGCGAAACCCTGGTCGTTAGTGACTAAATACATGGAAATGTACAAAGACTCCATAATTCAAACTGTTTATATAAAAAACGTTTTTTTTCTTGCAAGATATATTATTTTACTCGTAAACTGTATATGGATAAAGACTAGTATACCAAGATTCATTCTTCAAAATTAAATCATTCATAACAGTCTTCTGGAACCCATGAAGAAGAAGCCTGCAATGATTTTAAAACTTACTACTAACCAAAGAATTGTACTTGAGGGAATGAGTACTTAGACACAAAATAATCTTTTAAATGCGACGATTTCAGAACTTGTTGATATGACTCAATGCCTTCTGTCAGCATAACCTCGATATGTACGTTGATGTTTACGCTAAACAGTTGTAGTATAAATTGCTAGCGTAAAAGCATTGCTATCGCCGCTAACGAGAGACGAAGCCGAAGCGAGAATCCGTAATGTTTGGGAAACTAAAATTTCCACGGGGGACTAAAAGAACACGCAAAGTAGAAAACGAGTTAACGTTTAACTTGTAAATGAAATGTATCCGCGCGAGAAACTACCTTAGCACTTTTCAAAACCGGTCATACATAAATGAATCATCGTTAATACTCATCTGAATCATTTCTTAGTCATTGGTAAAAATATCAATGTATTGTGAATGGATAAAGTATTCAAAATAATATACAACCACTTTATTACCATAAGCCGTCTCAAAAATATTTTTTTGACTGATTTGGCATTTACTTAAGTAGAACTTCGTTAAAACAGAATAAAATATCAATTGTCTGATAGTTATTTATATCTATTGTCTGTCTCTATATTGATTTTCTAAACAGTATAATTATATAACTAATAAAATACTTTGATATTTTATCATATTGTAAATAGTTCACTAAATATTAATAAATAAAACCTTAAAAGGCAAGAAAATATAATACGATTGATAATTCAATGATATATAGTTAATAATAATTAAATGTTGGTATTTGTTCCTGTACACTGTACACTCTACCGCCTATTCATATGTATATTTATTCGTAAAAATGGTAACAATAAAGCAGAAAAGAAGAGATAAGAAAAATGCACCGCAGGCGAAATTTTTCGTACAGAAGCGATTCTATGTCAATACAAATAAGTTTATTATAATATAAATACTTAGAAATGAGTGGCGATCGAAAATTCAACACTCTTTGAGGCTTATACTCCACTGACATTTAATAAATTGATTTTTCAATCAATCTATGAAGTTTCAAAGGTATGGATAACTGTGATATTTATATTCCTCAAACACCCATTCGACTACGTTAATGCAGGGCATAGCCCTAACCTTCTGTACTTACCCTTTCCGAATTGAAAGAGGTATTGGGTGACTGAATGATAAGCAGTTCTCGTAAAAACAACTTCTGCTCCGTTGATATATCCATATACTCCACATTAACAGAAGACAGCATTTTTTAAAACTTATTTCAAAATACCAAAGAAAGCAAAAGTAACTTTCCGAAAAAGAGGGATTGAGTGACTGAATGACAAGCAGATCTCGTAAAAACAACTTTTGCACGGTTGAGAATTTATATGTTCCTACATTAGTAACGAACAGTATTATTTTTAAACTAAATTCAAAATCGTGGCGCAGTTGAGAGCGTTGTTGGCTACGGTTACGGATGTCTCGGATTCATTTCCCGGTGCGGACGGTTTTCATAAATTGATCTTTCAATCGATTTATGGATTTCTGTTCGTAGTCTGAGTGTTTGTGATGTCTAAATCCCCCCCTCCCACTCATCCGATCCTCACGGGGAGTAGCGAGAGCGATTGGCTCACCTATCTTGTCCTATACCTATCCTTCTATCCCTACTTTCTTCCAAAAAATAGAGGTTGAGCAACTGAGTAACAAGCAGTTCTCATAGAAAAATTCTGTTAAGATACCTACATTAGGAGACAATATGCTCCACATTGAGAGCGGATATGGAAAAATTTCAAAATACCAAAGGTAGCAAGAGTGATGTATTGTTTAAGCTCTTATGTTAGTTTTCAATATACAAGACCCAAGACATGTTCACACATATTATTTTGTACTGCGTTGATGAGTTGTGTGAAAGGAGTTTCTAAACAAACACAGTTAGCAAGTATTTGACACCATTTTATTTTAAGCACAATACCTGATCACTATTTCATACCTTTTACAATAATTACTATGTAAAAACATATTTTCGTTCACAATGAATTGTCGCATTTCTGAGAAGGAATTATCGAATATATAAGAATCAATTTTTGTTTGTTCGTATCTTATGCAAGGCCATACTGTTCATCCGATTCCGATAAAGCTTTGTCAAGTTATCTCCTGTACTTGCGCGAAGGACATAGGCATAGTACAATCAGGCCCGGCCCGACCCCGACTCTCAACTTTTTAATTTTTAACTTACAGTCGGTCTCATTTTATATAAAAATCAATCTCACAATCCAGATATATCTAAAATCAAAAAGAAAACTAAAATAAAGAATCAAATTCGTACAAATAGCGACATCTCGGAAAACCTTCTGATTTATTCGTGTACGCGCCAGACAGCAAACAAAAAATACTGTGTCCAAAAGCAGAAACAGAATTAAAACACAAACACTTTCTTTCTTTGCGTGGCAGTGCAACGCATGCCGGGTACTCACTAATAATATAATTAAAAAAATATTAACGTGTTTCTGTAATATCAGTAAATTGGTTTAAAAAAAAACGTAACACTACGCATAGCGAATTCCATGTCTACTGTCGTCATTAGTAAAAACACAGTATTCTGAGCAAATCAACTTAAACAATGATTTGAACCACGGTTATTTTATCTGCATATTTTTTAATCGTAATTTCGATTTATGATAATATCAAAAAACCAAATCAATCAATAAAGCATTTTAAAATAAAATTGGTTAAGTTTCAGAATGTGTATTTCGATGTTCTTAATTAAGACATAGGGCGAGTGTTCCTAAAGTCAGTCGTCGCCAGTGGTCGGCCTTTCGAGTTTAAAACTTAAATAATAATGGCTACATGAAAAATTTTAATTGCCACTGCCAATGTATATCTGCACTATACTGACCTATGTGATGCAATACGCAATTAGAAAAGCACATTTTTAATTCGCAAGTTTCGACAAATTTATGTTGTATGGGGATCGCTAACAAAATATACTTTATATTGTCATGCTTTGCATCATTATGTTTTTTATTGTTCTGTCTACTCTCAGTAAATTCGTTGGTGATATTTATGAAGTTTCATAGTGATGGCCGACCACTGGGAGAATTGGTATTTTTTGTAAACCTCTATTATTTTATGCTTGGTAGAATACCAACTATTTTATTTTTAGTTGGCTGCATCAGTGTTTAATGGAATAACAGAGAAAAAATATGTATTTATCATTCATTGACTTAAAATCCCTTTTGAAAGAACACCTGCAGCTAAACTGGCCGACCACTGGCAAAATGACCCTAGTCTAAATATTAATTTGTGCTAAAAGTCCTTCGAAACTACAAAGGATAACTGTGTATGCCTTGAATACGGCCCAGTTATATATACTAGGCGGCCTGCGCAGGACGTATTTTTATACATGTGCTTCGAAGATGTAGTATGTGGACTGCTAATGAAGCATTTAAACAAAATATTAACGAGATCTGGTTGCAGTTAATCTCTCTGTAACTAAAAGTAGAAAGTATTCAATTGTTTTTAGTTTTAACTTTTGATCCAATGAGGAATCATTTCAACGGAAGAAGTGTGGTGATAATTGGTTGTAAATAAGTCAGTCAACCTTTCTATAATTAGAAACAGTAGTAATCTAATCGCTTATTTTGATTCTGAATTAAATAGTTTTCTTTGATTACAAACGAACAAATCAAACAAAATAAAGATCTTAATATAGTAGTATTGATACGGAATTAAATAAAAGTATGACATGTAACATAAATACGAGGAAAGGTAGGTATACAATACAATAGATTAAGCGAAATAGTTAGTCAGATGTGCTGCCAATAAGTTAAAAAGGCGATTGCTTAATCACAGAGCTATTTGCGGTGTTCCTGGGAACGGGCAGATATTTTCATCACTTTCATACAATTATACGCAATAATTATTGAAGATAACGAATGTTACTTAACTTATTTATACTGTGTGACAATACACAATATACCGTAAATTAATTTATATCAGATAAGATGACAAATAAAATAATGTTAGTATAAAACACACGTCTTACACTGCTAAATGAGTTAACTGAGCAAACGAACTGCATTCCCAAAACTGTGCACAATTACAGTAAAATCAAGCGTTAACAAGAACATGTGGAAGTAATATAAATATATATCAAACATCGGCATTTTTAAGTGTTGTTAGACTAATAATTCGACTGTGTTTTGCCCAATTGATGTAACCCTCAAAACGTACAAAAATGAATTAATGATTGGATCTCATTTTAAAGAACAGATCTCGGCCAAATGATGTAAATTAGAAAAATAAATTGAACACTTTTTGGATCATTTTACATTGGTTTTAGGCTTAAAAATTCTGACCCCCACACTTCATGTAAGCCACTATTTTATCGACACTCCCGTATATGCAAACATGAGAATTTACAGGAGTGCATTTCAAAGATTCATAACGCAACTTATCATGTAATGTTTTCCGTCAAAACAGTTTTTACGCTGAACAATTTCAATTTTGAGGGTCACATCAATTGGCTAAAACACCGTCGATATAGTTTAAGAATGCAAAATACAGCTGTGTCTGTTTTATTATGCACCCGTAATAGATAACGTATTTTACGAAAAATTTCGTAAGGCAAGTCTTTCATGCTACATTTAAATCATCTTCAGAAATTACAGTAAGATTCTGATCTGAAAATATTGTTTTTTTCTTAATTTAGCAAGGGGCTCGCCCTCCTAAGTCAAATTTAACAAGGGCTTCGAGCGAGCCCCTCCAAGCCAACTCCTGGAAACAGTCATTAATTGTGAGTATTAAGAGTGGCTTTGTGTATCTGGAAATACATGTTTGTGAACACTGTTCAAGTATTACACATAACATGAAATCTGATACTTTCGGCGAATATGGCATTTTCATTTGTGGAAAGTGTTTTCAATTAGGTATTCAAAAATAATTGAAATCATCGGCGCAGCGGTAGACTGCCTGCGGTATAAACACTATATAACACATTTTTTCGATAGTTTCGATGAATTCAAGGATTTGAATACAAAGGCATGGTTGTAAGTTACGTTTTAATAATATACTTCCACATTAACTCCTATCTGATCTTGAAAACGGAACGTAGAGACAGCTATCTAATTACTATCACTATCTTATCTATTTACATCATTCTTTTCTTAACGTTTAAAAAATTGTTTTCGATTATTCAAATTCAATTCCTTAAAATTGGTTTCCAAATTTGTATGCTGTTTGATATTATGTCGATTAATAACATAACGGCTCGTTGTAAGTCCATCGTAATAATAAATTCAAACAAATTAAATGTATTACAGGATCTACTAAACCAAAGCTCATACAAAACACACACAGGTCGTTAAATAATTCCAATCAAAATATTCAAAAGAAAAGTCTCAGCACAATTATCGTTTCACAAAAAATTAAATGGGTTTTAGCCGAAAATATAATTATTTAAAATATGTACATCAGACATGATATCAACTGAGCATCTATTAGTGACTTTGTGACGGGTGACTTTTTTTTTTTAAAATGCTGCACAGTATAATGTCAATTAATGGTAATTAGTAAATTTAATAGCGCGAGCCTCTCGAATACAATATCAGCTGTTTGAAAAGGTCGTTGATCCCACTGGTGGCAGACAATACAATACGATTATTGTGTCAGCAAAACAACGCCATGTTTTGTTTGAAGTTATCTTTTATTTCAAGAATTTATTTGATTCAATTTGTTAATCTCACGAATACGTGAAGAAAATCTAAATTTTTAAACGAAATACATGAGCAATGGGCACTGACTAAGGCTTCCAATCCCGGGATCCGGGATCCCGCTTAATTAGTCAATACCGGGATGCCGGGATTCACTGAATGACATTTCAAACATTTGACAAAGTCCAATTACTCAAAACTAGTATTTTTCAGTTCGTATCTTCTTCCAGAGCAACGACGATATATTATTATAAACAAAAATTAATATTCTTTTACTTTCTCAATTATTACATCTTTGACAAGATTTATCTTACTTACTGTAGTTTAGAGGACGTACAGTTATTTATAAGTATAATAATATAATAAGGAATAAATTTAAATGAATTAACACTTGTATTAAATTGAGTACCATTAGGGAGAAAGATTAATTTATTTAACTACGTTCTGGATGTTGTCACGAAGACAACACATCTATTCTAAGAACATCTCTGGTGTGTTGTCGTGGGAAACCATTAATAATATTTCACAATGATGAAATGAATCTTAATAATATATCAGTATATGGCACAGAAATACGTCGTGTAGACTATATGAAACATAGCGACTCGTAAATCGTATACCTACTAATGATACATAATCTCTAATATATAGCACAAAATACATGTAGGAATATGTATGTTTGTATGTCTGTCGGTCACAACACTCCTCCGAAACGGCGCACATTAGCGACGTGAAATTTTCACACATCATTTTAGCTGCAATTGTTAGTTCAACTGTGCTATTTTCAACCTTCAACTCTCAACGTTGAACTTTTAACCTAAAACTGAAAACACGATATTTTTGACATTTAATAATAAAATCAACAAACACCGGGGGGATCGCCTAGCAACGGCTCATACCGAATATTCCGTGGTTTTCACCGTCGCCTAGCAACTATTAATGTATTATAAATTTCACAAAACCTTAACGTCTTAATGACCTTATATAAGCGCCCTCTATCTTGAGCGAAGCCGGGAAAAGAATACTATTATTATTATAAAAATCATTTTTGTAAGACAATAAATATAGCTTGATTTAGTGCATAGTAACCGAGTCTTTCGCAACGGCTTCTTAGAAACTCTTTTAACCCGATGAACGCGCTGGATATGTTTATTTGTTTTTTTTTATATAAATGTATTTTTGAAAAGAGCACTCGATATTCAGTCTTTCGAATGTCAGCTTTGAACTGTCGATACGCAACATGTCAGTACTATGTATTACACGGTAACCGGACTAAACAGAACAATTTGAAAATAATATTTTGGTCGTATCTATTATTTATTGAATAAATAATATATTTAATCACTGCACACGACTATTGTAAAATTTCTTTAAATTCATTTACCGATTATTAAATTATTTAAATTGATTCAATATTCCAAATCGCCCACCCCTAAATATCATATGTTTAAAAAGATCTTGGACCAGCAATCGAGATTTTGTCAATTTAAATGTATGATTATATTTTTGGTGAATCAGATATTTTTTTCCAAACAAATTTTAAAGTATTTAAAAAAAAGTGCTTTGTATTATATGAAATAAACAGTAAGGTCATTTGCAAATATGTTTGTTTAATTAGTATCTACAATAAACACATTCTAATTACATATTACAGTTTATTATACTTTTTTGTTTCTATAAATTGCATAACTATTATAAATAATTGTGAATGTAGTTGGCCATTCAGATTTGACTAGATTTTATATGAAAAAAAATATTTAACTTGCATTTTTCATTGTATAATGTTAGATTTGTTCAAGTTTGTTAAATTGTTTTTGTAGATAGTATACAAAAGTTTCACACTGCACACTCAGTTGAAAAGAAGCTAAATATGGATTTGACCGATTATTATACCAGATGACATAATTATTGAGCTTTCCGGAACTTTATCCGGAACTGTCCGAGGGTAAAGTTCTTACCGCTTGATCACAGATGAAGATGTATGCCACGGGAGACCTTTATTTGACAGCACAATGGAAACGATGCCAAGACAGAAGTAACATATTTTCACATTACTTACTATTCACACGTATTTTATTACAGCAAAAACGTGCAGCATTCTTGAATTACGCGCTAGATACTCGTTTCATACTTGCCGAGTCGAGAAGAACTTGTTGAGCTAGGTAGATAGATATGAATTATACCTTCATAGGTAGGTATACATATCCCACGCTTTGAGATGCACTTATCTTGTGCTCATAGTTGACTCCAAAGTGGGCAGTCAGACGCATCGTGAAAAAACTAGGGATTGCTATAATACCGGTATTACCGAAAACAGCCTCCCGGTATTTCGGTATTTTTTTCAATACCAAAATACCGGTATTTCGATACGAGTTGAATGCTCCACCTCTACCCGTTATGTGTTTGCAGCCGCTGTTTCACGAACGCAATAAATATGAAGAAAATAACTAATTTACTCCTCTTGCTCTTGGCCCCACGCAGAACGCACTATTGTAATTAACACAAGAAAAGACAGAGAGAAAAAAATGTACACATAACTAGCTCAGGCACACAATTTGGGTGATATTAAGTATTCTGAGTATACATATACTGAAATTCAGCCGTGGCGTTAGAGTTAAATCTATTCCGCGTTGAATCTAGAGAGGAATTGTATAGTTCTGACGATGGCGTAAAGCCGAAATAGCTATCAACTACCTGTTAAAAAAAATGTAGAACTAAATACTTTGTTTGGATTATTGAGATTTTGTACACTTCCATGTATTTTGTCACTAACGACCCGGGTTTCGCCTTTCGGCATCTTCAGGCATTCGAGCGCACGAATGGACTCGAACTGACAAACAGTGTCTAGCGTTTATATAGAAGATACGAATACGACAAATATTAAAGAAACTTCGACATTCGCAAATCACTTGCTATTGGAGAACCATACGTTTAATGCGGATGATGGGGTTAAATTGTTGCATCAAAACATGGGGGATCATAAATTATTTTATCAAGAAATTTTGGAAATCAATAGAACACAGTTAATTTCCTTGTCAATTCTGAATGAACAGCTGAACCTTCCAAATTCTCCGTTGCTGTATCCTATACGTTGCAACACCCAACAGATGTCACTAAATGTGGAATGATTGTAAATATTTATCCTTTCGTCGAATTGCATCCCGTCGAAACCCACAATGCTTTTAATAATTGTAAAATCACTGGTAATTCTAATAACTCAGGTCTCAGTGTGGATCCCAGACGTATAATATTTTATCTCGTAAATAATATTTGTCGTATTTGTATCTTCTATATAAACGTTAGAAACTTTTTACTGTCTGTCAATTCGAGTCCATTAGTACGCTCGAATGCCTGAAGATGCCGAAAGGCGAAACCCGGGTCGTTAGTGACAAAATACATGGAAGTGAAATTCCAACAACCACCCTCAGTCGATGTCTTAAATTATAAAATACGTTGTTATTTCATCCTATTGTAATTGTCATTTGGCGAATTTTAAGGTGCAGGTGTTCTTTACTCATGCACGACTTGTTATTGTTCTGACACAATCAACTTTGCTCTTCTGTGTTACGATTTCATTCCATACGTGATTTTTATTTTTAACGTCTAATGTGTCACTTAAATCGCAAATCATGTCAATATATTACATATGTATCTTATGAAACTAGTCCTATATTTATTTTTCAAAAAAAAATTGAATTATTTTTGAGTTCGCGTATTTTATGTGTTAAGTAATGTAACCTATCTCATATTTTTATGTATGCACCTTATCTTTTTTACACGGTTTTTTTTTTGCACGGTAGTGAAAATTTGTATTTTTATTCAATATTGCGATATCAACTAGTCATGGTTATTATCAGTCTGTAGGTATTTTGATAAATACCGGTGTTGATATATTCGACAGGTATTGCGATCCCTGCTCAAAGCCATCTTCTATATAAATCTAGTGTAAACATTACTTTTTAAAGTTTTAAATGAGCAGAGATTTATGAACGGCTCTCATCAGTAATGTAACTAGTTGTTGTGCATTAGCGAAAAGATGGCGGGGAATATTTCTGGTATTAAATTTCCATTTTTTTTACTTCCTTAACTTATTAGTATAAAATATGTACATATAGTTTACAATTAATGAAACTCGAATACAAATCATTAACATAGGCATGGTCATCGTTGATTATTTATAACTATACTATATTGAAGTAAAGAAATCAGTTTATTAAAGTGTCCTAACTGGGACTCAAACCCGTGAGATCCGTAACCGAAGTTAACGACGTTGACCACTGCACCACAGACACGACATAAACTAATTTTTCAATCGATTTATGGATGCGTGTGATGTCATAATTTAAGATCCTAAAAACAGGTGAAAGCAAGAGCGATTACCTAACAACTAGTCTCGTCCTGGCCCAGGATAGGACCAGTAAAAATTTTACTAGCCCGATATATATTTAAATATAAATACAGTCTCTTTTCTGCACCCACCATAGAAGTAAAGCAGAAAGTTAGCTTCATAGGTTCCGCATTATTTCAGCAGATAAATAGGGTCGTTTCGCCAGTGCACAGCCAGTTAAGCGACAGGTGTACTTTCAAACGGGATTTTGAGTCAATGAATGATAAATATATATTTTTTTCAGAGTTATTCCATTAAACAGGGATCAACCAATGTAACCAACTTAAAATAAAATAGTTAATATTGTACTACAAGCATAAAATAATAGAAGTTTAAAAAAAAATTCCAATGGTCGGCCTTTCGTTTCCCAGTATTCGGCCATCACTATGAAACTTCATGAATATCGCGAAATAGTCAACTGATAGTAGACAGAACAATAAAAAACACAATGATGCAAAGCATGACACTATAAAGTATATTTTGTTAGCGATCCCCATAAAACATGAATTTGTCGAAACTTGCGAAGTAAAAATGTTCTTTTTTTAATTGCGTATTGCATAATATAGGTCAGTATAGTGCAGATATACATTGGCAAGTGGCAAATGGCAAATGGCAAATGGCAAGACTACCTACACGAATTAAAAAAAAATGTTTTTTTAAATATATCCACTATTATTATTTAAGTTTTAAGCTCAAAAGGTCGACTACTGGCGACGGCTGACTTTAGGAACAAGCACCCTATAGATAGGAAGAAAAAGACTATATCGACTGTGTTTTGGCCAATTGATGTAACCCTCAAAAATACGAAAATTAGTTAATGATTGGATCTCATTTTAAAGCCAACAGAGTATGTCTCAACCAATGATGTAAATTAGAAAAATAAATTGACCACTTTTTGGGAGGGAAACATCATTTTACATTTGTTTTAGGTTTAAAAATTCTAACCCGGCCACTTGATGTGAGCCACTTTAATATCGACAATCCCTACGTATAATCCCGTATCTGCAAACATGAGAATTTACATGAGTTCATTTCAAAGATTCATAACTCAACTCACCATATGTTTTCGATAAAAACAGTTTTTACTCTCTCCTGAACAATTTCAATTTTGAGGGTATAATATCCAATTGGTCAAAACACCGTCGATATAATGTTATATACATTATAAAGTGTGTGAAATCTTTCTTTAATATAAGAATTTAAATGATTTAATATCATAACCAGTGTCTACTGTCTAATGTACAAGTTATATATTACATATTTATAACGATTAAGATCACGTTGAATGGGTAGCTATTAGAGGTCGGCACGGGCCAAAATTTGATGAAATTACCCGGCCCGAGCCCGAGTCTTAATACTTCACTTGTTACCCGAGCCCGACCCGAAGCCTAAATATATATATCTCGGCCCGAAAAAAAACAGATTTAAAAAAAAAAAACAGTAGCATAAAATTGATTGAAATTTAACACACTTAACGTACCTACCCAACTTTTTCACATGTAGATCTATTATTTCACGAAATGATTTCCACAAATCACCACAGTTACCACTTTTTAAAATTTTCTTTTTATCGTTGAAACTCATTTTTAACGAATCTGTTTTTTGGCACATGAAACAGTCGACTATCTAAAACGAATAGAAAGCAAACACTGAATAATATCACACTATATTCATTAAAGAACTATTTAAACTTACTATCGGTGATGCTTAAATAAATAAAGCATTGTTTCACGGATCAATTTTATGAGTTCAGTTTCAGGTTACCAAAATATAAAATGATGTCTCCATACTTATGAAAAAAAGACTCTATTGTGTCCAATGATATTTAAAACCTAATAAATCATATTTTATTTATTACCTTTTTGTCATCAGCAATATTTAGTTATCAAGAGTACTCATGATACGAATATAGTCCGAAATATTGTTCTGAAGAACAAATCCCTTACCCGGGCCCGGCCTAAGCCCAAATAACAATTGTCTCTACCCGTCCGAACCCGGCCCACGGGCCAGGCCGCGTAGAGACCGACGGGACAAGCCCGGGCCCGTGCAGACCTCTAGTAGCTATGTTTACAAGCCAGGCGGTGTATATTACGTGGTTAAAAATGCGGTTAACTATTCGTCACAGTTCTGCTGATTAGGTAACTACTAAGTAGTTAACATTACCTACTTATACATAATATCTACATACTAAATTGGAAAAACACAGCGATGAAATGGAATTCATATAATACTCGAAAAAACAGATATCATTCGCACGCATTATAAATAAATAATATCGTCGTTTCTGGAAGACAACGCTAAATCGAAAAAATGATATATTGAGTTAGTTATACCAAAGTGTTCCTTATTTAAAAATCTACCGCATAGAAAAACACATTTAATATACCTCTAATTAAAAACAGTTTTGTTCCATCAAACTAAATCAAAAAGGTACAGCATCTCAATCATTTGACAAATTGAAAATCCAATTACTCAAAATTACTATTTTTCAGTTCGTGTCTTCTTCCAGAACAACGACGATATGTTTTGTACATATAAAAATAATTGCATATCATATAAATACTTCAGTCGATATCAATAATTTTTCTGATTAAAATTTAATCATTGTGATAAAAATATACATTATACTTTAAAATTGCATTTTCGTGTCGCTTGCAATCAAAAGGAACCGATATTTGATAAAAAGAAAGATAATGTTTTTATTGAAAAATTTAAGAGGGCTTATTTATAGTTAAAATTAAAATATATGTTAGAATTTGCCTTGTCAATATTGAATACAAAAATGCTGCAGACATAAAATTACTATATACAATGTATATACGTGTTAGTTATGAAAGATGGGCTGATGTGTGCTTAGACGGCGCCAAAACCGACAAGACGACATCATTTATTTACGAGTTAAAGGATGTAACTTTTAACTTAAAGGTATTCGACCTTGACACAATTTTGAAGGTGATACACTAAATTTTTGAAAAGGTTCCGTCATTTTATGCTATATATCGACACTACCTACGTATAACCACGTAAGTACCACATACGTGATTATACGTTTTTTTTTCATTTTTGTTGTCTAGGCACTCAGTTCTATAGGTAGTACAAATACGTTAGTGCTACATCTGTATCCAAAAATAAATAAAAATTAAGGACTACATAATAGAATGTTAAATATTATTGATCCCAAATAAGTTTTTTTTTTAACTTAATTTGTCTTATTTTTCATCGATAAACACTGTACAACCTTACCGTAAATGTCGTGAGTACATATATAGTAATAAAGTGTTGGCATGAAAAGGGGCAACATTAAATAATTAGTGAAATTATTGGATTAAAGAACATAAAAAAGAATATGATTTTGAAAATAATTTACAGAAGGTAATTAAATTAAAAACTACTGATTGAATACATTATTTTCGATTGAAAGGTATGCGACAATAGTCCCCCTAAAACTGGGGAAATTTTGCAACTTTGGTCACAGTAATAAATTCCTTCGTATCTTACTTGTCATAGCAAATACTTTATCTCTGGCACTATTGAGTAGAATTAAAAGCTTTCCTTTCCGTTTCTCGTCCTCAAAATACTTCACTACATTCTAAATAATGCCCTTCGTCTGCTTCCGTAAACGCTTAGGATAATAAGAACAGACTGACTAACAAGGCGCGGGGAATGTAGTAGCGGAGTGGGTAAATGCGTTGTCGGCGTCCGTGGCGCAGTTGGTAGCGTCGCTGGCTACGGTTACGGATGTCTCGGGTTCAACTCCCGGTGCGGACGGTTTTCATAGATTGGTCTTTCAATCGATTTATGGATTTTTGTTCGTAGTCTGAGTCCTCCCTCCCACCAATCCCATCCTCACGGGGCGTAACGAGAGCGATTAGCTAACCACTAGTCCTGTCATAGCTCTATCCTTCTATCCCTACTCTCTTCGAAAAAAAAAGAGAGGTTGAGCAACTGAGTGACAAGCAGTCCTCGTAGAAAAAATTCTGTCAAGATACCTCCATAAGGAGACCATATGCTCCACATTGGGAGCGGACATGGGGAAAAAATGCGAGGGGCGGGCGTTACTTCCAGGAACGACCGTGATGACGTGTAAGTCTTGCTATGATGGTGGCACTGTATAGGTAGGCATCAAAAAACATTGGGAAAAGTACCTACATCACCGTTATTTCGTTAAATATAAGAACTTAACTAGCCACATACGAAAGTCTTTACATTAAATCCGTAATCCAATGTCGTTTTGTGATATTTTTAAAAAACCTATGAACTATAAATATAGCACTGTCCCAAATTTGAAGAAGATATATGAAGCCGTTACTTTGCAACTGCGTTTTGAAGTTTTGAATATGTAAAATGTCATGTTTACAGATACGGGATTATACGTAGGGAGTGATGATATAATAAATATACGGCAGGATTCAGTAACTAAATATAATTTGTAAACGCTGGTCTAAATTATGTTACTTATTGATGTTCATTTGTCGGTTGAAATCCAATTCGAAACACTGTTTGTTACCTTTATTGCATATACTATATAAGTAACGAACAAGACTCTGGAGTATTGGTGGAGCACAATTCTATTGTATGTATTAATAAATATGTAAATAACCCGGGCAGCCTGCATGGCTGACGCCATTGTTAACATATATTTGGGAAAATATCTCAAGGGATATAACAAAGCCCGGCGCAGATCAATCGTAATACAAACGAAATTTTGTGCAATATTCAGAAACTTTATTAGACTACTGCACCATTACAAAATATCTGTACAGAGTTAAATGGTGGTGATTTCACAACATTGATTAATGGCGATTGCTTCATTTTATTATAATGAGAAAAATTTGATATATTTTTTTAAGCATTTCCACCCTGTAGTCGGAGCGTACAGACTACCACATGGTGCCTCTAATATTCTGCCCCCCACCAGCCTCTTTGCTTCCACTTAAGTGATAACAGTGCCCCGTAGAGTACATCTTGTGGTAGATCATTAGCGGCCTTCCAGGGCGGCGGAATTCATCAGGTTGAAAGAAGAACATTCGCAGTAGAGCGTACGGTGTATAGCTTCGCACTTTTTACTACACTGATACGCTTTCTATATACAAGTTGGTTGCCCCACCTCCACCCGTTATGTGTATGCAGCCACCTTCCATAACGCAACGACGATCAAGAAAAGGAACTCATATTCTTTGCCCGATGCAGAGCTGCATGGGAACGATCTTTTAACCACGCATTGTGCTTAAGAAAAGATAGGAAGAAAAAAAAAGAAAATGTACTCAGCCACTTAGTTAAATCGATATTAAGTATCCTGTGTATCCGTATACTGAGAATCTGCCGTAGCGCTAGAGTTTAATCTACTCCACGTTGATTCTAAAGAGGAATCGAGAATATCCCGGTCCCCATATGATGATGCAAATTTATCGAATGCGTCAAAGTTTGCCTTGATTGAGATCAAGTCAGCGTGGCCTGTTGGGCCAGTATGAGGACGGACCACAGCAAACAGCTCTGTTCGTTCGGCATTCATCTCGGAGCAGTCCCACAGAACGTGATTAGCGTCCTGACGGTTGTGTCCACAAGTGCAATTCGGCCTTTCAACCAACTTGCCCAGCCCAAATAGTTTACCGTTGAACTTGCCATGGCCACGCTTTCTATATAATACATGGAGCGTGTCCGTGTATTAGTATGTATGCATCCCTTGATCCTAGAGAAATGTATGGATCCGGTGATCTTAAACTTAGAACCGCTGTGCAAAGTTATACGATACATACTCTACATGCCGAAGCAAGGTCTATTTTTATTGCTTAAAACTTAACTTACTCAAAAACATATTTAACACTAACGAAAATAAATGGTTAATATGCTTTACAACATAACGGCACTAATAACAATGCAGTGATGTAGGATATTTAATTACAACTAGAAAAATGTTAAATTATCATATATGGGAATCAAAAAAACCGATAATAATAACAGTATGAAAAAGTCATCTCAATATGTCAAATAGAACTTATTATTAAAAATATATTTGACATTTTTTGACGAAGCGTATTTAAGATTTCGCATAATTCATTAGTTTCCTTGATTCCAATATTTGCTCTTTTGCCAATTTCCTATACGCAATTAAATTCCCTAGATAATGACATTGTTTTTAGTAGCAATAAGTAATATTTCAGGCAGAAAAAGAGTGAAATGTTGCAAAGCATATTTACTAAGGAAATAGCTAAAGCCAACATATTTTTTTCTAAGTTTAACGAAGATTCATCCATCTAGCAGTTCTTTACCTTACTTTGAAAAGGTTCTAATTGCACTTGACAATGTTTTGAGATACGAGCGTTTGAAGTTTTGACTGATCATATTTTGAAGGAAAAATGTATTTTCAATAAGTGAGTTAGCATACACTTATCTACATAAATATATTGCTTGTTTTTTTATATAATTTATTTTAACTACAGTTTTTATATTAGACAATTATGAGTATATTAAGCTTTAATTAGAACTAACAACAGCAGTTTGTTTAAAAAGGTTTTACCGGATATTTCAATTTTATCAAAAAAAATGTTCTGATTTTTGAGATATTTATTAATAGTAAGCATTATCATGACGTGCTGAACCATATAAGCTAACAATAATATAATAATACAACAGAATAATAATACATATATACTTTAAATGTTTGAACAAACTCAGCTAATTTTCGTCAATGACCACATCGATAGAACAATAGAAGTAAAGGGTAAAACGCACACCAACAGTCGAGCGAAGAATGTTCGAGATGACGTTAAAACGTTTTCAAAAAAACAGTGATGCGTATGTTTTTTCTGTGAGATGATAATAAGCAGTTATATCGATTCATAGAATCGTATAAAACAAATTTATGAAATAAAATCTGTGGATAGAACTCCAGAATACTGCTAACACACTCATTGAACAATATATGACTCTGAAATTAACATATATGGTAGAATGTGGTTAATACAACATTTTCCAATCAAAAGGTCATTTTAGGCCAACATGTCAGATAGGACCTTTTTAACGTAAGATGACGAGTTGCTATTTTGACACTTTGTTAGCAATGAATGTCACACTTTAAAAGTCGCCTTTAATCTTGATATCCGTTGGAAAAATACTATGACAAAATGACAACGAAATTCACATAAAGAATAACGATTTAACTACAAAACAATTCAAGGAAACGCAATACATATTGTAATAATTGTTAACAATCAAAATAATCGCGTTATATGCAGAATACAGACAGCCTGATAGAAACACACATTTGAATAGGTAGTAAGTACTTAACACTTCAGAGGATCTAATTCTATGAATTTCGGTGAGACGATGAATGCATAGTTTAGCTATTTTATTATAAGGGATCGTTTACACCTGGTTAGGGCTATCTTCACTATCATAGCTTCGCCGTGATGATAGCGGACGACGGAGAGATTGCAATATCAACAAACTTTGATAAAATATACCTGTAACCAGACACTGCAAACCTTTTGTTGAATTTAATTAGTGGGATTTTTTTTGTGCCATAAGAATTATATTATATTTTCGGAACTATGCCTAAGCGAATGTTTGATCATATGATATATGTATTATTTATAAATTAACTTAGAAGAACATAATAATGGACGGTGATACTGATAGACTGTACACGCTCTGTGCATTACACAGAAAGAGATCAGTGTAGCAAAAAGTGCAAAGTAATACGGCCTATACTCTATCTGAGCTTAAATCAAATAGAGCGCAAAATTTTAAATATATCTGCATATTTAACTCAAATTTTCTAGTATAAACCCTACACATTCATTATTATTTATACAATACAATATATCGACCGTGTTTTGGCCAATTGATACAAACCTCGAAATTGTTCAGGAGAGAGTAATAAATGTCTTCTCATGTTTGCAGATACGGAATTATACGTGAGAGGGTCGATATAATATTGGCTTACATCAAGTGGCCGGGTCGGAATTTCAAAATCTAAAACTAATGTAAAATGCGGTTTCCCTTCCAAATAGCGGTCAATTTATTTTTCTAATTTACATCATCTGGCCGCGACCTGCTCTGTTAGCTTTAAAATTCGATCCAATCATTAACTAATTTTCGTATTTTTTGAGGGTTACATCAATTGGCTAAAACACAGTCGATATCAATTATTTAACTCTATGTGACAACTTTTGTTCAAGTCGACTTAGGAAAAAAACTATAGATAGAATATAATGAATTGATATTAAATGACATGAGGCGACATAGTCAACAACTGCATTGGGTATTTTTGTGGGACCGGTTCCTGTAGTTGAGTAGGCAACGTTCTATTCGGTTGCAATGTACACGGGCTCGAATTGAAACGATCTATGGATTTATCTTAAAATTTATTGAGGTTTACATTTTCTCGCATTCATTTGATCCTTATAACGAGGAATATCAAGTTGGAATATCTAACTACTGGCCTTTTACTAGCCTCATCATCTAATTATTTACCAATCACAAGTAGACAGAAAGACACAATTCAATACTTGGCTTTGTAATATAAAACTTTACCATATTTGACGCTTTTTTTCTACTTTAAGAATGTTCATTCGACACATATTTTTTGGTTCGTTTTCACTTACCCATGCGCCTACAAAGAGGGATGTTTGGTATTTCCAGACTGCATAGTTAACGTATTTACCTGAAAATAAAAAAAAACGTAAATTTAGTATATTGTAATCTTTGGATGCTGGAAACACGTTAATAAATATGCAATTTCAATAAAAAAATATTTGCAAGTCAGAATATATCGTCGGTGTTCTGGTAGAAAACGCTAAATCGAATAAGTGACATATCGTCGTTGTTCTGGAAGAAGACACTAAGTGACTAATAAAAGTTTTAAGTAATTGGACTTTGAAGTTTGTCAAATGTTTGAAATGCTATACCTTTTTCATTTTGTTTGTACAAAACTGTTTTTTGGTAAAACATAATTTATAAAAATAAGTGTATTCTTCCAAATGGTAGAGTTTGAAATAAGGAACGTTTTGCTATAACTAACGCAACATGTTTTTTTTTCGATTTAGTGTTTTATTCCAGAACAGCGACAATATTAAGCAAAATTATTTTTTTAAATATTTTTTAATTAAAAACATTATCTGGCATTGCAGCTGACAGCCAATGCGTCAAATATTTTGAAAATTTGAAAATCATACGAGATAAACTCAGTGAGAATTTTTATAGATCCAAGATCCCTAATTTAAATTGAAAAAATTTAAATTTCATATTGACCTTGCTGGGACTCGAACCAGGACTCACCTGATCGCTAGGGCAAAACTTTTGCCACTAGACAGCAGAGGCCGACATATTTATACTAAAATGTTCCTTGTTTCAAACTCTACCGTATGGTAGAACACACTTATTACATCAATTACGTTTACTTAAAAATCGTTTGGTACAAACTTAATGAAAAGAGTATAAAATTTCAAGCATTCGAAAAACATCACTGCCCAATTACTCAAAACTACTATTTTTCAGTTAGTTTCTTCTTCCAGAACATCTAAGATATGATATGAAAAACATTATTAAACTATGAGGTTAATATAATAATTATTTTATTATTATCGGTTCCGTATCACTGAACAACACACGCACGTGTACTAACACAATCAAGCCTACTATCACATTGATTATAAATATGTGTGTTATTTATTGGTTTACGTAACCTGTTCAATCCGAAATGTTTTTGGTGTTCAGACGTGAGCAAATACTAACATAGATACGAGAAGTAATATCGAAGCCAGCTATGTATTTGCTTAGTTATCTTAAGACCGGCATTTCAAGAAAAAGTATGGTACGAAAATATTTTTATCTAACAATATGCCACGCTCGACATAAATTGTGAAAAATCAAAAAATGTTGGCAACCTGGTGGATTCGATTTTTGAAAACATATTTTTACAACAAGTTTATTCCCAACAATTTCAAATAAATACTGTTTTTGAATTTATATCATCTGCAAAAATAATATTTAAAACATTGTTCGCTTTCAGTATGTAGAATATGGACTCCTGACGACATAATATGTCAAAAAATATGTTTTTACGAGACCTCGTTGTAATTAAGTTACTAAAGATAAGACGATTGTTATACGAAAAAAACAGCAGTAACCTAATAGCCGGTGGTCAACGTCGCTGGCTTCTGGTACAGATGTAACGGATTCGAATCCCAGAACTTTTAATCGAGTTATGGATTTCTGTTCGAAGACATGGATGTTTGTGATGTATAAAATTGGCTTACAATTAAATGCACTTTTGTACGGATCATATTCATTTTCTTAAAAATAGTTTTCACTTATAACCAACACATTCCACAAAAACAAATTCTTTCACCAAAAATAAAGAGATCCCACATTATAAAATATGTTCCTAAACAAGGCGTAGTGAGAGTTAAATTTGCTAACCACTAGCTCTGTCCTAGCTCTATCCATCTATCCTTATTCTCTTCGAATCTGAGTAACGAACAGGAATAATAGACCATATGCATTAGCAGATCATATGTTACACATTGAGTATAAAAAAGCGAACATGGTAGAAAAAAACCAATATCTCTTTTTTAATCCCAATTGCCAATCAATCAATGTAGAAAATAGTGGGGGTTACGAACCCTTGGTCCCAATCGTTGACCACCCAGCTACATGGGCGGTAGCTTCTTCAAACTAATTATGCCAAAAATATTTATATGTAATTTTAAAAAATAAATGATATATTTGAAACCAAGACTGAACAATAGAATTGATTTACGATTGCTAACACCTTCGGCTTTCATCTCATGTTTCCTCGAAGGATTATGATTTTTTCGAAACGGATTTATGAAATAAATCATAAATTAAAACCTTTTTTACACGTTCTTGCGTAGGACGTAGATCCACTAGTATCCTTTAAGGGTACCTACCTGATGTACCTGCACAAGGGTGTTTTATAACAGTGGCTCTCAATGTTCTGTTATGTGATATCGACATGGAATTTATGTGAACATTTTTGATTGTCACTTACCATATCGGTACCGGAGATACAAAGTGTAATAACTCAAAATGCATAGTTCTGATATAATTAGGAAACAAGATTTTGTGCAAGTTTAATCTTCTATAGAACATTTAATTTTTTCAGATCTAGAATGATATAAAAATAAATATATATATTGATAATATTATAAAAATCATTTTATTTTTTTTCTCATATAAATAATAGGTGTTTTCAGAACTATTCACATGATTTCACAGGATTTTCGTTGTTGTTACAGTTTGGTTCTAAAGTAATAATAACTACCGTAATTAAAATTAACTACAGATTTACCACTTGCTACATTTTATAAATGAAAACAAAACTCAAAACTGCAATTTTTGACTTGTTGCACTTTGGAGGTGAGGGATCGATATTAAACATGAGATTGATCACATTTAGATCGTTCAAAATTGTACAGTTCTATAAGTTTTGTCACTTACAATCCGAGTTTCGTCTTTCGGCATCTTCGGACATCCAAGTCCCCATAGTTTACATCGTGTTTATACAATAAACTGTACGTATGACCTCAAATATTAATTGGGAAAACAATAAAATTGCAAATCCATTATATACTAACTACATTGATGATGATCTGAACGAATTTTCTGATTTACGGACGTCTTAATAAATAACAACGTATTTTATCCTTCAAAAAAGTTTAGGAACCGTCGCGAAGGATCACAATATAAGGGAAATTACAAGGACGAAGTTCGTTTTTATCCAGGTATAAGACGAATTTGATATAACGATACAATAAATATTACTTAGGGAATGATTTTTAAGTTATTACGTCCGTCAGCCCGAAGGGTGTAATCAGATTATTTCGTCATCAAAATTTGGTTATTTCAGTTGATATTCTGTGCCTAAAATATTTCACTTATTTATAATAAAGTTAACCATTTATTAATCCATGCCCACCCACTCCGTAGTTGAACTATTATGAGTACAATGAAAGTAATTCAACTGCAGGTATTTAAACGAGGACAATTTGTAAGTTTGTCTATTGTCCAGTTCATTACTCAAACATATCCAAATATCTAAAATATTATTGATTTATACTCGAGTTGTATCCATTTTTGTTCGATAACAGGTGTTTAACAATTAGGTACTTCCGAGTATAGTCAATGGAAAGATATTTAAAAATATCTTTTAACTTAGCATTTTTTGTAGCATTTTTAAGGTAGAGTTTACGCCGTAAAACTTTGCATTCCGGCTTTAGGATTAAGGATCACGGGATCCATATACAGCTTTAGTATCCATACAGTAATACGCTCTGTGTAAGGAATTATAGAGGAAGCGATCAGTGTAGTAAAAAATGCAAAGTAATAATATATCTGTATAGTAAATCAGATAGAGCGCACAATTTTACATACACTGCATATATAACTTAAATTTTCCTACTATAAGCCTTACAAATTTATTAATTATACAATACAATATGTACAGAGGCGGACTGGTTCTAAAAACATTGGTTGCCAGGAATCCAAATATTTTATCCCCGTCGTATATAACAAAATTTCCTTTTTTCCACGACATAAAAATCAAGGGTGCCTGTTTTAGACTAGAATCTACTGTATATTTTCACTTTTAATAAAAATTTTATGATGCATTTTTGCTATATTTTTTTTTCGTAAATACGGCCCCTAACATACAGCGGGGCACACTTGCCACGGGCAAGCTGGTTTGTATGGCCAGTCCGTCGCTAAACATGTAAATATACACGTTCTTTATTTTTTATTATTCGAAATAGATAGTAACACAAATGGGATTTAAAAAGGAGTCTGAACCGTTCAAGTCTTCACAAATAAAACTGTGAAGTGTGTGTTAGTTTCAATTTTTTCAGCATAGTGAATAATCATACAATTGCAACCATACAAAATCAATTGTACGCCAATTAAGAAACATGTGACGGAATGCAACAGCGCTTTGTAATGTTTAAGTATTATATATTTAACAGTAATAGTAAGAATCATTATGTACGTGGCCATAGTATCTATGTAGGTGGTTACATGCAATGTACGTGTATTACATAACAGTATAACTGCACAGTATGGCCGGTTTAAAGTCCGGTAACTAAAACAACGCCTGCGGGGGTGACCGCAGCGATCGACTACCAAGAGATCAACCGTATAGAATGCATTTATCTGCTGGCAAACAATTGAATACCACGACATAAAAACTACAAATGTCCACTTTATTGGATTTCTCGATTCTCTGTCTATTTAAACAAATCATAAGTCCTCCAAATCAGCTCTCAAAAAAATGCCGCTGTTCTAAAAACACACAATAGTCCGGGCCACGGGTTACAACCATGATATCGACCGTGTTTTGCCCAATTTATCAAACCCTCAAAATTGAAATTGTTCACGAGTAAAAACTGTTTTTATCGAAAACATAATATGGTGAGTTGCGTTATGAATCTTTGAAATGCAATCCTGTAAATTCTAATTTTTGCAGATACGGAATGATACGTAGGGAGTGTCGATATAATAGTGGGTTACATCAAGTGGCTGGGTTAGAATTTTTAAACATAAAACCAAAGTAAAATGATGCTTCCCTCCCAAAAAGTGGACAATTTATTTTTCTAATTTACATCATTTGACTGAGACCTGCTCTGTCGTCTTTAAAATGAGATCCAATTATTAACTCATTAAAGCATTATTTTGTTTTCAAAGTACTCTCTCTTCCAAGTACAATGGGTTGATTTTAAAAAGATTCTTTTAAATTATAAAGAATAATGTTTTTTGCCTACAAATCATAATATTTGGTATCAATAAGATATAGTTATATCATGATTTGTGACACCTTTCAAAAAGTGGTCCATTTATTTTTCTTATGTACACTATTTGGCCGAGACCTGCTTTAAAATGAGATGTAATCAATAACTCATTTTCGTATTTTTGAGACAATGACCCGAAATGAATGACACCGTAAATATACTAAATGCAACATAATTCGCTCTTGTTCCTACCAAGGCGAAGGAACTCTTCCCTTTTATTGTCTATCTCCAGATATTCCCATATGTCAGAAGCTACACTAACACATTAACAATAAGGAAGACCATTTTTATTTTACAAACACCAACTCTGTCATTTTCAACGTGATAATATAACTTAACCAGCCCTATCTACCTGAACCTAGCATAGACATGTACCACAAATACCTCAGATAGATCTAAATTCCACCCGCCTCTTCTTCCAAACTAGATAGATTTCGTTTTCTTCGAAGACTATTAACGACCATCCGTACGAGATGATGACATGACTTGAGGAAACAAAGATACTTGCGGGGACCAGAAACACCATGTTATGATTTTTTTTATAAATATAAAAAATAAATGATCAACGACATATTGACTAAAATTTACGTCTTTGTACCGTAATTGTATGTTGAATGTAACTTAATATTGTTTTAATCTAAAAGAGTTTGCGAGCCCTGTCAACTGATGAATGACAACTTTAAAGTAACTATATGCATCGTAAACCTACGTAGTCGATTCAGGCTCGTAACAAGACTTACCGCACGCCACTTCTGATTTATGTAGATGGATGTACCTGTAATTATTTATGTAGATACATATATCCACTCTCGATTTCAAATGGTTGCAATATTGTCAAAGGGTTAACTGCAAGTGATCGATTTGATAATAATGTATATATTATATTATCCATAATAAACAATAAAACCATATTACAAAACAAATCTACATTTCTCTATGTGAAAATAAGTGGTTTTATACATTTCACTAAACGATAAAGGTATGACTGTATATGTAGTAAATAGTATTCGTTCTATTTTAACTGGTCTACTGAAACTTTGTGGAGCCAGTGCAACGGGCTCTCAGTTTCCTTACCTACCTATAATTAACTGCTAGCGTGGGTACATACTAAATACTACAATAAGTTAAAAATAGCAAACTATTTAATTCTATTAGAATTATTAAATATTTTTAATGACTATTTCGGCATTATACTTTTGGGATAAGGTGGGCGGGGAGGTAATGTACACATTCATGCCTACGATCACAAACCCATAAATCGATTAATCAAAGTGTCCATACTGGGATTCGAACCCGTAGAGATAGCAATCAAAGGAGACGACGCTTACCACCCGACTGGAAGCCCGGAAAATAAATTCATTTTAATAACGATCGTGTAATATCGCCCATCCAATATAAAACAACTGTAAGTGCTGAAATTATGATTTTCTGTTTTAAATCACTACTGTTGGTCACTCCTATTCATTTTTCATGCTTAGCATATTTTTTTTTTAAATCCATGTCCGCTCCCAATGTGGAGCATATGGTCTCCTAATGGAGGTATCTTAACAGATTTTTTTCTACGAGAACTGCTTGTTACTCAGTTGCTCAACCACTCTTTTTTTCGAAGAGAGTAGAGATAGAAGGATAGGGCTATGACAGAACTAGTGGTTAGCTAATCGCTCTCGCTGCGCCCCGTGAGGATGGGATGGATGGGAGGGAGAAATCAGACTACGAACAGAAATCCATAAATCGATTGAAAGATCAATCTATGAAAACCGTCCGCACCGGGAATTGAACCCGAGACATCCGTAACCGTAGCCACGGACGCCGACATATTAGCATATTTTAAAAAATTAAAATATTTACAATTAAAAACACTACTTGTCGCTATATGTTCAGATATTTTTGTTGAAATCAGTTTGAAACATACTATTTGACTATGGAAACAAAAAAAAAATTTCATACCTGAGATATATGTCTTCTGAAAAGAGTATTTTAAATGGATGGAAGACTTCAAATGCGATTTTATCCAAACTATGAATTAGCAGTGGAATGAATATTTTATACTGGATGGGCGATATATGTGTATTGAAGCAAACATGATTACTTCCAGATGATTAAACAACAAAACTGGATATTTCCAGAGTATTTTTTAAAAATTCAAATACAGTTTTTAGTATGTTCATTTTGCATAATATGCTATATTATAGGTTAAGTTATGAGTTCTTACGAAGTCCAAATTATAGCCCCGTGATATTTATTTTTGAAATAAAAGGGTCATCATAAATAAAGAGGTTTCGAGAGACTTTCGTCGTAAATGGAAACGAGATTAGTTCGTTGTATAAGTATGTAATATATAATTATCATAGCATGTTTTGATATACATAAAAATAGTTATGTTTGATACTTAAACAGTGGCAGTTTTGAGTCACGCGACAACTGCATTAAAACCGCCTGCATTTATTTCGACAGTTGTAAAACAATAACAGTAACAGCCATGTCCAAAATTTTATTACAAAACAAAATCATTTTACACAGACTTTAGAAGACGTGAACTAAAGGTTGTACATCTGATTCTCTTTTTACACTATGGATTATGTTTTAGAATACTGTGAAAAAAGATTCAGTAAAAGAAATAGAAAAATAAGAGAAAAGCTTATTTTCCATTAATCTTTACATATGTAAAAATGAAAATTTATTTGTTTTTATGTCCTCTATGCATTCATTTACCATTCATCCGATTTCGATCAAACTTTGGTGAGATGTTGTGTGCAAACCTGTGAAGGTTTCTAAGAAGAAAAAAATTGAAAATTGAAAAAAACAGAAAAGAATCAAAATACGTACAACTAGCGACATCTCTGAACCAAACGAAAAAAAAAAATATATGAGTAAGGAATTCGAATTTAAGAGAAATATTTCGTACTATGTTCGGATCATGAGTCATCCATAAGGCAATAGTTTTCATAACTTAAATAATTTATTTCACAAGTGGTATGAATATCGTTGGAAATATAGAAACAATAACATATATTGTTTGAAGAGTATAAATGAATTACTTTAAAAAAAAAAATTGAACTTTTTTCGGGATGCAAAAAATAAATCTGGGCTTCGGGTCGGGTTCGGGTAACAAGTGTGATATTGAGACTCGGGCCAGAAGATGTCGGGCTCGGACCGGGTAATTTTATGAAATTTCAGGACATGCAGAGAATTAAAACACAATTTCATTCTTTGAGTACTCACTAGTATAATATAAATATAAACGTATATTACATTTAAATTATGTATAATAATTGTTCATTTACAGTAAATACCTGAATGAATGTTTACATTAACAATCTTGCCGATTTCTATTTAATTTTGGATAAAACATATTTATTTACTGTGACTCTCTACGAATAAATGTTGTTTATTGTGTTCCGTTAAGAATTGATAGAACACCTTAAAAGTGATATCTTGGTATCGTCAGAAAGGTGGAAACTGAAGTAATTTAATGTGCATAAATACAAACAACATACTTTTATTTTTAGAAATCGCTTTTATGTCTTCAAAAGTAAAAGAACTTATCTCTCATTTTACTATATTCACTAATTTATTTTTGAACAGTTGTCCCTGGAACGTTTTCCCCCGTGTAAAAAGAGAATCGTGTGTTTGCAAAACATTGTTTTTGTAACAAATTATAATATTACACTACAAACTAAATTCAACTTTGTAAAATATTTAATATATTAGTTTGTAAGTTACGATGTAAGTAGCTTTTAACTTTTACGAGATAAACTATAAATAATATTAATAAAACCAATAACAAAGTCAGAGTTGGCTGACCAATTTGACCATTCGGTAAATTTACGTAACTAATTATTCAAATTTCGCAATTAGTATACTAATAATAATTATCATCACACGGAATTAATAAAAAAATTACGAGTAATAAAATTCAGATACGCGAGGGTACTAAAGAATTTATAAGCGATTAAAAATAAAATTATATCGTGCGGTAAATACTATACTATACTACGCAAAACACTTGTAAGAAAACTGTAATTACAGTTTTATTAACTTCATACATTGATTAAATCATTTGTACAAAAAAGTTATGAACATTTGTCAGTTTTCATTACATGTTTTAAATGTAACTTAAATTAAAGTTGAAAGAAAAAATGTTAGCTGTAAAATAATTTTGAGAAGCACTGTGATTATTTACATGTCGAATCCATTTAAAAAGGAATTTTAAGCATTCATATTAATTATCCGTCATTGGTGGAAAGATTACATCATCCACTTCGGAAGGCTATTGGTAGAATACATACGCAAGACAAACTCTTCCAATGTAATAAAAACACATAGATACATAGATAGGTTTAATTATGTAATTAGCGCATTATATTTAGATCAGTATCGTGAATAAATACGTCTATTAGAAAGAAAAAAAATCAATCAATCGAAAATTGATTAATTTGTCGAGATAGGTTGTAATTAAAAAACTATTTCGATAAAATATTAATTATTTCTCAAGAAGCCTAGTAAAACGGTTTGTTTTTCTATAAAGGCTGTTATTAATTTCTAAGAATCATGATAAAAAATAATGTTCAGCATAAAACCTCACAACTGAAATTTCTTATAAGGTTTACCGTGTGTGAAACTGTTTAGTTAAAAAAAATATATTGTATAATGTGCTTTTTCATTATATTATTCGCCAATGGAAATATGACATCGATGATATACTGACAGAATACATTAAGTTAGTTTTGGATGATTTTTTTGTTTTAAATGTCAAAAATGTATGCAATTTAACGGTCTTCGTACTGGTAGACCGCATGAAGTCATAAAATATAATGGCATTGGAAAAAAACAGTATTAAGCCGTATTGTTATTTTAACTATAACACATCGATACCAAATCTTATGCTTTGTATATCAACAAAATTATTCTATACTAAGTAATGTACAATTAAAAAAACGCTTATAAATAATTGCACTTTGTGTTAGACAGTATTAACTTGGTACACTTGAACTTTTATTTCGATAGTTTCCACTTTGGATTAGATAGTATTAACTAATTACACTCAAACATTAATTTTAATAGTTTCCACTTAGTCACGGATTCATTTAACAAAGTGAGTTTAGTTGTAGTAGGTTATGTTAGGGTTGGTCTCGTTTGTCTTATGAAATGTATTGTAATGCGTGGAGCAAAGACAATATAGGCGGCCTAATATAGGGTATAAGAATAAGTGACATTTCATTACAGCTTCGTACAACTATTGATTTCAAAGTGTGAGTATTTATATTGAGTGAAAACTACTTTATATATGTGAAAATATTTTTTCCTAAGTGTAACATATTTCTTCAATGTTAAAATATATTTTATTATGTGGGATCACTTTATTTTTAGTGAAAGAATTTGTTTTTTGTGGAATGTATTTGTTATAAGTGAAAACTATTTTTATGAAAGTGAATATCATCTAAACAAAAGTGCATTTAATTGTAAGCATTAAAAAAATATATATCTCAGAAATTTTATGATTTTATGCCTTCTGTCAGAATAATATTATATTCCCTGCATTGGTACCGGATACATATATACAATATAATATTAAGAAAACAAACTCAAATTCTTTCTAAATTATTAGGTATTTTTTAATGACACACTCAGGAAACAATTCAGTGACAGTACTTAACATTTTTCAAATATCACTTTTGTACGAAACGCCATAATTTTGTCACTTCATGAGTTAACACTCATGAATCGAAAATTCCAGGAGATATTTCGTTTTAAAGAATTTTAAGTGAGTCTCGATTTTGGTAACGATTCATATTAAATTGAATGGCTCTGTTGACACGTTTGGAATCCGTGACATAGTGCATTTCGGTTCTAGGGTACAGAATAATAATATGAGTACATACTAGGAATGCATATTTTATACTAGCAGGAAGTACCTTAACTGATAAGCGATATTTCTGTCAATGTTGTATATAGATAGGAGAAAATAAAAGTACATAAATCATACATTATATGAGTCGCTTAACATTCTCCTAGCGATTCTTCAATAAAAATAAGTTTTTAATGTACGTATGTGATATATCGATCAATTTTTCTAATTGCAATTATAAAATTTCTTCTAATTTCGTCCGGTTTGAAGTTCAAAACCTTGCCAAACTTAAAAATACCTAAATTTGGATTATTGAGATTTTGTACACTTCCATGTATTTTGTCACTAACGACCCGGGTTTCGCCTTTCGGCATCTTCAGGCATTCGAGCACACGAATGGACTCGAACTGAGAGACAGTAAACAGTGTCTAACGCTTATTATATAAATTACAATGCAATGATTGCCAACATTTCTATGTGGGTAAAACCACACGTACATTAGATATAAGGGTATCAGAACATTTAGCTGCCTTTAGATTAAAAAAAGAAACTTCGACATTCGCAAATCACTTGCTAATGGAGAACCATACGTTTAATGCGGATGATGGGGTTAAACTGTTGCATAAAAACATGGGGGATCATAAATTATTTTATCAGGAAATTTTAGAAATTAATAGAGGCCAGTTATACTCCTTACCAATCTTGAATGAGCAGCTGAACCTTCCTAATTCTCCGCTATTATATCCGATACGTTGAAACACCTAACAGATTTCACTAAATGTGGAATGATTGTATATATTTACCCATTCGTCGAATTACATCCCGTCAAAACCCACAATACTATTATAATTGTAAAATCACTGGTATTTCTAAAAGAAGTTGAAAAGCGGCAATCGCCTTCGGCAATCGCCACTCTGGTAATATGGTGTTTACAAAATAAGGATTAGGACGATTTCCGAAATTTTAACTCAGGTATCGGTGTGGCTCTCAGACGTATAATGTATTGCCTCGTAAATGATATTTGTCGCATTTGTATCTTCTATATAAGCGTTAGACACTGTTTACTGTCTCTCAGTTCGAGTCCATTCGTGTGCTCGAATGCCTGAAGATGCCGAAAGGCGAAACCCGGGTCGTTAGTGACAAAATACATGGAAGTGTACAAAATCTCAATAATCCAAATTTAATATTGAAATTCCATCAAGCACCCTCAGTCGATGTCTTAAATTATATTAAAAATACCTTTTTTTACACAATCTCGATCCCCGTTTTATACGGACGAATATTTTACCTTTCTTTATACACCGGAAAACACAAAATATCTTAAACTATACTTAAATCTACATACTATCCACAACAGTTTTTTGTGATTCACTCAAAACTCGTAAAAACCTTCAGGAGCGTGTTTAGCGACTCAGTGGCTCTTATTATATATTTCCATGCCGGGATAGGAATAAAAAAACATAAGCATATTTTATATACCGTCACCCTACTGGCCGATGTTAGTAAGAAACAAGATTGACGAACTAGTTAAGTACACAATAAGATTCTTCGATAGTAATTAATTTTTTGCCTGGAATAACTCGGTATGTGTATTAGTTATACCGGTTGAGAAAATGACAGTAACGCATTCTATCGGTAAGTATATATGAATCCAGATTTCTAGGCAACCAATTGTCTCTGTATATTGATCCCTAAACTCATTAGTGTTAAATTGACATAAATCCATCTATATTTTGATATTATAATTATCTCCGTAACATAAAATACCGAGACTATGGACTTTATCCTACGACCTAAAAAAAAACCTGCAGGACGTATCCTTAAACCGGGACAATCCTAGCTAAAACAAGACATATGATTAGCTTTAATATATTATATCTATCTGCTATTTATATCTTTAAAAAAACATATTGCTGTATTACTAGACAAAAGAATGTATTCAAAATTCCAGTATATAATATGCAGTATGCAAATAATATAACTACATTCATATTTGAATACATTGTTCAATTTTTGATACAGGTTGCCTATCCTACAACCGTATAGCATTGAAATGTGCACATTTTTTAACAATTAAAAAATGCCTTTACTTTTTGAGTTATGTAATGATTTTTTTATTAAATACGTTTCATTCGGAGTATATACGAGAATATTTATTTTCAGCCGTATCAGTAAATCAAAACAAGCTCTAACTTTTCCAAAAAAAATTTTTTTTCAGGAAATAATTAAAAATATTTATGATGAAAAATATTTTTGAATTATGTCTGATTTGGAGCATATTTTAAATTTCAGTAAAGTGGAGAAGGACTGGAGTAAATTAATGACGATGAGCACAATATTGATAATCCTTGTTCGACCGTATTCGCTCCCTCTGTGACGTTTATTTGTTTTCTCCCATGACATGCCAGAGTCCCTCAGTTCCGCAGAGTACATCCTGTGGATAATACCCGATGGTCATCCAGGATACATGTCCCAGGCATCCGCAGCACATGACCCAGCCAATTCTAATATCACACCAGACTGCTGATGTAACAGGGCGCTGCCCAGTACCTTCCCTAATCTCTGAGTTCCTCACGAAGTATATCTACCGCACTCCCGGAATCCGACGGAAGCATCTTTTCTCAAAATTCAGATTAAAAACATTAAAACCAAATGCCATTTGTTCAACGCTTGCATTCTACCTGTGCTGCTTTACGGTAGAGAATCATGACACCTGACTAAGACAATATCAATATGGTATGCAATTACTATAATTAAAATAATATTATTCACTTCAAAAGTTAGAAGATAGTATAATTATCATTGTTCGTAGCACTTTTAAGTGGAATACGTATAAACTGACCCTTCTATTAAAACAGTAGCTGAGTCACTAAACACGCTTCCGAATATTTTTAGAGTTTTGAGTAAATCACGAAAAACTGTTATGGGCAGTATGCTAGTTATAAGTATAATTTAAGTTCTTTTGTGTCTTCCAATGTAAAAGGAGAAGTGAAATATTCTTTTACACCGTTGTTTTTTGAAACGACATTTTCAAGTTTGGAAAATTTTTGAATTTTGAACGGGGGACGAAATAGGAATAAATTTTAGACTTGCAACTGGAAAAGTTAAATAGATATATCGATAGAGCACATACATATTTGTTTAAAACCACATACGCTCCGTATTCGGAACATATGGCCATCACGTCGTTCCTCCAAGCTTCTCTGTCCCCCGCCAGTCTCCTTGTTTCCTCCCAGGTCATCCCAGCATCTCGTAGCTCCGCCGAATACATCCTATGAATGGTCACCAGCGGCCTTCCAGGGCGACGGAATCCATCTGGTTGGTAGAAGAGACAGGCAGGATGTAGGCTCTCCTAAAGCATCCGCTGCACGTGTCCAAGCCAGGTCAATCGTCGTTTTTTTTATTTTGGACGAAATAAGAGACTGGTCCGTCCGCCCTCTTTTCTCCGAGTTCCTGACTAAATCAAACCACCGTACCCCTACTATTCGCCACAAGCATCTGTTTTCGAAATGTACGGTTACCCTGTGCCTTGGTGATGTTCCATGACTCTCAGGCGTAAAGCAGCACCGTCAGAATGCACGCGTTAAATAAGTGGCACTTGGTTCTGACCGTGAGTCCCATACTTTCCACATTGAGTTAAAAGTTGATCCAGCTATCCCATTATATTACATACATATTATATTAAAAACTTATTTTATTGAAAAATCGGCAAGAGTGTGTTTAACGACTCAGCGACTCAAATAATCACTGATAAAAATCAATATGCATAGGATTTAGCATACGATTGTCATCATCAAACAATGCGTGGAAATATGTCGGAAAAATAAACTTTAAATGTTTATATTATATGTCACCTCGACTATTCCCGATACGCCGAAAGGGGGTTTGGATGACCTACGTGACAAATGATGTCGACTTCTCTCTCATTACACATTGCATTTATGTATTATCAATAAATTGGTCATAACACATACACAAGCAATGCCGTAGTGATTCGCCAATATGCAAATTACAATATAATGTGCTACACGTCATACGATACACGACTGCCTGGTTTTCAATGTCAGAAAACATACTTCAAAAATAAGTATATATTACTAAATCAATGTAGTTACATAACTTTAGAATGAATAGGTAATGATGAAATCCATCGATCTCCTTAAAATTGATCATTTAAAAAACTTAGGCAAACAACAATGGACAATACAAATATATTTTTTTAAATAAAACACAATTAGTTATGTACTACTTCCACATGTTATTAATGATCAGGACCAGTTTCGCTCACCGCGATCATTATAAAAAAAACTGTGGTAAAGTAGTACGAAACTGATTGTTTTATTTTTAAAATAATATATAATGGCTTTCCGTCAATAATTGACAGTCAACAAATTAAAAATGCATATGTTTATTAATATGTGTGTCACTTAGAATAGTAATGGCGTAACTCCAGTTTTGACGTTTTGAGAAAATCAAGGTTTTGTAAAATGTTCTTAGGATCAAATAACAACCATTGATAACTGTTTGCCAATCAACTGAAGAACTTAAACGTTAGTGTAGTGGTGAACTCTGTCTGGACACTTCACTATTATTCTGAAAAATATCGTTAAATATGGGAATATAAAAACAAAAAACAGTTTATTAAAGAAAATAGGAGTATATATGGAGGTGCACCATTATTAAAGTAATAGAATAACATCTTTTGAACGTGTTTGAGGTATAAACTCATTTTTCGTATTTTTGGAGTTACAAACTTACTACTTATTCTAAGTGACACATATATGACTCCAATACACACGAATTCATTGAAATATTTTAATACAATTATATATAAATAATATATAAATAATATATATATAAAGCATTTCTCTCTTCTTCTTCAGGGACGAGTTTATAATCCTGAAATTCTCATGTCTATTAATTTACATGCTCCTAATTGTTATCTACGTGGCCGAAACCATATCCAGACAATTTTTATTCTTAAAACTTGTTCTTCGCGTCGGTCATTCGAGTCACCAGTTGCCAGAGCCGTTCGGATGATTAATGCACTGCCTAGGGAGCTGGATATTTTCAACACTAAACTATGGGTATTGTTCACTAAATATTTTTTCCTTTTAAATTAATAATGTCTTTTTTTTATTATTTTTTTAATAATTATTATTATTGTTGTTACTGTTATTATGTAATCAACTATCATACCTAGTTGTTCTCTTATTGTTTTTGTTTTTTTTTGCAATTGGATAGATAAGGGGCTTGTAGAGTTTTATTTACAGGTGAAATCATGATTTATTTTTTATGATTTAATGGATATAGGATTGTTTATTCCGTAAATGCATTGTGACTTGTGACATATTACTGATTTTGGTTATTGTTTTTCGGTAACCAGTCCACATACGCCAAAGTTTTATTTACCCATCCGTAATCTTAAATTTCAAAATAATGGGACATTTATAACTCGATTTCGGTATTTTGGACATAGGACTATCAGCCTCCGAGGTATAGATATTTAATAAGACTTTAATTTAAAACCTGTTAGCCGCTGTGAAGTGTGAATAACTAAGTAGGTAGGACAACAAAAATATTATTTGAAAATTTGGCAAAGCCTGGTGTTGACCTTGGGCATCGTAAAAATGAGATAATAACAGCCATTGTATGCACATAAAATTTGCAACCGAACGGAATGTTAAAATATTAGATACGTGCTGAAACAATGTCTGCAAACGAGCGAGCCTTTAATATGTTGTCTCCAGGTATTGCTTCTGAGAGAATTCGTGAAGGTATGCGTCTTGTATTGTACAACTTCAAATTTGATCATGAGCATGGGTCTTCTAATACATTTACCTTAATCATCATCATCAAGTTAAGCTCGCATCATAATAATATTACCTGTTTCATTTTTTTGACGATGCACCAAAATCCGTTTACACATTAGCGTATAGTATATGGCGAGTTTTGTATAAAAAAAAAGCGACACAAAAATAGAGGGGTCGCCTTATATTTGAGTCTTGAAGAAATAAAAAATAAAATCAATGCCTCGCGACAAACGGGATGACACGGGATGGTCAGTACGAGTTCATTCGTGTGCTCGAATGCCGAAGATACGGAGTCAGTGACGGAATACATGTAAATGTACAAAATTTCAACATTTCAAATTTGGGATGGACTTGCGATGAACTTGAGTTACTAATATTAATAAGTGTTATAAAAATGGTAATCGCCTTACAATCGGACATATTAACAAAAGGCGGATTACAAACATGGGGATCGCCTCATGGTGTAAAACAAGTACAAGGTGAGCTGGATAAAAGGTGACAGTCGTCATTTTTGTATTTGTTGACGTCACTACGTGCTTATCCAATTACAATGTACTATTTTTACAACGGTGTTTTGGTGACAATAAAAATTTAGTTCGTCAAAGTGACGTCACATATAATACAAAAACAACGATCCAGCTCACCTTGTACTTCTTACACCATGGGATCGCCGTATAATGTAAATATATAAAATACTAAAATTATGTAGTATCCGGTACATTCCTTTGTGGCAATTTAAGATTGATTACATAAAAAAACATCTCAGTCGTTTTGTATAATCGCCTATCTAAATTTAAAACTATACCTTATGTGTTTTTTTTCTTTTAAGATTAAAGAAAGAGAGGGATAGGTGCTGACCACATTTGACTTAACTGATGCTCACGATGAGCGAAAACAGTCCTGACCTTATAGAAAAAAAATGTAGAAGTGTTACAAAAAAAAATGTGTTTTATTTTTATAAATATATTGCGTTTCAAACAAGAATTTAAAAATTAACAATAACATATTTCATAACTAAGCAGGTAAGGTAGTTTTAAAACATATTATTTAATAAATTGGCATTTACTTGGCAGAACTCTATTATTATAAGATAAAAATAGCAACAATTAAGTTCCAAAATAATTATGAAATATAGTAAAAAGTTATTTCTGCACCATCCGCACCCTCAGAACTAATAACAATATAATACTAAAAAAAGTATTTCTGACGAAGTAGATATCAACTTTATTTACAGTGACCAAACATATTTTATTTGATTGGGCTTTTTTTCATCGACCTACTCGTTAGATGTGTATTTTTTTAAAATGTAATTTTTTAGCATTATTATGTGATTTTGTGAATAATTGTCGCGCAGCGCAAGCCTCATTAATACAAAACTGTCATTTTAACGAAACTCGCTAGCGGCACGGCGCCGGTGCCGTTTATTTGTGTGCACAAAATACATGTACTAGAATGTGTGCTGAAGGGAGGAGTAAGTGGACGTTTTGTGTATTCATATCAACACGAACTGTTCATTCGAGTAGGTTAATATTAAGAGATGTTTTTTTATTTTTCTTAAATATGTGGTCACCGTAATTATAATACATTATCATAATATAAATAGCTACTATGTTTACTTTAAAATTGAGCTCTGATCACTTAACTTGAGTATACCGTCATGCTTTCCAAGTGTTAATATTTTAGATCCATATCTCGCAGGCGTGTTTGTTTCACTATACAATTGCAAAATTTCACCCCACGCATAAATTAGCAAATTCTTCATAACAAACACACGAGAGTAGCTAAGCTCAAAATGTTGGAAACCAAAACATAGACCCTGCATTCACGGGTTTGGCGATTGAGTGGAAATATTCCAGGTAAAGGGGTGGTATACCACGAAATGCGTCATTTACGATCGCACCGGAGTATTTTCCTGCCAACATGTTATTATAAAATTAGAGTATTACCGTGCATAAAATTTACCAAAGTTTTTCGTCAAACAATCCTGGTATACTAATTTTATATACTTAATTAACTCGTTTTATGTTATTTTTTAAATAAATTTACCACTTTTTAGAATGGAAACATTCTGACCCGACCACTTGATGTAAGCCATTGTTATATCGACACTCCGTACGTATAATCCCGTATCTGCAAACATGAGAATTTATAGGAGTGCATTTCAAAGATTCATCACGCAACTCATCATATAATTTAAGACATCGACTGAGGGTGCTTGATGGAATTTCAATATCAAATTTGGATTATTGAGATTTTGTACACTTCCATGTATTTTATCACTAACGACCCGGGTTTCGCCTTTCGGCATCTTCAGGCATTCGAGCTCACGAATGGACTCGAACTGACAGACAGTCAACAGTGTCTAACGTTTATATAGAAGATACAAATACGACAAATATTATTTACGAGGTAAAATATTATACGTCTGGGAGCCACACTGATACCTGAGTTAGAATTAGTAGGGTTCAGCTGCTCATTCAGAATTGGCAAGGAATTTAACTGGGCTCTATTGATTTCCAAAATTTCTTGATACGCTGGAGCATTCATATATGAAACTACCGGGCGAATTGGTATTTGTGAATTTTCGGTAACCCATAAAATTTGGGGGCTTGTGGATTTCTGGTAGATCACTTTATTTTTAAAACAACTGATATTAAACCATAAATTTTAACAAACAAGTACCAATATATATCACTATATTTTTTTCAATTTTCGGTGAGTACCCTATCACTCCCATCCGAATGCAATTATCAAAATGTACATCTGTGCGTTTGTTTATATATTCTTTTAACCACTTTCATAGTGGAAAACGTTGATTCACATAAGTAGGTAGAACAAAACAATGCCTTCATTTTAAACACAATTCGACATAAAATTATATACTTTTCTGTTGGGACAAAAGGCCATACAGATTCTACAGTCGAAGCAGCAATCTTAAGCGACAAATCTCATTTAAACTCTATCAATTCCATTTCTGATGAAGGGCCATCTTCTTTGAAAATTTTCAACGATAGATGATAAAATATCTTACACGAGCTACCAATAATGCCACCGCGAGCTACCTTCTTCAAAATTGGGACAGTTCTATTATTTTTAATCTAGTTTCTTACTTTATATAAAGTTTACAGTTTTTTTTTAAATATTACAGATACGACATTGGACTTCGGATTTTAGGTAAAGACTTTCGTATAAGTGACTAGTTACGTGTTTATACTTAACGAAAAAACGGTGAAGTAGGTACTTTTCCCAATGTGTTTTGATGTTTACCTATAGAAATGAGTGTGTAGACAACGAAAGTGCAAAAGACGTAAAATCACGTAAATACCATATACGTGATTATACGTGATTATACGAGTGTCGAGATATAATGACTGAAAAAGAGACAGTATTAAGTCATATCGTTATTTTTTATTCTGACAGAGATAATTTGTATGCCAATATTTATAATTAACAAAACATATTTTTTAATCACAAACGATACTACGATAGTACTTGGGAGGAAGAGTACTTTGACAAGAAAATAATGCTTGAACTTGTTTTTCTAGCTTAATGATTTCTGTCAGTATACCCTCGGTATGTTAATAGCATAATTGTCAATACCGGTGTTGTATTGAAAAGATAGTCGAAATAACGAAATTTCGATGCAACCGATATTGCAATCCTTACTCGGGGCCTTTGCCCAAATGAGAACAAATGAATTTTCATAAAAAAGTTTTGTTATGTAAGAGTTGTGTCAAATATTATTGACATTATTCACATTGTAACGTATATTATTAATTAGTATAATTAATATTTACCTGTGCGGATGATGGAAACACGCACGCCGCTCGTTAACAAAGCACACGACGGCGACACGGGGAAAACAATGTCGTGTTTGAATTATATAAAAATGAATGACAATAAAAAATTACGCCGATGACCTTTTTACATAATCACGAACACATATCAGAGACTTTTTCACTATCAAATTACATAATGATAAGCTAGACATTGACGTCAATTTGTTGATAGCTTACTCCACCTGCAAGAGAAGACTTTAACAATTATAAAAATCTTTTTTTTTTTCAAGTCCATCCATATCATGAGCGATACTCCTAATTACAATTTCAATCCGATATTCAAAAACAAGTTAGTTAAATAACGGAGTATTTTTAAAGTATCCAGTATTTTATTTACTGTTTTTTTTCCCACGTGGAGCATATGGCCTCCTAATGGAGGTATCTAAACAGAAGATTTTTCAATAAGAACTGTTTGTTACTCAGTTACTCAACCTCTCTTTTTTCGAAGAGAGTAGGGAAAGAAGGATAGGGCTAGGACAGGACAAGTGTTTAACTGATAGCTCTCGCTACACCTCGTTTTTTGAGGATCGAACGGGTGGGAGGGTGTTATACACATCACAAACATGCATGACTACGAACAGAAATCTGAATACTCAATTTATGAAGCTGTCCGCACCAGGACTTGAACCTGAGACATCCGTAAAAGTAGCTAACGACGTTACCAACTGCGCCACGGACGCCGACCTATTTTCTTTTACTGTTTGGTCGGGAGTGTTTTTTTTTACAAATTTTAATTTTTAAATTAAAATAATTGCCAAAACAGCTTATATAATAGCCAAGTCAACAAATATTTTAAATTTTTTAAATCACATTAAATTCACTGGATGAAAATTTTTAAATCTGCCGTAGAAGATACACCACAAACACCCGTTATTCTTAAAACGTCAAATATTTTTTAAAAACCATATCCGCTCCCTATGGTTCCTCCAACATTTTGTCCCCCACCAGATAATCTCAGCGTCATGTACCTCCGCCTAATACATACTATGAATGGACATCAGCGACTTTCCAGGGTGACGGAATCCATCCGGTTGGTAGATGAGACAAATATTAAATTGAAAAAATCTAAATTTGATATTGACCTTGCCGGGGGTTGAACCCAGAACCATCTGATCGATGATGTAAAACACTTACAGAGAGTACTTAGTTAGTTCATAGACTTCCAGGTGTGTTGTATTGTTTTGAAATGACAAAATAAAAAAATTATTAGAAGCATTGACAACAAAACCTGCAGGGATTGCGAGACATCGATTGACTACCACTAATCCCAACAATGTGTCATCACAAAGTAGCAAAGTGCCTTCTGGTTTCTAACACCCTCTTATTTCTCTCAACCCCTAAAATTGTCCCAGCTCTCAATTATTTCTCGAACGGCAGCATCCGACACTCGTAGAAAGCCACTTGAATATCATATATAATTCTCATGAACTTTAACTGAAGCTGTTGCCTTTTTCTTTCAACGCTCTTAATTTCTTTAGAAATTTGAAGAATGTATTCGTAAAATAGCCACTTAATAAAAATGTACTGAAGTGGCATCCAGTCTCGTCTGCCTCCTTTAAAGCATGAATTGACTGTATTCACGGAGGCGTACAAAACTTTGAGATACAGAAAATAAAACTTTTTTCCACAATATCTTTACAAGAGTAATTCAATTTAATAACGCTTAATTACATGGCTAAAATATTGCCTTGGTCCGGCTCTGTGATTCGAGATAAAATGGATACACACTTTATAACAGCGGCATATAAAATCACAATCCTGAATCCCGCGAACCTATACGATGCTTTTTTAAAAATAAAATAAAAGTTAAAAAATACATATTTTGAAATTGTCATTACGCTTGATAATTGTATGATATCTGTTGCTGCGTGTTTAAAATAAGTTTGTATATACTTAGTTCCAATGACGCTACTGCAACAACTCCGCGGACCTAAAAAATAGTCTCGCGTACTATCGGTCGGCGACCGCTGCTTCGTAAGACACGAAATAAAAATAAATTTCATTCAAGTTATCTTTTAAATTGCTCAAAAGCACGGTTGTGTCCATGTCACTTTGGTTACTGTACAGTCAGCGTAATTTATTTGTATTTTATTGTTATTCTGTGACACACATACACATTCAGCTGTGATACAGCATGTATTATGTTACGAGAAAACCCACGCTTATAACAAAATCGAAAGTAAAGAACCATCTGCAGCCATCTACGCTGTCCAAAATAGTGTTTTTTTTATTATTATTTAATTTTTTTGTGTGGCAGAGGTAGATCTGTATTGGTGATGGCACGGTGTGGGTAAGCACCAGCGGCGTGCCATTACCCGATCGCCGTGAGGCAATGTATACATGAATTTGCAAGTTGACTTATAATAAAATGTTGTATTAAAGTGTATATTATATTTCATTTATTGATATATTATAGTACTCTTTCCAAACAATGTGACCAATGCAGGTGAGCAATATCTTGACTCCTGATTTCAGTACAAGCCTATTCATCACTGGCCACGGTCACTTCGCTATCAAGCTCTTCAGGCTTGGCCGGTTGGTAGATAGTACAACATGTAAATGCGGTAATAAGCTATGATACTCATCACATCATTTGGGAATGTTTAGACATGAACAACGAACTGGAAAAAATGATATAGACGATTACGACTATATGTCGACGTCTTCGGCAAATTAAAAGCCATTCAAAGAGTTAATTTGGTATAACACTGTTACGCTCCGAAATACGTCTTATACGTAAGAAGAGTGCGAGATATTACATGATATAAAGCAGTCAACGAATGGTAAAAAAGAAATCTTATTTACGTATCGATGGCTGGAATGAAATATACTGTCAACCCACAATGGAAGATTTTCATTCTACACGGTTGGTTGTGTGGAGAAAAGTTCAAATTCTAGAATGGAAACATTCATTATTTGTACAAATCATAACATCTTTCCTGAAAACAGCGGGTATAGAGGACGTTTGGCGAACTATTAGTCTTTTCCTTTCCACATCCTTAATTTTTCACGCTCTCTTAAAAGAAGGTGGTTAAGCGACTGACTTCCTTTGAGTCAGTGCTCGTTCAAAACCGTCTGATGGAACTCTATTAGATGCCCATATACTCAACACTGTTAATTTAAAATAATTTCCCAGAAAGTTTAATTAATCATCAGTCTAAATTCAGTTTAAAATTTTTGAATAAGATTCTATGCAGCCAATTCGTCAACCGTGGGTAAACAAGGTTCTATATGCAAAAATTAAATCTGTTCAGGAGAGAAACAATTTAAGAGTTCAGAAAATATAGCTTTCTGAATGAAATACACTTATGCATTCACATGAGACGTTATTTTTAATTATGTATGCAGATGGAACCTTGATGCACTGTAAAATCTGTATGTTTTTCATATAGAAATTTTTATAATTTGAATTTTGATGGATTTACGAACAATTGAACGGTTTTTTTAAATACAGATAGAACCGTATTTTTAATGCGAATAAAACTACATCAAAAAGTGATTTTGTGAAAAAACAGCAGATGGAACCATGTTTATTTAACTCGACTAATTGTTTATTGGCGCCCAACAGCGTTTTTCGTCCAACGTCTCGACGACGGCTGTTAAGTCTTCGATAATCTGCATTGATTCTTTTCGTATATGTAATAGGCTTCTGATATTGAAACATTCGTGAATACAATAGCGATTCATTATCAATGAATTTTGGCGAGATTTCCGCAAACGACAGCAGCCTCTAACTATAATAAATACGTTGTCCCGGCAGTTATATGCTTATGTATTCATACATTTCATTTTCGAAAAGGTTATAAATATTTATTCATTTAAAAGCCATCCACGCAAAAGTATACACATTAAATATGTCCGTCTCGTTTTGTTTTAGAAATACCAGTCACTCAATAGCTTAAAACAGGTATTCTCAAAGCTTAAACTGATAATTATTATTTGAATGTTTGTCATGGATTAACTATCTCCTAGTTTGCTTACATATTATTCTTAGATAGGGCCAGAAGGCTTATGTTGGCAACCAACAGAATCATCATGTGGGAACCAAATATGCTCCACCAAACATCCTTTAGAAAAATATGAAGAAGATTCTTTTAAAGTTATTATTAAGACATTTATGGTGTTTTGTATCATTCTTTCTAATGATGCGAAAACATCGACACCAAATAACGAACGATCATCGAGACCTTTGAAATGTGGATTGTAGACTAATGCTCAGGATATTTTGAATGAAACGCAGAACCAAAGCTTCAATATTGAAGGTATTGAAAATTAGGTGAAAACTATTCAACCTTCCATCGATGTAGCATGTAATATGTCATTATTTGAGCACGCTCTTATTCAAGGAAAATAAAGACTTGAAAGCCTCACATTCCTTGCAAGAGTGCTAAGCAAAAAAGGTACCCGCCTAAAGTATAGAGTGAAGAGATCGTCGATTTAAAGTTCTTGAGTAATCGAGATACCATTGCATGTAGGAGTAGTGACAAGTAATTATTTCCATCATCGATTTTTTACACCAGAGTTTCGTATTCAATGCAACAATTCAGTCAATTCTAAACTGATTATGTGTTAATATTTTCGATGGAATTTCATTTTCAATATAAAATTAAAATTGATAACTTTTTGATTTTCACATCCAAACACGTGTATATAATTAATTTGTAATTAGTAGTGTTATGGTAATTAGTCCTATCATTGTTTATGTCTTAACTCCTCCCTACGTCCAGCAGAAGTAAAAAACCCACCCTACCATCCAGTTTTAATTTAAGAATTAGAATCATTGTTTATCAATTTTAAGGTGTTAACTGTCAATTCTTGGTGGAAAGATGTTATATTTTAAAAATTAAAACACAATTTGTTTGTACTACTTTCACATATTTATAATGATCAGGACCGGTTTCGCTCATCACGAGCATTATCAACTGATGATAATTATCAACTGATCATAAGTTGATAATGCTCGTAATGAGCGAAACCGGTCCTGATCATTATAAATATGTGGAAGTAGTACAAACGAATTGTGTTTTATTTAAAAAAAAAAAAAAAAAAAAAATAAAAAAACATTGTTTACCTTATAAGTAAATAGCCTTGCAATACAGTTAGTCAGAAGATGCTTCTTAAAGAAGCGAAACGCGTTACATTAGTAACAAAGTTTATTGAATTCTCAAGATGCTTTTATGAATAGAAATATATTTCATTATTAAGATGTAGTCAAAAATGCTTTGTGAGTTACGTCATTTTGCCTTTCCACAGTTGATATATATATAATTATTTAAGAAAAAAATTAAACAAAAAAAAAACTAGTATCCCATGACTGAATTACTTATCTTAGTATTCATAAACCGTTGACTAAAATTGAGTAAGTTCAATAAACTAAAATAAAAAAATATTAATTGAGAATACGAATGTATTATATTTCAATACAGAACAATAAATAATGGATAGCGAATTTTACGATCCATTTAACATTTTAAGTGGAAAAAACAATAAAATACAATTATTTTACTTTCTTTATATGTACGTAATGTAAAAGTTAAATAACCGCAGGGCACGACATGTTGAGAGCCTCTCTTTAAATCGTTCTCAAACTGGTATTTACTACAACATTATACAATAAGAATGTCGTTATCTACTTCAAAAACTTGTTTAAATATGAATTTTTCCACTGTTTATTTATATATTTAATACCTGTATATATTTATTCATTTATATCCGATTGAAATCTAGTAGAGTGCAATTTTACTACTAATCAATGATTGTTGTTCTTGTTACTACACTTTTAGTTGGAAATAAAAAGTTTTTTAAATTGTTGAATTCCTCTTGATGGCTCCTTTTTTATCCTGAAAAAATTGCCCAAGGTAAGCCGGTTTGTAAATTAAGCAATCGACATGCAAGATTCCATAGAGAGATCCATTATCTAACCAGCAGTCGCTTAGCAACCGTGCCATAGTAAGTATAATCATACCTTACTTAACACCTATCGATCTCTATGAGGAGCACTTATGAAGGCTCTAGTATTCTAACTCACAATCTCCATCAATGCTTGTTTTATGGAAACCCAAGAAAAACCGTTTTCATGCTACAAGTGCATAGTTTGATACAAATAAAACTGTAGAATAGACGCTTACACCATGATATGTAAACAAATACCATGGCCATGACAGTACAACGCTGCACTCTCCTTGACTGCAATGGAAATTATTAGTTTAGAAAACTATAGGGCATTAGACAATATGAGTTTTGAATTTTTAGATGGGAGTTTGTAATTTTAGAAAGATATTTTGTAATTTAAATGGTAGGTGTGAACACGAAGAACAATAAATACTGCATTTACAACTATTTTGTGTCATATGCTGAAGATTATGAACTATGATCATATGTTCTACATTGGAAGCGGAAATAAATAGCGCTCACTTTGGTCCCACGATCGAGCGTTATGTCCGAGAAAGTTTAATACTGATCATGCGCATGCATACGATTTGCTAATAAATTCATTACACTAAATCAATAAACCAAATCATGTTCACGTACTGATGACGTGCATGTATTGTCGGTGGCTCGGAGCGCGGTAACGAATTCTTTCGCCACACGGCCGTGCCGGTAAAAAATGTTAGTCATTTTCAATAATAAATAATTGACAGAAATGAGTAATGAACCCTAATCAAGCACCATTGCATTTGCAGCCGAGATCATTTCACAATTGGTGATAATGCCATTCATTCGTGTCCCATTGCAGGTGCTCAATAACTAATGTTTATTGTGCAAAAAAATGTTGCGCAAAACATACTGAGAAACACTGATTCTTTTCTTTAACATTGTATATACAAAACAGTAAAATTTGAGCATTTGAATGAAACGTTTACAACAATAAATACACTGGAATATCTTCGTTGTTCTGGAAGAAGACACTAACTGAAAAATACCAGAGAAATTGGACTTTGAAGTTTTTCAAATGTTTGAAATGCTATTCCTTTTTCATTCAGTTTGTTTGTAGTACACTGTAAAAGTATAATTTATAAAAATAAGTGTGTTCTTCCATACGGTAGATCTCGAAATAGGGAACATTTTGTTATAACTAATTTCATATGTCATTTTTTTCGATTTAGTGTTTTCTTCCAGATCAGCGACGATATCATAAATAAAAATATACTATTGATTGAATTGGATTTAATATGATAGAACTTTATAATACGATGCAAGTATTTAGTTCTGCAACATTTTATTAGGTAGTTGATAGCTATTTCGGCGTATTTTAACTTATTTTAGCTTACCTATATACACTGTTTAGAACATATTCCAACAGCATAACGTTTATTTAAAATTAAAATATTTAAGGTACTAATTTTGTTTTTGGTAAAGGAGCTTACGTGTTATTTTGTGATACTTTGATATTTTATCCTACTAAAAATATACTAGGTGTTCTTTTTCTGGTCAAATATAACATGAATCGTTGGTATACAATATAATATATTGTCGTTGTTCTGGAAGAAGGCACTAACTAATACAATGAAATACCAGTTTTGAGTAATCTGACTTTGAAGTTTGTCAAATGTTTGAAATGCCATACCTGTTTCATTTTGTTTTTTCTACAAAACTGTTTTTATATAACTAACTCAATATGTCATTTTTTCGATTTAGTGTTTTCTTCCAGAACAGCGACGATATATTCTCAAATTTGACAAACATAAGTCACCATTTATTGACATCGAAATTTGAATACTGAGCCACACGTATTTGAGTCGCTTTCCTTTTGTGGAATTAAGACAATCACATACTGTTTATTAGTCTATGAACACATAAAGAATTACATGTATGGTATTAGTCGAATCCGCGGCACGGAGAACTATGATTTGTCGCCCATGCAATAATCGTTGGGCCGCTGGATTCATAATGTCAGATCACTCTCACCAAATCTACCCACATGGCTACCGACTGTATACTGTGTGGTACGTCCCCACAGTTAACATCGCCCGATTTAAAGATGTCGGTACATATTTCAAATTTGTAATGTTTATGACATCACGACAGAGCTGGATTGTTTCGACAAAAACAAAAAATAAATCAGTGATAAATATAACTGCACAATGGATTTTTTAAACTAATATAAAAAAACTATTACAAAAAAAAACTGTTATTGTCAGAACGCTAAACACTAAAAAAATGTATACTTTATATATTTTTTTAGCATATGGACTCCAAATGAAGATATCGCCAAAGTTTTTCTGCGCAAACAGATTTTTGGTCAGTTGCTCAAACTCTCTTTTTCGTTGAGAATAGGGATAGAATAATAGGGCTAGGACAGGACCAGTAGTCAGCTAATCGGTCTCGCTACGCCTCGTTTTTATGATCGGATGGGTGGGAGGGAATTCTAGACATCATTAACCTATTTAAGCCTACAAATAGAAATACATAAATCGATTGAAAAATCAATTTATTAAAATTTCGGTTTCGGGATTGAGCCTGAGACAAAAATAGAATCACAGCGAATGATAACCGAATTCATATTCAAAACCAGTGAGATGAAAAAACACAAGATGACAATACTATTCAAGATACTCCTGAAGATGTATTCCATTAAATATTTCCATGAGAGTGTTTTTCCACCAACGAAAAACAGTGTTAAATTTAATTTAAATCGAAAATTATGCAAATTTATTACATTTTTATTTATTTTTCTTGTGTTATTTGTAAAAATATTTTTATGTATAAATAAAAAATAAATTCGATTTATGTTTGTGTTGAAGAATTTCGTATTTTAAGTAATGGAACCTATCTACCATTTTTGTATGAGCACCTTGTCTTTTCTTATGTTCTATTACGTAACAACACGTTAGCTCCGGTGACGCGTTTTCCGCGTCGCAAAGTTTTTTGTATTGCGGCGGGGAACGCATTTTTCGCGTCATTCGATATAGGCGACATTAATCACTCATAACTAATAATTCATGTTTGATTCATAATATTATTGAAAGAATTTCACCAGTTTATTACGAAACACCTTTAGGAGAACCTCCAAACTAGTTTTCGCGTAATTGTCGATTGGTCAGTTTCATGCTATTCTTTCCATGACCTATTGTTAATTTCCTGCGAATCAGCCCTGCCGCAGCGCGTATTTTGGTCATTTTTCCCCCGTAGCGAATGTGTTAAAATAAACCCAATATATAAAATTCTCGTACTTAAAAATAATTCAATGTGTCAAACCAATAAGAAGTCATGCATGAGTCAAGAAGTCATGCATGAGTCATGAACACCTGCATCTAAAAATTCACCAAACAGCAAAAATGAAGATTTATAAATTCACAAAGGGCCAACGTGTTTCTCAAAATATACATATACCGTTTTTAATAATACTTTTCGTCTTTTATGACAGTGTAAAAGCAAAAAATTTGTGTAAAAAAATAATTGGTCTGTTTCCTTAGACCGTGTAAAAAGAAAATCAGGTATAGGTACGTAACGTAGAGTTTGTCCTGTCATTTTCAAAACTTACTTTGTTGTTAACTAATTAAAACTTGGAAGAAAACTGGTAGAAAATAAATACACTGAATACTCACTAATATTTTGCCCAAGCAACGGAAACTGTAATATACATATTATGTATATGACGAATTCTAGCAGGTCAAATAACATACCTTATTTATTAAGGTTTAAAAATAATATAATTTAAACACAGAAGCCAATAGGAAGCTTCCAAACAAAAAATAAAGAATTGTCTGTTATTTTCTGGCGTATACTATGTAAGAACTTGCTACATTGTGGCACACTTGTATAGAACATGTTACTTTCCTCTTATAACTATGCAAATGCATCTCTGGATGTTTGCTAGTGGGCATCGGGCGCGTGGGAAATACGATTGAATGCAATTCCTTAGTTTATTTAATACACCAAGACAGAGTATCCCAAACTATGTTCCGCAGAGCGGGAATAGGTGTTTTGCGAAAACTTGCAATGGTTTTGTATAGTGCTGCAGCTGCAACTAATTCAAACATGTTTCACTTAACATTGCTGTGTGCGAAAGGAAAAGCGTACAGTACTTTTAAGTACAAAATCAGTACTTTTCAGGAGAGACAACTGTGTTGAAAAATGTGATGTTTCAACATGAAATTTACTAATTTAGCAGTATTGTTTCAACATGTCCTTTTATTCTTTTATACATATATGCATTATATTTAGTTATCTCGGCATATTCAACTCATTTATTAATTTTACTTTCCTTTCACACACAGATTGATATTGACCCAACAAAATAAACAGGGTGTTCCGTTAAAATTTTAGGGGTTGCAAAGTGTTCCATCGCAAGAAAAGTTTAGGAAACTCTGCACCAAGAGAATCGGACGACGGGTGAAGGTGAAGGCGGAATCGTTAAAAAGCAATACAATAATTATAATTTAAGACATCGACTGAGGGTGCTTGATGGAATTTCAATATGAAAATTTGAATTATTGAGATTTTGTACACTTCCGTGTATTTTGTCACTATTTGTCAGTTCGAGTCCATTCGTGTGGTCGAATGCCTGAAGATGCCGAAAGGCGAAACCCGGGTCGTTAGTGACAAAATACATGGAAATGTACAAAATCTCAATAATCCAAATTTAATACAATAATTATTGTGTAAACGATTTTTTTAACTTCTTTGCAAGATCAACGTGCACAGGTTGATCCCACTTGCAAATTTTGCTTACAATTGAACATATAACAGTGTCATTTTAAATTCAAAATCTTGTGCAATATTCTCTGTAAGATGCACGCGTGCGTGGCCGCGCAGTAATTTTAAAGTCTTGCACTGAGTCGTTCGACGAATCAATTCATTTTGTACATATTCGTACTTCAATTGCTAATTAGACATACTAATTTTTTTAACAAGTCCGCTCTTAATGTAGAGGATATAGCCTCCTTATGGGGGGTATCTCATCAGAAGTTTTCTACGAGAGCTGCTTGTTACTCAGTTGCTCAACCTCTCTTTTCGAAGAATTGGGGATAGAAGAATGAGGCTAGGAAATGACTAGTGGTTAGCTAATCACTCTTGCTACGCCCCGTTTTCAGGATCGGATGGGTGGGAAGAAATTTTAGAAATCACAAACATCCACGCCTACAAACAGAAATCGATTGAAATATCATTATATGAAACTGTCCATACCGGCACTTGAATCCAGACATCCGTAGACGACCCAATGACGTTGACCATTGCACCATTGGCCCAACAACTTATACTTAAATTTAATATATTAGCGATATCTATATATGAGTTTGGAAAGGTGCATATTGGGTATAACGCGTAAGGACCAATAAGGAAGCAAACAAGAGTGAGAAATGTGATAGAGGTCATCAAAATGATGAAATGGCGGTGGGCCGGACATGTCGCACGACGAATAGACAACCACTTGACAAATTCGGTCATTCAGCGGTACTCGAAGGGCACTAGGCGACCCCAAAACCCGCTGGATTGAAGAACTTGTCAAGTTCGGTGGAAGTACGTGGCAGTGCAAAACTAGGAACCGAGAGGACTGGAGGGAACTGGAGGAGACCTTCATCCAGCAGTGGATCGAAAATGATGATATAGGAGCACATATGCTTAAAATCGGGTGCTGACATGGTAAAAAAAAATCCAAGTTGAAAACAGATGCTTCCAATACGTTACATTCCACAAGACAAACTTTGCTTAGTTAAGTGGTCGACGAAAAAAATCATTTTACTAAAAAATAATGCATACCGTCATATCTAGATAGACATCTGAAGTGGTTCCCAGTGAGTGTTCAAACAGTAGCTCGACGCTTTCCCTCGACACGGAAAACGGATTCCTTGATGCTTTTGCGAACACCTAAACTCATTTGATCGCTTTTATGAATTGTAAAAAGGTAAAATAAAAAGCCCTTTGTAGATTTACACACCAGTACATTCGGGGACTAAAATATCTTTATTAATACGAAAAACGCTGAAGCACTCTTTGATATAATATTCAGATTCGAAAATTTAATTCAAGGGATGATGCCTGGGGAAGTCTCCGAGATCATATTAAAAAAAAGTCTTTAGTAAGCGACAGTAAAGAACGTATCCTCGACTTGCGCATCAACGTTTTAAAAAAACGACGAGGAAGTAAATGAATGTCGATCGAATTGACTTTACTTACCACAGTTTGTACGTAAAAGATAAAGTAAAGTACAAAATGAATTCACAATTTAGTTGACATAATATCTGTGGCTCAGTGGTAAAATATCGCAAATCCACATTTCAGCTATTTTGATTTTTTAGAGTATACTGAATCAGCATACACCAAATTCTCTTTTTGCACGGGGGGTAAGTACCGAAGAATACGGTGTAAAAAAAAGATAGTGTTTATACAAAAATGGTAGATAGGTTCACGTAAATTCTTCATATTATACATTATTTAAAAAAAAAATACTTAACATTATATATCGTCGTTGTTCTGGAAGAAGACACTAACTGAAAAATACAAGTTTTGAGTAATCGGATTTTAAAGTTTGTCAAATGTTTAAAATGGTATACCTTTTTCATTTTGTTTGTTTGTACAATACTGTTTTTTGGTAAAAGTATAATTTATAAAAATATTTTTCCATACGGTAAAGTTTGAAATAAGGAACGTTTTGGTATAACTAGATCAATATGTCATTTTTTCGATTTAGTGTTTTCTTCCAGAACATCGACGATATCGGTATCATTAGACAATAAACGTGCTCGTTTTCCGTTGTTTTTTGTGGCGAAAAGTCACTATCGTCAATGGATTTTTTTATTGGTGATTTATCTACAAGTGTATCTTGCATAAAATTTTCATCTTCTGTTTCAATGATTTTAAATCACGGTGAAATTTGACTGGGTGCAGATAATGCAGTGCAATATGTGATTTTTTTTGGTTTAAAACCGTGAAAAAAACAATGTAAAAAAAATTATCGGTTCTTTTTTTTGAACTTGTTATTTTGGATCCGTGTAAAAAAAAACACGTGCATTAAGAGAATTTGATTTATTTATTTCTACATAGTGGTAAAATTTCGTTTGCCCGTTATAAATTGAAATGTATGTTAATCATTTTCATTATCGAAGTCTTCTGATAACGAATTGCAAAGTCACACATTCAATAGTTTGACATGATAATAATATTTGTTAAGCTCCTTCGGAATGTATTACATGTCCCAAAGATAACTTCAAGCTCCTAATGTTAGTTTGACGTTCGCGATTTTAATTTGTTTTCGCTCTAGTGTAAAATTGAACAACTGTTTGCGATAGTTTACCTCTGAACCACAGATATATTTCTCCCCGCAACAATTTTTAACCTTTCTCAAGCGTAGATAAGTATTCTTGCAAGTTAACATAGTTCAGCTGGCAAATTAAAATAAGAAATATCAATATGAAGTCGGCATAGACGAGGTTAAATTGCTGTATTTCTTTATAAATATACTTTATCGGGGGTTTGCTGACGGAAGGCATTAAGTCATAAAAACAAGTTCTGAGAAAATCGCATTTATTTTTTTCCAAAGCATCGTGTCTCCCATCTACGATCGTTTGTGATTTAAGATTTTTTGTACATTGTAAAGAATAATCTTTTTGGCGTACAAATCATAATGTATCGATGAGTTATTTATAGTAATACATGCTTTCTGCCAGAATAAAAAAAACAATAATATGACAGTACTGTTTCTATGTCAAAGGCATTATTTCATATGACCCTGAGTTCCACCAGTAGGTATGTAAAGCGTTGAAATGTATACATTTAGACATTTAAAATAGAAAAGCATCAAAAACTGACTTAATACGTTTTGTCAGTATAATCTCGATATAACAAATCATTTTTAATTACGAAAAACGAAGTTCAAGCATTTCACGGATTCTTTTATGATATGAAAACACCTATAAGTTGTAATAAATATCTGCGTCCGTGGCGCAGTTGGTAACGTCGTTGACTACGGTTACGGATGTCTCGGGTTCAATTCCCGGTGCGGACGGTTTTCATAAATTGATTTGTTGATTTCTGTATTATGAGTGTCTATGATGTTTAAAAAACCCCCTCCCACCCATCCAATCCTCACGGGGTGTAGCGGGAGCGATTAGTTAACCACTAGTCCTAGCTCTATCCATCTATCCCTACTCTCTTCGAAAAAAAAGCGGTTGAGCAACTAGTTAACAAGCAGTTTTCATAGAAAACATTCTGTTCAGATACCTCCATTAGGAGAACATATACTCCACATTGAGAACGGACATCCAAAAAAAGTTTTAATTTAAAATATCGACTGATGGTGTTGATGGAATTTCAATATTAAATTTGAATTGTTGAGATTTTTTACATTCCCATGTATGTTCGAGTTCATTCGTGTACTCGAATGCCTCAAGACGCCACGCCGAAAGGCGAAACCCTGGTCCTTAGTGACGTAATACATGGAAAAGTACAAAAATTCAAATTACCTATAAGTTGTGTTTAAATTCTCACTTCTACGACTTCACTGTGTGGTTGATAATTCGACAAATTGAATAAAACTCAATTCTTCTTAACACTATTTTCAATAATATAAATCCTTAAGCATGCATGGCCTTCCGACTGAATCGTTTTTTTTTATTACATTCATTTGTTGTTTACATTCATTACAACATAATAACATTCAATTATTTGGACTGCATCGCGACCGCATGATTCCAATAGGGAGCGGATATGGACACTATTACAACTGTTTAGTAATACACAAAACTATATAAGTTCACTAACGACACGTGTAAACATTTTAATGTTTCCTGAATACAATTCAACATGGTCAAACTGGTATAGAAATTCGCTTAATTTGGTTCCATACAAGAATAAGGTATTTCTTTCAGAAGCACGTCGAATCATTTCTATTTTGGTAAATAATGTAAAGAATGCAAAACGATCTTAAGAGTTCTTGTCTCAAAAGGAATGAGAAAAATGTTAATTCTAATCCAATAGAGTACTCAGGATGAGTATATTATACGGAAAATTAGAGAACATGTAAGTAACATTGCTCAGCGTATTTTCAAACATGGGAGTTTATAAATTTAAAACCGTACCCACTCCCGGTGTGAAACAGATGATCTCCTAATGGAACAAGCTTAGAATTAAGTTCACGAAGTACCTGTAAAAGCACATTAACGTTATGAATGCGGTGACCATGCGCCATTTTATGTATTAAAATAGCAAAATTACACATAAAGCTCGTGTTTCTTAGAAATAAAAAATTGTTTTATTTTTATTTATTTTGTTTAAAGCAGGACTGAGCAAACTCTGGTCCGACGCGTATTTTTTTGTGGCCCGCGATTCATAATTGTACTGATATATAATGTGATCAAACCTTTTCTATCATTAATCTCGTTAAAAGCTTCGATCAAGCATCACGGATGAATATTATTTACAAGCCATTTTAAGAATCTCAAATAGAAAATAAGCATTTTTAGCACGAAATTTAACCTTTTTTTTTTTAATTTGAAAGACGTAAAACAGTTCCAATCGGCTTATTTATGTATTAGTTTTAAGATAACTATTTGTTTTCAATGTTTAAATTCCCTTTCAATGATAATAATTATCATGACAAAAAAATGTCTGCTCAAAAATAATATCGTTGGCTTCGGCTAAGGATGTCCCGGGATCAAATACTGGTGCGGACAGTTTCATGACTTGATTTTTTAATCGATTTCTGTGCGAAGGTATATATATTTATAATGTCTTGAATTCCCTCCGATCCATTCGATCACTAGTCCTATCCCAGCCCTATTTTTGAGCAATTGATTAACAACCAGTTTTCGTAGAAAAACTATGTTGAGGTACTTCGACATTGAGAGCAGATATGATAAAAAAAATATAATGAAATATCGAAATACCAGTATCGATTTATTCGTCCGTTGTTATGGTATCAATTGATTGTAATGATTATTGTTTAATAGCGGTATTTCAATTCCTGTTTGAGATCAAGTCAGTGTGGTAGAATACTTCCTGATTTAAAAGATCCAAGTGCATTAAATTTTCGTTTTTCCAATAGCCGGGATTGGAGCACAGGACCTTCCTCCACGAAAGAAAGATCTCAATGAGTAATCAATAACGATTATTATTATTTGTATGCGAGTAATGTTGAAGAATTATGCTCGTTAGGAATGCGGCAGCTAGACCGTGTCCTGTACAATCTCACTTCACTAAAAATAGTCTAAATCTACCACATACTTCAAACACCCAAGAAAAAAATACATCGATTCTATAGCCAGATGAATATTAAGCGCCAACGATGATCTAAGACAGTGACTGACAACCTTTCAAAAGGCAGGTCTAAAAAAACGGACCAAAATATGGCAAAACTGTTAATAACATAAAATTAATAAATTTATTATTCGACAGGCGGTGTCCTCAATTGTATTGTAGACCGTTTATGTTGCATCAATGTCGAAGAACAATACCCGAAGCATCAGCTGAAAATTTGAATTGTTGAAATTTCCATGAATTTTGTCACTTTCGACATGGGTTTCGCTTTACGGATGAACTCGAATTGACATATTTACAAGAAATTTGACATTGAAATTTCATTAAGCACCCTCAGTCGATATCTTAAATTACATCAGCTGAGATCGTTTTCGATTATATCGACAGTGTTTTGGCCAATTGATGTAACCATCAAAAAATACGAAAATGAATTAATGATTGAATGTCATTTTAAAGACGACGTTTCGACAAAATTATGTAAATTAGAAATATAAATTGACCACTTTTTGGAAGGGAAAAATAATTTTACATTGGTTTTAGGTTTAAAAATTCTGATCCGACACTGCTTATGCAAACATGAGAATTTACAGGAGTGAATTTTTCAAAGATTAACGCAACTCAACATAACTTTTTTCCGATAAAAACAGTGTTACATCAATTGGTCAAAAGATCGTCGAATTATGTATTTGATTATTCAAGATACGGCTGCATCAGCGTGATTAAGATTTCCTGGTGCGGAAAATTATCAATGATTCGATAATAATTGAAGTCACCGTAAGAATATCGCCGAATGCATAAATTAAAAACTCCAACTCATTTATGTAAGGTAAAATAAAGGGCAATTTGTGTATGGGGTCAGTGTTTAACGGCAGCCCTTCTCTATGCTATCACAGAAAAAACGAAGTCTACCGCTTGCACTTTTAACCATGCACTATTGTTTAAAAAAAACACGAAAAGAAAAAGTTGAAAAAAAAGTGTAACAGCTAGCCACTTTAATCGAATAGATTATATTGGCTAAGCCTCATACCACTATGTTTGATCGAAGAAAAAGAAAATACTGGTTCATAAGTTAGACAACTCCAAAAAAATGAAATTAGAGTTAAATATTCGGCTATATGTACAATTTTGCGCTCTATCTGAATCAATAATCAGATACCTCAAAAATGCTACAAAAAATTCTAAGGCAGATAGATGACATTCTGAAGAATTAAAGAATATTTTGTTATTTCTGGATCAGTAAAAGAATATTTCTAAAAATCGTTCTACTATCGGAAAGTACCTAATTGTTAAACACCTGTTTATAAAATGTATAAAACTCGAGTACAAATCAAAAATATTTGCTTTATGGTGACCATTTGAATATTGCTTTCACCATTATCTCAATATGGATTATTTGGAGAGTAATGAACTGGGCGATCAAAGTGACCAATTATTGTCTGTTACGAACGGCATATGATAAATTAATATAAGTACATAGATATTGCAATTTAATCCCAAAGGTATTGTAATAGTAGATTAGAAAATATATGTTATCCGCCATGTACCTGAATTATTGATTAAGCGTTATAAATATTTATTTTATCAGGTAGTATATTAATGCAGATTTATAGGCAAGAAATTGTCCCTGTCTATTGATCCGTAACTTGATTAGTGTTAGATTGGTATAAATTCATCTATATGTTGATAATATTCTATGTAAAATACCAAGTTTAATATTTTTATCCTATGAGCTAAAAGTTTAATTTCCAGTTTATTCAGAACTGTCAATATGTTACCTACCAACTTCTGCCAGTACGGTGACGAAATTGCTGTATAGAATAGTTCAAAATATCATCTGATAGTCATTTTCACAAATACTTCCTATATTTCAATTCAACAAATAGTACATTTAAGTGTTAACTTACAAATAAGAATCGTACCGAAAGAAGCGCAGGTCCAAGTGGTATCTATTTCGTTATCAAGTCGTAGACCCAAAATACACGATAATGTATAAACGTGATCCTTACCTAGAAAAAAAAATGAATAATTTTATAAAATAAATTGTAACAGGTAACAAAAATAATCAACTATTTTTCTTATCTTAACCCACCCAATTTACTTCGTATATCGTGGTGTCATGGTTATGCAAAGTAATAGAATGTTATAAAACATGACAACGCAAAAGCTGTCAATAGAAATTCAATTTAATAATTCAGGATATTATATTATTTCGCTGATAAGTTAAATTATTACAATGTTTTGTAGTATTTGTACACTGTTAAACAATCAACAAATATCAGTAAATTCTTGGGAAGCCCCTGAAAAACTTCAAAATCAAAGTCAATTCTAAAAACAATACTACCCTACCCAATTAATATATTTTTTATTTGAATAAATTTGAGTGAATAATCAGGTAACGAAAATCGATACTCTGAAAAATTTCACAACAAGTGATGTAACAAGTCCATTGCAAATAATACAAGCTTTTCTTTTGAGAAATAATATTTGAAATGTTTGGCTTCGCTGAAATTTCGCGGCAGATGAGAAAACCGCAACGAGATAGGAGGCATACCGTATTTTAATTCAGAAGCTGAAAAGAAATTATGAAAACGATTTCGGATATCTTTTCTGGGCCTCATTTACACTATAAATACACTGTTCCGAGAATCTAAAATGATATATATACAGTATTGAATAATACATCATATAAAATACTGGCAGATTCATCATTTTAATAGCCGCGCAAAAATACCTAAATTTAATTACATCAACTGTGTTTCGGCCAATTGATGTAATCCTAAAAAAATACGAAAATGATTGGGCTTCATTTTAAAGACGACAGAGTAGGTCTCGGCCAAATGATGTAAATAAGAAAATTACATTGACCACTTTTTGGAAGGGAAACATCATTTTAAATTAGTTTTAGGGTCAAAAATTTTCACCCGGCCACTATTATATCGACACTCCCTTCGTATAATCCTGTATCTGCAAACATGAGAATTTACAAGAGTGCATTTCAAAGACTTATAACGCAACTCACCATATAATGTTTTCGATAGTAACAGTTATTACTCTCCCCTGAACAATTTCAATTTTGAGGGATACATCAATTGGCCAAAACAATGTCGATTTATTAAAATGTATATACATTTTATGTCACACTTTTTTTACAATTTTCTCTCTCTCTGTCTTACTCTCTTTTACTCTCTCATCATATTTTGAGATACGGCACATAGTAATTCCATATAGTTATGGCAGAGAACTGTAAAAAAACTGTCAAATATTAAAATCAAATGAAGATGAAAAATGTGCCAGAATAAATAAGTAAAATTTATGAACCATTACTATGTAAAAAGAATTGAACGCTTCAACAGGGTATTTCAAAAGAATTTTTAAAAAGAGATAAGGTGTTATGTTTTATGAATCACTCTACCATTCTTTTTTGTTATAGTGAGTATAAATAATAGATTATATCGACAGGACTGTTTCTTGTCAATCTCTCCTAGGAGAGTGTGATGTATGAAGAGTCGTCGATGTCCATTTGTATACTGTAGAATTAGCTACTAGATCAGTGATTCCCAAAGGGGTCCATGTGACCGCTGAGTAGGTATTTGGCACATTAAAAATAATTTGGAAGTGCGTGGGCAACGTCGGGAGGTCCGCGAAAGGATTAGTATAAAAAAATATTTATAACACATTTTCATTATTATGAAAGATGAAATAGATAGCAATAAATAAATTGGTAGCGATTTGTTGGGTGTTGGACTCTTTTGCAAACAGACCCACAAACTCAGATGAATCCATACAGGAGCAATTAATTGTATTATCCATAAATGAGTATCACATACCAATGTTTGAACAAGGATACCACAAATTTTGGTTACAAAAACAGATACCAATTTTATATCCTGCATTATGGGTCACTGTATGGAGACCGTTGATTACTTTCCTTCCTATTTAGTATAGATTTAGTGCAGTTACGAACTTCATCATACTTTAAATATCAAAACGTTATATTTCTATTTCATTTTTACATCACTATTTGCCATTCAAGGCATCAAAATTAATTTTATAATTTTTCTATTATGCAGTTATTTAGAGGTATTTTACTTGGGGGTCCATGGTCAGATTTTTGCTTTAAGAAGGGGTCCATGGGCATAATAAGTTTGGGAACCACTGCACTACACTACAACACTCGACGAATATTTTTACAAGATCCAATAATAACCTAATTGCCGATGATTATTCGTGGGAAATAAAACGTAATCTAAAACCAATGTAAAATGATGTTTCCCTTCCGAAAAGTGGTCAATTTATTTTTCTATTTTACATAATTTGACCGAGACCTGCTCTGTCGTCTTTGAAGTGAGACCCAATCATTAAATCAATTTCGTATTTTTTGAGGGTTACATCAATTGGCCGATACATCGTCGATATGATGTATATGGTATACGGGCGGTAAAAATAGGCATTTTTGCCAATTTACTTGCGAAATAACGGTTCTTTACATTATGATATTCAAATATGATTTCTAATAATTTGTAGAGATTCGTCATTGCAAACCCAAAAGTATTACACATGAAAGAAAAAATAAAGTATTTTTTAAACGCGTTTTCCATTTATGATTTATTTTCATGAAATATAGGATATTTTCCGATCTTTACACCAGTGGGTAACGCTCTCTCGATTGATCTTCTCCGTTTGCGGAATCCACGGGTTAGAATGCGTATAGATTTGTGGATTCGGGTTAAAATACTTAAAATGGGGCGTATCGAGAGCTATTTATCTACAATTACTTCTTTCCTTACGGAATCCTTCTGTCATCACCCTTATCTTCCTACTACATATCGTCGTTGTTCTGGAAGAAAACACTAAATCGAAAAAAAGACATATTGATTCAGTTATACTAAAATGTTCCTTATTTCAACGTCTACCGTATGACAGAACACACTTATGTTTATAAATTATACTTATACTTAAAAACAGTTTTGTACGGAACAAACAAAATGAAAAACATATCACATTACAAGCAAAGTCCAATTACACAAAACTAGTATTTTCTAGTTCTAGTGTCTTCTTCCAGAACAACGACGATATTTAGTTATATATCTACCATATCAGCAAGAGCGTTTCTGTTAATAGTAAAAACTATTTTAAACTAGTATTTTATATTATTGCCTTCCAAAACCTAGGAATATCCTGAAAAATAGTCGCGAGAACAAATCGTCAGATTGATTTGTTCTCGCGACAAACATAATAACACAGCACGCCAATTCAAAGTGTTGTTCTCAATTACATGCTTTAAAATGCTATACCTGACTCATTCAAAATTTACAATAAAACACCCCAATTTAATAATAATTGAGCAAAAGGATTTGGTAAACAAAAAACGTGTTTATACGTCATTGTGCCTGTGAGCAATCTGTATAATTGCTTTGTTTGTGACACAAAGACTGTATTTGCACCCTTTCTTTGTAAACTCACACAAAACATATGCCAATTTTATTAAACATTTATGTAAATTCACCCTTTATTCGAAAGGGATCAACTTTTCATTGTTTTAATAATTTAGTGTTTCCATTAGTGATTGAAAGTGTAGATACTATACTAATTTTATAATACCTAACAAACTATTGCTATGTTCGTTGTGAAGGGTTGGTTACAGCTTTACACGCGGCTATAATGAAAAATTCTAGTTAAACGCAATTTTTTCTAAATAAAACTTGAAAATGTATTTCATATTTCTCACTATATACAGAAGAAGCTCATCGTATTACCCTTATGAATCTTATTAATGTAACATAAAATGCTTTAATAATAAATTAAATTAAAAATTGATAACTTAGTTATTCCACTTGGTTTATCACTAACGTGACGCGTTTCGCCTCTTTAAGAAGCATCTTTAGACTAACCGTATCGCAAGGTTATTTTTTTAAATATAAATAAATAAAGTGGCGGAACGCGTCACGTTAGTGATAAACCAAGTGGAATAACTAAGTTATCAATTTTTTATTTAATTTTATATTAAATATGAACTTCCACAAAGTTATCGCCGAATTCATAGAACATATAAAATGCTTTGTTTGCAACCACTGCTTGTTATTTTAACCTTCCCGTTTTCATGCTAAAATAATCCTATCGGATCTCATGCAGTTGCATTTCATTACCGTGTGGGTTTTATAATACAAACGCATTTATAAAGCGAAATGACAATCTCAATAAGTGAAATATGGTTTTATATAGTATTAGTAATTATTTTACGTCATATTTTGTGTGTAAAACTGGAAATACAGACGCATGAATCGAAATTCTTCATAGCAGAACAAGCTCGAGACGTATCTCGGTGCCGTTTGAAACAAAACGTTTGCATACTACGGTACGCCATGCATCTCGGATTGTTACTATACTATACTAATTGTAACTATATTAAACTAAAAATAATTTTTTCGATGGTAAAATTGACGAGGTTTTCAAATTATGATTGATTATACAAAGAAGACGTAAACAACAATGTATTTAAAAAAAAAAATATATGTAGAACTATTTTATTTACAAATAAAAAAAATGAAATTTGTTTTATGGCCTATTTCGCAGATAATTTAAAGGTTTAAAGGCCGAAGTAACTCATTGTTACACCATGAATACGGAAGGGTTAAAAATATATTTGTTTGAACTCATGTACGTACGATCGTTACCTAGCTAATTAATATTCCAATCCGTGTTTATACTTTGTCAATGGCAGCAGCTATAAGCTATTATTTTGTTTTAAAAAACATAAAATGCTACAATACTTTATAATAACTTTCAAAAAAAGTATAAATATAATATATCGCGTCCTCGGTAAAATAGTGTCTTAATTCGGAAATGTCACTGTCATTTTTCCGTTACGGATATATTTTCGTAAGAGAAAACACTTGATCAAATTACAACATACGCTGAAATCGATAATAAAAATTTATCTGCAAGAATAAAGTTGAAAGAAACGAGATCATTTTTCCAATAACAATCAAAAATAGTAAATGCATCCAGAGTTATTTTGTATTTACAGCAAATCTATTATAAATGACTCTCTGTAAAATGTCAAATTCAGACTTATGACAGTTGCGATATGTGTTGATTACTCGGCTACATGACCCGTATAGACTAGCGTAAAAAATTGCACGTGTATGCCATTGATGGTATTAAAATTGCCAGCGTCGATGTCAAAACAAAGTCTTTGCGAGATGTGTTGGTGGAATGCAACCAGGGGTGAATTGACAAAAAGGGAAGAGGACCGGAAAGACATTCAAAACGTTCTATAAATAGAGATACACACATGGCGCACGAATTACAAACCCCAGCTCAAAAGCTAAAACATTACTCCAGATCCAATTTACCCGACAGACAAACATCAGACCATACGCAGGATTGCCACAAGATATAAATTATTCCCTTTAACGGACAAAAGGTTTCATTGTCAATTAGTATTAAAACAATGTTATATCATATAATTTAAGACATCGACTGAGGGTGCTTAATGGAATTTTAATATCAAATTTGTTAGTTCGAGTTGGTTCGTGTGCTCGAATGCCTGAATATGCCGAAAGGCGAAACCCGGATCGTTAGTGACATGGAAATATACAAAATCACAACAATTAAAATTTAATATATATCACTAAAATTATCTAGAACGATTTGATAGTAAGATGATTTTATGTTTTACATAATCGAAAAACTGTTCTTAAAGCACAGATAAAATTTAACGTATATTTTATTTTGCTACTTATTATAAAACATTTTTTTACAGCGTGACATATATACAAAAAAAAATGATTCAGAATTCGTGGACATCCGAATCAATATCGCGTAATGTCTTTTCCATCTTAATTGGCAGGTTTGTTGTATTCTTATGTTTGCTACAACCCCCATCAATGAGGAGCTTGTGGACTGAGGGTGTAAAGAAGTATTTAAAAATCGTTAATCTCAACCAGGGGTGTGGAGTTGCCAAAAAAAAGGGTGAATTCGACTCCAATTCCGACATTGACCAACAACCCTCAAGTTTCAGAAGAAGCGTTTCAAAATATCCATTGTGATAAAACACCCGTATCTTGAATTAAATAAGTAATAAGAACAGGTGAGCCCGTGGAACTTACAGATTAGAAATCTCTTCTACATTAAATTATTGATATTTTTTTATGACGTTCTTCTTACAAATTAACGATGGGACTACTTACGTAAATACCCCCATGTGGTAGTTTATAATAATTGTGGTATTTATGAATCAGTACTCAGAGAAATAATTCGACTGAATACAAAATAATATTTATTCTTTATATTGCATTAGATTGGGTTGTATTAATTGATGAGTGACGAGTTTAATTCCAAAATTTGATAGCGGATTCAACGATACGTTTTTGAGTGCGACATTTATTTCAAAAAATAGATGAAGCGGACGACACAACCCTGGTTAATTTGCTAACGAAAACCTCAATAAAACGAACCAAAAACAGACTCCAAGTGCGGGCACGAGTACATAGGTAGATATATATACACACAGCAGGCAGGATCACTTCTCGGTGTATAAGCACGGCGCATTCATTGCATCGCTCGACAAATCTCACCGGAAGGTCGGCAAAACGGTTGCGCATCACTGCCGCTCTGAATATTACTCGCATCAGAAACAAAGAAAGGTAAATACTTGCCACATGAGAATATTCACAGTAGGAAATAGGCCAAACGGTGAATTGTTTTCGAGGGAATGAATTGAAAATTGCCCGAGATGAAACAAAAGCATTTTACTGCGTTCATATTTGTGATGGACGTATGGAAACAATAGGGCTGTGTAATTATGGTATGATGTACTTAAAAAAAACAACGAAAGGGGCTTACGTTGCATCAATACATGACCCTCGATATATAAGCGCTGAATAATTAATAAAATAATTACTAATTGAAATCTTGCATTCCATTTGATTTGAAAATACGAAAAGCATAACGCTTATTGCTATCCATGTTAACTCCTAATTTGACTCATTTCCAGAGAAGTTTTTTAACGATAACTGACGACTAGTCAGTCAGCCGTTCAACCCAACTTCTTAAAAAGTGTTATAATAAAAGAATGAGTTAAGGAAATGACTAGTACAATGCAAAATCGATGTTTTAAGTCAAATATGTTGTATGTCCATATGGACATATTATACATTTGAATGATACAATATTTTTGCAGCATAAAGATATGATGCAGACGAACGTTTTGTGTATGTTAGCTCAATTCCGACAAAAACTGGACATCCAATATCTTTGTACTAAGAAATCGAAATGCTCTATTACTACGATTCATTTTCTGAACCAAAAAGGGTGAATTAAAATTTATAAAAATAAACCAGACAACCTCGCACATGTTCGCAGATTCATTATAATATGAGTGTATTATCAAGAGAGTCTCATGCTCTCGGGTCCGTAGTGCAGGGTTCAACGTCGTTGGCTTAGGTTATGAATGTCTCATACGATACGGTACGTAAGATAGTTAAAGAAGTTCTTTTTCCAATCAATTTATGGATTTCTTAATGATTTCTATGTGATGTCTAAAATTCCCTCCCACCCATTCGATTCTAAAAATGGAGGTGTCCCTACTCTCTTCGTAAAAAAGAGATGTTGAGCAACTAAGTAACAAGTTGTTTTCGTAGAAAAACTTCTGTTGTTATACCTCCATTAGGAGTCGATATGTTCCACATTGTACTCAAAAATGTTTCTTACAACATTAACAGAACGTAATAATTAATTCAATCATTTTTTGACACTGGACCATTAAGTATTAACAAGAAAAAGGTGTACCAATCAAACTAAATGAAAGAATATAAAATGAAATATTACAAATTGTGTTTTATTTTGATCTTACCACTGAGAAAAAATAATAAAAAAATCTTAAACAAGTACTATTTTGACACTGTTAATGTGTTCGAAAAAATATATTTTATTGTTACTATTTTGTTTATAGATTAATCGAATTGATGGTAAAGCATTCAATTACTTAATTTCAAAAAATGTTTGAAGCCCCTGTAAACGTATCAAAACGTATAAAATATTAAACGTGGCATTGCTGCGAGTTTCGATTACACTCGCGTGCCACATGTCGTGAAGACCTCCCCTTCCTCATCTCGCTGATTTGTTTACATTGCTCGCTGATCACGACTAGATGTGCGCGTTGAGATATTTTTTTCCGTAAGTCTCTAGACCGTGTAGTGTTTAGCCAGTTTTATATGTACGTATATAACGTCATTTAATGTATACATGTTTAGTAGGCATATGAATACCACCAGGGCCGTCATCGTCTCGATGATATTGCTTGGAGATAAAAAAAAAAAGTGTTTTGCTCAAAAATCAGGTTTCATTAGCTTTTATTGCAAATTAGTAAACAGTGATTAATATTCAACGATTTCACTACTTGGAGCGAAAAATCTTTAAATTATTAAAATCTGTTTTCATTTTGACAATATCGATGGCGTTTTGGCCAATTGATGTAACCCTCAAAATTAAAAATTTTCAGTAGAGTAAAAACTGTTTCTATCGAAAATATTATACGGTGAGTTGCGTTATAAATCTTTGAAATGCACTCCTGTAAATTCTCATGTTTACATATACGGGACTATACGTAGGGACGTCATTTGACCGAGACCTGCTCTGTCGTCTTTGAAATGAGATGCAATCATTAACTCATTTTCGTATTATTTGACGGTTACATCAATTGGTCAAAACACAGTCGATATCTACTACCATACACACGGAATTCTTGTCATGATTTGACGATGTGTATATACTTTGCAGGGGTTAACGTCGTTGGCTTCGGTTATGGTTCATAGTTCGTATAGTTTCATAAATTGATCTTTCAATCGATTTTTTTCGATTTTCTGTTCGTAGCCATGGATGTTTGTGATGTCTAGAATCCTAAAAACGGGGCACAGCGAGAGCGATTAGTTAAACTCTAGTCTTGCCATAGCCATATCCTTCTATTCTCACTCTCTTCGAAAAATAAATGAGCAACTGAGTGAAAAGCAGTACTCGTAGAAAAACTTCTGTTGAGATACCTCCATTCGTTCATATGCTCCGCATTGGGAGCGGACATGTTTAAAAACAATTATCCTTACAATTAATAGAAGGCAACGTGTTCGGAGCAGTAATTATAAGTCTGTTAGAAACCTTTGAAGATTTTATTATCAAGGGTTTTATTACAAGGATTGACAATGAACTTTGCAATGGTATCGAAGTTTTTTTTCCACATCCGCTCCCAACGTGGAGCATACGGTCTCCTAATGGAGTTATCTCAGCATAATTTTTCTATGACATCTGCTTGTTACTCGGTTGCTCAACCTCTCTTTCGAAGAGAGTACGGATAGAATGATAGGACATGATGACTAGGACAGGACTAGTGGTTAGCTAATCACTCTCCCTACGCCCCGTGAAGAACGGATTGTTGGGAACATCACAAACACTCAGACTACGAACAGAAATCCATAAATCGGTTGAAAGATCAATTTATGAAACTGCCCGCACCAGGAATTCAACCCGATACATCCGTAGCCGAAGCCAACGACGTTACCAACTGCGCCACGGAGCCGACAGTAGTGGTATCGAAGCAAAAGTGTTTATTATGAAGTGTTTTATTATTTCTATTTTTTAAGAGTGTTAATTTTATTAACTCTTTTGAAGGTTATTCATTTAGATCTGACTTTTGTTTGATGTATATTTAGAAGTTTGTAGTTTTAAATTTCTGAATCTTTTAGTTGTTTTGTATTTTAACTGACCACATCATCGTAAAATAGCTCTAATACTAATAATAATAACTATAATATCAATAATCGCATCGACCGATTGGTTTGTTGTTTGGGTTTAAATAATAAAAGATCAGGCCAAAATGTAAATTCCTGTAGCCGACTTCATGCATGACATGACCTCATAACACTAAAGCAGTGCTCCGAAACTGATGCGCCGCGAGACGATTTCAAGTGTGTCGCGGCGCAGTGCATCGGAAATGAGAAAAAGTCATTCGGTGGCTAAGATTTCCGCTTAAATTATTCTCGTCGAAACAAATATTGTATTATTTCGATGTTCAGTGGAATAATAATTATATTAGTGGAACTTGATAGTGGAACTGCAATGATGAGAAATAAAATATGGCTTGTCTCGTGTGTATAACACAAAAATCCTACCGTAGAAAATACACATTGCTGTATTAATTAATTGGGAGAAGCATTGATGGCGAGGTGACAAAATTTAACAGTGAAATTATTGCAGAACGAATGTATTAATGCAAATTATCAAATCAAGAGCTCTAAATATGCAATTTTTTTCTTTGCGTATTAAGTGTTCCATTACTTTGAAAACGTAAATGATTTTAATTGTGTTTTATTAAAAAATACATTAGTTACTATTTTAAATTCATTAAATAAAAACAAATTAATAAATAGAAAACATTGTTTTATGAAATTTACATTTTTCGGCTTACGGTGTGCCGCGAAATATTAATGAGTGTTTTGGTGTGCCGTGAGTGAGAAAAAGTTTCGGAGCACTGCACTAGAGTAAGCTGAGGGCAACTCTTCTTACATATAAGTTAAATGGCAGTTCCGCGGTTTGGTCAACGAAAAATTAAAACAACATGTTACATTCTAGTTACACGTTCAGAGAAAATAATTCTTCGTAAAGTAAGATCGCAATTCGTAAGACAGTATGCATATTGAGGTCGGATAATTAAAATAAAAACAGATGTGAATTATATAGAGTTCAACTGAGCGTATTGACTTGTAATAATTCATTTGCCTCTGTGTTTATATAATATATGCACAACGAGCTTTTGTCAGTCGATGCGAGATAGGCAAAGCCATGGTTTTACTACACAAAGAGCTTTCGATTCAATTACCAACTTAGGAGAAACCTCGATATTACGATTTTCGTGGGGCCTCAAAAACTGTAAATAAAAAGTTTAAAAATCCTACATCCTCCATTTTCATATATACATAGTAAATGGAACTGGTAATGGTATAAATCAACTTTATAGTTCAGTGCTGTAAGCTATTATTTGAGCCATTGATATAGATGGACATAATTTAAGATATTGGCTTGATGGAATTTCATTATCAAATTTAAATTGTTGATTTTTTTTACATTTCCATGTATTTCATCACTAACGACCCGGGTTTGTCAGCTCGAGTTCATTCATGTGCTCGAATGCCTGAAGATGCCGAAAGGCGAAACCCGGGTCGTTAGTGACGAAATACATGGAGATGAACAAAACTTCAACAATTCAAATTAGATGGACATATTTAAGGGTGAGTGAAATGGTTCAAATGACATCTATGTATGAAAAGCATATAAAATATTTTTTACAATTATTCATGTAATTCATAAAATCTAACAAACTAAAATTTTAAAACCATCTCAGTTTATTAAAGCATTCCACTAAACTTATATTGTACATAATAAATATGGTGCCAGTGGCGTGCTTAAGCAGAGCCATATTATTTTTTTCATTAAATTAATTAATCTCAACCAAAACGTTTTCTTCATATTTTTATAAATACCTATCATTGCCAAATACACAAGAATTAAAGCCACTATTTTTTTTTATTTAATCATTTAAATTAAACATTATTACTTAATAAAGTTTTGAGAAAGCAATTGTTAAATAGAGCTTTGTTGATTTATAGAAAAGAACTGGTGATATCAATCTATCTCTGTTCGTTAGAATTAATTATATTTTTTAAATGGCATTCTTTTTAGAACTAAATACATTGATTTTTTTTATCTCAGTGTTCACTATCAGATTAAATCAGTGTGTTTACGAAAAAGGGTTCACCTGTCGCAAGGATATGAAACAGGTATCAAAGAAAAGGATACTAATGTAATTATTATGTAACAAAGTTGTTGTCCGGCACCCCTTACTTGCAAAATAAACACCACATGCTTTCCCCTTTTTATATAAATATTAAAAAAGACAATACGAGGTTAACAGTAAAAAATTAGGGAAGGGAAATGCACTGAGTTTATTATGGTCGGTATTAAAACCCGACAGATTGTTGGTGCGTGTTTGTAAATTTCAAACATAATAACATATGAAAGATATATATTTAGAAACTATTACTCGCTTTGCGAAATCGTCTCACGCATAATATGTGTTAATGCATGCATTTTATGTGTTTTTTCTATATTAAATAAGATCTTCTCGTAACTATATGATTAATAGTATGTATTCGATGTTTTAAATATATATATATATATATAGGCGAACATATAACTCGATGTTAGGTCATTTTACGATAAGTACGAAAAAAATATTTCAAATATATGAACGCTTAAGTGGAACTAACTACAAAAACTGTAATAAATTTATGCGTCTATTAGACTAACTTATTCCTGAAATAAAAGTGATGTAATTATTATTACTTTCTGGTCCCAATAGAATAAATTTGTTAATTAAATAAATATTTGTATAGCCTAAAAGTAAAATTACTTCCGACCCATCCATCTAAAAAACGATGTGTCGCAAGAGCCCTTCCTTCTATCCCTACTCTCTTCGAAAAAGTGAGGTTGAGCAACTGAGTTACAATTAGTTCTTGTAGAAAACTTATGTTGAGATATCTCCATTAGGATGCCATATGCGCTACATTGGTAGCAAACATGACTTAATTTTATTTAAAATACAGGTCCATTAATTCTTGTTTTAATGATTTGTTGTTACATATATATGAGCACCGCTGATAAGAATAGTAAAAATGATAACCTTACGGAGAGTTTCATCATTATTGCTGAAAGAAATACTTTCTAATTTAAGTTTGTTTTTGCTCTCTTGAAAAGTCATCTTTTTGGACTAATACTCATAAACCCACCCATCATTGATACTACATTTATTTAAATCAAACTACTTTAATATGCTTATATCTTGCAGTTAAAACATCGGTTTTACCAAATATATATCTATACCTACAGAATAAAATAGACAAGGACAAGACATAATTCAAGAACCATAATTTGACAATTTTTTATTGAAATTGATAAAATACGGTTTTTATTAAATAACATATCGGCCAACGTATTCATCAGTAATTTTAATATTATGATAGCAAACTAAGCTATTTATAATATTGTTTCCAGAGCTCATTTTTTATTAAACTATTAAAATATAAACGTTTTATTGAATCCGTTTTCGCCGGAGACGATAGGCTTGCTGGTTGTGCGAAACAAGTACAATTAAGAATGTCGTAACTAAAAAACTATTTTTAAATATTTTGGAAATATTATAACTTCACAAATATTATAACTTTCAATAAAAAAAATGTAACTTATGCAATAATAGTTCTTTAACAAGTATCGAATGATACTATCATGTGACAAGCATCCCTAGTGCCAGACAACCCTTGATAAAAGCCACATGGCATAATAAAAATGTACGGGGGCCGACAGAACTTAAATATTGTATATTATACAGTTATACTGTGATACGCCTGATAAAAAATAAGGACAAAAACAATCAGGAAATAAAAAAAAAACCACTGTTCGTTTCATTTAAGGGTGACTTTCTGTCAAATAAATTTTCGCGTGCCGTATTTACTTTTGCAATTTAAGTATTTTATTTATTATTCTAGTATACATTAATATAATGCATTGTATAAAATCGGAGCTTAAAATCAAAAATCTGTGCACATTCGTAACTGATTATTTAATATTTTTTGAATTCACCGATAAATTTTGATTAAATTCACAATATTATTTAATCAATCAACAAATAAATCAATGATATAAATAACGATTGTTTTATTTATATGAGTTAAATAATCTTTTACATCAGAAATATGCAAATATTCATAGGTACATCATTTTAAATTATGGAAAAGAATTATAATTTATTGATTTTATCCCTTATTTATGTATTTTTTATCATGTCCGCTCCCAACGTGGAGCATATTATCTCCTAACGGTAGTATATCAACAGAAGTTTTTTTCTATGAGAACTGCTTGTTACTCAGTTGCTGAACCTCTTTTTTCGAAAAGAGTGGGGATAGAAGAATACGGCTATGACAGGACTAGTTGTTAGCTAATCGCTAATCGGAAAGATGGGAGAGAGTTCTAGACATCACAAACATTCATGACATTCAGAAATCCATAAATTGATTGAAAGATCAATTGATGAAACTGACCGCACCGGGACTTGAAAAAGAGACATCCGTAACCATGGCCAACGACGCTACCAAATGCGCCACGGAGCCGATTTATTATTTTACCCAGCTCAAAACGTAAAAATCTTTGAATAAAGATCAATTGGCTAACTATAACTAAATAGTCGTTTCTGAATCTGATTGCGATCCACTTATTGAAAGCCAGTTACAGTTTTGGAATTACAGCTTAAAGATTACGTTAGCAGTGGACATGCTTCCACACGAGTAGCGGATACGGTTTTAAAAATCCATGATTAATTGGAATATTAATCCAAAGAACTGTTTAATAATTGTAACACGGTGTTAATAAAATTAACGGACTGTTAAATCTGTTAAGCATATCAAACGTTTTACAAAGTATGTGTAAGCAATGCGTTACCCCAAAAAAAAAATGATAATCTTTTCTAGGGATAAATCTATTAACATAAGAGATAATCATTTCAAGACACCCAAACAATATTTTTAATAAAAAGATTAATATGAATGATGTTACATAATAGTAAGTCGTTGAAAAACAGAGATTATTAGATAAAGATATTTGTAAATAAATACGACACTATTCGCACCCATTTTTTAATCACAAATAAATTCATAATTGGTGGTGGATCGATCAAATACAACAGAGATCAAGGAAGCGGTTATTACTTATAGCCAACAAAATAAAAATAACATTACATGTGTGGCATTGTACGCGTTTGACACGCCCTAGTTTTTGTTTGTTGAGTCTAAGTTTTAAGGATCCAGAACTGCCCGCGAACAGCCGTAATGACAATGATTCTTGGTATCTAATTATCTAGCCGAACCGATGTATGGTCATTAAAAATGAATCGGTTGCCGACCCACCGACGGGCTAAACTGAAATTAGAAAGCAAGCGCTTGTTAATGGCGTCGGCTTCCTGCCAACAGTTGACAAAAGGGAGGGGGCCTTTAATTTCAAAGTTTTAATTTTGAATTCTGCAGGCAGTTTGTTTCGAGAGACCTCGGCCGGTGGTTGAGCTGGCCGAGACGTCGGCCACATCGGTGTCATTAAAAATTGTTTTGAAATCAGATTTAATTTAAATTTAAAATCATTTGTTTGTGTCAATTGTGTTAAAATTTAAATGTAAATTCATGTGGTAAATGTGGACTCAATTTTAGGTTGTACTGGTAATTTTTGTGAACTAAACCACTGCATCTTCAATAAATAAGAGATAAACCGGACTAGAGTGATGTTTTAATTGAGATCCTATACTTCTTGGATAGTGATAACCAAGCATTCGCCACTCTTGGACCGGGTATTCACACTTGACTTTGACGAATGATTCGGGGTTAAAAAAAACCTACAAACAGTTATTGAAGATATATCACTGTAGTAATCCGATGCAGTTTCAAATTTTAAATACTGTTATACAATAAAACGATATTGGAATGTGTATTTATATAATGTTATGTTATTAATTCATTAATCAAGTTCATACTTCAGAAATTAATCGAGTAAATTCAAATAGTTTCAGTTTTACTTTTCAATATTCAAACAGTTGATAATGACGAATAGTTGGAATCCCTAAGCACAACCCGTGTACTTTATTCTCAAAATTAATAAATACAATTTAAATGTTTAACCACTTCACGGTCGGTTTTTTTTGGGGAAATCGTCCAAAACGAATCGATTTTTTTTATTACATTTTAACGGTCTATGGATCATTTAAAAACAATGTGTATTAATATTTTTTAATTATTTATTGTGAAACAGGTTGAAAAACAATTTTGAAAATGAATAGAATACCGTAATTTAATACATTTAGTAAATTAAATTGTTGTCAAACATGTGGATTTTCTTCTAGTAATGATGAAATAAATAGTATAATAATATTCGAGAGATGCAGTACAATGATAAATGGTTACTAAATTTTATTACCGTAATGTTAGATACGGTTGAATGCATTTGTACAAATCCTTTTACGCCGAAATGCCGAAATTCACTTCATTTACCCAACACTCTAGGACAATAGAAGGATAATAATGCAATTCGAAAAGCTCGAGAACAATAGAATAGCAATTGTAAAGAAACTAAAACTGTGTCCATTCAAAATTTATGAGTTCGGTCTAATTATCGCAGAACGCCATAAAAATATTACACAAAACAACTACGACTCTATTTTAACATTTTTTTCGATCGCTTTCTACAGCATTTAGAACATATGTAGCTTCGTGTAGGTCATTGAAATAGGAATACGTATCCCTAGTATTTTTTTGATGGTTCTATCATATACGATTGAAAGCGAACATAACGCCAAGTGGTTTCTATCACCGGTGAGCGAGCGAACGTAACGCATTTGTCAATTTTCTATCACGGGTGAGCGAGCGACCGTGAAGTGGTTAAACAGTTGCAACTTGCACTGTCATCCGTGCTGTCCCTTGTATGAGGTATCAGCTGTTCAGATATTATTTCATAAATTTTATACAGCTGTAGAAATCTTGGAGCGGGATATTGGTGGAGGATATTCACCAGAGCATGACAAAAGCAGAGAGTACGCCTGATCAATTCGGCGTCGTGTAAAATGCAAAGTGGACACCGGCATGCCCCACTGTTCTGTATAAACAATGCCTCACGACAGGGTATTATCAGAGTCCAACTGTTTCAATTATTGAACGATTTAAATAACTATTTTAACACAATAACATTCATTTTAACGATATCTAAGAAGAATGATGGACCCATGATGTAATCCGAAAGCATAATACCAATTTGAAACATTTTATGTGTAGAAAGACAAGACTATGAAAACCGCTTTTTTACGCGATACATTGGTTCCAGAAATCGATGCGTAAAAAATATCGCATAAAAAATACCTTACTTATATGATTCGCTGTGTCGCTAAACACACTCCTATCAAATTTGGATTATTGGGATTTTGTACACTTCCATGTATTTTGTCACTAACGACCCGGGTTTCGCCTTTCGGCATCTTCAGGCATTCGAGCACACGAATTCGAGCAACTGACAGTTCGAGTCCATTCGTGCGCTCGAATGCCTGAAGATGCCGAAAAGCGAAACCCGGGTCGTTAGTGACAAAATACATGGAAGTGTACAAAATCTCAATAATCCAAATTTGATATTGAAATTCCATCAAGCACCCTCAGTCGATGGCTTAAGCACTCCTATCAATCTTTCTAGTTGCATGTCTAAAATTTCTTTCTATTTTGTCTCCTGTTAAAAAAACTTAAAAATGTTGTTTTTCTACACAATCTCGATCCTCGTTTTACACGGTTGACGAGCTCCGAAAAAACAACAGCGCAAATGAATATTTTACTTTTCGTTACACACCGGAAGACACAAAATAACTTAAGACTATCATACTGACCATAACAGTTTTTCGTGACTTACTCAAAACTCTAAAAGCCTTCGGGTGCGTGTTTAGCGGCTCAGTGCCTCATATAATTTGATATATCGGTTCGAAAAAAAATCGCGTAAAAAGGAAGAATACACGCCGGCTAACTTTGCACTCCGGCTCTAGGATTTCGTATAATAGGATCCATACTGATACATACACGGTATCCATACAATGCTCTAAGATCACAGGATATACAGAAAGCGTATCAGTGTAGGATAAAGTGCAAAGTTACACGGTATATACTCTATCATGAATGTATGGAAAACTAAAATTGGTGAACTAAGATGTGAACTAAGAAGGAAAACTAAGATTGGTGGAAAAAAAAAATAAATGCATGTGTACAAAATCTCAATAATTCAAATTTGATATTGAAATTCCATCAAGCACCCTCAGTCGATGTCTTGAATTATATAAAATTGGTCGTTTAAACTTGTGTAAAAAGTCTTTTATTTACAAATAAACTTTTAATTTCCTTAAAACGAAGCGAAAAAGCAAGTTAATTTATTTTTAAAGTGTCACAACTAGTCGAATAAAAATTTAATTTTAATATTATATTAAAAATAGATTGTCGAAGGCCACGAAAATATTGCTATTTATATTAATGAATTTAATAATAATTGTGCTCCAACATAAAAAAGTATACAATATTTCATTTAGAAACCGGAATACATTAGTTTTAAATATGTTTCAAGAGATGACACGCTACATAGGTAAAAGCCAAAAGCATTTGAATGATGTATATATTATCTATAACTGTCACCCCTGGCGTTTGGGGCGCGTATGCGTGATATGAGCTCGTTCATTGTAGGAAATCGACTCTCTAGTGTGTACTAGAGCTATTCGTGATTTTATCAACAGACTACATAACAAAATAATGTATACTTTATGTATAACGTTGGTGGAAAAATTGGCATAATTTACGACAATTAGCTAAGTGTATATAAACTAATTTATAATGTGGGGTTTCGGCTCTGCACCCACTAGCCACTCCTTATCCGTATACATAGCGATTGGATTACAGACAGTTGGGTTCCCACCACCACCCGCTATTTTTTTATCGCTAAAGCTCTCTTTTGTGTGATGTTAAGAAAAGAAGAATGGAGTTGGAAAAATATGAGTAGTTATCTAGATGTCTGCTTGCCACTTCCAGGCTTCGTTGGGAGGTATGAAAACTTCACAGATAACATACATTTATGAATGTTTTCATAACGGAACGAAAGCCCAACAACGTAGACCACTCGACTGACCACCCTGTACATATTTACAATACAACTGGTGTGTCAAAGTCGATTACCGCAACACTATTGGCAAAAAAAATGAGGTTACTTATCGTATGCATGGTTCGAGTAGAACTGCACGGGGATTATTTTGAAACATGGACCGTTAAGTCACCAATATAAAAATTTTGTGACTGTAAAACTTATAAGTAAAAGTAAATACAAGTTACTTTATAAGGGAGTGTGTGAACCCAGGTAAGAAATAAATATTATATAAGTTAAGACATCGACTGAGGTGCTTGATGGAATTTCAATATCAAATTTGGATTATTGAGATTTTGTACACTTTCATGTATTTTGTCACGAACGACCCGGGTTTCGCCTTTCGGCATCTTCAGGCATTCGTGCGTTCGAAGTGTACAAAATCTCAATTATCCAAATTGAATAAATATTAAATTTACGAATGCAGTACTATACTGTAATAAATATAATACTTAAAAACCAAGATGGTTGTCGTGTCATTTAAGATATTACACGCCGCAAGGAAAGTTTAACAATTCAAAAATCGTCATTTTTTAGATGAATATGTAGCTAAATTCCAAACATCAAATTCTATCTTCCATAGTTCGTAAACGTTCCGCTAGAAAACGGAAATGACAATATGGCTGTGCGGCGATTTGGCGTCGCTGTAATCGTGAATAGTGTCACATTTTGCACTGTGACAGTTTGTCGGAAGCTTTGTATGTGAAACTTAAACAAAACCGTAACATTTTTTCGTAATGTTATTATTACACTGAAACCGATTTCAATACATCATTAATATCTCAAAACTGAATTTTTAGTTGTAACACTTTTCTTGTGGAGGTACGATAAGACTCTAAAATAATATACCCTACTTCACATTTATACTGATTAAACCACCGAACATAACTTATATTTGAAACACTTATCGTAAAATGAGATTAAAAAATTCTAACACTCATATGTTATCCTCTTGAAGAATTGGATGTATGTTATAATATTGAAACTTGTTTTGAGATAAACTTTAGTTTAAAGATAATCATGAAATTTATGTTTTTCTATTTACATACCTTAACCATTATTTATTAAAAGAATCACATTATGAGATCTGTAAATCGTTTACGAATTCGATTTAATTATTAGAACTGAATTTGTACCACTAATAACTGTGAACGGAATTGACTTAATTCATATTGATTTCTTCACTTAAGTAAAAAATACATGGAATTTGGCTGAGCTTGTTTTCTCAGAAGATAGACCGTCCTAAAATCAATCTTACTGAATTCATGACTCAAACAGCAGATTTTTGACTTATCGCTTTCTATGCCGAAGATATTTTAATGTATGTTATGTAAAACTATATGTGAAAATATCAAGCAACACTACTATGTTGCCGTGTATTAGGACAATAAATAATAATTAGACGTACTGTTTCAATTTTCGGCTACAAGGTCGGCTAACCGTATTCGCTGACATGCACATAGTATGCTTTTATACTATGCAAACTTGTAAATAAATGTGCTACGCTTAGTGTATAAAATGGTTAGGTTTATTACATAATAATTTTAAATAAGCCATTTATCAAATTAACTTGTACAGTAAGAACACTTGTTCATTGAATCGTGTCGGTTTTGAAAAGCGAGTAAGTATTTTCAAATTATGATGCTGTCATCTTTTCTATTCTCTTGTGCACAATTTATTCTTGACATTTGACATTTCGCATGCGAGGATTTTACTGTATCTTATGACCAACAGCTTTTGCCAGTAATTAGGATATGAATTATAATTTTCTGTACGGAATAACGTCTATTCAATTTTAAACCATCCTAAACATCAAACCATAAAATGTGCAGGAGAGCGAAATTAAGAAATTACGAACCTGTAATTCGATTTTAATTCTGTTATATCGAAATATTGAAAGACAGTCCTAGGAGCTATTGAATAGGCGATATGAACTCATCTGGCTTAATCGATAGACAAAAAAATATACATTCTTTATCTGTTTGGAGAAGGTGAAAAAATCAATACATTGTCGCTGGAAATAGCGAAATTCTCGCATGCTATAAGTCAATAATAGATCATTGGAAAAAATAACTTTGAAAAAGTATTGATTTTAAAATTTCGGATGGGTTCGAGATTTAGTTACTTTGTTAAAAATGGTTTTCAATATTAAATTAAAACTGATAATTGTATTATTCCACTTGCTGTGTAAAAAAAAGATCCTTGGACGTTTACTGGATTTAGCCTGAGGATGTCCACTTTTATACAATTTAGATATTTTTTATTTTATCTGTCACTGTCTTTGCATCGTGTGTATCAATCGCATTGAGAGAGTGTTTACTAGCAAACCTGCTACTTGATAATAATATCTTATAAAATGTGATTTTTAAAAATAATCAATTTTAATTTGATACCTAATTGTACAATTTGTTTTGGGAAGTCTACTGAAAATGCTAATGAGGCAAATTTGGTCAAAAATAGATATTATATTCGTCAATTATATCAAATGACAAGAATTATTTATTTGGTCGAATTTGTCACATAATAAACGGAGAATTCGATGCTCCCCGGAAGGGGTGCGCGTTCCATTATTTTTAATTAAATTTAATTTACACACGCTTCATATGTCGGCGGGTTCGTGCTTCTTCTATTGGAATTAAAAACATTCTCAAAGGCCAACCACCCGCATGACCGTCTAAATTAATTCCACTGACGTATCACTAAAAAATAGTCTGTGGAATTATGGGCTTTTTTTCAAAGGAAGTTTGACTATTTGCAAGATCTAATATGTTCCGCAGTCAAATGCTCCAACCCTCGAACATAAATTTTCATATATTATTTTCTCCATTGTTTATGAATCATTATGGGAATCTGTGTTCTTTAATTGCTTCTACCCGACCCAATCTCACAAAATTAATAAATTAAAATTGTAAGCGAATCAATTAGCATCGATTGGCATTTACCATTAACATAACTAGTTGCGACTCTCACGATGACGTGATGTCAAAATAGCAGATACATCAACCGTGCATATTCAATATGTCTAAAGGCAATAAATACTTTGGTATGTTTTACCTTACTATAACTAATTTAAAGATACATATCAACAATCAATCCCAAGAATTCAGCGATATATATCGACGATGTTTTGGCCGATTGATGTAACCCTCAAAATTAAAATTGTTCAGAAGAGAGTAAAAACTGTTTTTATCGAAAACATTATATGGTGATTTAATATAAAAATAAATTGTAAATTCTCATGTTTGCAGATACGGTATTATATGTAGGGAGTTTCGATATAATAGTGTCTTACATCAAGTGGAGGGGGGGTCAGAATTTTTAAACCTAAAACCAATTTAAAATGATGTTTCCCTTCCAAAAAGTGGTCAATTTATTTTTCTAATTTACATCATTTGGCCAAGACCTCTTTAAAATGACATCCAGTCATTAACTCATTTTCGTATTTTTTGAGGGTCGTCAATTGGCCAAAACACCGTCAAATTATATTTTTCAGGTTTTTAAAACGAAAAGAATGACATGAAAACACAAAATTTGCCACGACTTTTGGAGAACTTCGGGGTCTAAATAATTTATGTAAGCTTTAGTATTTAGTACCTATAATCGATCACAATTGTTAAATGGATTGAATTTATTTGACGAAAACGTATTGATTAGATATTAACACATTCGCACCGGAGTAAATATGACCAAATTACGCGCAGCGGCGGGCTGTAAAGAAATGAGTACACCATTACCGAATGGCTTGTGAACAATTAGTGTTAAAACAATAAAAAAAAATAACAAAACATTTAAAGAGTTATGAGTGATTAGTGTCGACTATACCGAAGGGTGCGGAATACGCGTTCCCCGGTGCTAACGAGTTAAACAGAAAATTGGTACCTATTAGAAAGTTGAAAGTGCAGTAAAACTTATCGGAATTGGAAGTAATTTCGAAAGCATGCGCTAACGATGATATTTGTTGTAATTAAGGCGCGTGCTGTGAATATTTTTCATTCTCGCTCAATCACATGTAAAGTGAAGGGTGCAAGCGAGATGTAAAGGCATGCTGTTGGTTGATCTTTTATCCTGCTTGCTTATTTATAGACAAGTGAGGTTGTATGATAATGAGAGTGACACATCCACCGCACACCGATGTGATATTCTCCTACTTTAATAATTATTTATTTTTGCTGGTTTTTCCTTCAATTTAAGAACTGCGCATTAAACCTAGACTTGCCACTGCTCGTATCATTTAAATTCTTTTAACATTTTAATCAGAATTTAAAAATAATTGACTGTTTTAGATTGTAGATTATTTTAGTATCATTTAAAACGTGTAGGTTATTTCCCAATTCGATGCAATGTTTCCGTAACTACAAGATAACGGACAATTCTCGATGAGTAATGAACAAATAAATAAAACCCAAAACCATACAATTTGTAGCCCCGATAGTGATATCGAGAACGATTGGTGGTCGCACTTTCTTCGAGGCGAGCTTAAAAACGATGAATCGGGGTTTATTCGTTTTAAAGCGAGAAAACTTTAAAACGATAATGTATTTCAAGTTTACCGTGTTATTCTATCATTTCAAACATATGTACTAACGTAGTTATTTACCCGTTACAAAGTTAGCACATATGTAAACGTGGATGCAAGCCCATGGGCTATCTATATAGTACAAGATGAACCAATTACTTGTGTATAGATACGAAACGTGTTAAGTGAACCGGACTGTCTAAGCGACGTGCTCACGGCCGATACAGGTGTTCACTGTTCACATGAACATCGGAGGAATCTCAAGTGCAACATTATGATTTGTGATTTACGAATCACGAATAAAACATGTATGAACATTTTTTACGCATGTGAGATTTTTTCGAGTATAACCAAGCATGTTGAAAACAAAATTTCTGTATTATGAATTTATGATATCATCGGTTAAGCCTATAAAATGCCAATAAAAAATAATTGATAGTGAAATGAGCGTGGAATAAATTGATACTACGAAATACATTTCATAACGGTGTTTTAGCCAATTCTTGTAGCCCTCAAAAAATACGAAAATGAGTTAATGATTGAATCTCATTTTAAAGACGACAGAAAAGGTCTCGGCCAAATTATGTATTAGAAAAATAAATTAACAACTGTTTGGAAGGGAAACATCATTTTACATTGGTTTTAAGTTTAAAAATTCTGATCTGGCCACTTGATCTAAGCCCATATTATTTATATCGACATTCCCTACGCATAATCTCGTGTCTGCAAACATGAAAATTTACAGGAGTTCATTTCAAAGATTCATAGCATAACTCACAATATAATGTTTTCGATAAAAACAGTTTTTACTCTCTCATGAACAATTTCAATTTTGAGGGTTAAATCAATCGGCCAAAACATCGTCGATATATATCGCTGAATTCTTGGGATTGAATGTTGATATGTATCTTTAAATTAGTTATAGTAAGGTAAAACATACCAAAGTATTTATTGCCTTTAGAAATATTGAATGTACATGGTTAAGAAAAAGTCTCGGCCAAATTATGTATCAGAAAAATAAATTAATAACTGTTTGGAAAGGAAACATCATTTTACATTGGTTTTAAGTTTAAAAATTCTGACCTGGCCACTTGATCTACGCCCATATTATTTATATCGACATTCCCTACGTATAATCTTGTGTCTGCAAACATGAAAATTCACAGGAGTTCATTTCAAAGATTCATAGCATAATTCACCATATAATGTTTTCGGTAAAAACAGTTTTTTCTCTCCCCTGAACAATTTTAAGGGTTACATCAAATCACCAAAACACCGTCGATTATAATTTCACATACTATTTTTTAATGTACGAAACGGTGTCTGTCGGTAAGAGTTCCGCTTAGCTATGAAAAGGTTCGACTTCATGTTGCTAGAAGGTAATGTTGAATATTTTTATTTTACTTCTATAAATACAATGTCTTTCCAGCAAGAATTTACAGTTACCAATTTAAAAGTGAATTCTTGTGGAACTAAATGCCGAACAGGTTACAATTATTGTAATAATTACAGATGCGATAGTTTGAATACATATAATTAATATTACATAAAGAAGGCCGCTGACGACCATCCATAGAATGTACTGGGGAAGGCCTGGGAGGAAGCAGGAAGACTGGTGAAGTACAGAGAATCTTGAAGAAACCGTATAGTAGTCATATGCTCCAAGTAGAGAGCAGATGTGGTTAAAAAATATGTATTACATATGAAAAAGAAATACGAAATTGATCAGAAAAAAATGTGAATCAATCACTCGCAATGTTTTTATGTATAATTATACATCTGGCGCGTGCTGTGAATCTCTCTCTATCTCGCTCAATCACATCTAAAGTGAAGAGTGCAAGGGAGATATAACTGCATGCTGGCGTTTGATTTTTTATATTACTTGCTTATACACAAGTCAGATTGTGTGATAGAGATAGAGATAAATCCACCGCACAGTAGATATCCAATTTTATTTTGCATTATTTTAGACTTTTATAATTGCATCCCGTCGAAACCCACAATGCTATTATAATTGTAAAATCACTGATAATTCTATAAAAAGAAGTTGGAAAGCGGCAATTCACCACTCTGCTAATGTGTTGTTTAGAAAATAAGGATTAAGGCAATTCTCGAAATGTTAACTCAGGTATCAGTGTGGCTCTCGGACCCTCAGTCGATGTCTTAAATTACTTCTATATTTCTTCTGGTTTCTATATTTAGGTGGTTCTATGTTTAGGTGTTAGTTTCTAGGTATTATATATTTAAAAATCGATAATAATTGTTTGATAGGTGTCACAGGTAAAATCAAAAGTGTGTTCATTTTGTCGTTTTCATTAACAACAACATAGTTTTAACTGCTGCAATTAAATTCAATTAGCATGCATATGTTTACGATCATCTGTTAATCTAGTTTCTATCAATGTATTTATTACTCATGGCCTTATGTATGTTACTATAAATACCCGTATGTAGATATTACTAAGAGAAAATAAGTGTGCTATGTTACCAGAGCGGGACAAGAGATACCGTAAGTGAAACATAGTATACACAAATTGAATGCAAAAGAACGTTCGTTTGTCGACTTCTATTCAATCTTGGTATCCGTAAACTTTGTACCAATAAATTGGAACAATTACTCAGTTTAATACAAATACAGACAATCAGTTATTTCATACAAGAAATCGTCGTTGTTCTGGAAGAAGACATTTACTGAAAAATACTGGTTTTGAGTTATTGGACATTGTAGTTTGTCAAATTTGTTTGTTTCTACAAAACTGTTTGAAGTAAAAGTATAATTTATAAAAACAAACGAGTTCTTCTATGCGGTAGAGTTTGAAATAAGGAACATTTTTGTATAACTAACTCAATGTGTGATTTTTTCGATTTAGCGTTTTCTCCCAGACAACGATGAAATAACATATTGTATATTTTTTAAGCATGTTTCCCACCCATTAATAAATTATTATCGTATTAAAATATTCACAGGGAGGAGAAGACAAATGGGAAGACCCACATTAATAATTCAAAATTGACGGTGGGCCACAAGTAAAATACTATTATTAGAAAAAAAATATTTACTACCTTGAAAAAGAGTGATTGTGTAATAAGAATTGACCGCGTAGTGGGCCGCACCAAAATACGTGTCAAAGCAAATAAAACGATGTTAATGTCACATTTCAATTTATCTTCACTGCTCCTCCTGTGGTTCATTTAAGCAAGCAATGTGCCGCGACAAATGAAGACAAACTAGAAATGTGGACAAGGCAAGTTAAAAACTCACAGCTTCGTCGCTTTGGTTTTTCAGAAAAGTTTTTAGAAATGAAATAAAAAAAAACGAGAGCGGTTAAAGACGGTAAATGAAAAGTTACTTGTTTGTTTTATCAAATTTAGAGAGGCGTTTTGACGTAATTCTTTCATGAAAATCAATTGCATCATTCTCACTGATAAAAAATCTACCACCTCTGTATACCTACATTATATGTATGTTTATAAAAAAATATCTAAACTAAGATTTTCTTTATTCGTATGTATTAATAAAGTAGATGACATATATTAAGTCATTTTTATTTGGTGTACCGCGAACAAATTCTACTTCCCCAGTGTGCCGCGAGGTAAAAAAAGTTTGACAAACACTAATTTAACCCCATTACTAAAGTTTTTTCTGATGTTTATTTTTAGTCAAACATTACCTACATTTTTATGCAATCGTTACTATGATTAATTATTGTATCTTACTTGAAAAGTATATCATAACATTTAGAGATAATTCGTTGTTTTTTTCAATTTAAAAAAAAAATTAATGAAATTATCTATGAAATGACAAAAACTTTGATGTACTTAGTTGAATATGCTGCCGTGAAATATTTGTTAAATAAATATGATCATATCTTCAATCAAATTTCTATGACATACCTAAAACTTTGGTGATTTAATATGACTTAAATTAAATTGTATTAACTTCAGTAGTTTTAGACTAGTACTCTACTGGCAACTGCGATATACGGCAAGTCGTCAAAAGACAGTAGTTATATCCTCTACTCGGCCCGTATACATGCTACAAAATTGTACTTACTATAACAGTTTATTGGATACAACGTCGAGTGCTATGGAAGAAAAATATATTGTTATGAAAAACCGTATCGACATTACACTCTCTACACTCCAAGGATTACTAAGAAGTACTTGTTAAGGGTGCGTCTAATTGAATGAACTCCCTTGTTCAGTGTGTAGCGAGTATAATGAGATAATGCCTGACGATGCGGAGGGTGCGGCCGGTTTCTACTTTCCACCGCAAGAGAATGTAAAATTCACGTGACTCAACCAATAGGGGAGCGATGTGATCACATAGCTAGAATGGAAATACAGTAATTTTTGAACTGCTCGGGAGAACATATAAACCATAAATTCGGATGTCGACTTTATTGTAATATTAAATTTGGAACAATATCAATTAAGATTCACGTTCGAAATTCTAAATTTAGTTCATTCTTCTGGTTTCTGGCATAGTTTGCCCTTTTCAAATTTGGAACAAAGCTAGTTGGAACAAAGCAAGTATGACGTTGGAATAATTTAAACGAAATTTAAAATTCGAATACAAATTAGGTTCGTTCAGAGATTAGTATTCCAAATTTAAAATTAAGTTTCCAGCGTTATATTCATAGCGTGACGCAAATATTGTTTTCGAATTGATAAAATTCTTTTGAAAATAAATACATTGTTGTTTGTTTCTTAATTATTAGAGACCGAAAAAGTAAATGGCAACTTTATCAACAACAAAAAAAACCTCACTTAGTAACTATATTTTTAAAAATATGAGGATAAGAATGGTGTTATATTTAGTAGCAAACACAATTTCAAAACAAAACTACCAGTCAGTAAAAGTACATTTGAAAATAGACAAATACTACTAATATTCTCGAATGCATGTTGGTTTTGTATTTACGTGATTAAAGCTTCATTCGAAACCTTCGCGGGGGTGTAGGGGCAAAGAACAGGATAGGAGGGAGGGCAATAGAGGGGCATTCACACGCCACTCTACTCTGTGACGAGATTACAATGGCGAGGTGCTCGTTCGAGTCGTTATGACCACTTGCGTGTCAGTGGCTCGGCTAAGTCGCGCGATACTGGCTCGCCCACAGGTGAGTCGAATACTATCGAAGGTGTCTAACAACACTACGAAACACAAGTGAGTTTGTTTTTATTGATTTGAATTGTTAATGCAGGATTCGTGTATAAACAATTTGCATAATGCAGTTTTACTAGTCTAGGTCGAACAATTTTAAGCGAAAAGAAACGGCGCGAAAGTGACGTCACAGTGGAGCATATGCGATCGACTGTGCACACATATAAATGCTAATTAATTTTGGTTTCAAGGCAAAATAAAATGGTAGATTGGTTTTGGAATGTACGAATAGAAATGTTTCATAGTGCAAGAACAATGAAGAAAAATAACTCTTCATTAATAAACAAAATCAGTATCCTTCATATTATTAAAAAAACGAATATATGCCGTACTTGCTAAACGAAACCAAATTTTGTTGTACCATGTTCGCTCCCAATATGCTCCACATTGGTTCCATATTATGGACTCGTAATGGAAGTATCTCAACAGAAGTTTTTCTACGAGATTTGTTTGTTACTCAGTTGCTCTACCTCTCTATGTCGAAGAGAGTAGAGACAGAAGGATAGGGCTAGGACGAGACTAGCTAATTGCTCTCTCGACGCCCCATTTTTAGGATCGGATGAGTGGAAAGGAATGCTAAATCACAAACATTCATGCCTACGAACAGAAATCCATAAATTGATTGAAAAATTAATTTATGAAACCGTCCGTACCGGTAACTTGAACCCGAGACGTCTGAACCGAAGCCAAAAACGTTAGCCATTGCAGCACGAAACCTATCAATCATTGGTGAAAAGGCATTGAATGAAAAAAAAACTTTTTTGTGTACTAATTCGACATTTTTCGGTCATCGCGAGCGGTATCATCAGTTGAACGTGATTAAGTTTTTCAATTCCACATTCCTCAGCAAAATTTAAAAATATATCACAGAAAAACCGTAGTTTATTCATACATTCGTACTCTCCATAAGCTTGCCTTTGAGTGAGTGGCTACCAACCAGTTCTCGTAAAAAATCACTCAGTATATTGAGTATGAACCAATAATGGAATTATAATTCAGTGAATGATGGTTATAAATCAATAACACACGCTCCATTTTGAAGTATATGTCTATGTTTTAGTGCAAAGATATTGTATATCCAGTTTGTCTTGTTTTGAGAAAACCGAATTTGAAGGTTTGATATGCATGAAAAAAACAGGCGAAATGGACATATTGTGGATTCGAATGATACAATATCTTCCCAAATACCCCATTTGGACGTGCGATATTTGTACAGCATAAAGATATGATGCAGACGAACGTTTTGTGTATGTTAATTCAATTTCGTGAAAAACTGCACATACAATATCTTTGCACTAAGAAATTATTACATTTAAGAAACGTAAGTCACGACTCACGAGGTTAGTGTTTTTTCTTTTAAATAAAACAACACTTTTAAGGCATTTATTTAATGGTTGCATTTAATATATTTTCATTCAAGAAAAAAGTTGGTACAAGTTTAGCCTCTGGATCGCGGCACTTGGTTATTAGCCCAATATTTCCGCACTTAATAATTTATAATTTCTTTTATCGTGTCCGCTCCCAACGTGGAGCATATGGCCTCCTAATGGAGGTATCTCAATAGAAGTTTTCTAGGAGAACCGCTTGTTACTCAGTTGATCAACCTCTCTTTTTTCGAAGAGAGTAGGGATAGAAGGTAAGGGCAAGACTAGTGGTTAGCTAATCGCTGTCGCTACGCCCCGATTTTTCATCACAAACATTCATGAATACGAACAGAAATCCATATATCGATTGAAAGATCAATTTATGAAACTGTCCGCACTGGGAACCCGAGACATCCGTAACTGTAGCCAACGACGTTACCATCTGCGCCACATAGCCGACTTTTTAGTCGGAGTTTATAATTAAAGTAAAAAAAAATGTTACCAAGATCTCGAATGCTGGATTTAAATTTTATATTGACCATGCCGGGAGTTGATCCCTGAACCATATGATTGCTAGGATAAATGTCTTACCGCGACTAAAGCGTGTGCATCACTATAGCAATCCGCTGGTAATTATGGGGAAACATGGTAATATAATATTATTGTTTGCTGTCGAGGATCGAGTTTTATGTTTGATGAGGGGCCTGGTATAATCACGGTAAAAGACATTAAGTGATTGATTGTTGAATCGATTTAATATTCTTTCAGCTTTGCTTATAAAGAAATATCCATGACCTGAATATAAGTGGCAAAATGCTCCATTCCGACTTATTACTTTTTTATATATAACGTTGATGAAAAGACAATGAGCAACAACAGGAGCAATGAAAAAGTTTTTTAACCATATGCGCTCTTAAGCGGAAGGACACATAATAGAGCATCTTAAATAGGGATTCCAACTCCAATATTCGATATCGATTCTGATAATGATTCGAAATATTTTACAAAATCGACGAAAGATCACATCACAATTTCCCCAGATTTGTAGAACATTTTTTATCTTCATGTTTTGCCGTAATTTTAGTAATTGAAGAATTACCGATGCAGCAATCCGACGAAGCTGCACATTTTAAATATTGAAATACAATGGAATGGCATTGGAATGCGTATTTTTATTATCCCTGTCTGGGAGTTGATAGAAGTGATTATAAGATCCTTGAAAATATAATATCGACTTTAGAAAGGAAAAAGGACGTATCCCACAAACAAAAAATATTGTGTATAGCCCAAACAATACGTGTAATAAATTGTATACATTGTGATTTTCAAAAAAAACATGTTGAAAAGACGGAGGAATATGTTCTTTTGCCTTTCTACAGTCGATATATTAGATATATATATATTTATATATAAATATAGTGTAATAGCACGTTTTGCGAGTTACAAACAATATTTTTTGAGGTGGGTTACGTCCTTTTCCTTTCCACAGTCGATATGTACATCAAGGATTCGTAGATTTTTATTATAAATGACCTCGTTTTCTTTCATGTAAATTTTGAAAAACTATTAAATTATTATTTTTGTTTATATAATGTTACGTTTTTAATAATGAAAACCGATTTTTTTTTATTATTTTCATATCTTATAAACTATTCGAATAGTTTCAATTTCAATAGTTAATCTTAACAGAATTTGTTCTTGCAAGAATCGCTTGTAAGGTAATTGTTTAACTTTCCTCATCGTAAAGGATAAGTAAAAAAGTATGGTGTTAAGAATTATTATAAATCATCACAATTATTATAATCCATTACATTAAATAAAAACATATTAAATCGATTGAATAATCAATGTGTGAGAGTTTCCTTACCGGGGTTACGAACCTGTTACCCAGCAACAGAATGGACGAAAGACAGCCGTCAACAGTACTGTGTTATAAGTATTTAAATATTCTGAGGCGTGTATAAACGCCAATTTGAATTTATTGTTGACTGATAGTCTGAAAAGAGTTTTAAAAAAAACAATGTTTTTAATTATAATGAATTATCGAATATTGTTGATAGTTATCATCAATATGAGACATTTTTGTGAAATTTAATACATTGCTATTTCTGCCTTATACTGTAAGTAAATACCAATTTAATCAATATAATAATATATTGTTATACTGAAACAGGATACTAACTGAAAAATACAAATTTTGAGTAATTGGACTTTTTAATGTTTGAAATGCGAAACTTTTTTCATTTAGTTTGTTTGTTCTTCAATACGGTAGAGTTCTAAATAAAGAACATTTTGGTATAACTAACTCAAAATGTAATTTTTTCGATTTGGTGTTTTCTTCCAGAACAGCGACGATATGTTTCTAATTATCCAAAGAGTAACATGTCAAAAACTTGCAGTATTGAGTTGAGTATGAAGAAATGCTTAGAATTCCGGTATTTACCAGTTCCAAAGTGTAACAATTGGTAGTCTGGTTATTTTAAAATGGCAGTGGTTATTGTCACTTTAAATCGAAACTGCAACAACTACAAAAATCATGTGGAAACCTCTGAAAACTCGCATTGTATTGTTTATTATAATTATTTCATAATTATGCTTTTTGAGTTGTTACACTTTGGAACAAATGTATCGACTTTTATACACAGGTTTATTTTTTAGATTAGGTTTACATTGTTTCAAAAGTATTAAAATTAATTTTACCGGTACATTGAAACGGGAATTTTTATGACATTTTGAATTGACTGATATTAAACAGGGCGCCACAAGTCTTTCCATTACCCGATAGTAATTAACGAAGTAGTGATAATTGCATCGGTTTTTTTTTTGTCAGTGACAGTGAATCGTCTGTTGTTCTGGTGGATCTTCTGCAGTGATTCATTCACCGGTTCAAGAAATTTGTTTTGGCACCTTGCCACGATTTCCCCTCGTTCGCTTTTATTTTTATTGACATTCGTTGCAATTTTTCGACCGCCTGTGAGGCCAGCGACGCTCCGAGCGACGAGTGTGCGATAAAAATTCACAAAATATAATCGGGATCTAGTTTTATATTAACCAGTAGAGAACGATATCAAATACAAAATACTAATATTTTAAACATAAACATAAAGGAATGACTGTAAGATACTATAAAGTATATAATATAGAACTTATGAGTATAACTCCATTTTTGGTAATTTTTCGATAAGTAATAAAAACATTTTAAATATAAAAACACTTCAGTGGGACCAACAGTATACTCTCACAAAAATCATAATAAATTTATACGTCTATTAGACACACTTATACCTGAAATAAATATTATGTAATTATTATTATTTTCGGGTCCCAATACTACAAGTTTGTTAATTAAATAAATATTTGTATGGTCCTAGCAGTACAGGTCTAGAAATAAAATTACTTTCCACCCATCGTTCTTAAAAAATGGGAGTAGCGAGAGCGATTGGCTAACCACCAGTTCTGTCTAATAAATATGAATGTTATTAAGCAAGCGCGAAAATTGCTTCGTTTAATTTCTTACATTAAAAACACCGTGAAAAATGGTGCCGGAACGCCGTCCCACCGCGTTACATGGCAAAAAAAAACCCTGCATTTTTACATAAATTAAATAAAAAATAGATTGTAAAATTTAATTCTAACCAGCTAAGCAAAGCACATCGTCAGAAAAGAGTAAAAATTTCTTAAAATAGCGACAAAATGATTTCATTGCCACTTTGAAGAGTATTTTTCTCCACATATTCTGTAACTTTTAAATAATATCCCTCATCAAACAGACAAAAATTCTATTATCCTAATGGTGTAAATTTTTGAAAATGAAAAACAAAGTGATCTTTTTGTCTGAAAAATATCCAGAAAAATTACTTTTAAGGTGTTAACTGTCAATTCTTGTTGGAAAGACATTATATTTTAAAAAATCAAACACAATTTGTTTGTACTACTTCCACATATTTATAATGATCAGGACCGGTTTCGCTCATCACGAGCATTATCATCCAGAAAAATATTTTACATTTATATTGCAAACTCCGGCCCGACTCTTATTTTTGTGTGGCCCGCGAGTTATTATTGTATATTTGAAATTTGGTTCAACTGACATTTTATGTGAACAAACCAGACTATCACGAATTTCGTTAAAAACTATATTCTCAAGCATCACCGATAAATATTTACAAGCAGTTTTAAGAATCACAACTAGAAAATTAATATCCATTTTTTACGTTGAAAGATGTAAAATTGTTACTTTCGTCTAATTAAGTTGTTGGTTTTAAGAGAATAATTTATCTACTATGCTGAAATTCATTTTTTTTTGATAATAATTGCCATGTTTACAATGGGTGTCAAAAAATAGTATTTTACTTACGGCTGAACGTTGCTTTGAATTCTTAATGTAAAGGCAACTAATTCTTTTGTCAGTAACTAATTCAATAAATGATCAGTAAATAATTTCGAAATGGTTAGGTTAGGTTTAATTAAAAATCTGACCGTTTATTTTTATTAACTGACTAAGTGTTTACGGATCATTTATTAAATTTACTAACCAAAAATTGAAATAGTAACTGACTCAATAAATTCAGGCCAATGTCACAAAAAGTCATCCCATCATCAATCAGAAAAAAGTTATCCGATGCCAGCTCTAGACTAACGATATGTGTTTTCATTGTGTTTTATACTGTCATTTCACCGGTTTAAAAGAGCACTTATAGCGCCAATGAAAATCATAAACAAATGCTCATGTTTTCGAGTACTATCTATGGACCAACAGACATGCGTCAATTTTTATTTAATATTCAACTCACGAAAGTAACAAAGCGAAGTTTTGAGCGAGCGGCACCGCACCGTTATTGCGAAGTGGGGGTAATAAAATATAACTGTTTGAATTTATATAGTTTTAAAATCAATAAGTATTCGGATACTTTCATACAATGGAATACAATATTTATTTAAAAGCGTTGACTATCCATCATTTGTATAGTAAAAATTCCACAAAATTTATAAATTTTAAAAAAGAACTGTTATCACTCAACTAATAATCATTTTTGATTGAAATAAAAGCTTAATTAAATAAACATCAATATAAAAACAAATGGATATAGTCCCTAAATCAGAGGTAATAATGCTACCTAATTTTAATAGGATAAAATAACAAAGTATTTAGTTCTACAAAAATTTTATCAGGTAGTTGATAGTTATTTCGGCTTTACGCCACCGTCAGAACTATACTTAAACTTATTTTGCTTAGCTATATATATATATATACTGTTTAGAAGAGATAGAAAATATCATGTCATCTCACGTATTCAAACATTATTATGTTTATTTTAAAATTAAATCATTCAAGGTACTAATTTTGTTTTTAGAAAAGGAGCTTACGTGGTGTTATTAATTAGTCTTTAAAATAAGTGTATTGAAATTTTATTGATTATGCGTAATTACATGGGCTTCTTGTAATGGTTTAAGTAAGGGTGATGGGTTTATATTTGTTTTGGTCATTAAGGAGATTATTGTCATGATTGTATCTATTAATTTCGAGTTGTTCCAAAAGATTAAATCTTAGGCTTTTTTCACACAAATGTAGGCATATCGGAGCTGATTTAGCGGTTATGTTATGCTAATTTTCTTAATTCTTTTTTAGGTATATATCGAGATGGTACTGACAGAAAAGATTAAGTCATAAAAACAAGTTCTGAGATAACCGTATTTAAAGAATTTTTTTATTCAAAGTACTCGCTCTCCAAAGTACAATTTTGTGTGAGTTAAAAAGATTTTTTGAACATTATAAAGAATAATCTTTTTAAAACGAGTTCTAGTCATGATCATGATTTTTCCTAGTATAAAAAAACAACGATACGACTTATAACTGTTTTTTTTTTAAATCCATTATATCTTATGACTGCATGCGTTCTACCAATACGAACGTTAAATTGACGACATTAAAAACAGAAAACCAACAAAAATTGAATTAATGATTTCTGTCAGTATAACCTCGATATAAACGATACAAAATGTTTACTGTCAGTATACATAAATGGTTGAAGGTGCCAAAAGGCGAAACTCGGGTGATTAGTGACAAAAATCATCACTTCTTTCAGTATGCATCAAAAGAAACTCCCAGAGGAGAAATTCACCCTTGTTTCATATTTAATATGAATGCTTCGAATAAAAAAAATCTGTGACATTATGGCAGAAGTTGATAAAACAGTTTTTCCTTAAGATTAAGAGAAGAAATGTAAACCTCGTTAAGTTATCAAAAGTTCTAATTAAATGAATAATACACTTATTCAATGGATCTTCTTCATAGACAATGACAAGCGTACCGAATTTTTTCACCACATGCTGACAAATATTTTATTGTGAAAATAAACCCAATATAACAAAATATTATAAAAAGCCACAGAATTTTTTTGCAAGTGTTTATTGTTTCATAATTTCATTCATCGAAACGTAATTAAAACAAAAACAAAACCTACTGTCGAATTCATAGAAAATTTGACATGTAACAGTTGACAAATAAAGAAGCTTTACAAATAAATTACGTAGCAATAATTAAAATTGGGTTGCGTAGATTGCTCTTTTAATACCGTCATATCAAAAGTGGGTGCAAACTTCATTGAAGAGAAGTTTAACGTCCCCACTGGTTCTTGGCCTTTTCCTAACCCATCCTGTCTGGAAACCCCCTCACTTCTCACTCCTTCTACTTGAGCAATGCTGCAGCACTGACTCACACGTTATTGTGACTTCGTTTTGCGTATTGTCTGCATTTAAAAAAATCCAAATTACACAAATAAAAACTGGGCGAAATGAAAAGCGTAAATCAACTACGAGACTCTACGAACGGATAAAACGTTTTTTATCGTGACAACTTGACTTCATAAGTCAAGCTTTAACAGGTATTTATAAAAATAAGATGTATCAGTACTTATCATATAATATTAGAGCGCAAAATGTCGTTTCCATTGCAAAATTGAGTCTTTCTGTTTAAAAAATAGCTTTATCGAATTAAAACAAAAACAAAAAACATTTCATTAATATTAAATATATATCTTTAATGAGAATTATTGTCAGCTGTTTGATTTTTCATACACTTAAGGGCGATTTTTGCAATATTAATAATACAAAAAGTCTCAATAGTTAGCAGATATTATACAATTTTCCAATAGAAACGACGAAAAGCTTTATGATACTTTATTTTAATTTTGTGAGGCATCCATTTTGAATCATACGCGATAAAAAAATATCTAATATTATGCTCGCGACGTGCGATTGACCGCTGTTGAAAATTACATTATTTCGCTTACCCGCCTCATTAGATTGGAACTTAGTGGAGCTCATGTCACATAATTACTTGAGAATATTAATTTGAATACAATATTATTAGTGACGCTTTCCAATACAACTTATGAATAAACAATTATCTAAATTAAAACTCCTTATAGGGTGATAGTTATCTATAGTATGTTGTCACTTCATGTTAGCCACTATTATATCGACACTCCCTACGTATAATCCCGCATCTGCAAACATGATAATTACCAGGAGTGCATTTCAAAGATTCATAACGCAACTCACGATATAGCGTTTTCGATAAGAATAGTTTTTACTCTCTCTCTTAAACAATTTTGAAGGTTACATCGATTGGCCATAACAATGTCTACATGTTCTTTTATTCTCATTCATATATGTTTTAGCAAATAATAAACAAACTCAAAGATATTGAAGGCTAACGTGAGTCACAAAATTTAACGATGAATGGGTCAATCTCATAAATTTAATTGTTAATGCGTCATACTGCATTTGCATGGCTTGTAAACCCTTTGTACATATGGCAGAAATGTACGTTTGTTGACATGCTAATAGTTGAAACATGTTGGTTTTTCAATTATTATTTGATATCAAATGAACGCAATGTTTTCACGCATTGTGCAAACAACGCATGCGTCCCTTAGAAATGGTTCATAAATTATGTGATGATTGAATGAGTTATTATAGCCAAGATTGGAATTGTTATAGCCATGATGACGCACATATTAAGCAATTTTCGCAACGACAGAATTATTGTAAAATTTATCAATGAAATAAATGTGCAACGCAAGGTGCGTGTTGTACGCATGTGTACAAATAACAGTCCAACGCAACAGTTGCGTTTTACACACGGAATGACTCAAAATGTAATATTATAGTTTTGTTTCAAAAATTAGATTTAGTTCATTGTATAATTTGTATTTGGATAAACTGAAAATATTCGATGTTATTTAAGTGACATTTGATTCTTCGTATTTCTAATCGAATTACAGATCGATAAATAAACTAGTTTATTTCTACCCTCACTTACTTGGGCATGTTACTGCCCCTATTGAAAATTATACCATTTATGTAATGTTATTTTTTAACAGCATTTGTAGCCAAATTAAAAATATATTTAGAATTAGAATACACTTTTTTAAACCGTGTCCGCTACCGATTTGGATCATATGAACATTTAATGGAGACATAGTCATTAGCATATCGTAATATTCTCAATATAAGTCCGTTAATTAGAATAAAAGGAACGCATGTAAAACCAAACATAATTTTGCTCTGATATAGATAATTTATTAGCCAAATAAAAGGATTTGTGGCACTTCAATATCAAATTTGAACTACTGAGTTTTTGTACACTTCCAATGTATTTTGTCACTAACGACCCGGGTTTCGCCTTTCCGCATCTTCAGGCATTCGAGCACACGAATGTCTGAAGATGCCGAAAGGCGAAACCGGGTCATTAGTGACAAAATACATGGAAGTGTACAAAAATTCAATAATTCAAACTTGATATTGAAATTCCATCAAGCACTCTCGGTCGTAAATTACTTCAATAATAATTCAGTTTGAAACTAAATACTACAGAGTTGTTGGAATTTTGGTTTGACTTTTTTTTTAAGTTACTTCCCTAAAGTAAAGTTTCAAATTTTTCCAAACGGCGTTGCTTGTTGATGTAAATGCGTTTGAAAAAATTTAACGCTGATGGCTTTGCCGCATGGCACAAGTAATATACGAGATTTTTACGTGAGTACTATATATTCTAGGGGGGGCGATTTATTTTCTAAGCAGAACTCGCGCTCGTTACATAAATAGATTTTTGTTTATAACAGATAGTGTAAATACTCTACGCTGCACGTCGACCATAGGTTACCCAATATCCATATGGTAAAAAGAGATATTAACCTTCTACGTGCGTTTTTATAGTTTTAATTTATCTTTAGGCACCACAATTGAACTGTCTTGCACACCTGCATGGATGAATGTCAGTGACAAGAAGCAAACTCGACGAAACGATCAGCTGTTGAACTCAAGCAAATTTGATTCAGTTTCTCATTTTCTCTTTATCGGTAAGAGCAAGGATGTAAGATTAAGGTTTAGGACACGATTAATAGGTAGCTTATCGCTCTCGATATGTCATGTTTTTGTAGGATCTGACGGGTTGAAATAAATATAGACATCCATGTATTTGAGCGAAAATTTATATAGATCGATTAATAATTCAATCTATGAAGGTCGTACCGGGAATCGAACCTGTCGGTAGCACAACCGAATAGGACGAACGACCAATAGGATTGATTGTTAATCTATACTTTAACTAAACGTGATATATTATTATATTGTTGTAAATCCCACAAACTTTATGTGGGAAATAATGGTTTTGATAAAATCTAATTAAAAAAATTAAATAATCAACAACTTTTAAGAATTGAATGCAGGTGGTTTCAGTTATTTTTTAACCATGTCCGCTCCCAACTTGGAGCATATGGTCTCCTAATGAAAGTATCTCATCAGAAGTTTTCTGGGAGAGCTGCTTGTTACTCAGTTGCTCAACCACTCTTTTTTCGAAGAAAGTAGGGATAGAAGGATAGGGCTAGGACAGGAATAGTGGTTAGCTAATCGCTCTCGCTACGCCCCATGATGATCGAATTTGTGGAAGGGAGTTTTAGACAGCACAAACATTCATGACTACGAATAAGAATCCATAAATCGAATGACAATTCAATTTAAGAAACTGCCGCACCGGTAATTGTGCCCGAGATATCCGTAACCGTAGCCAACGACGTTACTAACTGCGCCACGGAGGCCAATTAATTTAAATAAATTAATTATACGTATTTTTTCATACGAAAGATCTTAAAAGAATGCAACATTTTGATATATTTATATGACTAAAAACAAGTAATTTTTAAATCATTTGCATAGGTAAATAATATTGTACATATTTGTGAATTCAATACCAGTTTCATAAACGGAATTCGAAAAAATGATCAAATAAAATAAATAAATATATTCAATAAAAAAAAAATATTCTCAACTCAAGATACCCTAAAGAGTCTAAAGAACAGTCAGTAACTTACTTATCTAAAAGATTTATTACAAAATAAACAATACATTTCTCAGCTCTGAAAGCAGCCCGGACTCCAGACCTTTTTATATGAAGCCGGATATATATCTCATCCTATATGGTAGGATATAAAAGAATATACTTCACGAGATAATACTGAAGTATTTTATATTTATACATATTTACTATCAACCAACTGAATGAGGGATACTTTTTTAACCTATATATAACTAATAATTCGAACAGTTATGCATTTTTTCTGATTTAATTATTGTAAACATGTTAATACAAAAAAATATTAATTAATTAGTTTTTATGGTAAATGATTCATACCCAGTTGGTTTTAAGAAACACACAAGCAGCGAAATGAATCTTTTTGTGTATTTGTGTTTTTTTTTATCACTCAATAAAATTAACAGTTAAATGTCACGAGGAAAAGGACGGTATGCAGAAAAAAATTCTTTGTAATTAAACTTATGAGTACCTTGGTATCAAAGTCGGAGAAACGCCACATCCCACGAATATTTTTATTGATTGTGGTACATAGTGAATGTGATGATCTTTTCAATAAACTCATTAAAAATATCAGAATCCAACGGTTTCATATAGATTTTTGAGTTTAAAGTTCGTAAATAGTTTCAAAAGCGGACACCAAACATAATTTTTCACGAAATTAACTGATTTCAATCCACACATTGACACATCGTTCACACATTGACCAATCACAGAGCTAGAATCTACTTTAAAGTGTCATGGCTGCTGGGCTTGATGAAGTGTGGAATAATTTAAGACATCAACTGAGGGTGCTTGATGGAATTTCAATATCAAATTTGGATTATTGAGATTACACTTCCGTGTATTTCCATAAATACATGGAAGTGTACAAAATCTCAATAATCCAAATTTGAAGTGTGGAATATATATTAAATGAAAAATCACCTCTGCTGTACATTTTCATGTCCGTCTTTGATACCAATGTACTCTTATGCTGTGTTCATCTTCTTTTTTTAGCATTTCCGCTCCTAATGTGAAACATATGGCCTCCTAATGAAGGTATCTCAGCAGAAGTTTTTATACGCGAACTGCTTTTTACTCAGTTATTCAACCTCTAATTATCGAAGAGAGAAGGGATAGACGGATAGGGCTAGGACAGGACTAGTGGTTAGCTAATCGCTCTCGCTACACCCAGTTTTAGGATCTGGTGGGTGGGTGGGAAGGAATTTTGCAATAGATTTCCGTTCGTATGCTTGGATGTTTGTGATGTCTAAAATTTCTTCCCACTCATATTTAATACTTTTTTTTTTAAATTTTGTTGATTAATTAAATTTATGATGTCATAAACTTAAGCAAACAATTGAATTTTGTGGAATAAAAAATAATACTAGTGAAGAAAACTGTGCTCGACACAGTTTGGTTTATTGATCCCAATATAATTTTAATGTATTGCTTTCTATGTTCTTGTGTTGCTGGTTTAAGCGGCACATTTTTCGACCGGGTTAGTGTGTGTATAAAGTAAATTACTATTCCCAATATACAAAGGGGCTCAACAGGGTACAGTCAAAATTATTATATGGAGCCTCACCCATTTGGAAATAAAACGTCATCGCTATATAGGAATGTTATAATCCAATATTATCAGAGTTCCTCAAAATAACACAACATATATTATATTGCTTATTTTAGAGCATACGTAGCCAACATTTTGTGCCAACAGTAAAAATTTGACTGCTTTCAGTTAGTAATATCAGCAGATATAATGTATTGTTCTCTATAGGCGTATCGTTTCTTAAATCGTAACGAAAGTGTAATAAAGCTTTCACAAATACTAACCAAGCATTATGGAAAACTTTTGTTGTGCATAAAACTATACAATAAGTCTTTAAAATTGTTGCTTTAAATTACCAATCCGTGTGCCACATACAATTTAGAGCAGTGGTCTCCCAACTACGACCCGCGATCAAATAGTAATAACCAACATTCAAAGCTAATAGATGATACAAATTTAAATTTTAGTATATTAATATAGCGTGAAGAAATTCGATGCCCCTATAATTAATTACAATGATTCAAATGTGAAATTGATGCAATCACCTTTAAATAAATAATCATAAAACAATAGATGCAGAGTTTGAGAGGCGCATGCTAATAAGATAACAAATTTCCCGCCTGTGAATTTTCACTAACGCTGAGTAAATATGTGCAAACATTTTTAAAAATATAAGAATGATACATACACACTCCACATATATACGAATGTGCAGAGACGCATTTAATATAAATCTTATACGAGTATTTACACGAAATTATAGCATGAATAACCGGAGAATGACGAAACAACGTGAGAAATTAATATTAAAAGTATTCATTCATAATTACTTTTTAGAGAAACTGTAATTAGAGTAATAACTCCTGGTTTTGTAGCAAAGTGCTCAACAGTGTTGTGTTTACGTCCACTCGTTTGCGTAGTAACAAGTTCAAATCTCGGAAAGGAAACTTAAGTCTTCGTAGTACTTCTTTTTTCTCGATATCCGGTACCAACGTACAGTATGTGGACTACGAATGGATCTTCTCAGCAGAAACAACTCCTTACGGGAACCGGACGTAAGTCGTTAAACCATTCTCTTCGGAGAGGGTAAGAAAAGTAGTTGGCTTGTCGCTCTCTCTACGCCCTGTTTCATGGCCCGGATAGGGCGCGTGGAAAGGTATGCAAGCATCGCAGACATCCATCTCTATGAATATAAATCGATATAATCGAAAAATGTAGATAACATGGTTTTCATTCCACGATTCGAACCCTTGAACCCGGAACCGATCTGATGAAATCGCGACATCGTTGACCAGTTAGCTACAGAACTGACAATAAACAATTAAATTTTTGGACAAATAGACTAAAACAAGCATTCTATGATAGTATTATCAAGCAAGTCGTATAACTACACAATATATTACATAGTTATAATAATGTTATGCGTATATACGCAAATACAATACTATTACAGAATTGTACGGTTCAATTAAATGAATTGGGCATATAATTTAACTAGCTGTCATATAGGCAGATAACCTATGTAATTTAGTCACATTATCATTGCATATAACCTTGTCATAAATACGATAATTTTGTTTAAAACATTCCGTTGCAACATAATATTTAAAAATGCATTCAGAACAATAAATGACAATTATTGTTAATTTATTTATATTACTTATCTACGTTGGTTTCGAATTTTTTTTTATAATTGTGTGTATTCCTTCACTGCAAAAAGGGCACGAATTATTGTGAAAAAAGCTACGATTTTTTTACAATACTTAAATACTTTTAAAATAAATCAACATTTTTTAAAAATAAAACAGAATTTTAACATGTTCAGCGTAACTTTTTAACGAAAAAAAAAAAAAAAGTCTTTTGTTTGTCTGTTCTGAAATCAAAATATTCCCCTGCTTACATAGAATCGATTACCATCAAAATCTTAAAAAAGTTTATGGTGTACTTAGGTGAGTATGTTATTCACCGACTCATATATTCAAGATTTGTAATTAAGTGAGAGATTTACGTTATTCAAACGCTCTTTTTTCATATTATGCCTGTAATCTATATGTCAAAAAATCGTTTTTTGTATACGATGTGGCGAAAATGACAGTTTCGACAACCCTTGCTCTGCGTAATAACCGACTTAGAATGACAAACAAAGATATCCCAATTCAGGTTAAATAATGTATCATTAATTCTAGCGCCTCGAACACTGGGTCACAAAGCCGCGCTTGATATTTACTTTCGCTACTTCAAAAGCTAATGACCAAATAGATAATTTTAATTTATTGAAAGCCTGGCGATGTTTTTATTATTCCACGATATATCATTCCGCAGTAGAGCGAAACGATTTGATGAAGACCGCGAAAAAATGAACCCTTTTCTATTATAATGGAGTTCTGCCAAGTAAATGTCAATTCAATCAATATACTTATATTTATCATTTAAAAACATACTTCATTCCTCGCTGTACCTTGATAAAATACAGTCTGAAGTAAAACAAAAACATGGTTTTCATTTCAGTATGCAGAAATTATTTTGAGTTTTTTGGGTCTTGAAACACAAGCGTGATTACTTCCATAGTTTTCGATAGTGTACCTTCTAATAAAATGAGTAGAGTCGCCACGGGATCGATACATACTAATACTATGACACGCTTTGTGTATTTTACGCAAACGTATCAAGGGTGTAGTAAAAAAGGTAAAGTTATAAAGGGATTATTTACTCGATTGCGATTGTTCACAAACATATTCAACATTGATTTATTCAAAAAATGTACTTCCGACTCACTCAATTCTTTCATATATTTAAAAAAATGACAGTACAGCTAATAGAGAAGGCGCCAGATATTTTCTAAATTTTTAAACCATTCGAGATCAACTCAAGGAGAAAAGACATCGCTACATCCTGCCCAAGGTCTCATATGGTATATTAATTTACAAAACTTTAAATTTTAATACACAACCAACTGATCAAGCGACGGAAGCTATTACTACTAGATAATATTTACTCGATTTGCAAAATCGTGTATGATAGGAAATGAAATGGTGTTTTGAGCATGTGTTACCAATTTATTTTTTATGACCTGCATTTATTGGGTCGTCAGTTTTTGAAATACACTGAAACTATCCTGACCATTTGGCATTATTTACTGATTAAACATAATTATTAATTGACCATTTATCGAATTAGTTACTGACCAAACAATTATTTGCCGTTTATTATTGTCATTCCACCAAGTAAATAAAGCTTGCATGTACTTACTATACATGTGTTTATATTATACATCCGCTCATTTCTGTTTAATAGCTTACCGCCAGAGTACATATTACTGTTTTTTTTTTTTGTTATGTTCTTTTTTGATGCACGTACATTGACGCAATTCAAAAACAACGACCGGAAAATTGGGACAGGTAAAAAAACTCGCATAATGGTTATTATTATTTAGTTGGACACTTTCTCCATTGAAAGATGAGAGAATATTGCCTGTGAGTACAGAGCAAACTGCGGTTATACGTCTCACACACCTATTCGTGAAACGACCTAACCAACAGTTTAATAAATGTTGCTATCTGGCACTACTGTTATTAACACATTGTTTTTCTCTTCTCAAAGGGGCTATGTGCCGAATTAGAATTGGTATTTCAAAATGTTAATACTCATACATTATTTTGGTAACAAAATCAAAGATAACTGCGGTTGGGCAGTTTTCATTTCGTAAGACCGCATTGAAAATACTTCAAAATCTGTTTTTCTTTTACAATACAAAACAATGTTCATACATTTTGAAAAGTATCAGTCCGTGGTGCAGTGGTCAACGTCGTTGGCTACGGTAGCGGATGTCGTCTCAGTACGGACAGATTCATAAATTGTTTTTTCAATCTGTTCGCAGGCATGGATGTTTGTGATGTCTAAAATTCCCTCTTACCCGCCCATCCGATCCTGAAAAAGGGGCGTAGCGAGAGCGATTAGCGAACCACTCTCCTAGCCCTATGCCTTCTGTCTCTATTCCCTTTAAAAAAAGGTAGAGCAACTGAGTAACGAGCAGTTCCCGTAGAAAAAACTTCTGTTGAGATACATCCAATAGGAGTCCATATTCCACACATAATTTTTTTATTTTGAATTTGATAATGGAAACGTCTTGATCTAGAAGTCGATTATAAATATTTAACACGAAAACAATTTAGTTGCGACACAAAATCTAAATGAGTAATTAAAATTAGTCAACGAAGCTATTTTAAAAAACCAAAGTCCTAACCCTGTGTAAGATCTCTTTCAAAGACTATTAACAACAGATTTGTATCTCTGAGCGACGTAATTGCAATAATAGTAAATATGCAAGAAAATAAATTTACATACTAATATGTTGTAACATATCAGTACATTTACGTATATAAGTACCTCATGGAATATAAGCGTACCAAAATGCGTTAATCACATCACTATGTATACAGATGTGGCTTTATGTAGATAATATATGCATCCTTTGTTTAATTTTATATAAAACAATACATGCTATATATGCCTACGTGCATTAACGGAAGTATCTATAGCAGTATGTATTTATAGAATTTTTAATAATCATTTATGTTGAATTAAGTTTATATCAACTAACGACTAGTTTTTAGTTACGGCATATCGACTGTGGAAGGTCAAAAGGACGTAACCCATACCAAACAAATATTGTATATAACTGATCAAACGTGGTAATACACTATATTTATATATCGACTGTGGAAATAAAAAAGGACGTAAACTAACTATATAGTTCAAACTAAACGCGTATCAAATTTTAGACAGTGATTATCGAAAAAAGAATATTTTGAAAAAACGCAGGGATAAGTTCTTTTGCCTTTCCACAGTCAATATATTATGTGTAAATATAGTGTGTTAGCACGTTCTGTGTGAGTTATATACAATATTTTTTCGTGTGGGTTAAGTCCTTTTTCCTTTCGACACTCGATATATATATAATATTGCGACTGTCGAGATGCAAAGGATGTATCCTTCCGTATTATTGAAATATTTTTTTTAATAATCACATATTTAATACACGTTTTGTTACGTGGGTTGTACACGTGGGTTATACACAATATTTTTTGTGTGTGGGTTACGTCCTTTTTGTCTTTCCAATGTCGATAAGTATTCGTACAGTATATGATTAATTGAGTTAGTATTTAGTAAGTATAATCGTACTTCAATAAATTGGTTAAAACATTGTGATGGTTATTCACCTCGTTCAGTAATATGTCATCGTCTAAAAAAATAAAATAATAGGGTACACATATTCGGTCATAGAATAGGGACTGAATGTTAATCGATTGCGCTTTGAACAAATCAAAATAAGACGGAGCAGACACCCATATTATTTAATTATAATTCAAATACAAATAAGTATATATTAAACTATAGATATTGTTCTAAGCAACGCAATACATAATAAAATCGCGCACAATGCCAGTAGTTAAATTATATTGCAACAACTTAATTGCACTTTATTATTTACTTAGATATTATATATACATTTGTACACAATATTTATTTACAATACTCGCAGGCAACCAATCACACATACATAATTGTAATGTCACAAGTTAAATATATCATTATTATTGATATTTTGTATCATCATAAGAGATTCTTTCAACTATGCCATTTCCACAAGTCGCACAATGTCCAAGACATTGTTGATCGAATACTACAGGCCTACAATATATCGACGTACAGCAATTTGATCGCCATCTTTTAATAGAAGATGGCGAAGAGCGAAGAAGAATGTGTTTATGAACATGTTTCGTTTGATTGGCATTATTAGAAAGCAAATGAGTTTCCAATAATTATTTATACTTCTATTCAATGTTTGGAAATATATATAAAAGATAATACTTTATACTGATACGTAAAAACATAATATATTATTTTATATAACCAGGGCAAAGAATCATAAACGGTGATTTCTACGACAGTTTATTCATTTTTACATAATTTTATTGATTACTTTCCTTCATGATAACATTGTTTAAATAAATAAGTCAAAAATCTAAAAAAAAATTACTTAGGTTGATGATAAAACAGTTTATTAAGAAAGCAAATTATTCAACGGTCATCTCTCGGCTCTTGTTTACTGATAGCCATTTACTTCGTAAACCTCCAAAATAGCAAATGTATTTAATTATAAACGAAACGGTTACTCTGTTAGGGTTAGTTAGTTAGTTCTGAAGACGGCGTGATTCCGAAGCTCCATCGAAAATACTTGGCATTTCTCGCAACTAAATACAAAGCTATTGTATTCACTTGTAATGTGTTAACTGTCAATTCATGGTGGAAAGGCATTATATTATAAAATAAAACCGGTTTCGCTCATCGCGAGCTTTGTCGACTGATACAATATAAATCATAACAGAAAATGATTTCAGATAAATATTCATTTATTGATTTGCAAGAGTACCACAATATTTTAATTGTAGACTTTTTAATTTCGTTTATTTGATTAATTGTAAATTCTTGTCATAGTTCTTGAACCAATTGTTTGATATACCTTTTAATTGTTGACATTCAATTATTATATAAATAGCCTGGTTATGATTTATATTTTATTAGTTGATAATAAACATGTAGAAGCAGAACAGAACAAATTGCGTTTTATTTTTAAAACATTGCTATTTAATAAATAATTACTCCATATTTTTTTCATTCTATATACTTATAGGCAGCAAATCTCCTCAATGAAGCGCGCACTGTAAATTATAATAATATTTAAAATACAATATAGCATTTCGTCGCTGTTCTGGAAGAAAACACTAAATGGAAAAAATGACATAATGAGTAAGTTATACCAAAATGTTCCTTATTTAAAACTCCATTGTATGGAAGAACACACTTATTTATATAAATTACACTTTTACTTTAAAACAGTTTTGTACAAGCAAACAAAATGAAAAAGGTATACATTTGACAAACTTCAAAGTACATTTACTCAAAACAAGTATTGTTTCAGTTAGTGTTCGTCTTTGATTTTATTGATTGATTTAGCATTTACTTGGTATAATTCCACTAAAATAGGGTAAAATATCAAAATATTTAGTTGTACAAAATTTAATAAGTAGTTGATAACTATTTCGGTTTAACGCTATCGTCAAAATTATACTTAAGCTTATTTTAGCTTAGCTATATATATACTGTTTAGAAGAGATAGACAATATTATGTCATCTTAAGTATTCAAACATCATAAGTAATATGTATTTAAAATTAAATTATACAAGTTACTTATTTTGTTTTAGGAAAAAGAGCTTACGTGGTGTTATTAATAATTCGCAAAATAAATGCATAAAATGTATAATACATTTTACAATATAGCATGATAATAAATTAAGCGCGCTTGTTATAAATTATTCTTATATTTCAAATGGTGTTCTAATTTTATAAACAGTGCAAGATGATTTATAAAATGGCGAACATCCGGTTCTTGTGAAGAATTGTCTGTCGAGCGGTACTGTAGGTTTGGAAACGGATGGCCGCCGTGTAAGGGCCTGATAATATTATACAAACGGCGCACAGTTAGTCGTCGAATAGAGTCGGCAGAATATTTCGCTGGCGTGTGAGAGAGTATGCAGGCACTTAGTGCCCCCAAGTACGAGGAGAGGTCGATATTTTCGCTGGAAGCGCGGTGTTTCGTTTGACTGCGGGCGGGTATGCGGGGAGGTGCGGTGCCGACTGCGTTTGAATCACTATTTGAGCAATTTGTAGTCAGCTGTTCCGTTCATTCATCTGCTTGTGTTACACTACGTTTAAAATAAAATCGATCGAAAAAATAATTTCATGTTTTTTTTCTTTCTCATCTTTCTAATACATGGAATATACCGTACATAATTAGTAGATCGAACAGTTGGAAAAATCAGTTGATAATGCTCGTGATGAGCGAAACCGGTCCTCATCATTATAAACATGTGGAAGTAGTACAAAACAAATTGTATTTAATATTTAAAATATAATGCCTTTCAACCCAGAATTGACAGTCAACACTTTAAATGTATGTATAAATATGTATTCATAATCTCAATCCCTTCCTTTTTGAGATAGATTGAGATCGAAGGATGGTTAGCAGTTGAGTAACAACTAGCTAGTAATAATTAGGTCAGCTCCGTGGCGCAGTGGTCAACGTCGTTGCCTACGGTTACAGATGTCTCGGGTCCAAGTCCCGATACGGACAGTTTCATAAATTGATTTATGGATTTCAGTTCGTATGCATGAACGTTTGTGAAGTCTAATATTCCCTCTCACCCATTCGATCCTAAAAAGAGGGCGACGTGACAGCGATTAGCTAACCACTAGTTCTGTTCTAGCCCTACCCTTCTATCCCTACTGCCTTTGAAAAAGGGAGGTTGAGCGACTGAGTAAAAAAAAAGGGATGAAAACATCACATACAACCGTGCCTGTATTCATGCATCGATAACGTATGAATTTGTACATTCGTAATCTCTTTAACGCACAACTACTCGTCTACGCAAATAATGTTTGGTTCGAATCTATATATTCACGACTCTGAATCAACGGATATTATTATTCAAACCTAAATCTAATAATGCTCAAATTAATCTATCTATCTAGCCAGGGACCAAAGTCTCGCATTTCTACTCACCATCGAAGTATATAATCCAAATACTGTACACCAAACTGGGAACGGATATAATAATATAGGCATTTTACTGTGTAAAGGGAAACCTTCATTTTGTTCGAAAAAAAAATGGACATATTTAAGCATTATATATGACGTAGAGGTCCGCACAGGCCAAAATTTTATGAAATTTTCACTGGATGAAATCATGGCTGACTCATGACCCGAAAACATAGTCCGAAATATTTTTCTGAAAGTTAAATTCCTTATCCGAACCCGAATTTTATTTGTCTGTACCCGCCCAAGCCCGGGCCCGTGCAGACCTCTAATATAAAGTAAAATATTAACACTCAGCAGTATTAATAATAAAGTAATTATGGTTTTGGATAATTTTAAAACTGGAAACAAATTAGAACTGATTAAAGCTTTGATTAGGCTTTTTAAAATTTTAATTGTGTTTTTTTTTTACAATGTCCGCTCCCAATGTGAAGCAAGCTGTTAATTTTATACAAATAATAAAAATATTGTGACTGCCAAAAATCACTGAAAGTTACAAGTTGGTTGCCCTACCTTCACCCGTTATTTGTATGCAACCGTTGTTTCACGCCAGCCTTCCAAAACGCTATAACGATCAAGAAAAGAAACATGTTCTTGGACCTGTGCAGAGCTGCATGGAACCGATATTTTAACCACGCACTAATGTGTTTAACCCGCTGACTGCTACCGTATCAACTGTTGAGATGGCTGATTTCAGTGTGTTGATAGCTGATACTCAAAAATATAAGAGCGTTGACAGTGTTAAACTTTTGTGTACAAGCTAATTATTGTATCAAGATATAGCCTGATAAGTTTGGTTAGCACCAACACTACTGAATTAATTTTTTAAATATTCGATATTGGAATATCCTTTATATGGCTCAGCAGGTAACGGGTTAAGAAAAAGATGGAGAGAAAAAAGAAGAAAATGTGACTTGTTCAGCCACTTAGTTTAAGCGATATTAAGTATCCTCTGTATCCGGATACTGAGAAATCGCCGCAGTGCTAATCTACTCCGCGTAGAATCTAAAGAGGAATCGAGAATATCCCGATCGATGTTGCATATTTATCGAATGCCTCAAAGTTGGCCTAGGTTGACACCATGTGTAGTATCCATATCTGAAGAAATAATAATGATTAAATACAAAAATTTGAGAGTGGCAATAGATAGTAGATGACACAATACGTCGCAGTACGTGTACGCCATACTACTTAATGGCTTAATCAACTAAGTGGAGATTTGGGAAACTTTTACGAACTGCATGAGAATTCTTTGCAAAACCTGTGTGCCAAAAAACATGCACAAATAATACAGTTTCTACGAAATAAAAAAATCTTTTTATATTTACATCTTATCACTAGATTTACGTACATTCTTCGCTTGGCAGATATTATATTTTGTATAATACTAGAAATATATTTTTGAAAAGACATCGTCAATAACTATTTAAGTCGTTGCCGGTTTCAAACAGTGATATATGAATGTAATAAAAATAAAAACCTAAAAACATATCGACTGCGTTTTGGCCAATTGATGTAAGACGAAACCAGCAAAATTTAAATTTTTCAGGAGAGTAAAAACAGTTTTTATCCAAAACATTATATCGTGAGTTGCGTTATAAATCTTTGAAATGCACTGCTGTAAATTCTCATGTTTGCAGATGAGGGATTATACGTGGGGAGTGTTGATATAGTAGTAGCTTAAATCAGGTGGTCTGGTCAGAATTTTTAAACATAAAACCAATGTAAATTGATGTTTTATTTCATTGATTTTTCTAATTTACATCATTTGGCCGAGACCTGCTCTGTCGTCTTTAAAATGAGATACAATCATTAACTCACTTTTAAGGTGTTAACTGTCAATTCTTGGTGGAAAGACATTATATTTTAAAAAATAAAACACAATTCATTTGTACTACTTCCACATATTTATAATGATCAGGACCGGTTTCGCTCATTACGAGCATTATCAACTGATCTGAATGAACCGATCAGTTGATAATGCTCGTGATGAGCGAAACCGGTCCTGTTCATTATAAATATGTGGAAGTAGTACAAATGAATTGTGTTTTATTTAAAAAAAAAAAATCATTAACTCATTCTCGTATTTTTTGAAGGTTACATCAATTGGCCAAAACACAGTCGATATATATCTGAGGCTTAATACTAGAAGTGCCTATGTCAGATTTCGACCATTTTGATAGTGTCGGAAAGTACTTTTAGATTTTCATTCCTTTAATGGTAGAAATCCTCTTCAGCCGATTTAAAATGAATGAAATACGAGAATTAGTGCCGGCATATTTTACACCAAGAAATACCTCTTTATACATAAGCAATTCAGATGTTGGGATTAACTAGTATAAGAAGTGTATCTTTACATGGGCAGCTCTAGCACAAACAATCACCACAGTATTTGGCAAGAGTAACATGAAATATAATATATATTGTAATTGAGAAATACAAAATCGTCTCTACTGAACAATTTGAAAAATATGACATAGGTAGGATAAATATAAACAATACATTGTTTATTTTTTAGTGATTTTTTCACAAATATTCAATATAGGTACCTAACAGCGGCTTGCGGTTGAGTTATCTCTACCGCACAACCCCACTTGTATATGTCAAGTAGGATAGAAGAGCATACGCCCGCATGCTCTTCTATCTCACTCGCACTCTTCTCTTTACATGTGATTGAGCGAGAAGAAAGAACGGCACGCACCTGTTACCTAGTTAGATTTACTCAAAACTAATATTTCCGATTCACCCCTGATTTACCATAAAGATGATGGTATATTAGTGGGAGCCTTCTAAACGCAAAGTCAATATAAAGTGTGGCCCAAGAGAATAAAAAGGTTGGACACTCATTATCTAAATTATAATGATTTGAATCATGGGTAATAAAAATAAAACACGATTTGTTTTTTACTACTTCCACATTTTTATATTGATCACGACCGTTTTCGCTCATCGCGAGCATTATCAACAGAAACTCGTCCTGATCATTATAAAAATGTATTCAAAACAAATTGATTTTTATTTATAAAATTCTTAACCAAGAATTGACAGTTAACATCTTAAAATTGATTACCGAAAGAATATGTACTCAAAGAATAAATAATATAATAAGAGTTTCTAATAAACCGTTTAGAATCCAACGAGAATCCAACATTAAAAATTCGAGGAATATTTTTTTTAACACGGGCATTTTTTGCAACATCAAGTATTACAAAACTTTTGAATTTGCTGGGGATATTCGTTAAAAAAACCCTCATTCCAATTGGTAATTTTTCTAAAAATCTACACAAAAATACATTCAATGATTTAAACTTACATTACTAGATTGAAAGATTATAATAAATCATTTAAAAAACTATGTTTAGTTCATTTTTCGATCAAAATACCCAAATACCTAAGTTTAAAAAAATACAAATGGTGGTTACGCTACATAGTTTTTTTTTCATATACCTACCTATTACATTGTCTTTCCACCTAGGGTTAGCAGTGAATTGTATTGAAATCATCACAACACAAAACGTGATACAAAATATATTATATTTATATGTGTGTATATATATTATTATATACATATAATCATTTGCAATGCCCGCCAATGACAATTTGTATTGCGAATTTCTAAAAAAAGGAGTGCGTTCTAAAACCAAATCTCAAAAGGAGATGGCGTAATTTTAACAAATCATGGTAAACGGTCGTTATTTTTTTAATTTCAAAACACATTTTGAATTTGGAATAACGAAAAAAGAAACGATTGCTTTTTTCGAACGTAACCTTTATTTTGAAATTCGAATTTAGCGATCAATACATTTATTACGTACAATAATTAAAATTAACATTAATTTTTGGCTATATTTCGATTTAATCATGATAAAATGTCAATTGTAGTATATTTTTTGTATGAACTAGATTATTTAGTAAAAGAAACATTGAAATATAAAAGTTAAAGATCGCAGAATAACTAGGGGTAGAATTTTTTCAATGTAAAAATAACAGATAACTTGAGTAGGAACATATAATATATTGTGATTTTTATGTGTTGAAAATGCATTAATATAAAAAATATATAAAGTATAAAAAGTTTATATGATCGCCGACTAATTTAAATACAGTTTTGACACTCGACGGAGTCTTATTATAGATATGTTTGGCCTTGATATTTTCAACATGTTCATGTTTTGGCCATTGAGAATGGAACCGGCGACTATTTAGTATTATTGAGATGCTACAATCAATAAACACAAGTTAACAATCAAACATGTGTATAATAAAAAACTGTTATTAACTATAGGTAGTAATTAACAATAATCCATAGAGTAATTATGATATAATTTCGTATGTAGTAGAATATTTGGTATCCAGAGTATATCTATCGGTTGTTTTCGTGATAAGTTTAATACTAGATAAGAAGATTACGGAATGATATTCAAGATAACAAAAAAATGGGATGCATGAATTATCAGATGGTAACTAAAGATGTTAAAATGGTGTGTCCACAATACCTGTTGCCAGTGGTCTTCCAAAGACGTCGTGGATGAGAAGTAGCCTGTGTCGTGAACATCCTGCAACTCCCTGAAAATATTTCCACTCGGCAGGATATCCATCTTGACTGGATGCTTTTTATACGAATAGATTTATTGGCACAAAACAGTAATATGGTTTTATTTATTTCTTCAATAAATAAACGAAACTAACTTAACACTTCTATGTATCGAAAGTAACGAGAATTTCTTATTTATTAATAACACAATTGTTTACATACACCACTTTTAAATACGTAAGTTTAAATTAGTTTGAATAAGCACCAACGGAATATTATTAGGTAAAGTTAGTCTTGTATTTTTACGTGTATTAAAACTTTATAAAGTTGCTGCAACTTTAAAAACACATTAGCGATCACATAGTTGAACTGGGTGAATAAGTGTTGTTGTGAATCGAGATGTTTAATCAGGACTGCTCGCTTATGACTCCTGAAAGGGATATTATTAGGAGGGAAGGTGTTTAAGGCCCACACCGGCCGGAAAACGGCTACAACGTACACGACACTAGCGTTCCGACTTGAAACTGAATAACGGATTAAAATGCGCGCGCCCGGCTCTGGTGGTCACGCACGGAACTACAGACAAAGATGGCGCGAGCGGAGATAGTCGATACTTTAGAGATTTAATACCCGGGATGCACCTAATCCAGCTTTGTCGTCACTGCTGAGAGAAATAAATACAATTTTAGATATTTAACGCTTAAAACCAAATCAAAGTGGCTCGTGTGTCGCTATTTTCTGACCGATGTAGCATGCATTAATGCGACGATTGAATTCAAACTTCCGGTTAGATTCCCGCGTAATGTATGTACTAATAAATCGGAAAAAACCTTCCCAAAACCGCCATACTTGTTTTTCACTAGAAAAAAGTAATAAATATCCCTTAAAAGGATGCCATTCGCAAGACAATTTAATAATGACCAAATAATCATGCAATCAACTCAATTAAACTAAAATTGTACTTACAATATAAAGTTTAGCTCTTATAACTCTGCCGCCATCCTTAGAAGTGTTGCAATGTTACAATTATTGTACTCTTATATTTTTTATGATAATTTAGGGCTACAAAATATGTAATAAATTAGAAAACCCAATTATGTCTTAAATTACAATCCAAGGTTTATTAAAATCATTACCGATCAGATACTTTTTAAACAATTAAGCAAAGTTATAATAACTTAACAATTTTTTTATTAGTCATAGACAATACTATATAAATCTCGATTCATAGAAGAATTTTATATCTTTATAGTAATATTACCTTATAGGAACGTACATAATATTTATTCTATATAATTTTATATTTTTTAAATAATACTGATAATGGTATTTTGTTTGAAGACTGTATTTATAATTCTTGAACTAGTGAATAATAAAGGAATTCGAAGACCTTGACTGGTGGAGTGACACGGACTACGGAACGGCCGGGGAAAAGCAGTGGACTGTGGCCATAATGTTATAGATGAGCTTGATAAGAAATGACAATAGCCATTTTTGTATTTATTGACGTCTTTACGTGTTTATTGAATTACAATTTAGCATGTCAAAGTGACGCCAGTGACGTATTTTACAACAACAACGATCCAGCTCACATATATTTCTTAAACCATGGACTGTAGTATCTTTTATGTCGTTCGTTTTGTGTTATCTAAAAATTACAAAATCTGTAGAACAAAACTGTATCCCAAAATGTGTTTTCTGAATGAATTGGTAAAAGAAATACATACAGTAAGAATTAATTATTTTTTTATTATTATTTAAAAATATCTAGCATTACAGCTGATAGCCAATTCGCCAAATATTTTGAAGATTCATTATCATGAGAATTTTTAGAAGTCATTCATGTCGAAGATCACAAATTTATTGATTGAATTTATCACAAATTTATTTAGTTCTACAAATTTTTTATCAGGTAGTTGACAGCTTTTTCTTCTTTACGCCATCGTCAGAACTGTCACAAATTTAAATTGAAAAAATTAAAATTTGATATCGACCTTGCTGGGAATTGAACCAGGACCCACCTGATCGCTAGGGCAAACCACAGATGCTGACAAATTTTTGGATTATATAAATAATTTTACAGATTTTTTCTAATTTGAAAAAAATATTTTTCCAGTGATTAAAATAAGCTCTGTTAAAGCTTTGAATTGAAAATATCGAGTACTAAAATGTAACGATATCCACATCTCTGTTGTGTGTAATATACTTTTTTCGACTCAAAGCAAGGTACAGACCCATTGCGAGAGAGTTGAGCGATATATAATTATTTTCTTATTGAATCAAATAAATATGATATTCATTCTGCTTATCTAAGAGCAAATGAGAAAATTGGCTATTTGTGGTTTCTATAAATACGGCTTTTATACTTCATTTACTTGATACCGCTAATATCAATTCCATGCTATAGAAAATTTAATTAAAAATATGAATTATTGAGGTTTTGTACACTTCCATGTATTTTGTCACTTACGTCCCGGGTTTCGCCTTTCGGCATCTTCAGGCATTCGAGCGCACGAGTGGACTCGAACTGAATGGACTCGAACGTGCGCTCGAATGCCTGAGGATGCCGAAAGGCGAAACCCGGGTCGTTAGTGACAAAATACATGGAAGTGTACAAAATCTCAATAATTTCCAATTTGATATTGAAATTCCATCAAGCACCCTCAGTCGATGTCTTAAATTATATCTTAAATTAATTACAAATAGTAAAATTCAAAATTATTATAGATGAGAATCAGTAACTTCGATAATTTTATTATTGGAAATACGAATATAATCCAAATTATCCTGTCTGAACCTCCGATCCTGATTCTCTTGCACGGGAGATTCGTTCCAAAGTGCAACCTCCGCAACCACAACCGGTGTGTCACGGCACACTGGTGCGCCGCGAGACTATCCTAAGTGTGCCGCGGCGCAATGCATCAAAAATGAGAAAAAATTGATTAGTGGAACTTAGAACCAGTCGGTTGCTAAGATTATTCACTCCGTTAATATTATTCTCGTTGAAAGACATATTTTATTGTTTTGACTTTAAATGAAATAATTGTGTTAGTGTTTGTATGTATGTTGTAACGTTATTAATGGGGAATTAAAAGGTATTAGTCTTGTGTGTAAAACAAAAAAATCCTACTGTAAAAATTATACATTTCTGTCTGCATATATTTTGAAGGATTATGAATGGTGAAATATTTCCTTGTGGACTTATTACAAAGAATGAAGGAATGTATTAAAGTAACACACATTATCAAACCATGAGCCCTAAATACGCATTTTGTTTTTATAAATTATCAATCCCGATTGTTTCGCACAGAATGTGAACACGCGACTATTATTGAAAAAGAAAGATTATTTTAGATTTTGCCAAACAAAACAAATTGGCGGTACTTTTATCCACTCAACTGAGCTAAAATAATTTTTAGTAATTAAGTTTGATAATTTTTCTTTAGTTCCTTTTACAAATGCTTTTTCTATAATTGGTAATTTTCAAAAAAAATAAAAAAAACTGTCTACTAAGTGTCCCATCACTTTGAAAAGATTTAAGTGTTTAATTGACTTTTATAAAAAAAATATATTAGCTTCTATTTCCAATTCACCAAATAAAAACAAATGAATAAAATGTAATTTTTGTTTATTAAATTTACATATTTGGACTTGTAGTGTGCCGCGAAATATATAGCGAAGTGCTTAGGTGTGCCGGGGGTGAGAAAAGGTTGCGGAGCACTGCCAAAGACTACCGTGTCAGTAAAGATAAGGTGCACATATAAAAGCGGGAGATTGGTTACATTACCTTAAATACCCTCAAGAAATTCTCGAACTCAAAAATAATTCGAATTTACTTTTTATTTATATATAAAAATAGTTTCTTAGCATACATACATAATAAGTAATAAATTGACATGATTTGCCATTTAAATTAAATTTAATATGATAAAATATTATAGTCATTCATATTAGTAATTTTTTAATAGTAGTTTGCCATTGATAACTGTGCACGAAATTGACTTAATTCATACTGACTTCTTAAAATTACAAAAAAAACTGCATGAATATTATGTCTAAGCTTATTTTTCAGACGATAGACCGTCCTAAAATCTATCGTACCGCATTTATAACTCAAAACAGCCAATTTTCGACTTATCACCTTCTGCCACTATGCCGCCGATATTATTTATCAGTGTTTCTCAACCGGTGGTCCGCGGTTCGCAAATAGTTAACGCCCATTTTAAATGGCAATACAAAAAATCCAAGCATAATCATCGTTCAGAACTGTGGATTCCTAATCGAATATTCAATATCTATCCGCATATATTTTTCCCTTTTTTAACTATTGGATGCTCAAATATGTGGGCAACTATTTGAATAATATTCGTAATAATTTTTAATGAATTATTTTACAAAATCGACGAAAGATCACATCGCAATTTCTCAAGATTCCAAGAACAATAATGAATACCCCAAGGTAGTGGTTTATTTTTTCTTCGGACGCTTTCAGCTTCTTATTAACCACAGTACTCCTAAGTTTGACGAATGACTCGGGGATAGTGATGCGAGGCCAGGTAAAACTGGGTTTATACCCTGGAATAAATTTGCATAGGAAAATTGGGAAAAAATGTAAAAAAAGACAATTTTAATATTAATAATAACTGTATATCATTTTTAGCATGCGGTAACGCTTGTTTTTTAAGCTTGGTATTTCTTATCGTGGTATCCCCAAATTTAAGGTTATGTTAAGTTATTAGTTTGGTAATTTAAATAGAAGTATAGTTCTCCATGGATGGAAGTAAGAAACTTTATTCAATATCGGATCATGTATGACATCTATCTATACTTGAACCAACACAACATATTTACGAGTTAAACTCGCTGGTAAATTTATATATGCACCTAGACTCCATATGTAATAAAAACAATGAAAAATATTATATTTAAGAGTCTATTCCCATTTTTTCGAGGTTTTCCCGCCATTTCTCTACTCGGGAATTGAAAAAACCCTTTGAACGTACCGTAATTTTAGTAATTCAAAAAATATCCTTAAAGCAATCCGACGCAGCTGTAAATTTTAAATATTGTTATACAAAGCCGTAAATTATTACGAGATCCTTTTAAATATTATTTGTAGACCTACTAGTGATTTAAAATTGAAATAAATTTGATTTTTATTACAAATTTTAATGTACTGTTAAATTATTATGAGTATATGTAATGTTATTTTGATAACTATTCAAATCAATTTTTCAATATTATCGTCATATTTCAGAAACTATTCGAATATTTTCTGACAGTTTCTGAAGTTGTGGGAATCCCTATTCAAAACCCGTGTAGCTGCGAGTGTTCACATTGTATTTGTGTTTACATTTTCGACAACATACCTATTCATGTGTGAGAAGAATTTGTTTGTTTTGTCAATCTGTTTTAAAATTGTTTTATACTATTACATTATTATAGATATTTTTAAAAATTGCATTTTTTATGTTGAATTAAATGTCTTTTTCAATTTATCACTTTTATCCATCCGAGCAACGTCGGGCAATCTAGTGCCTACTAGGGATATAAATTATATTTTTATTCCTGCGTTGGTGGTTCGGAAAATATGTATTATATTTTTAGTGGTCCGCAGGTGTAAAAAGACCAACAAACACTGTTATCTATTATTTATTCTCTATTTATGGATATGAAATTTGTTGTTTTTTTCCGACTTAGGGATGAAAAAATACCACTTGAAAATATTATGTTGCAACGCTAAGAAAAATATGATTCAAATTTGTTTTTCTCCTTTTTTGTATAAAGGTAATTACGAACTGAAGAGAATTATATTTGTTGTGTAATGAAATGAACATTTTGATATAAACGTATTCGTCACAGCGGTTGGTAAAATTAATTACGTCTGTACTTTCTTGGCAAAGGAATTAATCGGTGGCTGATTCGGACTTGATTCTAAGGTTATAGTTTTTAATGCTATAACAGAGATGGCCACACTCTTTTTCAAGCAGCGACTAGTTTATGCAATTATTGATATCGCTTTGTAATTATATTATGAGAGAACAATAAAAACTCAATTTTTATAATTCAAATATGTATTTTGAAAACAGACATTATACATATAAAAAATAGCGGTACAAAAAATCGAATTGACCGTGATAATATAATTATGTATTTCACAACTAAAAAAAATAAGTACCTACTCATTAACTATAATTTTTACATATAATTTAAGACATCGACTGAGGGCGCTTGATGGAATTTCAATATCAAATTTGAATTATTGAGATTTTGTACACTTCCATGTATTTTGTCACTGAATTGCATCCCGTCGAAACCCACAATGCTATTATAATTGTAAAATCACTGGTAATTCTAAAAGTAGTAGCGGCAATTCGCCACTTTGTTAATGTGTTGTTTACAAAATAAGGATTAAGGCGATTCTCGAAATGTTGACTCAGGTATCAGTGTGGATCCTAGACGTATAATATTTTATCTCGTAAATAATATTTGTCGTATTTGTTTCTTCTATATAAACGTTAGACACTGTTTACTGTTTCTCAGTTCGAGTACATTCGTGCGCTCGAATGCCTGAAGATGCCGAAAGGCGGAATCCGGATCGTTAGTGACAAAATACATGGAGGTGTACAAAATCTCAATAATTCAAATTTATATTTTTTACATAAATAACTACACAGTTTGAAATTTTTAATTTGTTTTTCTGACATCTGATGGTAGTGATTGAGATGTAAAAAATCACCCTGAAAAGTTGTCATTCATTACTTTAATTAGCTAAAATTACTAATTTGTTTTGACTTCAATATTTTTGATAGATTCGACGGTAATTTTGCGGAAATTCATTTTTATTATAAAATCAAAATTGATAACCCAGTTATTCTACTGGCTGTGTTACTAAATGTAACGCGTTTCTTTTCGAAGGTGTAGAGAAGCGTAACGCGTTACATTTAGTAACATAGCCAGTGAAATAATTAAGTTATCAATTTATATTTTGTATTAGTTTTGACTCGTTTGAACAAGGAATGATACAACATAAGCCCGACGATAGACGCACTCGCCATTCCTGTTAAAAGCGATACGTTTTTCCTTTCATTTACATTTTTATTATCTTTCAAAAACGTTTTCAGGAGAATTCAAGTCTGTTAAAATTATTTAAAAAAAAAAAGGAAAAAATGCACACAATAAATGAGAGTGTGTATACCATAGAAAATTGTATCTACTAAAATTATTTAATGTTTATAATAAAAACACCTGAAAACAGCACGGAAATTCAGTGTTTTGCATATGTTCAGACGAAGCGAATTCGGTCGCACGAATTGTCGTTACATATGTAACGATCGATAGAAGTCGATATAGAATCTTTGTTTCAGGTTCAGTATTTATGCGGCGAAATTAGACTTACGATTTATAAAGTGTTCGCCAACAAGGCACTAATCTTTTTTTTCCATTAATGACTAATAAGTTTTTCAAAACATGTTGTTTTAGTTGAGATGAATAAATTTGTTGTAAAAAAAATAATAGGCTATTTGTTAAGCACTCACTGACGCGCTAACCACCATATACAGTTAGTAAAAGTAGACCAACTTCAAACAGTATTGAATTTGGTGGTCAATGATTGGTGGATCCCATGTGAGCACATTCATGATAGTGGATGTGAACATAGTAAATGCTAACATAGGAAATGTTTAACCCAAGAAGTCCATCTGCTGGCCTTTGCGCGGCGGCCACCGGGTAATTCACTTCCGGCTCTAGCTAATAAAAAAGGCAAACCTTGCTGCGCTTTAAAAAGGGTCTTCTGGCTAAGGGAAGAAAATCCCTGGCAGAAAAAACGGGTTGAGTCCACCTGTAGAGTCTTTGTGACTCTATTACGACATCATCACCACAGAAGCCTTGGACACCCAGCTCTGCCCAACGATGACCCAGCAAGGAAAAGAACACGATACTCTCCGACAAATAATCTGCGTGCACATGCAAAAGGATAGGAGCAAAACCATCGCCAGGGAGTGGCAGTATTGATGTCGGGGAGGGCAGCCCACACGGTAATCTCTACAATCCCCCGCAGAGACCGCTTAGTCGTAATGGGGGACCTCAATATGAGAGTGGGAATTAATCCTGTGCTTCACCAAACAGTGATGGGAAGGCATGACCTCAGTGAAGCCTACGACAACGATGAGAGACTCATCGAGTTCGCAACTATGAATGAGCTCACCGTTGGCGGTACAATCTCCCTCCCACACTGACATTCACAAATACATGTAGGCTTCTTCTGATGGTTGCTCAAAGGCACAAGTTAACCACTTTCTCTACAGCGCGATTCACCGAAGGGAACTTGTCGACGTTCGAACCTACAGGGGTGCTTACATTTCATCCTGATGAAGTCAATTCCACCTGACCGAGGTCTGGCCATTGCCCCCAATCAGAGATTATGCGACCTCGAGTATCTTGACGACGCCATATTTGAAAAATCTGTCAAGGGTATTCAGGAAACAATGGACAGGCTGCAGAACAACTCGTATCGCATTGGTCTAAAAATCAATACGAGCAAAACCAACGTGCTCTGCAACGGTGCCTACCTGGACCAAGACTACCTTCTAACGAACGCGGGTCAGGACATCGACAGATAAACAAAGGAGGCCAGGGGTAATGATACCTGTGGCCTTTTAGGGTCTCAAATGCGGCCTTTTGACTGAAATAAACAAATAAATAAATTTCATTTACAAAACACATTTGTATGTATGTTTTAAGAAGACCCGAATCGAAGAGAGGCGGATGGTTGGTTATCCACCTAACATTGATTCTACATTTACATTTACTTAACACATTAATTTACTTTAAGTTATAATGCAAGTGACACGACAAACGATTTTAAATTAAGTCTAGTTCAAAACAAACAAACAAACAATTCACAATGCCACCGGTGCCGGCCACGGCCGGTGGCTAGCCCGGCTCGACAGATCGTAATCGACTACGCACACATAAAATTAAAAGGACTCCCGCATCGTCGGAGCCACCCCTTTCCGTCAAAAATGGACTCGTCTTGCGAACGTATCCGCAGGTGGTGGCCTCGCGTCCCTGACGACAGTTGGGTCGATTTCTCCGAATCATTGTCATTACCCCTGGGCGATTTCAGTTATGGACCCTAATATAACTTAAACTTAACAAAAAAACCAGGGTGTCATTTTCTTCAATGCGGCCTTATTTCGATGACAGGAAAAGTTTCGACGCCCCTGCCGTAAAACATCATAAAAAATATTATTTTTCATGAATAATAAAATTCTACGGACTGAATAAAAAAATATTCCCCAATGATCCATAATTTGATGAGACAGCCAAATGGAAACTAATAATTGCTCGTTGGCCAGGGCTCGTCAACCACAAATATTTTTCCTTTTGCTGGAATTGAATGTGGTTTTTAAAATTATTGTTAGTTGAAGTTTTAACAATTCCTCAGCCATGCCCCGGTTATTACACTAAGTGAAGATTTCCCAAAGGATACAAAGTGTTTTTTTTAATATCAAGACCGAGATTGACTCTTTTTTACTTTCACCCATTGGATTTCAATAAAGCAACATTTTTGAAAATCTCCAAAACATCTTTTACATTTTTGATCTTGCTTAGAAACTGCTTCAAACTAAGAAAAGTTGAATGAATTTCCAACCAAATAAATTTAGTACTGTTTGTATGCCCAAAACTACCAATGATTTTAAAATAAATATTATTACATGCTTACTTTCGTTTCATTGAAATAAAACAGGTAACTTGGCAAACGCTACCTGAAGTCAACTCGAAGAAACGCTTCGTTCATAAATACATCATAAAGATACTATCCAAAAACCAGCATTGCAGCAATTGACCAACCGAATATCGGAAATAAATATAATATCTCTATAGGTAAGTCTATTTATGATTCGTGGAAAGGGTTACCTTAATCAACTGAGACGTTTTCGAAATTCTAGTTAGCTGGATTTTATTAATTTTTCTCATCAATAAATTACACCTTATTTTGATTTTTCAAAGACATTTCCGGCCCGTCCAGTATATAAATAAGCCTGTTATGTTTGTATTTTTATCAGTTGATAATGCTCGTGATGAGCGAAACCGGTCCTGATCATTATAAATTTGTGAAAGTAGTACAAATGAATTGTTTTATTTTTTAAAATATAATGTCTTTCCACCAAGAATTGACAGTTAACACCTTAAAAGTGAAAAATTAACTAATTGAAAATGTAGGCATGCGTGACAAATTTTAACCTGTGTAGGGTTGCAAAAATTCCAAGATGCTAAGGTATTTCCATTTTTAATAAAAATTAATTTGTACACAAACTTCATATCGATGGTGTTTTGGCCAATTGATGTAACTCTCAAAAAATACGAAAATGAGTTAATAATGGTTGAACCTCATTTTAAAGACGACAGAGCAGGTCTCGGCTAAATGATGTAAATTAGAAAAATAAATTGACCACGTCTTGGAAGGGAAACATCATTTTACATTGGTTTTAGGTTTAAATATTCTGACCCGGCCACTTGATGTAAGCGACTATTATATTGACACTCCCTACGTATAGTCCCGTATCTGCAAACATGACAATTCACAGAAATGCATTTCAAAAATTCTCACCATATTATAATGTTTTCGATAAAAACAGTTTTTACTTTCTCCTGAACAATTTCAATTTTGAGGGTTAAAACAATTTTCCAAATCACCGTCGATATGTATTATGTACAGTACGCATAATAATATATACAAACGCAGAAGAAAAATGGCGAAGAAATGTTCCCCGCTGTCAACATTTAGCCTTGTTATAAAAAAGTTTTCACGATTTTAAATTATAAATTAGTGTGAATCCTATAATGGAGAAAATAAACTGTTATATTTTTATTTTTGGAAAGTATATGATTACCTAATGGAGCATCTCGACCTCTCTTCAGAAAAGGTAATGATGTATGGAACTGTAGTTAGTTAATCGCTCTCTCTGCACGCCTTTTTTCAGGATTAAATAGGGCATAGGATACAGCGCAAACAAATAGGACAGAAGTGCAAGACCATTTACCGCTTGGTGACAGGACCAGCAATTTATCTAATGTTCAATAAATAAAACAATCCAGTTTATTTTTTTATGTTTTTTAATTTTTTATTACAAGTCGAAAGAATAATAATGGTTTATGTTCCGGCTGTCTGCATCAAAAGCAGAACACTAGTGGGCTGTATATACAAATGGCTGTTTTTTATTTATGCATGCGTAAAACTAAGAACATGTGCACTTTAAGGTCTCAATAATTCAGAAAAAGAATAGTGAAATGAAATAGTTGAATACAAGTATTTATAATATAATATTTGCACAATGGAAATGAATGATATTAAGTGGTGAAACTTTAGAGGTACAAGCTAAGAAAATTGAGATGTATATCCGCAATAAAATTATATAAATGGTATGAATCACAGTAATAAGATTTTTATAAAAAAAACTGTAAAATATATTAGGAAAAAGAAATCTGTTGGAATTCTGTCGGCATTAAAAATTTGTATTATTATTGCAAGGACCCAAAAGTCGTGAATTAATTAAACTTTTTTTTATTAATAAATGAACTCGTGATATGTTAGATTCATCCAGTTTAGACATTATCAGCCTTTCCTGTGCGACAAGGTCTGCTTAGTAAAGCATGCCCACAGTCTAATCGCGCAGAAAAGCACTTACGCTATTGTAAAAACTTGACAGTTGTTAAATCTTTGCCAGTGTGAAAAAGAATGACAATTTAAAATATTGAAATTACTTGTATCAATAATGTTTTCACCTCTCTATACACGAATATATATATATATATGTTAAAAAAAAGAGTGAAATTAACCTATAGAGATAAAAATATACAATTTATAGTACAGAAAATGAAAAATTCATAACATGTTACTGGTGAACTATGCCTATTTTAAATTAATATACATTTTTAAGTATTATAAAGTAATCCACTTAAATATTAATAAATAACATAATTTTTATATGCCTCTCAAATTCTAAATGAAGTGAAACAATTCTGTGTTTTTCATATGTAGAGAGTAAATAGAACATAAAACAATTCAAACAAGTAGAATATCTATAAAGTGACATGCATACATGAATATGGAGCGCAAGAAACCGGAAAGAATCAAAGAACAACTAAAAACAAAGATGTCATTAAACTAATTTAAAAAATATATATTTTTTAGTTCATTTACAGAATAGGTCATAGTCAGTAAAGTGGTAATATACTGAGTATATACAATGGCCCAAATAAAAAATGTTCAAACATAACAAAATTAAGATTAGACTGACATTAATTCAAAGAATATCAACACAATACTTATTAAATAATGATAACTGCCAAGTGATTGAAAACCCGGAGAAAAATATTGCAGTGTGTCACTATAAAGCAAAATAAAAGTAGAAATACACACACAGGGCCAGGTTTAGATTGTTTGATTGAAATAATTAGAGAAAAAGAATGTGAAAATACGTTTTTCTACATGTTATTGGTAGGATGCATAGTGGCAAAATTTTTCATGTTTTTTTACACAGTTAATTGCGGGAGGCATAATAACAGGTGCATGCATCATCGCGATATACCACACCACAATAAGTTATCATGAGTCCTGCTGCCCTGCCAGGTTATAAGGGTTGATGTCAGTCAACATTAACATAAGTATGTACAGCTGTATTTTGCGATCTCGATTGCTAATATAGTTTGGGTCATTTTGCATGCTGGACTATCTTTCATGGCGCTGATGTTATCTATCGTTTTGTAATATAAATATCATTATTTTAAGACATTGTCCCCGTACATTTAGTAAATTTATATCTGATACATAATATACACATATTGGTATTGATATTTGGTTTAGAAATACTATAAAGTAAGCTATCACGTATTTATAGAAATGAACAAATTTTTCTGAATGATTAGAACTGATTAAACCAATTGGTTTAAAAGTTGTGTTGATTTAATGCACGTAATATTTTCACGCAAATCATCAAAAATCGCCCACTCCTTACTTACTTATTACTTTTAATGTGTTAAATGTCAATTCTTGGTGGAAAGGCATTATATTTTTAAAATAAAACACAATTTGTTTTGTACTACTTTTACAGTTTCATAATGATAACTAAAAGATCAGTATAAAAATGTGGAAGTAATACAAAACAAATTTTTTTTTTTTAAATATCAATCATCAACAAAAAAGTGTTTTCACCAGAAAAACTATTTAACTATCTTTGTATCAGTCGAGCCCTTAACATGTTTCATTGCCGTTAATATATTATTTTACACCGAATGATAAAATAACTCAAAATCACCGAAAATTGAGATAAGTTTCTTTGACCCAAGTGTCGAATTGTCTCGATAAGAAAGTGTTAAGATGAAAATCTTAAAAGAAAATTATCTCTTAGTGAATGATTTGAACAAGTGATATTTTGCAATTAAATCACCAATACCAGATAAAATTAAATCGCCAATAGACAGGTAAAATACTGTTTCACATTTAAATCATTGAATGAATCATTATTAAGTTGATATGTGTCAACACGAGTCTGAATGAGCCGAAAAGTGAATACCGGAATTTGTCACAATCGCAGTGTAAAAGGATGGAATGACAATCATTGCCAATATTAAGTTGCAGAAATATCAAAAGCTGACCCTTGTGTAACGAGCTTATAAGACATTTCATTGAATTATTGACTAAATATTAAATTAAACACAAATGTGAAATAAGTCGCTTTTCGAGAATTGTTTTTCGCGATTTACAACCTTCGTGAGCATGTTTAGCTACTCAGCAACTCAAATATACCCAGTAAAAATATCACACGTTTATATTATGAACTGGAAAGGTTTAAAAAGTAAACGAAATATTGAAATTCATTGTAATTCATTACACGACTGACTACGAACAAAAAAAAAAAGATGAACATATATATAAGCAAAATAATGTTATTCTAATTATTATCTGTCAGAAAACGTAGCAAAATATACTAGAATTTGTCTTAAAAGTATATTTTTCAAATCTATTAAAAAACCAAAATGTATTCGATTATCTGTAGACATTTTGTCTGTTTTACAGCAAAAAAAAATACACTAATACAAATAAAAGCAAAGTCCATTTAACCATACTGCAGAAATATTAAAATAAAAGAAATAACCAATACACCTAAAAATATTAAGATGGATAGAATAAAATAAGTCTTGCCAAAAACTCAATAACATATCAAATGAAATATTTTCATTTATTGCCTTTGTCGAAAAAAAAATCATAAAAAAAAATATAGTCAAATAAATACTCGATACTTCAAAACGTATATCGCATTACTCAAGAGATATCAAATATTTATTTAATCTTTTTCAATCTCCCTCCCCTCGTCAAATTATTTTAGTAATTATTCACATATCTTGGAATATTATTACAATAATTTTTTTATATATAAACCTTTGTAGGGTATTTACATATTTTATACATATATATTAATATTAGATGCATCTTATCCCAAGAGTGCAACAGTAATTACAATATATTCTACTTATATCTAAACATACAATATATCAAGTGACTTCAATATATAAGTTGATATACGAGTACAAAATAACTAAACGCAATAAAATTAACTAAAATAAAAAGGGTTTACCATCAAGTCTTTGTTATTCTTAAAATTAATGTAAATAAAATATTTCATTTCGTTTTATATGTTCGATATATTATGCTCTAATTTAAGATATCGACTGAGGGTGCTTGATGAAATTTAGATATTAAATTTTGTACATTTCCATGTATTACGCCACTAGGTGATAATAATTTTTCTTATATGTAAACTATTTATTAACTGTCAATTTGAGTTCGTTTGTATTCTTGAATGCATGATGATGACGATGCCGAAAGGCGAAACCCTGACGAAATATATTTAAATGTACAAAATTTGAACAATTCAAATTTAAAATGACGCTCTGTTCACAAAATAATGTTGAGTGACTAACATAAGTAACTAGAATTAGGTTTAAAAACAAAGTGATCGATATAAAATCTATTCGATAATGATCAGCAAGTAAGCAATGTCCCTTATTATTTTGAAGTATTTCAGTGTGGATACGTTAATTGAAGACTACAGTTTTTTTTCTTTCTTACGTTCATAATGTATAGCAGTGCTCCGCAACATTTTCTCACCCGCGGCACACCTAAGCGCTCATTCATATTTCGCGGCACACCATATGCCAAATATGTAAATTTCATAAACAACACTTTTTTTTGTATGAATTTGAAATAGTGGCTAATATATTTTTATAATAAACAATGAAGCCCTTATATCTTTTCAAAGAGATAGAGCACTTTGGACACCGCCCCGTACTTATGGGGCGGAGGTCTTCAAAACCAATCCGCAGACTCTTCATGCAAATTTAATATGTAATATCTCTCCTCAGGCATTCAAAAATAATTTGTCATATTTGTTTGGTTACCGTTAGAAGTAAACAAAATGCTTGCGATGCTTAGGGATGTAGGCAGTCGTCCCTCGGCCTAAGGGCTTGGAGGTTATTACAGCTGTGGCGTGGGTCAAAGAGATTTAAGACCTATCATAAAACCACTTGGTGCGCTTTTAAATTGAAATTGTGTATTTTAAATCCGTTTGTGTAACTGTCTTCGAGGAATTTATAAGTATAAACTAACTGCATTAAAGAGAAAGTATACTGAATACGACTGGGTTTTATTGGAAGACAAAGGAAGCTGTGAATTATCCTTTGTCCCCACGCCTGACTCGGGGCTGTCGAAGTGTGTTGACTTCCCTCCACCTTCCCCTCAAGTATTGTCCATTTTTTGTTTACCGAAAACCAAAATTATCTTTCTGTTTTCAACGACAGTCCATTAGTTTGTTGAAACATTTTCAATGATCCTAATCGTAACTTGCTTTGCCAACATTTGAATTTTACGTTTGAACCTGTTTTATTTGTTAGAGCATATCTATCAATAATTTTTCATTTCAAACTCCATTTATTTCCCCATCATTGCAGATGTATTACCCATGAAAACACCAACACAATTGTTCCATTAAATATCAAATATAATACAATACGTTTTTCAACTAGAATAATTTAAGAGGAGATCTTAGCAACCAAATGTCTTTAATTTTATTCTAATATGAAAATACTTGATTATATCTCATTTCCGACGCACTGCGCTGCGGCACACCTTGGAGAAACGGTGTGCCGCGGCACACTGGTTGCAGAGCACTGATGTATAGTATATACTGCAATTTAAAAATATTTTTCAATTTGTATTACATACAGACAGAATTTTTAAATGATGAATAAAAAGATACAAACTTTTCCCAAAATTTGTAGGCAAATCTGATTATGCGCGCGAAATTATTATTTATTATTAATTGTAAACTTATTATAAACATAAGATGACATTTTTACAACTCTAAATATGTTCACAATTTAGTACAAAAAATATGAATCAAATAATGATCTGTTTTTGAGTTATTTCTCGAAAAAGAATGTAAAATTAATATTTGCCAGACTTACTCAAATTAAATACCCTTTATGATTACTTACTTTAGTCACTCAATGTGTGTAAACAATAAGGTTCTATTAGCTAATACCTGGAAGTGTTAAAAGTAAATATTAAAATAGGAAAATTATTCATAGCAGTCTTTAGCCCTTTGATGGCCATAAGTGTACACCAACATATTGTGTCATCTATTGCCATTCTCATATTTTTTATTGACTCATTATTATTTCTTCATATATGGATACTACACATATCTATCAGTGAGCTTTTGCAGTCAGATTATTTATATTATTTATTTCAAATGAACACAAGAATTTTGTAACAAGGTTAATATTTAGAAACAAATCTATAGCTATATAATATTGATTTTAAAAAATAAAACACAATTCATTTGTACTACTTCCACATATTTATAATGATCGGGATCGTAAACCGGTCCTGATCATTATAAATATGTGGAAGTAGTACAAATGAATTGTGTTTTATTTTTTAAAATATAATGTCTTTCCACCAAAATTGACAGTTAACACCTTAAAAGTGATATAATATTAAGCGTAAAATGTTGAAATGTTGAAGTAAAAGCTTCTAGATAATTATTAGAAGGTAACAATGAATTATTTCATTTACTGTAAGCGTGCGTTTAGAATTCAAAAAAAATGTTCGCACATTAAAATGACAAGTAATGTTCTTTTCAAACGATTTTATATTTTCTGTCTAAAGTAATAGTAAAAATAATCAAAATATACAAAATAAACATGATTCAATAAAAAATAGCTCGCTCATCAAAGAGTTAAGACTGTATTTCACGATAATCAAGACACGAATGCTCGAAAAAACATTGATTGGAATCTATTATGAATGTTGAAAACAATAAAACTATATTTGGTAATCTTTTCTATAAAAAGGATTCCCTACAAATGGAATCTACTAGTGATAAAAATAAATTTAAAATAACATGTTACATTAGTCAATCGGGATGAGCTTTAAAGATTCTAGTTGATGATCTTCATCATCGGTGTCTTCCTCTCCGTCTGCCTCTTCATCCTAAAAATATATAAATATACGACATCAATGATAAAGAATGTGGAAATATCAAAGAACCCATCTACATACGGGATACTCATCCCTTATCTACTCTAGATTATCTACATATAATATTGTTTCTAAAAAAACATTTGCGAAGCTTAGCCTCTTGATGATAACTAACAACAGTGTGATACATATTCTTCGTTCTTGAGAACTTTAACCGGAAGTTGACTATGCAACAAATAATAATGAACTTCTAACAGGCCAATATTTAGTATGTGGGCTGCAGATACATCGCTGTATATTGTCATTTCTCTGGGTAATTTTTCTTCATATTGAACATTGAAAAGTATATACTGACGGTGTTTTGGCCAATTGATGTAACCTTCAAAATTGAAATTGTTCAGGGTAAAAACGGTTTTTATCAAAAACATTATATGGCGAGTGCGTTATGAATCTTCGAGATGAACTCCTTTAAATTCTCATGTTTGCAAATACAGCATTATAAATAGGGAGTGTCGATATAATAATGGCTTAAAAGTGGTCAATTTATTTTTCTAATTCATATCATTTGTCCGAGACCTGTTCTGTCGTCTTTAAAATAAGATCCAATCATTAACTCATTTTCGTACTTTTTGAGTGTTACATCAATTCGCCAAAACACTGTCGATATGCTCATCTATATTGTGACTTTTTTATTTGTGTTAAGCAATAACACAGGTATAGGAATTAATTGATATTGTGGCATGTAAAGTGGTTTTTTGTTACTGTGACAAGTCTGATGTAAAATGCATTGTTAAACTTAGAGATTGACAGGCCTGTAACTGACTAGTCAAAATCCTAGTGCGGACAGTCTCCACAATTGATTTTTCAATCGATTTATGGTTTTGTTTTTAATGTCATGTCTAAATTATCTCATAAAAATTACGATCTTAAATTACGATCCTAAAAACCAGGCTTACCGAGAGCAATCAGTTAACTAGTCGTCTTATGCTAGTCTTATCCTTAATCTCTTTGTAAAAGAGAGGTTGATGAAATGAGTAACAAGCAGTTCTTGTAGAACAATTTCTGTTCATCAGAGATCATCATGAGATCAGCTCATATGTTGCACATCGGGAGTCGACATGGTTACAAAAAAAACTTGGGAGTATTTTAATTCAATATTATTGAACATTATATTATTACACAAACTTGGTTGAAAAATACTTTCAAAATTTAAATATAACACAGTGCGAAAATTTACGTACATAACTGAGTGTTGAGGCAAAATTTAAAAATTTTTGTATATCATAAGCGAAAATATATTCAATATTTACTAGACAGCTACCCCACATTAGACTTTCAATGAAGTGTTTCAGTACTCACGTCAAATCCAAAGCAGTTCTCCATATCTTTCTCAGAGGCAAGGTGTTTTATTTGGGCCATATCTGTCTTCTTTGACCGCATCGAAGATTCATTGCTTGATTCATCTAATTCTTCTTATGAAAAAAAGAAGACATTAAATTAAAAAAAACAGCCCAAAACAACAATCGACACAATTATATTTAAATAAAATGTGTAAATGAATTCAAGGAGTTAACATCTATTATAAATACAATGTTATATTGTAAAACTCAAGATTAAAAATTCGATTTGAATAATTAATAACATAACATTATATAAATACATATTCCAATACCATTACATTGTATTAAAATATTTAAAATTTGCAGCTGGGTCGGATTACTATACCAGCATTTCGTCAATTACTGAAATTACAACATTTTTAACCATGTGTCACCCGTCAAACTCAAGTAGTATGATATGATATAGAAATCGCCCGAGTTGGGTGAAGGGAAAAATAACCACCACCTAGGGTATTCATAATTGTTCTTGAAATCTCGAGAAATTGTGATGGGGTCTTTCGTCGATTTTGTAAAATATTTCATTAAAAGTGCCGAATATATTCGGATACTAAATATTCAAGTTGGAATCCCTACGAGATATCTTATTATCATCTAACAGCTGTTTTAATTTCATATATTGTGTGCCTGAGTAGATAATGATGTCTCACTATGTGTTTCATATTAATTGTGATTATATTTGTAGTTCAAATGTGATATTTGACAGATCGCTACGAAATAACAGCAGTGAACATAGCTGTGATTAGTTTAACGTTTTCCCGTGTAACAACCTAGTAACATTTACAGAACAAACACAAAAATTATTATGTTCAGCATGAAGGTATTCAAAGTAGCTATCTGGTTAGTTTTAGTCCTAACAGATGACAATAGGCAAGGTATGCTACAGTATAACTATTGACTTTAATAATGTGGTGTATATTATATTCTCAATTAAAAAGCAAATTAACAAACCGTGTATAAAGTTCTCTTCTCCGTAATTATCAGAAACCACAGCCATTTGTTCCTCCCCTCCTTCTCCGGTGAGCTCTATTACTTCTAGTACGACGTACTGTTGCATGTCACTCGACGACATACCATTTCTGCTATCGGGATCCATTTCTTCCTCTTCTTCAGATTCCAAGCCACTCTGCATGACTTCGACCTAGAATACAAAATTTCATTAACCACAATACTACAGGAATATGTTAAATGTATTTCAAATCAAATTTTCTGATCCCTCAGAGAGAATTGAGAATAGTTGGTGATGATCAAATAGTTTTTATTCATCATGAGTGACGAAGCTTCGTCTTCCTGAACAATCATCATTTAATGAATGACTATTTTTTTATAAAATCGAACAGAAACTATAATATCGACTGTGTTTTGGCCAATTGATGTAACCCTCAAAATTGAAATTGTTCAGGAGAGAGGAAAAACTGTTTTTATCGAAAACATTATATGGTGATTTAATATAAAAATAAATTGTAAATTCTCATGTTTGCAGATACGATATTATATGTAGGGAGTTTCGATATAATAGTGGCTTACATCAAGTGGAGGGGGGGGTCAGAATTTTTAAACCTAAAACCAATTTAAAATGATGCTTCCCTTCCAAAAAGTGATCAATTCATTTTTCTAATTTACATCATTTGGCCGAGACCTGTTCTGTCGTTTTTAAAATGAAATCCGATCATTAACTCATTTTCGTATTTTTTGAGGGTTATCAAACTGTCAAACCACAGTTGATGTAATATGTATGCAGTATTGAAAATTAATGATTATTTTAATTATCGCAATTTTACAAACCGATTGTCCATCGATGATATGAATCTTCTTCTGCCGTCCAAGCTTGAGGGCTAGACTTGTCTCATGGATGGATGACTCAGGATCGTGGACAGCCAAGTGACGAATCAGGTTACCCTTGTGCCTGAACTGTCTTCTGCATTCGACGCACTCATGACTCTTCTCTTTTGGGCTGGGTGGCACGTATTCGGGGTTATGATAAAGATTTTGGTGCCTTTTTAATAACTGCTTTTGCCTAAGAAACAAATAAAATTAATTATGATAAAAATCAAAGAAAGGGGCCATATCTTGTTTACTTTTGGTTAAATAACACATAATACATCGTTTTAAAATTAGCAAAGTTTTTAAAAGATCGTTTTAACTGTTCATGGCAAGGATTCGCTTATTCTGCAAAAGATTTGTTCATAAATTCTCAATAATTATTAGAAGTTGCAATTTCGGAATCAATCTGTTTTTCTTGTGTCAATATTCCCAGGACTCAAATTGTGACACCAATTATTGAATAAAGGGTTTAATGACAGAAATATTGCTCAATGCTAATTAATTTTACCTCTTCCTTCATTAAAGTACTCATCTATTAGTATGGATCAAGAATTATTATTGTTTGCTACAAAAACGTCAGTGTTAGACTGGTGATAGTTGATGAACAAAATGGTTTGAATATTTTTTAACATAATTTAAATGAAAACATCCTCTCACCTAAATGTTTGGTCACACTGTTCACAAGCAAATGGCTTTTCATCCGTGTGGATTAGCATGTGGGAATTTAAGTGGCGCATGGATACCGAAGCGTACGGACACATCTCGCACTTGAAGCATTTTTCCCCCTCGTGAGTCTGTCAACAAAGAAAAATAACATCTTGTAAGACAAACATGGAGAGTTCATATTAAAAAACTAGCCTTTGAATTGCATTGGGTTTTAAGATCTCATCCAGTCTACAATTACAAACATAAGTCTCTTTAAAGCATTTAGGGAACATTAACAGTTAAAATCTAAACAAATAAATACGTAAAACAACACAAAAGAATCTCTATGGAATGATTACAAAATCTTCAATATATGTATATTACTGGAGAATATGGATAGAAAACAAAAGCATGAAGAAAACAGGGTATATATATTATGAGACACAAGAAGAATTCCATTTTACATATTAGACTTCGCAAGTTTTATATATATTTGTGCAAAATTTTAAACTTTCCGTTACTATTGGACAAATTATAGAACATTTCAAATAATATGTTAAGGAAAAAATAAATTAATCGATCAAATAGAACTATAAATTACGTAGAATAAATACAAAGGTAAAATAAATAAAACAAGAATGATTGCATCTTAGCGAGCAGTATCATTTATTGCATAGTTAACAGCGCCAGCAAAAACAGCATTTAATATTATTCAACCACATAAAAATAACAATAAAATCAGTTTAAATGTACTTCATTAAGCCTGCATAGAATTGTAAACCAATTCAGTATTTCAAGAGATGTTTGTAATGTTTTATGGATGCAGAATAACTTCTTTAGTGACAGAAAACAATGGCCAATAAAATAAGCTATAGCAAGTTCAAAGAGAATAATGCGAGAAACATTGGTGAATAAATATTTTCTTGGAAATATTATTATTCCGTTTCAAGGAAATTATTGCAATAGTATATGATTGCAAAATAATTTAGTCAGAAAACTTTATCTAACAATAAACAGAATAAATATAGTGATAAATCTGTAAAAAAAAACAGTATACAAGATTGTCAAAACGCAGCAATAAATTTTAAGTAACTATAAATGCCAATTCAATAAGCAAAGAAAGAAAATTATTGTTACAAATAAATCTACTTATACAGAGGAACATAAAAGGTACCCAACAAATAACATTAGAAAGAAACTGTAATTGGTAATGTTTAAAAAAGTTTAGTAGCTGATTCTTTCGATCAATTGTAGGCTTCATGGGATACATGTTTAATGGGTTGACTGCGGGCTACGCCGCATATTTACATACAAAATAATTCCTTCGGCAGCTGACGTGCCATTCATGGTAAAGTTTAAGCCATGTTTAACTTTAATATCTTTTAAGCTAAAGCAATTCATAAAATACATTCATTAACATAAATACTTCATAAAAAACGTATCGCAAAATATTTCGCAGAACCGCAATATTCATCATTTTCTGTTCCACAACGCATGGTCTATATTCTTTTGTAGGTAAATATCTATTAGCAGGGACAAGGCCTAAAAATTATATTTTTCACTGAAAACTACACACAATGATGAGTTAAGTTGTATAAGGTTATGTCAGGGTTGGTGTAGTTTGGTTTGTTCTACCCTAAAACATTGAATTTCGTGTACTTTCTGAAGAGATTGCAAGCTGTCATGTCAGTCAGCCATTTTTTCTGCATACAATATGTGGAGTTTTGTTTTGTTGGGTTGGAACTTAAGAAACATGAAAGTTATGCAACATATCATCGTTAAACCTATATCCCAACGTTTCCTTTCCGTGATTCACAAATATTTTCTATGTATTTAGGTTCATAAAAGATTATTCTACCCTAAAACATATCTTTGTCTGTAGTTTTCGGAGAAAAATAGCATTTTTAATAAATATTTACCCTTTTTTAAACATTTTATATTCAGGTTTGAGCAATATTTATAAATAAATGTATTAATAACATCGAAAATTGAGTTATAACTGTATTTGTACGCAAATTGATATTGATACAAAGAAACAAATTCGTTTAATTGAGTCTTGGAGAATGAGTAAAAATTTTATAATCACAGCTTTATCTATGATAATTAGTGATGGTTACGTAAAAACTTCCGCAAAAGATTAAACAGCTTTTCGCACGCGCTTAAACTTCTTACCGCTCCCGCCCGTGGAACAAACGTCAGCTAATCACAGTGAGGAACATGCCCGTCACGTACACACCTGAAACAGTGCCATTCAAAAATAACTGACCCGGTCAGATTCGGATGATGGCTTTATTTCAAACTGCACGATACAGGACATAAATCAAATTCAAAAAACGGAAAACATAGATAATTGAAACAATTTTTGTGTTTACTTTACAATACCGATCTTTTTAATGAAGACTAAACATTCCAATATTACTCCCAGAATTTTAGTGAAAGTTCCTTTATCATTAAGATATTTATTATGGCAAAATACAGTTGTATACAAACATTTTCGATGTCTTATTGATTTGAAAATACTCAAACCTGAATATTGATGCCTGAAATGAAAATATTAACAAGTATCCAACATTAAGATATATTCACAAACCATGGCAAAAATGAATTGCATCTGCACAATTTGAAATTGACGTATATATTTTGTTAGATAACAGGGAGGAAAAGGGATTTGCAGAAGGAATAGAAAAAAGGTGACCTTATGACATCTTTATTTCTAGTATTGATATGGAGATTGCAAAATCAACCAATGATAGTGTTTTTACTGGAGGTTGAATCCAGTGCTACTAAGTTTCGTAATAAATAGAGATATTCTTTAACAACAAAAAAATCCTCTTGAGGACGAGATGAATAAGATAAAACCAAAAATTATATCGACAACTTCAAACCTTCGGAAATGCTGTGGATCCACACTAATATTTGCAGTTTATTTGCGCCTACCTTGTTGTGAAGTTTATAACTGTAGCGATCCGGGAAAGACTTGCCGCATCTTTTGCATTTTAGTGGCTTTTCAGAGGTGTGCAGTTTCTGGACGTGTATTCTTAGATCGGTCTTTCTGCCGCATGTCGTTGGGCAGAGGTCACAGGGGAATATCGGCTTTTCTCCTACTTGAATAACAATCATTCACTTGAAAACTCATTCCCCTAAAATTCCGTAGAATACTCGAGTTTTGATTTTAAGCAATTAAATAAAGAAAATAATGAATGATCAGATAAAAAATGTGCCAAATAAGACTTAGTGAAAGAGTTGAAATGTTATATGATCTACATGAGAAAGTATGTACAAGGATTACTTTGTATTGTTTAAGTAGGTCTATTATCCTACATTTTATAACAATTTAAATGTTTTTGTGGACAATCTTATATCAAGTCAAAATTCTTGATTAAGAGACAAATTATATAGAAGTTACCCACTTATGCATTGTATTCCAAGTTCTCTCACTTTAGAATTATAATCATGTTCATATATAAAAAGTAACAGTGAAATTAATAAATTTTACTTACCATTGTGAGTGAGTTTGTGGGCCTTCAGGGAATTCGATTGCGTGAAGCACATGTGGCAAGCATCACATTCGTATGGCTTTTCTCCGGTGTGCGTTCTTAAATGACGTTTCAATTTGAAAGTATCAGGTGAGGCGTATGTACAGTGTTGGCACTGAAAATAAAATACATTGTCTTTTAAAAAATAAAACACAATTCATTTTACTACTTCCACATGTTTATAATGATCAGGACCGATAATGCCTTTCCACCAAGAATTGACAGTTAACACCTTAAAAGTGATATAGACATCGATAATAATTTTCAAATTACCAACATTGTATAACTAATCCTTAAGTTCTCATCGAGCGATTCGCTATCAAATTGCCCAAGGATCACTAGAATCAAGAATGAATATGTATCCTCAAATTCAAATCGAGGTTTGGTAATTAGACTCTTTAGTCAATTCTGCTCAGACCAGTGAAATTACAGCATCCTGTAAGAAAATCGTTTCACATCCATAGATGTATTAAGGAATAAATGTGGAACAGCACTTGGTCCACAAAAAATTTGGTCCATGAGTATTTTCAAGGATCATGTTATCAAAAAATGTTATAGTATAATCAAGCAATAGCCATAACAGCAGTCTGATTAATTATGAAGACTTTTCTTAAAAGTGGCAATCAAATGGAAAAACTATTAAATTCCGTACAATTTACATAGATTTTGATGAATACTGTGTTCCAAATCATTCATTTTCTAACCTAACCTTTCAAAATCACTTTCATTTATTATTCCCTACACCAATGTAGTCTCATGCACTTCTTTTGAGACGTATAGATTGAATAGATATTATTAATGATTCACCTGTTAGGTTCATGTCAAAAATTTCAAATATAACTGAAGTCAAAGTAATTATTTATTTTACACATTTTAGTTAGTGAAAGCCATGAAAAATAATCGTGGACAAATTGTCTGGCCACCATGTATAACCTGGAAGGGAGCTGAAGTGATTGGCAGGTGACAGAGAATCCTGAAGCACAGTTTGGTGACCGTACATAATCCAGATATTCTTTGAAAAGACGGCTTACTCCACGGCCTCATAGGGTTTGGATATGAAAAGAGAAGAGGAGAATTGGCATTTCAAAATTTACCTGATAGGGACGTTCGCCAGTATGGCAGCGCACGTGGCGTTTAAGTTTGGATAGTTCAACAGATGCATAATCACATTCATGGCATTTGTGGGGTCTCTCATGGGTGTGTCGGTATCTAACATGCCTGACAAGCTCACCTGTAACAAGCAATATAAGAAGTTATTAGATTTTACAATGTCATAATTGGTTTCTCAATGCAAAACTATTTAAATACATTAGGTTCTAGATAGCTGACATATGTTAAATGCAAATTTGTTTAAAGTGTTAGTGCCGTCTAGATAATAAATTAGTTTACGACATAACCAAAGCTGATTCTATTAGCATTACTGTGTGTACTACAATCGAATGCAAAGATGTTGACCACCCGTCCACGGACCCGGTGCAAACTCAATCTGTTGTAATATAAGTGAATCTTTCAATTTGCTCAGAAAAGTAATAACTCTACTAAAGATAATGTTCTCAATTACCGGATGTAGTAAACGCACTATCGCAGGATCTGCACTTGTGCGGTTTTGTTCCAGTATGAGTGTTAACATGGTTTTGTAGAGATGCCAATGTTTTAAAACCCCTCTCGCAGACGGAACACTTATGAGGCCGCTCTTCCGAGTGAGATTTCATATGTCTCGATAACAGATATCTAAAAATAAAAATTAATAATGCATCAAACAAATACTCAAAGTTCTCTTAAAATTATGATAAAAAGACACAAGATTATAATGAAATGCAGTAGGTAACAGAGTTCTGAGTTACACTGAAGAAACATGCTTTTGTACATAACTTTATAAGTATAATTTTTTAGCGAACCATCTGAAATTGCACTCTAGGGAATATTTATAAGTAAGAGCAAACTGTCAATTATTCTTAAGCAAATGATGTTTTTAAAACCAAAAGTAACAGCATATCAACAATTTCGAGAAATCTCCATTATTTTAATATGACGGTGCACAACCTATTTAATAGAGGGCCGTTTTCTAATTATTCAGGGGCTGCAATCGGTAAAAGAGTTGATATATAATGGTAGACTAGACAAACATTTAAATTCAATAATTACATATCAGATACTCAAATCTCTCGCCACTCTTAATCTACCTAGAGAGATTTCTGACACTGAGATGCTAGCAGCAATAGTTTTGATCTAGGATTCAATGATTAATTTGACAGAAAACAATAAATGTAGTTGTTGTTATCGCATTATCGAACCAAATTGATAAATATTTTTTTCTCTTAATACAGGCAATAAATTATCGCATGGTTTCAATAGCAAACAAAAAAAATTTTCCACATTCTAGGAGAATCAAAGCTAAAAATACGTGTTTTGAAAACAATTATATAAAAATAGACTGCACCTGACCTGCATTGCAGACAGTGGCACATTTCTAAAGGAGAAAAATAAATTTCAGTCACAAATCTTCGGCAAGGTTTGCTTTCTCTCTGTGACGTTTTTGATTATATTACTTTGCTACTGCATAATTTGTTCACATAGAATTTTTCCATAATCAATGAAACACTTGGTGGTGAATTACATACTTGTCATTTTGGGCTGCAGGTTGTGTATCAGTGCATTATTACTGTTATGCATTCAATTTGAAAAAAAAACAGTAAAAGAAATTAGTGTATAAATTTGTACCCAGGGTAATACGTGTGTAATATTTTCAACCAATTGAATTTGTATAATTTTCAATCCTTTATGAAGAGTTTTAACGAATGACTCAAAGAATGGATATAATTGAATTGATCTCTACTATTTAGTAGAAAATACGTGTATAAATTTGTTTGTCTGTCACGAGAATTCCTCTCGAAAGGTGTACAGTAGCGATGTAAAATTTCCACATGTCATTTTGGCTAGGTAAACTGTGCTATTTTCAACTTTTAACATTATTATTAATTGATTGACTATATTTTGTGTGTTACATGAGGTATAGTCCACCGTGATATTTTCAACTTTCAATATTAGCTAATACCAAAATAACTGCAACGACTAAATGTAATGATTACTAGTACTATTTAAATGTTTACCTTTTGTTACTTGTGTAGTTGCAGTAATTACACATATGTTGTGTAGTAACGGCTTGAGGTTTTTTTATTGGTATCTTGATAATTTTGGATTTATCATCTTCCGCTCCCGAATCGATCTCTTGCTGCTCCTCCAATTCTTCATTCTCGTCGAAATCATAAACGGCCATGTTATTGTCTCCATCGGGAATGATCTTCTCTTCGTCTTGGCCCTTTTCAGGCTGCTGCACTATCAATACGTAGCAAACTTCTCCATTCAGCGTTTCCGACGGCATAATAGTAACAGTCTGGAACGACTCACCATTACTTGCTATTATTTGACCACTGCCGTCTTCCGGTAATGTAATCTAAACAAAAAAAACATTGAATTCAGAAATTACTGACAATTGATTTTACACATCTAATGATTATTGACTACATAAATCTTAAAAACATGATAAGAATTATTGAGAACTGATTTTATCGTCATCACTCGAGTATATATTAAAATCGTAAGGGAGATGATGTATATGTAACATCATCCATATTATTTCTTATTTTCTCTGCGAGAAGCTGACCATTTCAACTGTTTATATTTTTGAATGATTATAATTATTTTCGGTTCTACCTTTTCAGTTATTTATTAACTATTTTATGACTGGTATGATGCATAAGAAACATGCGCTTCTATTATTTTTTACATTTGCTATGGTGACAACTGACAACTGACAACAAAACAACTTCAAAATAGATAACGTAGATATGATGAAATCACAAGTCAGATAATTTAACTAATTTTTTTTAAATATCGTGTTCAAAAATTTTAAAAATGTCTCCAGATAGAAAATACTGTCTCTCGAAAACCCTGCAGTATTGACTTATGTGGTTGTTCCCTTGCCCATCCATTTCTGAAAATCATTGCAAAAACAGAATGTTTAGTGATAATACCTCATTATCTTGAATTACTGCTTCGCTGACAGTGGTCATGACTGGTTGAGAGTCGGCAGTGGCTTGGAAATAATAGTGGCCCTGCTGGTCCACAAAATATGTACCTTCCGCTCCTTCTTCGTCTCCCATCTCCTCCTCGACTTGTTCCATTTCTGCAATGCACAGTTGTATAAGGAAAAACACAGCATTCATTTTTATCGTGGGCAAGTAGCGTATTTAATTAATGAAAAAATATTCTTTTAGTCATTGGTATCAAGGATTCAAAACTGTATCTAGAATCATAAATCTCTTTTATGGTGTTGACTTGGTGGAGAGGCATTTTATTTTTATAAAAATAATATACATTTTTTTCTACTGATTCCACAGTTTCATGAAATGATTGGTTATGCCCATTGAGAACATTTTCAACTGAATTCGCAATGAGAAAAACCAGTCCTGATCATTTCATACAACTGTGGAATAATTACAATAAAATTGTGTTTTATTTATATACATAAAACAGATAAATTGAATTTGGGGGATACACAATATATTATTTTAAGTAACAGACGAATTTCAAAGACTGAAAAAAAATAGATTAACCAAATGATAAATTTGGGAAAAAGAAATAAGCCCTTGTTGTTTACATATCAGACGCACTATTGCAAATATTACATTAAAAACGTTATCATGTAAGTTTTACCAAAGTTTAACGTAATTGCTCTACTAAAGAAATCTTTTCACACCCTTGTTTTTAAACACCGATAATAAAAACATTTTTTTTAACGAAGAAGTCGTGTAATAACAATAAAAAGTATTTAAAGTAGTATCAGCCTGAAACTTCATATGATACAAAGTTTTTCTAGTCTTTCCATAAAACATCCGTTTTTGAATTTTAGACAGAGATTGTCAGACGTCACTGATTATAAGATGCATTTCAAATTCAGAGATTACAAAATAGGTATAAAAACATACATCTTATAATTAAGGAAATATGGTAATAAATAAATATGTATGTGGTTTTCATAATTTTTCCGATGATAAAATACTAACAAAATTTTAAATTATTGGCTTAGAAATTCACTGTTATTATCTACTTCAAAATTAAATATTCAAAACTTAAAACAGAATTCTCACCAGCCATTTGTACAGTAACATCATTTCCTTCGATTTCTTTATTAAAGGTATCTAAATAGCTTTGAATAAGAGTGTTGCCTTCCACACACTCTAACTTCATTTTATCATCAATAATAATAGGCACAGACATGGTGTGGCCTTGAATTAAAACTCCTGTAACAAATAAACATGACAGAAATGTATTAAAGAAGGAATAAAAGCAAAAAGAATTAATATCTAAATCAGTTGAAATTAGACTATTTTTTCAGAATTTCAACTTCACTGCCTAGTAAACAAATTGATGTGTACAAACGTTGCAAGGTTACAAAATAAAAGTGACAAAATTGTCAATCCGTTTCGATTTCCTTAACTATAAAGGTTTGATTTAAGCTGTCAGACAATGTATATGTTTTAAAATTTTGTTTATTAATTAAGCAACCGATTTAGACTGTTAAGAGATTTCTTTCATTAGTAGCTACAATCGCTGAATAGAATTCTACAAGAATTATACAGTTAATAATACTTTACATGACTATACATATTATAGATCTAAATAAACCTTGCATGTCACTGCACTACACAATACTTCTGGATGATTTTGTTTGGCTCACGAAACTTTATCAAATCACAGGGGTTTGAAAAATATTATAAAATCTGTTATGAGATCTAAGAGACCCAAGAGATATTGGCTGTTTCATTAATGGCATGCCCCCCATTATACTTTTATTCGATCAATGAATGATTATGAATAATGTATTTAAATTTAGCATAACCGGACATGCTGAATAAAACATTGTTTATATTGTAAAACACTTTTTAACTCACGAGAAATGTTTCACTGCCTCGCGGAAGCTGGTGATATACAGAATTATTAATGAACAGGCCTATGACATCTCAAAGATCATACAGAAAATCACACATAACACAATCACGATGAAATAAATGTAATGTTCGTTAATCATCGGATCATTTTTGATGTAGAAAACTAACCGGCAGTTTTTAGATTAAATGTCAAATCATCAAAAACATACAAGATAAATCACTAATTTCGAAGAAAGAGAAATGACAGGTAAATCGCGACTACAATATTTGGAGGTCCGCCATTTTTTGACAATATTTATATTAACTATATCAAACCGATCCCGATTTATTTCAAAACAAAAAACCAACGGATCCAATGATTACAGAAATACGATACAGATGGCATTTACGCAAAAAAAATCCACATCTCGGCGCATTCAGCGCTGCACGTCTGTAAATCGGCGGAATTTAAAAGAATAAATCTTTATTTAAATAAAACAAGACACCATAAGTTAATAAATACGGTCGCCCAAAATTTAAGCAATGTATATTGATACCTCAATTTTCACATGTAAACTACTTCTATTTCCATTATTGTCCACTAACAAATCTGAATGAGGACATTATATTTCATCCTTCATTTCTACAGTGTCAAGATGGCGAGAGATGGCGACTGGTAATGCAGGTATATTTTGAGCTGCCAGTGTTAAAAAATATCAAATGATACGTTAAAAATTAGTTTTAAAAAAAAGGGTACAAAAAATACTAAATTACTAAGTGGGTACCTAAGCACCACTTTATTTAACTATAAAAAGTACTCTAAATGAACCTAGGCAAAAATCACATTCGAATTTAATTGCTAGGAACGAATTTTCCAATAAGCTAACTAGACATGGCTTAAAGCTTCAAAGTTTTGGCTTCAGTCAGTTAGTTTCAAATACATACCTGATAATTATTCAGCATTCGTCGTTTTCTGCAAGAAGTCATTAACTAACAAAATGATACTTTTGAGATATTGATAAAAAAAATTCTGTTGATTTAAACTGGCTTATCTTAAAAGGTTTAGTGTGATCAACTAATGATTTTGAATAAAGTTATAAACAAATAGTGGTATTATACTTGGTAGGTAGGTCAAATAACCCCATTTGACGGTATTTACATGGTTGTCCTAAGAACCACATACAAAAATTTGAAATAAAAACGATTTTCTATCAGAACATTAGTTTCCTTGTTTTCAATGATTAATATTTTAACAATTTCCTAAAGAATTGCATTGTTTTCAGCAGCATTAGATATTTTTTCAGGCAGATAAAGAGAAGCATGATGAAAAGTAAATTTACCCGTAGTATATAAATATCTATGTAGCATCAGAAATTAATTAATTAACCAATAATATAAAATATATACGCATAATTATTATTTGGACATGTTGTATTCATAGAGAAATATACTTTTGTAGTATCATTGTCCTTGGTTTATCTTGGTCAACGTTTGTCTATACTACTGTTGTCAAATTAACTAACCTAAAATTAGGTGACAGATATACTGTTTAAAAAATCATAAATTCTTTGCGGCTATCGTTTACTAAAATAAAGCAGCGTTAGTTGAATAATAAGTTTGTGTTGCTTGCAAAATGGTGTTTTTATTGGCATGTCATTACCGGTCACTGTCGTTATTTTGCAAATCAAATATACCGAAAAACTTTAGCCGCATTAACAAGTCTTTATTCTTTTCGACTAGTAATATCAAAAGAAGTATCGTATTGGGTATTGAAACATCTTGTGATGATACGGGCTGTGCTATAGTCGACAAATCCGGCAAAATTCTGGGAGATGCATTAAATTCTCAGCAATTGATACACCTGAGGTATGTTACTATAAAGTCAACAGATCTTACAGCCCAATGGCCAATAAAACATTAATTCATTTATCAAATATAAAAAGCTTCAAATCACAAAATCTTAATTCATTTTATGTATTGTGTATATTGAATCAATCTATAAGTAAAGCGATACTTTGCATTGTCCCATTAAATCCGTAATTTCACCCAATGAAGTGTCAGACAGTCTTACTAGCATAGGTTTGTCAGGTGTCCCACTATTCCGGGATTATCGTGTCCTTAGACATCATGTCTATTCATATAAACTGCTTGCTTATCACACATCTCATTGTTTAAAATTAGAGATGATCACATTTAAAGAAATTGTTGAAAATGAAACATTACAAAATTCATCTGGCTGGATCGAAAAGATATATCAGTAAGGTGGGAATTTGTGTTTTCGAAAATGGAAATCGTGTTTCCTTGTCAGTATTCTGAGATCTTCAAAATATGTGAATATCTTCTTGCAATTTCTTGAAACAATGGAAATGTGGACAGGATTTTTTCATTAATGGACATCCAGTATTCTGACGAAAGAAATCGTCTTAACAACGGCACAATTGAAGACATTCTCGACTGCTGTGTATATATGGATCATAACTTATTGAAATGTATAATTATGTAATGAAAAATAAAACTTTAATTAAGTCCAGTATAAATATGAATTAGTCTTTTTTGTATGTTTATTCATTTCTCAATTTTGGATGGTATAGTGGGTTCAAATTTGGATTATTGAGATTTTGTACACTTCCATGTATTTTGTCACTAACGACCCGGGTTTCGCCTTTCGGCATCTTCAGGCATTCGAGCACACGAATGGACTCGAACTGAGAGACAGTAAACAGTGTTTAACGTTTATATAGAAGATACAAATGCGACAAATATTATTTACGAGGTAAGATATTATACGTCTGAGAGCCACACTGATACCTGAGTTAAAATTTCGGGAATCTCCCTAATCCTTATTTTGTAAACACCATATTAACAGAGTGGCGAATTGCCGCTTTTCATCCTTTTTTAGAAATACCAGTGATTTTACAATTATAATAGTATTGTGGGTTTTGACGGGATGTAATTCGACGAATGGGTAAATATATACAATCATCCCACATTTAGTGACATCTGTTAGGTGTTTCAACGTATAGGATATAATAGCGGAGAATTAGGAAGGTTCAGCTGCTCATTCAAAATTGGCAAGAAATTTAACTGGGCTCTATTAATTTCCAAAATTTCTTGATAAAATAATTTATGATCCCCCGTTAAACTGTTGCATAAAAACATGGGGGATCATAAATTATTTTATCAAGAAATTTTGGAAATTAATAGAGCCCAGTTAAATTCCTTTAATAAGTTGTCTCCCATTCGTGTGCTCGAATGCCTGAAGATGCCGAAAGGCGAAACCCGGGTCGTTAGTGACAAATTACATGGAAGTGTACAAAATCTCAATGATCCAAATTTGATATTGAAATTCCATCAAGCACCCTCAGTCGATGTCTTAAATTATAGTGGGTTCAATTTAAATTTAAGTGTCCCGGTTTAGATGCCAATAAATCTGACAACCCTATATTAGTATGAAAGCAATTTACTCATTTCATATTATTAATTAATAGCCCCAGAATATAGTCAAACTAGACTAATTTTAACCCCACTATGCAAAGCATAGGCTTGATTCAACTTGTGTATATTACTTTATTCATTTAGCTTATTGATTTAGTTTGTAGATATAACAGCATTATTATATAACATAATTTGAAGTTTTGCTTTTATAAAATTGACTAAAATATGATCAATTTAATATCTCTGTTAAAAATAAAATATTTGAAAATGGACTGATACTTACATATTTTGTTTTATTTAGAAATGGTGGAATTATACCTCCAATTGCTCAAGATTTACATAGAAACTCTATACAATCAGTTGTTCATTCTGCTCTCAATGAAGCAAAATTATCGATCTCTGATATAGATGCCATTGCTGTCACAAACAGGCCAGGTAATATATATAAATCAATTTTACACACCTTGTCCGCTTCCCTTTGAATATAGCCAACACACAGCGCCTTTAAAAACTCCTGTTAATCTCTATGTTTAGTTCCAATTTATACCAGTTCTCGTCGCTCTGCCAGACGCTTCCATAACAGCAGAATAAATCCAGTTGGAAAAAGAGACAGGCAAATAAAAGCACAGATTTTTAATTTAGGATTATATTGAGAGTGTCATGGTTTGATCTCTTAGCTCCAAATTCCCTACAAAATTTAATGTTTATTGTATCATTCATTGATAGCACAATAAGCGTTAGATTTAGGTGGCGCGATGACTCGTAAATGCGGAAGCAGTACTATCAAAATAAGTGGTATTTGTGTAGACCAAGTCCAAACATGAGTTTACCCCAGACTTATTGCATTTTGTTGAATATGGTTCTTACCGTTCCTAGACAGATAAAAGAGCTCTTTAAACTATCATGCAATTATAAAGGATATTGCAATTATTTCTATTCTGCAAATGTGACATTATACAGTTTTTCAATTTTTAAGTTTTAAATTTATAAATCCATGAATATGTTTTAACTATGTGTGTTATCATATGCATGCTCTGTTTCTATATGTTATATTCCATTCAATTATATCCAATGACATAGATATAGGAGTATTATTTCCTTTTTCATTTTATTTTGTACCTTAAAAGATTCAATAATTTAACTTTTCTTGGCTTTTTTCCAGGTTTGAAATAATATTTACATAATGCTAGTTTTACTTAACCACTATTATTATTGTTTATAGGATTGCCTCTAAGCCTATTGGTAGGATTGAAGTATGCCAAGTATTTATCGAAAGAGTTTTCTAAACCTATCATTCCAATTCATCACATGGAAGCTCATGCACTGATGGCAAGAATGGTTAGTATAATATTGAACCTTTACTGAATAAATATAAATAAGTGATGAAAAATGGGTGAATAGATAAAAAAATATACTAAGTAAAGACTGGAAACGAATGTAGAAGAGACATTTTGACATAGATCCAATGGTTGTTATATTTTTATTGCGAAAAGCTAGCGGTTAATATTGATGTGATTGAAACATATGTTTTTATTTTAATGTTTCAGGAACATGCAATTGAATATCCATTTTTGGTTTTGTTAATATCTGGAGGCCATTGTCTTCTGGCTGTTGTCAATGATGTGGATGATTTTAAACTTTTAGGACAGAGTATTGATGATGCTCCCGGAGAAGCTTTTGATAAGGTACTTATCTATTATTGATATTTTCAAAACATAAGAATAATCTTTCGGTTTTTTCCTTTAAAAATACGAGTCTAAGTTGTGAAAAGAGAATCAACCAATTTATCATCATGTTGAATTTAAGTTAAAGTGCAGTCACGAATTCTTATAAATTAAAATATACAATTATTAATGTAGTACACTTAGTCTATTCATGTTAAATAATTTCCTTTAAACAATACAATTAAAATAAATGTCTAGTACATGACATCAACCTGAAGTACAAAGCTTTTAACTCTCGGAATAGTAAGCATCATATTTTTTTATTAATTTCCATGTTATTTCCGTTATTTATGATATAGCGCTCAGTAAAGTTGCAAGGAATACCAGCATTGTTTTCTGGGCTGACAATTCTCGTTTTAATAAAATTTTTATGTATTTTCATTATATCTTTCAGCATGGTATAATTTGTTAAAATAGCTTTCTGGTTAAATGAAGCAGGTCATGATACAATTAAGGTTTTCTGTTGGTAAATGTTTTTTTGTTTTCTTTTATTTTTATAATGTTTTTCCGCGAAAAATTGACAGTTGAAACCACTATGGTGATACAATATATTCTTATTAAAAAACCCCTATCACTTGTGATAAACATTCCCTTAAAAAAAGATGGTTATAGTATTAAACAATCTTGTTTTGAATATAATGAATGATCTTCAAGTTAAAATGGCCTTAGCTGTTAGCATCCATTTTATAGATCAACATAGCTTCATCATGATACATATATATGAACATGAGTAAGTTGAGTAATTTTGTGTTAATTAAACTAAATGAATTTCAATTGTTTAATTTCCACAAATATTTTCAATAAGTCGACTGATATACTTATTATCATTATTTTTTACAGACTGCCAGAAGGATGAAGTTACGGAATCTTGAAAAATTTTCTGAGTTGGCCGGAGGGCAAGCAATAGAATTAGCTGCAACTTTTGCAGAAAATCCCCACGCATTTGATTTGGCAATGTCAATGATGGCTTACCGGTATGCAGTTTTTTCAATCCTTTAATCACCAAGCCAATTTGATGAATTTTTGATATATGCCACAAGCTTTAATTTCTGTAGGTCTATGGCGCTTGAGTCTTATGAAATATTGATCAACCTTTTGGTTAAAAAGCACAATTCCTTTAATATATGGTTATTTTTCAGAGACTGTAACTTCAGTATGGCTGGATTAAAAAATAGCGTACTTCGACAACTATTTCTTAAAGAAAAAGAACACAGTAAGTAAAACATATCAATTATTATTTTAATTAACATTTTTTTTCATGGAGTCATTTAAATTGCTTGAACTATTTATTTTATGAACAAAATATATTTTCCTCTTTTACAACATAATTATAATGTCTTTTTGTCTAACAATCTGTCACACCAAAGGTATGTACAGCCCACACACACACACACACACACACACTGTTGTTGCATCGTGGGTATTGTGTGAATGTTGACACGTGACACTGCCACCTAGTATTTATAATAATGGCGTATGAAGATTTACATAAATTGTAGAATTAATGTTGAACGATTTTATTTATTAAATGTCAAAACATCACTTTGTACAGATATAGAAGCTGATGGAGTAATTCCTGAAGTGTTTGACTTGTGTGCAGCATTCCAAATGGCTATCACCCGACACCTGTGCCAAAGAACACAAAGAGCTATGGAATATGTTGACATGACCAATATGATACCAGAAAACAATAGAACATTGGTAATATTTTTTAATATCTATCATTTGTTTTAAAAAATAAAACACAATTTGTTTGTACTACTTCCACATATTTATAATGATCAGGACCGGTTTCGCTCATCACGAGCATTATCAACTGATATGTGGAAGTAGTACAAACAAATTGTGTTTTATTTTTTAAAATATAATGTCTTTCCACCAAGAATTGACAGTTAACACCTTAAAAGTAATCTATCATTTGGTAAATCACAGATTGGTGTTTCGATTTTTGAATGTTTTAAATTTAACGATTTAACTAGAAAGGCATTATCAGATAATACTGGAGATTTTCATTCCGCTTATCTGATTTTATAGTCAATAAATGAAAGATCATTGTATTGATATAATAAAATTATCACTTTTAATAAGGTGTTCAATTCTTGGTGAAAAGACATATATATTGCACATCCCGAAAAAAGGTGTAGTTAATCAAAAATTTATGATTTATGTTTCATATCGGAATGAAAACCGTATAATGGTCAGTTCACTAATTCACCGTGAGGAGCCACTAGTTTCTCTTTTCTTCTTGACCACTCGTTCGAAGGTTTTAAGTTTTTTGAATTTTATTTTCGCTCTCCTGTGAAATTTATGTTTTTGATTTATTACACATTTCTTCGGGATTTGCGATATATTTTTAAATACATTTTTGTTGTAGAAATTCCATATTTTTTATTAACACATTTGCACCCCAGTAAATATGACCAAAATATGCGCAGTGGCTCGGCCGTAAAGAAATTAGTACACTGTTAACGCATGGCTAACAATTAATGTTAAAACAATAAAAAAATAGCAATGCATTTAAAGAGTTATGACTGATTAATATCGATTGTATTGAAGGACGTAGAATACGCGTTCCCCGCCACTCCACAAAAATCTCCATTTTTCACAATTATATATAACTACACTTGGATTTATTTCAGTTGACAATGCTCGCAATGAGCCAAACCAGTCTTGATCTTTATGAAAAATGTTGAACTAATACCAAAAAACTTGTGTTTTATTTTTTTAAATGCAATGAAACTACTTGAAACCAGCCTGTCAACTTGTTAAGAGAAAATTTGATTGATTTTCTTAGCGAGTGGTTTCTCGTAATTATTTCTTCTCCACAGCATCCTCTATTTCAAAAGTCACCACACTTTACTAATTATATATTTCTATATATTTTGCAGGTTGTTTCTGGGGGTGTAGCTTGTAATGACTATATTGCTAAATGTCTTACCACAGTGTGCAAAGAAATGGGATACAATTTTGTGCGACCACGGTCTAAACTTTGCACAGACAATGGAATCATGATAGCATGGAATGGTATAGAAAGGTAGTGTTTCAATTTAATAAAATAGTGATTAATAAGTATTAGATTCATCCAACAATTTTTATTTTAAATGCCGCTTTGTAGTATAATATTTATTATTTTTGTTTGTCTGTCGTAGCTAAATAAAAGGATGATGTGTTGATGACCCACTCTTGAATATATTATTGTTCTATCTTGAAATTAGTAAATTCTTGTAATTGCATTATAGATTTAATATAGTTTACTGTTTATTCATGGAATAAAATTATCAGTTGGTAATATGGTACATTTATAACAAATTTTATATAACATCATGACCGGTTCTACTTAACGTTTAAGCAAGGATTTCTATACAACATAATGAGTTTAACACTTACATAGTGAGTACATAGTTAAGATAAAGATCATTGCAAAAGACATTATGCTATTAGACAAATTTAATATTCAAAATTGACATGATTTTTATCAATGATAGCGTTATTGAAATATCGTTTCAATCAATTTTTTTTTAATAATTTAAGACATCGACTGAGGGTGCTTGATGGAATTTCAATATCAAATTTGGATTATTGAGATTTTGTACACTTCCATGTATTTTGTCACTAACGACCCGGGTTTCAGTTCGAGTCCATCCATGTGCTCGAATGCCTGAAGATGCCGAAAGGCGAATCCCGGGTCGTTAGTGACAAAATACATGGAAGTGTACAAAATCTCAATAATCCAAATTCAATCATTTTTATTCTATTATTTACATTTAAAACCGATCGTAATATTTGGATAATATCTGGAATATGCGATTTCATTATACCATAACTTTACTAAAATGAATTTATTTTTAATAAATAAGATTATTCAAATAAATCAGATGACCTAACAGTACTTATTTAGGGTTGGCAACACTGTCATTTTAACACAGAGACTTTGAGTTATTTGATCATTCTTCAGGCTCAGGGTTTACAAAAAAAAAATTCGGGTCACTTGTAGCAAGAGAACACAATACAATAATTAGTGCTGAAGTGAAAACAATGTGTTGGCCAAAACTATTTTCTCTGAGTCAGCATCAGCACAATGTTGGTAACCCTATATTCTCATCTCTGGATTGGAAATTATGTTAGATAAATGCTTTCATTATTATAATGATATTTGTTTTTTTTAGGTTAAACAAAGGCATCGGAATACAATCTAACATAGATACTCTAAATATACATCCCAAATGTGAACTTGGTGTGGATATTTCAAATGACGTCCTGTTGAAGGACATCAAATGTAAATGGGTCAAGCTTAATGTTTGAGAAAGGCTTAAAAACCCATTACACAAACACATCTCCATGAAAACCATTTCTATGCCTACAATGAAAAATAAAGTTATGTTCTAATCCGCTTTCGGTAATTATTATTATTTGTTGATATAGTTTTACCTCAATGAAACTCTCATGTGCTATTTTCATATAATATTCCATGGTGAGTAATCCAAAAAGAACATTTTTATTGACCATTAACCATGGCTTTTGTTGTTTTAATTTTATAATGCATTCCTTAAGTCATATAAAATATAACTACAAAAAGAGAATTGTTTTATTTTATCTAGTCATTTGTAGATCGACATCACGTAAAAACAAAATTAGCCACGCAATTCTTCCCAAATGATTCAGGCTTTAGGCCTTTAGGCTTTAGGCCAAATATGATTTGAATAATTTATATTTAACCTAAATTTAAATCTAGTTACATTTAACTGTAAATATTCTAACCACGAGGAAAGAGTAAAAATATGTGTACTTATTATGAAATTTGGATTATTGAGATTTTGTACACTTCCATGTATTTTGACACTAACGACCCGGGTTTCGCCTTTCGGCATCTTCAGGCATTCGAGCACACAAATGGACTCGAACTGACAGACAGTAAACAGTGTCTAACGTTTATATAGAAGATACAAATACAACAAATATTATTTACGAGATAAAATATTATACGTCTAGGATCCACACTGAGTTACCTGAGTTAACATTTCGAGAATCACCTTAATCCTTATTTTGTAAACAACACATTGACAGAGTGGCGAATTGCCGCTTTCCAACTACTATTAGAATTACCAGTGATTTTACAATTATAATAACATTGTGGGTTTCGACGGGATGCAATTCGACGAAAGGGTAAATATATACAATCATTCCACATTTAGTGACATCTGTTAGGTGTTTCAACGTATAGGATACAGTAACGGAGAATTTGGAAGGTTCAGCTGCTCGTTCAGAATTGGCAAGGAATTTAACTGGGCTCTATTGATTTCCAAAATTTCTTGATAAAATAATTTATGATCCCCCATGTTTTGATCCAACAGTTTAACCCCATCATCCGCATTAAACGTATGGTTCTCCAATAGCAAGTGATTTGCGAATGTCGAAGTTTCTTTTTTTAATCTAAAGGCAGCTAAATGTTCTGATACCCTTATATCTAATGTACGTGTGGTTTTACCCACATAGAAATGTTGGCAATCACTGCATTGTAATTTATAAATACCAGATTTGTTCTTAAAGTGGACTCTATCTTTATTGTTAACAAGTAATTTGCCTAGAGAATTTTTGCAATAGAACGCCGGTCTAACACTATCGGCGAGTTGTTTTTTAATTTTAAAGCTTGTACAGCTTGTAATTCTATGCCAGTTCCTAGGTTGGTCTATGTCTTTAGACAAGTTCCCGAAATATAGCATCTTTTCTGCTAATTTACGTTGTTTTTTTGATACAAGACTATCTATTAGAGACGCCTCATAGCCATTATTAATGGCAATTTGTTTAATAATGTTTAGTTCGTTTTCAAAATTAAATTTACTTAGAGGTATAGTGACTAATCTGTGAACCAGCGGATGGAAAGCAGCCAATTTATATGAGAAAGGATGCTTTGAATTAAAATCTATGAAAAGTCGATTTTCGAAATATTTTAAATTCATGAATGGAGTTTTTAATATCAATATTAAGGTCAAGGAAATTTATATTCTTGCCCCCTACTTCTAAAGTGAATTGAATTTTATCATCTAGTGAGTTAAGAAAATTATGAAGGTTAGAAACTTGTCTCTCAGTTCCATTGAATAGACAAAGGATGTCATCTACGTAATGGAACCAATAAACTATGTTTCTAACTTCTGTTTTATTGCTAAAAATAAGGTTTTCTAAATGGCTCATATAAAATTCTACTAATAATGGTGACAAACAACTTCCCATTGCAAGGCCTTCGGTTTTTCCATAGAATATATTATCAAATTGAAAATAGTTCTGGTCAACGCAAACATCTAATATATTAAGTAATTCCGTAGTAATGACGTGATTAACTCTACGCGTATTAAGGTAAACGTTAGACACTGTTTACTTTCTGTCAGTTCGAGTCCATACGTGCGCTGGAATGCCTGAAGATGCCGAAAGGCGGAACCCGGGTCGTTAGTGACAAAATACATGGAAGTGTACAAAATCTCAATAATTCAAATTTGATATTGAAATTCCATCAAGCACCCTCAGTCGATGTCTTAAATTAAATTATGAAATTACTTAATCTTTTCTTAACTTGAAAGATTATTTTGCTTCAAAAATCAATAATTTAAATCATCTTAATATCCAAGTTTACCGATAGAATACAGTGTAATAGTGGCGTGGCGGTAGTAAACGTGGCGGTAGTAAACGTGGCGCAGTTATTAGCGTCGTTGGCTATGGTTACGGATGTCTCGGGTTCAACTCCCTGTGCGGAGAGTTTCATAAATTGATCTTTCAACCGATTTCTGTTTGTGGTCCTGAATGTCTGTGATATCTAAAACTCCCTCCCACCCATCCGATCCTCAAAAAAAAAGAGGTTGAGCAATTGAGTAACAAGGAGTTCTCATAGAAAACTTCTGTATAGAAATGGTGGCAATCCATATGCTCCACGTTGGGAGCGGACATGGTAAAAAAATGAAAATTTAGCATTTATCACATACGCTCAATTCAGAAAGGTAGGGTTGGATGCAGAATCATTTTGCTAGTGATAGTGAAAGTTCTTCAGAAGGCTTCAAACTCAAAAGAGTTTTTTGGCTTAAGGAACAATAGATCGTTAAAATTGAAATTCACCAAAGTTCTATTAGATTGTTTCTGGATTTCGGTTAAGGGAGAATATCTTCTGATTTCTGATAAGGAAGTTCTGCTCCCGCATTAATACAACATATATATTTATGTGAAGAAAGTTTTTCAACTTAAGTTTTAATATAAAAAGGGGGCCATGCTTGCAGTCCTGTTGGTGAAGAACTTAAAGCTGCTCTATTAAATATCGAACCGAATATGAAATTGTAGTGTTCAATTAAATGTGAAAACTATGTGAAATTATCAAAGGAAAATGAATACATATTTTTTTTTGTGCTGTGAATTTTTATATGAATCGAAAACAAATGATGGGTTATTTTTTCAATGCATGTAACATTAAAAATGAAATTCTTTCAGGTCTTGTTAGATTTTTTGTAAATCAAAATACCTGTATTCTCAGATTTTGAAAGTTTTCAACACAATTTTTCTAAACTCGGTATGTCATCATTAATTTACATACAATCTATAAAATCTGTAGCTACATTTTACATATTTTGGCTTTTTAGAGTATTCTGAATCAGCATATTTATTTCTACATAGTGGTAAAATTTCGTTTGCCTATTATAAATTGAAGTGAAGGCAATCATTTTTATTAATCGCAAGTCCAACATAATGATTCAGGTAATGAATTACAAAGCCCCACAAACAATAGTTTACCATGATAATAATATTTGTCAGACTCCTTCCTAATGTTTTGCATGCTCCACCGACAACTTTAGGCTCCTTACAATGTGAGTTTGACGTTTGCGACATTAGTTTGTTTTCGCTCTCCTGTAAAATTTGTCAAATGTGACTTGCGATAGTTTATCTCTGAGCCACAGAAATATGAAGGGAAAAAATAAGCAATAATAACGGAATAATAATATCATCATATTAGACCTATAATAACTGAAATCAAGGAAAGCTCAGGTGGCAAAAGAATTTTGTTTTTAGCTTAGCTAATTTGTCGGTTCCGTGATGCAGTGGTTAACATCGTTGGCTATGATTACGGACGTCTCGGGTTCAAGTCCTGGTGCGGACAGTTTCATAAATTGATTTTTCAATCAACATGGAATTCTATTCGTAGACATGAATGTTTGTGATGTCTATACTTCCCTCCCACCCACGCGATTCCAAAAACAGGGCACAGCAGGAGCAATTAGCAAACCACTATTCCTATCCTTCTATCTCTACTCACTTCGAAAAAAACAGGTTGAGCAACTGAGTAACAAGCAGTTTTCATAGAAAGTTTCAGTTGAGATACCTCCATTAGGAGGCCATATGCTCCATACTAGGAACGGACATGGTAAAAAGAAATCTTAGCTATAACTTTTACAAAAACTATATTTTTATAATTTTTAAAAATATGTATTTTTATTAACAGTTTTTCTTTAGCTATTTTGAAAATTAGATCACAAACTTTTCTCTCTTTGAAATGGTTAAGAACCATTTAGCTAGTGGTAAAACAGTTTGATTGGTTAATATGAAAAAAATGTTAGCTACAATTTTAAATTCATCAAATAAATTAATTGATATAAATTTTGGTTGTGAAATTTACATAATTGTGCTTGTGGTGTGTCGCAAAATTCTAACTAACGCTTAGGTGTTCCCTGAGTGAGAAAACTTTGCAGGCACCGAGTCATTTTTGTTAGATTTTAGGTTACATAACAGTTTTCTCAGAACCAAGGTTCAATTTCTTTTCAAATCCAACATATTAATTCAATCAATGGTACAGTTTTATTCTGTGCATGTATTCAAATAAATGTTGGTAGCAGATCACTTTATTTACATGTTATCAGAAGTGTTTATCATTGTAATAAAAAAAGAATTTGCTTATTGAATATTCCATTCCGAATATCAATTCATTAAATTTATTTATCAATAGTGTCGTGACGATATTAGTAAAACTGTGCTTGCCTGAATTGTCTTAAGTTTAGATAAAGACAATTTAAATTTAGTCTTTAGTTTAGATCTCAAAATAAAAAAAAAACAGTGAGAATCAAATTACAAAGTAAGGAGCAAAAAAATCTCTATAAGTAATAAAGAATAATGATAATAAACTCTAAATTTTTTTTTTATGTGTATTTCTGATGATTTTTTTACTAACTATAGGAATATAACATTTCATGTAAACAAAATGTTTTCCACTTGTTACAAAATATCGACTTAACTTTCAAAAAATACGAAAATGATTGGATCTCATTTCAGACGACAGAGGTCTCAAAAATAAATTGACTACTCTTTGGAAAGGAAACATCATTTTACATTGACCCGACCACTTGATCTAAACCACTATTATATCAACACTCCCTACGTATAATACCATATCTGCAAACATGAAAATTTACATGAGTGTATTTCAAAGATTCATAACGTAACTCAACATATAATCTTTTCGATAAAAATAGTTTTTACTCTCTCCTGAACAATTTCAATTTTGAAGGTTACATAAATTGGCCAACACTTCATCGATATGCAGGTTCATCCTTCCAATGATAATGAATGTAACCTTTATAATGTTTTACTTTCAATACAAAACAAATACGGTAGAACTCTGATTTTCAGACTCAATATTTCACAATTAAAAAATTTCTAAGTGATTCTCGAGGAAGCGATACATGCATTGCACATTCACAGAGTTATCACAGAAATGTTTGTCAACATTGGTTTGATTGAATTAGGGATGAAAAAAACTTCAGTTGTGAGTTTCTTGGCTCATATTTTGCCAAACACGTCAAAATTTATTTCAAATTTTAATAATAATATACAATCCATAAAAACTTTTCACCTTAGAGTAACTGATATCATTTATAAAAAAATTGTTTACAAGAAAACATTTTCATAGAAAAAATCATTATAAACATACATATCTTTGTGGATAAAATACATAGAAAATTAATAGAAAATGATCCAATATATTTTGTGCTTAGAATTACATGGTAAAATATTACATTTCATGTATTGTTTATATTCTTTTAACCCTCAATTGATCAAAATATTTTCATAACACATCTGACCAAAATGAGTCAGCGGACACATGAGATTCGTCATAAATCCTAATCGAAATATCACACGTCTACCATTATAAGTACATTTTATTAATATTACTGATAAAATTATATCCTAAAAAAAAAATATTTAAAAGTTTAGAAGAACGGCAATTAGGTACTAATTAAATTACTCAGAATTTCAGCATTTTATTCTTGGTAAGCAAATCAATTGCAAATATTTTTGCGACATTTACTAAGTACTGTATCTTTGTCTGTTTTTCTTTTTTTCACATGGTTCCCCGATTTTTGAGAGGAGAGCTGCATTTTCATTATTACCATGAACCTGTGTATGAACAAGTTTTATGACTAAGCTTTGGCAATCAGATAATGAACCCTCATGAATTTTTCGGCGATTTATGTGCAGTATATATAATGAGGTTTTACAAATTGATTCTAGAAAATTGACACGTTTTTCAAAACATATATATTTATAAAATATAAAGACATATTACCAAATTATGTAACACGAATCTTCACCGTTGTACATATTATAAAAATATACCCTGTTTACTAACTATCATTAAAATATTACATTAATGTGTCCGTCACTGACTGCATAATTTTGTTTGTAAATATGACACACATGCACATGGCCCGCAGAAGTGCCAACATGCATGGAGGAGTGCCGTACGGTGGCCACTTATCCCACATGGGGAGCGAATATGGTCCAAGAATTATGCCAGAGTCTGTTAACTGAAACATTGTTTTGGGCGTCTGTATCGTTTTTAAATTCAGCCATTCAAACCCAAAGGTTTTCTGTTACAATGAATATTATTGGTAGACCGATTTTTCCTGGCATAAACCAATGAAATCTGTTGACAATGACAATACCACATTAAAATCATACAATATTTTCAATACAATAATGGATTTGTGTCAGAAGGCGTGGATGTCTAAAACTCTTCACATTGCCCCACGCCCTTCTGCTCATATAAAACAAGTTTCGTAGTGGCATTTTTTGGACACTGCGGTGTTGATTTTCATTCCGACATTGGACACATTCCGCATGATTATCAGGATTCCCTCACTTAAGCAATACTACACTAACTGGCTTCGGAGGAAATCATTTTGTTTGTATATGTTACGCGCATGCGCGTGGTCCGCAGTAGTGCCAATATATTGGGGGGTGTGATTAGAGGATTTTTCCTGGGTTGTCTTCCAGTGCCGGGACATGTGGTGGTTTTTAAATCTTGACATAAAGAGGTAAGGATCAACACTGTTTTTCTGTCAGGGATTTCCTTCCGTCAGCCAGTTGATTGAGGCCCCGTACGGTGGCCACTTATCCCACATGGGGAGCGAATATGGTCCAAGAATTATGCCAGAGTCTGTTAACTGAAACATTGTTTTGGGCGTCTGTATCGTTTTTAAATTCAGCCATTCAAACCCAAAGGTTTTCTGTTACAATGAATATTATTGGTAGACCGATTTTTCCTGGCATAAACCAATGAAATCTGTTGACAATGACAATACCACATTAAAATCATACAATATTTTCAATACAATAATGGATTTGTGTCAGAAGGCGTGGATGTCTAAAACTCTTCACATTGCCCCACGCCCTTCTGCTCATATAAAACAAGTTTCGTAGTGGCATTTTTTGGACACTCGCGGTGTTGATTTTCATTCCGACATTGGACACATTCCGCATGATTATCAGGATTCCCTCACTTAAGCAATACTACTCTAACTGGCTTCGGAGGAAATCATTTTGTTTGTATATGTTACGCGCATGCGCGTGGTCCGCAGTAGTGCCAATATATTGGGGGGTGTGATTAGAGGATTTTTCCTGGGTTGTCTTCCAGTGCCGGGACATGTGGTGGTTTTTAAATCTTGACATAAAGAGGTAAGGATCAACACTGTTTTTCTGTCAGGGATTTCCTTCCGTCAGCCAGTTGATTGAGGCGCCGTACGGTGGCCACTTATCCCACATGGGGAGCGAATATGGTCCAAGAATTATGCCAGAGTCTGTTAACTGAAACATTGTTTTGGGCGTCTGTATCGTTTTTAAATTCAGCCATTCAAACCCAAAGGTTTTCTGTTACAATGAATATTATTGGTAGACCGATTTTTCCTGGCATAAACCAATGAAATCTGTTGACAATGACAATACCACATTAAAATCATACAATATTTTCAATACAATAATGGATTTGTGTCAGAAGGCGTGGATGTCTAAAACTCTTCACATTGCCCCACGCCCTTCTGCTCATATAAAACAAGTTTCGTAGTGGCATTTTTTGGACACTGCGGTGTTGATTTTCATTCCGACATTGGACACATTCCGCATGATTATCAGGATTCCCTCACTTAAGCAATACTACACTAACTGGCTTCGGAGGAAATCATTTTGTTTGTATATGTTACGAGCGCATGCGGCGTGGTCCGCAGTAGTGCCAATATATTGGGGGGTGTGATTAGAGGATTTTTCCTGGGTTGTCTTCCAGTGCCGGGACATGTGGTGGTTTTTAAATCTTGACATAAAGAGGTAAGGATCAACACTGTTTTTCTGTCAGGGATTTCCTTCCGTCAGCCAGTTGATTGAGGCCCCGTACGGTGGCCACTTATCCCACATGGGGAGCGAATATGGTCCAAGAATTATGCCAGAGTCTGTTAACTGAAACATTGTTTTGGGCGTCTGTATCGTTTTTAAATTCAGCCATTCAAACCCAAAGGTTTTCTGTTACAATGAATATTATTGGTAGACCGATTTTTCCTGGCATAAACCAATGAAATCTGTTGACAATGACAATACCACATTAAAATCATACAATATTTTCAATACAATAATGGATTTGTGTCAGAAGGCGTGGATGTCTAAAACTCTTCACATTGCCCCACGCCCTTCTGCTCATATAAAACAAGTTTCGTAGTGGCATTTTTTGGACACTGCGGTGTTGATTTTCATTCCGACATTGGACACATTCCGCATGATTATCAGGATTCCCTCACTTAAGCAATACTACACTAACTGGCTTCGGAGGAAATCATTTTGTTTGTATATGTTACGCGCATGCGCGTGGTCCGCAGTAGTGCCAATATATTGGGGGGGTGTGATTAGAGGATTTTTCCTGGGTTGTCTTCCAGTGCCGGGACATGTGGTGGTTTTTAAATCTTGACATAAAGAGGTAAGGATCAACACTGTTTTTCTGTTAGGGATTTCCTTCCGTCAGCCAGTTGATTGAGGCGCCGTACGGTGGCCACTTATCCCACATGGGGAGCGAATATGGTCCAAGAATTATGCCAGAGTCTGTTAACTGAAACATTGTTTTGGGCGTCTGTATCGTTTTTAAATTCAGCCATTCAAACCCAAAGGTTTTCTGTTACAATGAATATTATTGGTAGACCGATTTTTCCTGGCATAAACCAATGAAATCTGTTGACAATGACAATACCACATTAAAATCATACAATATTTTCAATACAATAATGGATTTGTGTCAGAAGGCGTGGATGTCTAAAACTCTTCACATTGCCCCACGCCCTTCTGCTCATATAAAACAAGTTTCGTAGTGGCATTTTTTGGACACTGCGGTGTTGATTTTCATTCCGACATTGGACACATTCCGCATGATTATCAGGATTCCCTCACTTAAGCAATACTACTCTAACTGGCTTCGGAGGAAATCATTTTGTTTGTATATGTTACGCGCATGCGCGTGGTCCGCAGTAGTGCCAATATATTGGGGGGTGTGATTAGAGGATTTTTCCTGGGTTGTCTTCCAGTGCCGGGACATGTGGTGGTTTTTAAATCTTGACATAAAGAGGTAAGGATCAACACTGTTTTTCTGTCAGGGATTTCCTTCCGTCAGCCAGTTGATTGAGGCGCCCGTCGGTGGCCACTTATCCCACATGGGGAGCGAATATGGTCCAAGAATTATGCCAGAGTCTGTTAACTGAAACATTGTTTTGGGCGTCTGTATCGTTTTTAAATTCAGCCATTCAAACCCAAAGGTTTTCTGTTACAATGAATATTATTGGTAGACCGATTTTTCCTGGCATAAACCAATGAAATCTGTTGACAATGACAATACCACATTAAAATCATACAATATTTTCAATACAATAATGGATTTGTGTCAGAAGGCGTGGATGTCTAAAACTCTTCACATTGCCCCACGCCCTTCTGCTCATATAAAACAAGTTTCGTAGTGGCATTTTTTGGACACTGCGGTGTTGATTTTCATTCCGACATTGGACACATTCCGCATGATTATCAGGATTCCCTCACTTAAGCAATACTACTCTAACTGGCTTCGGAGGAAATCATTTTGTTTGTATATGTTACGCGCATGCGCGTGGTCCGCAGTAGTGCCAATATATTGGGGGGTGTGATTAGAGGATTTTTCGTGGGTTGTCTTCCAGTGCCGGGACATGTGGTGGTTTTTAAATCTTGACATAAAGAGGTAAGGATCAACACTGTTTTTCTGTCAGGGATTTCGTTCTGTCAGCCAGTTGATTGAGGCGCCGTACGGTGGCCACTTATCCCACATTGGGAGCGAATATGGTCCAAGAATTATGCCAGAGTCTGTTAACTGAAACATTGTTTTGGGCGTCTGTATCGTTTTTAAATTCAGCCATTCAAACCCAAAGGTTTTCTGTTACAATGAATATTATTGGTAGACCGATTTTTCCTGGCATAAACCAATGAAATCTGTTGACAATGACAATACCACATTAAAATCATACAATATTTTCAATACAATAATGGATTTGTGTCAGAAGGCGTGGATGTCTAAAACTCTTCACATTGCCCCACGCCCTTCTGCTCATATAAAACAAGTTTCGTAGTGGCATTTTTTGGACACTGCGGTGTTGATTTTCATTCCGTCATTGGACACATTCAGCGTGATTATCAGGGAGCGAATATGGTCCAAGAATTATGCTAGAATCTGTTAACTGAAACATTGTTTCGGGTGTTTGTATCATTTTTAAATTCAGCTATTCAAACCAGAAGGTTTTTACTTACAATGAATATTATTGGTAGACCGTTTAATACATAATGATCAATTGAGAGTTGCTTGATTAAAAAATATTTTATAAGCCAATGAAATCTGTTGATGGTTGACAATGATAATACCACATTACTCTCATAAATGATTTCAATACAATTATGGATTTGTGTCAGAAGGCATGGATGTCTGAGAAGCTTTAAATTTCCCAAGCCCTCCTGCTCCTATAAAACAAGATGTAGTGAGAGTTAATAGTTAACTTCTAGTCTTCTCCTAACCACATCCTTCTATCCTTACGTTTTCCAAAAAAATAATGATTGAAGAAAAAGTAGTTATTGCGGAGAAACTTCCGTTTAGATTAGGTGTGTACCCAATAAGGACTGTTTTTATAAGAATGAGAAAATGGACAGAGCCAAAAATTTCAAGAGCATACAGAGAATACAGCAAAATGAGGATGAAAATCTTTGAGACTACTCACAATAATATAGACAAAAATATCAAGTACAAAAATTATATTTTTTGTTGCAGAATTGCAGCTAAATTGAAAACAAGAAACTAATTTCATCATAAAGAAATATACATGTTTGCTGATGAAGGGCATGTCTAAAAACTCTCGAAATATTAAGTAGATCCTCGTTGTATCGTTTCTTGTATTGAATTTTCAATATTATCATTTTTTCAAATATTGTTTACAAAACACATAACAAGATACAAAACTCATTTTCATCAAATTTCAGAATTCGTGTTCATTAATGAGTTTATAGTTATATTAATAGACTAAATGCAGGTGGTTCCTATTGACATTTTACTGATTGTGGAAGCAATATTTTATCAACATAAAAATGAAAAAATCATCCAATGGTCATAACAAAAACTAATAAATCAAGAATCCACTGTATATTTCTTTGGCTCATACCAAACATATTGTTTAATCAACGAATGTGACAGAAATCATGGAAGCAAATCTTGTCATCTCCCAAAATTTTACCTGAACCTTAGCTAAAAGTTAGCCAATAAAATTTTAAGAGATGAATTATTAATAAGAGAATTTACTTTGCCATAATTGCAAAAGTTACATTTTTCAGCCATGACCCCTTTCCATTCAGGTTCAGAAATTGTATTCAATACCCTATGTTCTAAATTCATTGGTATTGTTTAAATTCTGGTAATAAAAATAAAAAAGTGACCGTCCATGGTGAATGAGATCACTTATTTCCTACCAGTTGAAAACATAAGTAATTTTATCTGAATATGTACAAAAAAAATCCATCAACTAAAAAATAGTTACAAGTGACCATCCATAGGGAGTGAGATCACGCATTGCCTGCTAGTTGAAAGTATAAGTAATTATATCTGAATACAAATGAAAAAAAAAAAATACATTAACTTAAAACAATAGAAAAAATATTGTAGTACATTCCCTACTTATTACAAAAATAAAAAAAATATATCAAATAAATGTAGCTTTAGCTCTGTTTATACAAAAAGTATTGACTTTTATAGGACAATAGATGACCAAGTTGATCAGATATACAGAAATATTAATTTGGAATATTCCTTTTAATGCAGTATTAAGCCCAAATGTAGGTCAGTGGTCTTCTCTGGTTCAATATATATATCGTCATAAAGATATGGAAACCTCGTAAGTCAAGATTTTATGATATTGAGTTTTTGTACTTATTTTATAGCAATTTTGATGACCTGTTGAAACGTCCACCACATATTTCACATTTACTTTTAGTTATTGAGATAATAAATATCAAAAACTATTTTTTTTAAATGTAATACTAGTATTTATGAAAATTCAGGCTTTAGCAGTGGCAGATTACCCCATAAGAGCATGGGGCCTCCAAATATTAGGGGTCTCAAAAACAACATATACTATCGTGATTTAAGATGATGCATTTACTAACAGAAAAAAATCAAAAGGTACTCACTGGAATACCTCTTTTTGAATACTCTCTCGCTGTTGGTTATTGTACAACAGCCTGAATTACTATCCGATGAAGGGAACTAAGTGATTCCGATAAATTTATATCTAAAAAGGATGTCTATATTGTACGCTGTATAACATTCCAATGTCATCGATCCCAAGAAACAAAGTACGATAGAATTTTTAAAAAAAACTCTCCGACCATGCCATACCAATACTGCCGTACATCCACTTCTAAATCATACTTGGAACCCATATTCGTATCACATGCTAACGTTTTAAAGCTCTATCTAGAAACTTGCGACATTAGAGCAACACGCATTATTGAGACTTTAAATAAAATGAACATGGATCAGTGTGATTTTTGCTTTGCTCATACACTAGGAAATTTGAATGACCCTAATGAATATAACAAACACATTCTGCAAAAGGTTTTAGCTAGAATCTAAAAAACTAATGTAAAAAAGTATGTACATATACCATGGATGTTCAAGCAGTTCAGTTACTTTCATACACAAAAGCTGATGCTCTTTATTTTAAACAGAAACTCGCCACTCATTATACTAGGTATTTATAATTTGTGCAGCTGGTGACTAGCTATGTTTGGCACAAAGGTGAGGGTTGTGAGCTGACGCTTTCACCATTTGCATTATCGACCTTTCGAAGCACTAAGTCCCAAGCGAAGAGAAAATCCTCGATCAAGTGTTTAATAGAGAGGGCTGCCGAGCACAAAACTATTTTTAGTAAAATGGTTTTTTCATCATACTGAAAACTTAAGCATTTTGAGATACGAGGTTTTTATATCTTATCATCGATATATGATAGCAATTAAGTTATCTTAAACAGGATAATATGCGAGGATAAAAAAATGTTCAGTGGACTATTTAAAATTGAAAAAAAAAACTAATATCTGCATTCATTTGGTTGACGACGGATTATTATAAATGGCTGAGCTAAGATTCAGAAGCATAGTGCTACGTTTGTTGATATGAAATAAGTAGATAAGCTATATAATGTTGCATATAAAAAGACAGGTGTGATGGTTATACATTAGAATAAATTGTCATGGTGAAAATAAAACAGATTATGAACAGACATTTTTTTGATTTGGTATTTTTAAAATTAGACTGAATTGTTTTCTTGGGCTTAGTACTGCAGAATCAGAACAAATGATTCAAAATATGAAAAAAAAATTTACCTTCATTTTGTATTGCATACAGTTGAACATAAATAAGCAATTCTATAAAATCATTATAAATTTACTCTCTCAGTTATGCTAAATTTAATATAGATTCTATTAAAAAAAGAAATTAATTTAATTTTTGCGAAATCAAAAACAGTACACTGGTAATATTAAATATATATAAAATTCAATTCTTTCACTGTACTTTTTTCTGACATTTTCCCATATATTACACATTTAGTACATTTTACGCATAAATTATTTCATTATTTACAAACACTTTTTGTATTAAATTAATATTGTTCAAAATGCATGATAAATATTATTAAGGTATTTCTGAAAATGTAAATGCAAAACGTGTTGTATAGTTACTTTCTTCCAAGTCTAGTACAAAGAAAAAACATGTATTAATAAAATAGATATGAGCTGAGTAAAATTTCTCCACTTTTGTAAAGGGGCAGATAGATGTATTAAAAAATATAATTACTTTTCCTTGACATCAAAATAAGAATTCATATGTTTCTTAAGCTCAAAGTTTCTAGGATGGCCCAAATAAAAAAAATCGTTTTTTTTCAGAATAACGTGCATACTCTTTACCAACTAAAATATATTCTAGCTGTGTATTGACTGACACAATTATATGTTTGAGTTATAATAAATATTATGCAGTGCATTAAGAAATTGTGTTTCTAAATAATCTAAGTATATTGAAAACCAAGACTTCAGATATACTAGTATAATAAAACATTAGATTTTTAATTTAGTATTTCGATCTAATTTTATTCAGACCAACTATGGATATAGTAAAGTAACAAGTTCATTTAGTCAAATGTAAAATATTAAAAAAAGACAAAACTGAGAATTTGTTTAAGTCAACTATGAGATTCAATTGATTGTAGTATGATATTATGCTTAAATTAAGTTACAGTAATTGTGGATGTTAACGATAATGTTTTTACTGAAGTATAATATTAGAGTACTGTGTGAACATATTAATTGATAATTCACTACTCCGCAAATGATGTGTGAAAAAACGAATTTCCTTCATGTCATATAGACATTCAAAATAGAGTAATAAATAATTTAATTGCTATTGGCTAAAATTGATTTAAATAATTGGTATAAAATGTTGCATATAATAAAGGTACATTTTTTAAAGATCCATTGCCAGTACGAAATAATGTTATTTTTATTTGAGTTGGCATATAATTTAGATTCTACGCCACGTCTGTAATTTTTTTTTTATGCTTTATCAAATAAAAGCATCAGTGAAAAAGTAGCCCTCATTTCTTTTAGATAAGGCAGTGTTGTTTCAATGATTCTAAAATGGATGATTTTGACCCTAGTAGAATCGGTTTCTAATAAATCTTCCTGAGGAATATCAATGGCTGTTACAGAATCCGCGCAGCAAGAATAGTTTTCAACTTAAAAATTAATTGCGCCCTGTTGGATTTTTAGACACCCGATTGCAAATTACTCTAGTTCTAATATCTTATATCCATCAACCATCATATATAGATAGTTTAACTCATCGGAATTTCTGTGCTAATCTATTATTAAATGCAAAGAAAAGTAATTATGCGTATTATGAGAATTAATTGTACAATTAGAAACAGAGACCTAAACACATTATAAATAAGATTAGTTCGACTATATTTTGAAATTAATTAAATTCATTGAAAATAAATATTATGCATCAGTTCATTATTTGCACTTTAAAAAATATTGGTAAAACAAAATCACAAAGGAAACACTGTATTCATCCTGGTAAAAGGTGGCTCCCTATTTTAACGATCAGAAAATTATCACATTTGACAAATATTATGCTTTTTAATTATCTACTAATAGTACAATTTAATCGTTCAAAATAAATTAAAAGTATGCTTATATTAAAGTCACATATTATGTCTGACAATACACGTACAGCTTTACAGAAAATTTAATCATTTAGTGATATTTAATTCATAGCGATTTCAATCTTAAGATACTATTTTGGAGACCCCAGCCTTATATTTGGATGGATACAGTAAATATACATTATTATGGTGTAAATATTATGCAGTGTCTGTAACAATTAATTATGCAAAAGATAATGTGGTAAGAAATATACAAATTTAAGTATTGCAGCTCAATTAACTTACTTCGATAATTTCAATGCAATTCTGTTTCATATACTGGTGGCTACTGAGATTCACAATCATTTTTAAATGGCTAAACAGATGGTAAAATGGGAAAGACTAATTCATCGTTAATAGAGTTAAGTACACAAAAAGGGCAATCAAGTAAAAGAGAAGGTAATGTATTCAATGAGATATGAAGCTATGCAACATAAAACATAATTGACTAATATGTTATCTTTAGTTGTTTCTTGGTTAAAGACATAGAACATAGCTTAAAATATATTATGCAACTTCTGATATATTAAAAAAAGCCACTAAGTCAGAAAAGCAGCGAGAAGGGTAAAAGTGTTTTAGTTCAATGGTATTTACTATGGATTATTATTATGGACATATTGTCCCTGATTATGTCCTTATTGTAAAATTAATTTCAAAGAGATTCTAGGACTTGTAAAATAAATGTGGTAATAAAAATTAATTCATAATGGAGTAAAACGAGGCGGCTCTTAATATTAACAAAATAAATATGAAAAAATTGTAAATCACAATTGCAAATCAATTATTGGATGGAGTTAAAATTAATACCGTGTAAGTTAATTGGTGACGTATGGATATTCATGTTCTCCTCGACAAATCTTGGACGATTGACATTCGGAATACTGGAAGCGAAGTCAACATGACGAGAGTCAATAAACCCCATCATACTTACAGGATGAGGGGGGCAGAGAAGTGTCAACTGCTGATCCTGTACGCTGGGCAATTCCTCGCGGATCTCGGGAGGTGGTGTGGAGTGTTCTTGTTTTATTCTGTTTTTAATACTAGGCCTGTTATTAGGGTATCCCTTCTTTTTATATTCTAGCCACAGGGTTCTATTGTTGACCCCGAACATTCTAGCTGCTTTGCAAAAACCGATGCCACCAAATCTCACGGCTTCTAAAGCTCGTTGAAAATTTTCTTCTGACTGGGGATTAGAAGTCCTACGTCTTTTTGGTGGGGGTAAAATTTGTTGACTATCAGCTAATACATTCGTAAGAACATTGGAGCACGAAGGGCCAGGAGAGGTGTCGTCCATTTCATCACCCTGAGACTGTGTTTGGCCCTGCGTCTGATAATCATAAGGATTGATAACTGGTGGCATGCCAAACGAATGTATACTTGTTTCCTGCGATGAATGTATATTATTTATATTGATGGAAGATATACTGTGCATAGAATTTGCTTGACATGACGCTGCATATCTTGGGTATCCGTGATCCATAAGAGTCCATTGTGATGCTGTAATTTCAAAAAAACCTAATTGTAGAACAGATTCTAGCCAGTAGTAAGTAATAAACTACTCAAATATTGTTTACTGCTACACTTTGGAGTAATAGCTGATAATATCTTCCTGAAAACCAGAGATTTTAAAAGTCCGTGTCTAAGTTCAATTAAAATGGAATAAAGGTTTTTTTTTCCATCCATGTTCGCTTCCAATGTGGAGCATGTGGAGCATGTGGACTCAACTGGATTTTCTCTACAGAAACTTCTGGTTATTCAGTTGCTCAACTTCTCTTTTTTCAAAGAGAGTAAAGATATAAGGATGGGCCTGGAGCACGACTAGATTTGTCATAACTGCTCTTGCTAAGCTTATATTTTTGGTTGGATGGGTGGGAGGGAATTTTAGTTATCACAGACAATATAATGATAGTTTAGTACCTTGTTGTGATAATCCCGTTCCTCCCGATTCTTCCAAAGGATGTTCGGAGGCTCGCATCAAATTGCAATCATTGGGTTCTTCTTCGGTATTCTATAAAGATATTTGTATCAATATCAAAGAAAATCATTAATATCATAATAAATAAATAAAGCTTTTGAGTTCGAAATATTTAGTATACTGAAGAGAAATTATGAGTTGAACATATATCATCATTAACCCGGGACACACTACCGTCTCAGACCCTTCAATGACAAGATGGGGGACCACCATGCGAGCATTGCAAGGTATGCGACACGAACGTTCAAATGTCAGTAATACAGGAAATCTTTTGCTTATAGGACTGATTTTTATTTCAAAATATTGTCTGATTTGTCCTGCTTATGTCACATCCATAAGATGTTTAAAACAGTTTGGTTTAAATATTACAAACATCGATTTTTCGATCCCTTACGATTTATCGTTTTCGTCGCTAGTCTCAAATCAGTTTGAAATTTTGCACCAGTCTACGGCGATTGCGCAGTTTGAATCTAAACATCGTTCAGGAAACACTGCGCAATGTCATGTTATAATTTTCGCCGTGCATAAATTGAATATTATCGCGATCTTTATTTTAAGTTTTGATATTTCACGTCTTATTTACAAGTACAATTTTATTAAAAAACTATTGTGTGTTTAATTTAAGTATAATTTAAGACATCGACTGAGGGTGCTTGATGGAATTTCAATATTAAATTTGGATTATTGAGATTTTGTACACTTCCATGTATTTTGTCACTAACGACCCGGGTTTCGCCTTTCGGTATCTTCAGGCATTCGAGCACACGAATGGACTCGAACTGAGAGACAGTAAACAGCGCCTATCGCTTATATAGAAGATACAAATGCGACAAATATCATTTACGAGGCAATACATTATACGTCTGAGAGCCACACCGATACCTGAGTTAAAATTTCGGAAATCGTCCTAATCCTTATTTTGTAAACACCATATTACCAGAGTGGCGAATTGCCGAAGGCGAATTGCCGCTTTTCAACTTCTTTTAGAAATACCAGTGATTTTACAATTATAATAGTATTGTGGGTTTTGACGGGATGTAATTCGACGAATGGGTAAATATATACAATCATTCCACATTTAGTGAAATCTGTTGGGTGTTTCAACGTATCGGATATAATAGCGGAGAATTAGGAAGGTTCAGCTGCTCAAAGGGATTAGGACGATTTCCGAAATTTTAACTCAGGTATCGGTGTGGCTCTCAGACGTATAATGTATTGCCTCGTAAATGATATTTGTCGCATTTGTATCTTCTATATAAGCGATAGACGCTGTTTACTGTCTCTCAGTTCGAGTCCATTCGTGTGCTCGAATGCCTGAAGATGCCGAAAGGCGAAACCCGGGTCGTTAGTGACAAAATACATGGAAGTGTACAAAATCTCAATAATCCAAATTTATTATTGTGTGTTTGTTCTTACTATGGAAAACTGTATCTTACTATAATAATTACAATTGTTGACGCTCATTGACAATAAAGTTGTGTTGACGCTCTAATTAATATTTTATAAATTTATAGCTACATTTTTGTTTTATTGAATCTAATCTTAAAGTGAAATTGTTTGTGTGCTGTGATTTTGTGTGTAGTGAGTGTAGTGTGTATAGTATGTATAGAGAAGTGGTTCCCAAAGTAGTTCCTACAGACTCCCAAGGGTCCTTGTGAGTGTTGAGTGGGTCTGTAGCAAATTAAAAATAATTTAGGGGTGCATGGACAACGTCGGGGGATCCGCAAAACATTTTCATTATTATGAAAGTTAAAATAAATAGCAATATATAAATTGATAGCGATTTGCGGAGTGCTGGACTCTTTTGCAAGCAGCCCCACAAACTCAGATAAATCTATACTAATACAGGAGCAATTTATTGTATTATCCACAAATGAGGAGCGGCAACCAATGTTTGAACAGGGATACCACAAATTCTGGTTACAAAAACAGATACCAATTTTACATCCTGCATTATGGGTCACTGTACACAGGCTGATGCTTTCCCGTTTTCCTATTTAGTTGAATGTGGATTTAGTGCAGTTATGAACCTCATAATACTTTAAATATCAAAATGTTTTATTTTTACATTACCATTTACCATTCAAGACATCAAATTAAATTTTTCTATTATGCAGTTATGTAGAGTTATTTTACTTGGGGGTTCATGGTCAGGTTTTTGCTTCAAGGGGTCCATGGGCCTAATAAGTATGGGAACCACTGGTATAGAGTGTATAATGTGTGTCCTTGTTTTTAATTAATTGTGTATGTTTGCACTTGCGTTTTTTGATACCATTAAATCCTGACAGTGTGTGTTATTTAAAAATATTTGTCAACATGGCGGAAGAGAATGTGGATATCGGAGAAATCGAGAATGAGGAATTAGACTCTGATTATATGTTAGAAGATGAATTGGAGCAACAAGGCAGTGACCATGGCGTAGATTACACGGACTCCAAAGGGCCAACTGCATTTTTACGATCATGGAGAACAGGACCTTACATTCCTATAATTCACGATTTTGATGAATTGTTAACTGGCATGACGCCGATAGGCTTGAACGGGACATCTCCCGAATGCCTGTTTTGTTAAAATTTTTAGACAATTGCGTAATGTCGAAGATAGCACACGAAACAAACTCTTTTTTAATAATAGTTACGATGTGTTTGGCCTTGGATTTAAATCGCGTTCCAACAGTGCCACATTCACAATTATACATATTATTTGCTGTGTCTATGCCAATGGCCAGAAATAAGCATACTACATCAGAGGAGTTTCGGAGTATCGACCCGTATTTTCGGGCTGAAATTTTTGGAAAGATAATTCCTAGAGATCGGTACCAGCTTATTTTACAGATGCTGAATTTTTCTGGCTCTAAAGTGACTTCAACAGATAGACTTTATAAAATAAGGTTACTCCTTGAACACACGTGTAGGATTTTTAGAGAGACTCTGATGCCTCATCAAAATTTGTGTACCGACGAGTTGATAATTGTATTCAAAGGCAGGCTTAAGTGTTAATGCAGTTCATTCCGTCCAAAAGATATCGGTTCAGTATCAAAATGTTTGTGTTGTGTGATGTTATGACCAGCTACATAGTTAATTTTTTACTGCGGTGAAGGTACGGATGTAGAGGACAAGCAAAATGTAGGAATTTCTGGTGGGGTTGTGACAACTTTATTAAAAGACTACATTGGCTTAGCACACACGTAATGGTGCGATAACTGGTATTCCAGCCCGGTTTTATTCAGATAACTTCATGAAAATAAAACAAATGCTTGTGGAACAGTTCGGAAAAATCGCAAACAAATGCCGGATAATAAAAAATTGAAAAAGGGGGAGACCGAGGCTAAGTTGAACAGTCCCCTTTTGGCTCCCAAGTGGCATGATAGGAGAGATGTTCGCATGCTGACAACACTCCACGATACATCTTTTGCCCCAACAGGAAAAACAAATTTTAGAACAGGTGAAGCCACCGAAAAACCCAAGTGTGTGATAGACTATAATAAAAATATGGCAACAGTAGATAAAGCTGATATGATGCTGAGTAACTTGTCCTGTATGCGAAAATCGATCAAGCGGTATAAGAAGGTCGCTTTTCACATGATCGATTTATATTTATTGAATGCATATTATTTATATAAATTTATGACCGATGATAAAAAAAAACCATTGTCAGTGTAATCAAATAATTTGTGGATAAATTCAACATCAAAATTTCACATACACCCCGGCCTAAACCTTCAAATGGGGATAGCCCTTTATGATTATTACCTAAAACTGGGACAAGACATATGCCAGAATACATTCTGCCAACTGCCAAATAATTTTAAGGCTTGTTTAAGATGCCATGTTTGGTGAAATTCAAAGAAAAAAGATTAAAAAAGTCCTTGCTACAAAATTTATCACTGTTCAAATGATTTTTAAAGATGGTGATAAATGTTTTAATATTAAATAATTTATGTTTCCTGGCCCTGTCCACTAAATTTATCATTCCATTGTTAGGTGGTGACTGTGAAGTTGAAGTTTTGTAAATATGATAATAAATGTCAAAATGTTAAATAGTTAATGTGTCTGGCCCTAATAATGTGAGTGATGAATGGTTTTGAACTTAAATAATATGTAAACACTTGTGTTGAGCATCAATAAATTACCCCTTGAAGAGAAAAGAAATATTAAAAGGTACATAAGGTGAATACTGTGTTCCCTGACAATAAGACCTAACTGGCAAATGAGTCCTGGCATGATTTTTCAGTATGTTTGTAAGATTTAAGCCCTGTTTGTAATAAGTAAGCATAGTTAAGATCATTTGTTTAAAAAATTATACATTTGGTTATGAAATCAATGACTACACAGAATATAGAGAAATCAGTGTGGAAACTTTTTTAAGCCTAGCCTGGAAAAGGTTGCCAACCGGGAGAAGAATTCATAGGATAAAATCATTGACAGTTGTGTTGCAGAAGCACAACAAGGTTATGTGGGCAAGAAGTGCTCAATTCGGGAGAGCTCTATTGCTGGACCTAAGAGATTGGGACCAATGATTCTGGCTATAAAATCAGGCCAGTGGCCGGCGTTTGCCGAGTTCCGAATAATATTCCAAAAGACGACATGATAATTTGAATAAACGTAGATTGTTGTACATGAAAAATAAGACATCCCCTAAATGCAACCAAATTTTAAAATAAGACCCGGTGTTATTTTCGGGGAAACATCAAAATTAATTAACATTCTCACAGCAGTGATCATCACATGATGCTCAAAGGAATTGAGCCTGTGCTGGTTTTGGCATTATAAAATAGTCCAGCAACACAACCAATGATAATAAACATATCAAACTTGAACTATTGATTCGTGCGCTCGAATGCCTGAAGATGCCGAAAGGCGAAACCCGGGTCGTTAGTGACAAAATACATGGAAGTGTACAAGATCTCAATAGTTCAAGTTAAAAGTGGTTATATCAAAATAGACGGCGGCCGCTAGTAAAGCACTATTTACATTACTTATCATAATGAAAAGGGAATTTCAATATAAAAAAATTAAGCAATTCTCTAATTACCCAGTCCTGGTCTAATCGATACACAACATACGTATATAAAATTAAAAATCAAAACGAGACATCAGACTTGTTTCATAATTAAAATAATTAGAGTACACATTATGTGTGAATACATTATACACGTAGATATGATATTAGATGCTCTTTGCATCTTTATATGCTCTCTTGACCCAGAGTATGATGGAGCCTTAAGTAATATAAATTTGTTTAACGGTTTGCTGATTTCTTCCTTTCTATAGTAATACTTAATACCTTTTGAATAATTTTATCTCAGTATTTACATAACAGGCAAGATAGTCAGCAAGTGGTTATATTTTATGCTACTGCGAATAGTATTAATACACCAATTAATTCAAAATTTATCATTGATATTTGCCGCACAATGAATGCATAATTCATATAGACATTTGTGGTTAGCCTACTGCATGGTCCTGTTGTTTGCACTTTCAAATCCATAGGGCTTTTATTAATCCAAAGAACGCTGCAAATTTATCAATAATTATATAATTACTAAAGCACTTACAATAGTGAGATTTTGGTCCATTCCTCCGTTTTCGTCAAAGCTGTCTTTCGATACATTATAATCGTTTATTTGTTGCTCTTTTATTCTTGACTTATTACTGCAGAACTGATTGACATTCAAAGAATTCAACATTATGGCATCCGTCTTTCCGACTACTAAATTATTTGAATCACCAAATGACTTCCCTTCGGAAATTCGTTCCACAGATGTGGAGCGCGACCCAGCTGAAGATTTCCTATGTCTGAAACAAATAAAATTATTTATAAGCTATGATCGGTAGAAAACGAATTTGCTTGCAGCTGGAACACGGACATCACTTTAGTGGTGTGGCATATTGAAATTACAGCTGCCTAATTGTAAAACCTATGCAATTCTGTTGTTAATAAATCATAGTACATACTCTGCTGTTTAAACTGAGTGCGAAATCAGGGCACATATTAGTCAACTCAATATTGCAAATTATGAAATTGTTGGTGGAATGTAAGAAATGCATGAACATGGTTTTTGATGATTCTGAAGATTTTGTGTTAATAGACTACAAGGTTTTGAAATTGGACAGCCGATAAGTTGATACTTGATATTTCAAAAAAATATGTAAAGGTAGAGCGAAAGAATGTGTTAAAACGAAATTTGACAAGCCGCACTACCAGCGGATGTATAATGTTACTAGTAAATTGATATTCAAGAAGTCTACGTTTTGAGGTTTGAAAATGGACTATTTTTGTAACATAATAGCTAATAATTTATTTTACCATCAAAATGACATTTCTTACTTACGAGGAAATGTTTTAAATTCTTCTGCACACTACTGAGAAAGGTTTGTGAGTATGCAGAGTAGTATGCAGAGTATGATGTAGCATGAACCATTACCTTTTCCGCCTTATGGATGGCGAGAGATTATGCGGTGAGATGGAGTGTCTCTGAATATCCGAGTGCCATGACGAATCACCCGGCGTTAGGAGGTTGGGCCTCTCCGTATTTGTGTGGATATTACTGACAGCAGGTTCAGGCATTTCCGTGAGACCCTTTATTTTCAGCATTTTTGCAGTTTCTAATATCTGAGGCAGCTGTTCTTGAGACACATTCACTTCGCCATAGTACATAAAATTCACTAAGATCTTCAAGTCGGCATGCTTTACATCTTTCAGTATGACTATTGGATGTCGAGAGGGGTTCGCTGTGAATAAAGTCTGAAAATGAAAACACAACACCCATAAATACAAGACATTAAAAGGGAGTAATTTCAAAATTGGCATATGATTGAAATTTGACAGCTTTAAATGTGAATTTCTTTGCAGCTGGAAGGAATATGGGTTTTTGCCTTCAGCATCTTTATATCTGACACCACATTGAAATAAAGTTCAGTACTCTCAATCAGTAGTAGATGTTTCATGAATACTAAGGTATTAAATCATTAATCAACAAAACCGTGGACTTCAACTGGGGCTTATGTCAACAGAAGTGTTCTACGAAAACTGCTTATTATTGAGTCACTCAACCATTCTTTTTTGGAGAAAAAGAGTTAGTAATTAGTTAATAAATCTTGCTAAGGCTCATTTTTTAGGGATCGGATGGGTGGTGAGACATACATCCATAAAATATTATTGATTCTTGACAATGCTCATTCTCTAAACTTAAAAGAATCATATCTGTGGTTTATTTAACTTAAAAATTCACAAGTATTCTTAAGTCAATAGTGTATGGCGGTATTTTAACTTCAAAATGCATTATTACTTTTGCCCAAGAAATTACTGAAAAATCGAAAAGTACTTCACTTCATGAGGATATGATTTATCTTTATTTACGACAAAGTTTTGCATCTTATGAATTAAATTAAAACAGAACTCACCTGAAAGTATACACTGCATGCTGACAGAACTACTTTGTGGGCCTGGAGATGTTTTCCTTCGGCTGCCAAGGTTACATCAACCAGCGATTCGCTATTCAGTAGTGATGTGAACACAGATATGAAGTTAGGTTGGTGATTATTCCACCTTAGGCAGAATTGTTGAACAGACATACCGGTTCTGAAATAAAATGAATTTAATAAAACACAACACTATCAAAATACCAAACGCTTGATAATATTTCATATTGCTAGGGTTGTTTTACGCAAAGTTGGCTTAGCAATATTCAATCATGAAGGGTAAAACGCGATGATATAGATTACTATACATGTCTATTGAGTGCAACAGTCTTTCTTCTAATAAGAATATTTTACATAGACTAGGCCAGCGATGGCAAATACTTGACACGCAAGAAATTTTCAATGCTACGCCAAAATATACATTTGTGTATTTTACACAATTTAAATGTTTATAGCGGAAACAAATATAAAACCAAAACGAAATCTTCTTCCACATACCTATGTGAAAGTATTTTTTCTATAATTCGTAATGTACATTGAAAGAGCAGAATTAGGTTGATAGAAGAAGATTCAGCAGCATGTATTAATTTGAAGTCCAGGACATATCAGCCTGATAAAAGTCTCGTAAATAACGTGAAACAAAAAACATCCAACAAAAATGAGTGTATTTTGTATTTCTTTCATTCTCTGTGTATTGTTTTTTCAATATTCAATAAAAAATACAGTTACAATTTATCTACACACATATTAATATTTTATTGGTTGTTTTTTATATTCAATAAGATTATATTATTATGTTTACCTAAATAAGAATGGCACGCGCCACAAATTAAAAATTGACTTATTTTGGTACGCTGATTTATCAGCCATTATCAGCCATCGCTACTAGGTAGACGTTTAGTTATGCATCTCTCAGTAAGACAGCAACATCACTCTTCAAGTTTACGTAATATTGTACTTTTAAGAGAATGTACAATATAATTGTAAAAGAATGTTTATGATGCACGCCAATGCACCAAGCATTCGAATTGAGAAATACCGAACAGAAGAAAAAATTAATACTATAAACATACAAATAAGAAAAACAATACACAATGTTCCTTGATGAATATGTCCACCTCTATAGGTAAAGTATTCATTAGCCAAACAGTCCTTGCGACTGGCGACTCATGACTGACACGAGAGAAAAAGAGCAAGGAACATGTAGGTTTAGTCTTTAGAATTTCAGGATTATGTTGAATAAAAAATGGATATCTCCAGCAAATCAATATTTTTTTTTATCACCGATTTCGCATTGCCTATTCAAATATACAAATGATATGTGCATTTTTAAAGATAGTAGATACATCAGATTTATGTGGTTGCATTTTTTGGATGAGCATATCGAAGGTGTTTTGGCCAACTGATGTAACTCTCAAAAAATACGAAAATGAGTTGGTGATTGGATCTCATTTTAAAGACGACAGAGCAGGTCTCGGCCACATGATGTAAATTAGAAAAATAAATTGACCACTTTTTGGAAGGGAAACATCATTTTATGTTGGTTTTAGGTTTAAAAATGCTTGCCCGGCCATTTTATGTATGCCGCTGTTATATCGACACTCCTTATGTATAATTCCGTATCTGCAAACATGAGAATTTACAGGAGTTCATTTCAAAGATTCATAACGCAACTCACAATATAATGTTTTCGATAAAAACAGTTTTTACTCTGAACGATTTCAATTTTGATGGTTAAATCAATTGGCCAAAACACTGTCAATAATATCTATGTGAAAACCGCCATGAAGTAATGCTGCTATATTAGATTTTTTATCAGATGAATGATAGGTTATTAATATTATAATATTTAAATTTCAATATACACAAAATGGTTACAGTTAAATATATAATCATTTGAGAGAAACATTATGATAAGACAGAAAAGCTAAAAAGAGTTTTGTTATATTACTTAACCCTTTTAGCCCAAGAGCGTCAATGTAACGGCGTGCAAAGCACACAGCCTTACAGAGTCGATCTATTGGAACAAACTTTTATACATCACATAACAAATGACTATATTGTACGTTATATCTGTTATTTTTTTAATTTGATACTTTATATAAAAGTTTGTACTGATTAATTGGTTCTGTGAAGCTTTTTAGCACTGTCTCGGTGCATTGATAAATCAGCACTTGGGGCAAAGGGGGTTAATATTGTTTACTCTAATATGTTATGCATGAAGGACAATCAATTCAACGTATTCGATAGAAAATAAATCAACAACATATCTATATTTTTCTAGATGAATGAATTATTATAAATCAGCGAATTGAGATCTAACCTTTAACTAAGTACTATCGCAACCCAGGGATATCAAAAGCAGTTGATAATAAGTGGATAAAATATATTGAAATCAATGTAATAAATAATTTGAAAATGCTGGTCATGGCTACTACTGACTACTTCTATCGTGAAACATGTTTTATTATACTGTTGCTATGTTAAATTGTAACTGCTAAAATTTGAATCATTCAAATTTTGTACACTTCCATATTTTTCATTCAAATACACAGACAAACTGAAACTGACAGTTAGTTAATAGTTTGTATTGCTTTTACATAAAAAAAGAATTTAAAAAAATTAGGTAATATTCTTGCACCAATAATTCTAGGAACTTTACTACTGATTTAGATCTGTATTTAATTAAAATTGATTTGAAAAAAATAACTGATGAATAAACTTATTTGGGAAAATATTCATATAAATAACTACAAAATCGATAATAAGAATCAACTATCATTTAAGGGCAATTGGATAAGTGATCCTAGCATAGAAATGCTGCTTTTAAGTGGTGGGTTTTTATTGGTAGACTTCACTTTTAAATGTGTGCGTGATTAACCACAAACATATTCCTAAGTGTATATGCAATATAAAAACAAATATGCTAGATTAATTTTTTTAAATTTATCACCAGCTATCAATTATTATGAACTGTTAACATTTTAGAGATATTTGGCAGTTCGATTCATTTCTTTATATGCAAAACGTATTCCACAATATTTATTTAAACTGAACATAAGTTGAAAATGGTTACTAGAAGAACACAAGTCCTGTAGTTTTGTAGTATATTTACCAAATGTTTTCATTGAATATTATTAGTATCTTTTTAACATGATTAAAAATTTTCCTATTCTCCACTGAAAATCTGATTCAATGCTTTAAAGAAGTACAGTAAAACCCTTATTGTATGTTTTAGAAGGGACTGTCAAGAAATGTAGATTGGAAGTAGTAAAATATTAAAAAGTTAAAATTGATTTTCAGATTTCATCGTGTACATGAACAATGGAAGTAAAATAGGTATCGATTCTGTCGAATTTTTACTATTTCAAAATGAAATTCAAGGAAACAAAAACTTAAAAGTGGGTATTGAATGAACTTAGGTGATATGGGACTTAGTAAATTGCAAGCAAATAGCAGTTTTATAGCAAATAAATTTTCGACAATTAAAATTTTTTGGTACAATGGAAAAAGTTGAATAAGTTGAATATCAAAACCAAATGTAAATTATATAAATACGATACTAATGATACTATAATAATGATAATAATTTTTTTTAAATGATGATAAAGAAAATATAATAATTTATTTCTCTGGTAGTATGAAATATTTGTTGCAGCAGCTATATCAGTCAGTTTCATGTAAAAATACATATATTTTACTTCAGCTAGTCTCACAGATAGAAAATGTAAAATTGGGATGATGCATAAACATAGCTCTGATTTGCAATCTTTCTAAATGTATACAAAGCGAGTGTGTCAAGTTGCTGACAATGCGAATATGTTTAATTTCCTATGGGCTATTCAATGTTAATATAAATTATGATAAGGGATGCTTTTCGATTTATACACACAAACGTGAGAAAACTATTCCATGTGAATGAATTTGCATGTATGGGATACTGAGACATTTCAGTTCTCGATTGCAATAAATCACATATAGTAACCAGCAAAATGTTGTAATATGTCCTTTAATCATGCCATTCAGCAAATAAATTCTCCATAGCATTTACTTGTACTGGCTGGTTGGTGTAAACCCCCACCTTACGGTGATAAAAAAATGGACGCAATCCAGCGATGTGTAAATGAATTAAATGATTGAAAAATGAGAACAATAAAAATATTCATAAACATCCCTTAAATTAATTATAGTTGAAGTCAACAAGTGGTAATCATCGAATATTAATAGTTGTAAACATGACGAAACATCGCCTGAAAATGATAAACGGCCATACAAAGTACCACAAATGGAAGCCAGAGAGCAATTGGTCTTTGTTTGCAAAAAATCATCGATAATTCGTCAACAAAACTACATACAATCTCAAATGAAATGACTGAGTCTCTATGCCTCGCGCACTCACATTACTATGTAAGGTGTGGAGTATTCGGTATTTCCCACAAGCTTTTGTATCGAGTTGAAAACTTGAATGATAATGTGACACATTAGCGCATGCTAGATTGTAATGGTGAATTTATTCCCTGACTTTCGACAAAATATTAGCTGGGCAAGATGAATGCTTACAACTATTATTATTTTATAGAGACATACCTAAAATCTGAGTCTAAATATTTATATCCACAAATAATAAAATTATAAAAAGCATGTGTACTATAATAGGATAAAATTTCGAAGTATTTGGTTCTACAGAATTTTATTAGTTAGTTGATAGCTATTTCGGCTTAATACAATCATCTAACTTAGCTTTAGCTAGCTATATTTACTGTTTAGAGGAGATATACAATATTATGAGAGTGAGATGACGTTGAGTTGAAATAGTTATTAACTAACTAATGAAACTTTGCATAACTAATTACTGATATTTTATCCTTTTATAATGGAGTTCTACCAAATAAATGTCAATCCAATCAATACAATGTGTACTAGTTTACACATCACAGGCTAGTATGGTTTAAGCAAACTTATGAAAATGGTGGTAGCCAGTCAAATTAGGTGATATTTTCATTTAATTTCCGAGTATCAAAATACCACAGTCAGATGTGCCAACAGACAAGTCAAAGGATCAATACTTTAGAATTTCTGGAGAATGTTAAATTCTAATTTACTTCAGTCAATTCAAAGACTGTTGAGTATTAAAAAAGTAGACGAGTAAGAAACTACAGTGTAAAATTGAACACTTATGTTTCAGATTGGATAATCGTATATACTTTGAAATGATTCTTTATAATTATTGTTATACCATGAATAATCTTAGATAGTTGTTTAAAGTCAGAATAAAAATGTCATTGTTGTAAATAAATCCACCAGAAATTGAAAATCTCGATGTTTTTGATATCCTTGCCATTTAAGGATGATTCATACATCATGCAGGCTGACACAGCCGACCACATCAGGTATAAAACTTTATTCCATATTCAAATTTCAAAATAGACATGAGTAAATGGCTCGACACAGCAGACTTTCATTCTTCTGTACAAAACTTGTTGGTTTCTTGCAATATTTTAATAGACAAGTTTCAAAAAAATAAATTTTGCGTAGAATACAATAATAAGTGTTTGCGCTTGGTTTCGAAGAGTTTTTCATTATGGTATAGAATTGTTGTTAAGCATGCGATAGCCGACTTCAATATCTTTAGGTACACTTGCTGATTAGAAGTAAATAAAAAATAAGATTCAGAATCTTATAGAATTAGCATTAAAGTATTTATTGTATAGATTCTTTGGCACAAATAAGAAATAAGATTAACAGTTGACTTCGGCAAGACTCATGGCGACGTTTAGTGACTTTTGAAGGTAAACATGCATAGTTGCAAATGTAGTTTTAGAAAAGCGCATTAAAATATAGATGAAGACACTAAATAATGCGAAGATTCAGTTAAATTATAAGCCATTTCAATATTTGACATATTATTTTACAAATTTAAATCGCGCAACACTACGGCTAGTAGAATGTAGACAAGCTAATAAAAATGTCTGAAATATACAAGTGAGAATTGTCAATTGTGATTTAGCGTTCAATCGATAAAATTGCGCCGATGCAAATGAAGCAGGACAGTCATGGCTTTATATAAAATATCCAACATACGCCCTGCAATACGAAAAACGCATTAAAGACAGTTAGCAACTCACTACCCCATACAAAAACCAATATTACACAAATTAACTTACAGATCACTATATACGATCAATTCCTTAACGGCACCGAATATTCACTAGAAAACCGACATTGGTGCAACTGATTTTAGCGACCTAAACGATTTTACCGCCTTTAAGTCTAGTCTACTTACAGACTAAACAATAATTAACGTTTATCAACACACACATCCCAAAAGTACCCCAAAATAACGAATACGATGGAATGGTGTCGGCTTTGTGACGCTATTCAATTTATGAAGTGTTTCCATTGTTAAAAAAATGTGAATAATGTTGCATGGCTCTATGTAAAAATTGTATTTCTATAAATAAAAATAGACAACTATTTAGGAAGTAAATTTTTAATAAATTACCTAGTCAACACATAAATTATACATTACACCAATGATTACTGAGGTTTTTTTACTTATAGATGTAGAAGTCAATATTTCACGATACCAGATGTACCTAACCATTTTGATATAGGTAGGTAGTTTTTGTTCAGTTCAGCTATAACGGCGTCACTTTTATTTGTGGAAGCAAAAACGTTACGCATACATTTCAATACATGAGAGCAGGCTTTTCAAATCTTATATCCCCTTTTAAGGCGTTAACTTTACTGTCAATTCTTGGTGGAAAGGTATTATATTTTAGAAAAAAAACAGAATTTATTTGTACTACTTCCACATGTTTATAATGTTCAGGATCAGTTTCACTCATCACGAGCATTATCAACTGATAAAAGATGAATATTTTATAAATTAACAAATTTTATTTAAAAACATATGTATAATGTAGCTGTCAAACGTCAATCACAAAATTATTGTAAATTGTCACGACGATCTTCTGCCTTTGATAAATCAAACGCAGAAGCTAATATTGTGAATGCAATTTTAATATTTACATTGTAAAACAAAGATATGGAATAGGGTTATGTTAAGACTTCAAGAATTGCGTTATATACACTTGAGGTGTTTCTAACAATAAAAACTCATGTAATTTAGTGCTGCAAGTCCAATATAACTATTATTCTTATAATACAAGTGGTTACAATGCGATTATGTCTGAAAGAATTGCGTTGCATGGTGTCAGTCGCCCAGCTTTGTTCTCCACATGAATTCGGCTAGGTACGAGTCAAAAAATCTGTCAGCGCTGTCCATTCTTGTTACCCCACTTGGCAGATCCCACATCATTTCCGCTGTTTAAGGGTTAGCAAGTAGTGTTGAGGGATCCACAAAAATTGGACTTACCGATGATTGACAGTGTGAAATGTTTCCGTACCATTTTTGGTTGCAGTCACTTTATTTCCACAAATGTAATTGATGCCGGTAAAATGGATAAGAACCGTCAATTGTATTATGAGTTTGAACTAAAAAGATGCTTTAAAGTTAAATACAATTGGAAAATACTTCTAACTTAAACTAAACCATTTGTGCTGTAGCATTATAATTACAACGAAGGGGCAATTTTCGCATTCCAATCAGTATTTATAAAGTATGTATCTTAATTTCGATACATTTTACTTAAATCTGAACACAATGATGGACATGTAATCCGTCCGACGATCTTTTGGCGCTTCAATATTGGCTGATTCTATATATTTACATTAAAAGGTCAACACCAACTTAATAATTAATATGCAGCACGAACAATATATTAATTGTAATATAATAATATTATTAGCACTTTAAGCCATCGATATATAGTTATTATGTTTATGATCCATTATCCTGAGTAAAAATCTTTGTCCTTCTCGATATACAGTCTGAAAATACCTTAAATTTTAAACAATTCCCTTTCTAGGTATACACATCAAGACTTTCAAACATATTTTTTTGTCAACTTATTAAGTTTTATAATATTGCTATTGTTCTGGAAAAAGACAGCTACTGAAAAATACCAGTTTTAAATAATTGGACTTTGAAGTTTGTCAAATGTTTGAAATGCTGCTCCTTTTTCATTTTGTTTGTTTGCCCAAAACGGTTTTTAAGTAAAAGTATAATAATTTACAAAAATAAGAATGTATGTTCTTCCATACGGTAGAGCTCGAAATAAGGAACATTTCGGTATAAATAACTCACTATGTCATTTTACTTAATGAAACACTAAATCTGTCTTTTTCCTTGAAAAATATCACTTTCATTTAGATAGATGCCGCGCATGTGGTCAGACCGCTGCGCACGCACCCGCACACAGAACACTTAATTTGCACGCAGAACACATTTAAATATTGTCAAATTTGCAGTTCAGATCAAGCTTCTAGCCGCAAGTCCTCCCTCTTTCGCCTATTCGAGCATATTCCATCGAAAACCATACTGCACAAAATCATGAAAATGCCTCACTTTCTGACATTAGCAGTGTATGATAATTATTGGATGTATCGGTGTGCGGGCGAGCTTAATAGACGCTTAAATAATAATGATATTTTCATATATTATACATAAATTTATGAATATTGTTACATTTTTACATTTTTCTCAACTTGCTTGAGGGTACTGCAGTTCCGCAGTGCGTATGGACGAGCCGCGACTGGTTTCTTATTTGACAAATTATTTAATCTATATATCTATCTATTTATTTAACAAATTTACTTGCATAAGAAAATATAAGCTTTTTATAACGATTTCTTTGAGTATTTTTGTTATAAATAATAAAGAAATAAGTATTTATTTTAGTTCTAATCCCATAAAGAAGGCCAATATCATTTTGATAGTCTATTGAAAAATATTATAATCGTCTATGGTAGGTCTGGACCACGTTTGTGTACAGCGGTATAGGTGATGCTGTTAAAACTTCACTGAATCAATTTTTTTAATAATAAGTACCTTTTGAATTTATCAATTACTTTACTGATTGAGACTATAAAAATCTTAAAACCTTATTTCACCAAGTTCAAAGAAATCAGACCGCTACAGTTCTTGCTAAATTGCACTATTAATTAATGTTTATAAATGTATGTACGCAAAATGTCATCTGGTTACACTTATCAGCACTGAAAGCAGGTAGAACGTATTTATTAAAATAATAGGCTGTTTTTTTTATGGTATGTTGTTAATATATATTTAATGTATTTTTTTTTGTTTTACGCATTTATTTTTATGTGGTTTTCATTGTTATATACACTTAACTGCAGCTATTCGAAATGTTAAATATTATCGATTTACATTCTAATTTATTAAATTCAATGATATAAACATATAGGCAAAATAACACTAGCTCGGAATTCTACTGCCTATTAAAAAAAACCGAATAATTCCTTATCACTATTACATTACAGCAATGAAGTAGAATAATACTTATAACATGTGCTGCAAACATATTAAATACCGTACATCATTTACATTAATCGTTTTTTTGCATCGTCAGAATTTGTTAGGCGGTATTATCCTTATTTTACTGACATTGGATACATTTTGTAAATTGAGCTAAGAGTTGTGTAAGCGATAAAATTAATATTTTTATTAGATAATCTATGTTCAGATCTTTTGATAAATTAATGTGATTATTAATAAGTTAAGAGAATAATTTATTGAACCATTATCTAGGCAAGTTCAATTTTTTTAAATATTCCAAATAATTATATCTACCTATCACCATACAACGCCAGGGAAATAATTTGTGGTAAATTTCACGTTCAACTGTCTCTGATGAAATATGTACATTACATTTGTTGCATAAATTTAAAACGAATTCTTTTGATGCTGCTAGCTTACGATCTTTTGTTTCAAGCTAAAATAAATAATAGGAAAAATTTATATTTTTTCTTGATATTACAAAAATACCACCGTTGACTGGGATTATATACCAAGTAGGAACCTACCTACAATGCCGTCTAATAAATAATATTTTGTTTATATGGCCTTAACTCATTTTAATACTCGGGTAAACAAAATATTTGCTTATAACTTTATTCAAAATCATTAGTTGGCCACATTGAGCCTTTTAAACATATAGAATAACTTGTAAGTTATCAAAAATGTGGTCTTAGTTTTTCGTAAGCAGTATCTCCAGTCGGCTTTATAAATCTTTGCGTAACAGCCTTATAATGTATGAAATTATTTCCCTCCAAAAATTGTGGCGGTTATTTTATAAACATATTTATGTTTTAGCATTCCACACTGTTACAGTGGTGCGTGATCAGTCCTAAGTAACTGAAGTTAAGTTGAGTATTTTGTATAATTTGTGGAATAAGCTTCTGCAGACACCAAAAACATCAAACTTTTCTGTCATATCATAGAAAAACGGAAACGACGTCTAATATTTTGTGAATTTTGTATTGAATTGTTGGACTATTCCATTTTGAATCGTATACGAAAATTACAATACAGTTGGATTACACTGTTTAACTCTTAAATTGAGATATTTCTCCGTGAGAAATGTCGGGAGGTAAGATATCTTTTGATTTATATTTACAAACGTATATTTAAGGCAGCTTTTTCTACGGGTTCTTCGAATTATGCTGACGTCATCAACGAGGAAAGCCATGTTTTGTTCTTCAGTTATCTTTCATTGTAATATGATATAATATGTAATTAGCAATATTCCCTTGAAGAATTAGAAAACCAATTGAGGATATACTGTCTAAATTATACTGAACGCTCATTACTTATAGGCAGGTCCTTTTTTAGAAAAAAAGATGCTGGAACACACTTCTTGTCAAGCTACTTTTTGTTTGCATGCCCGCTCCCAACGCGAAGAATATGGTCTTGTAATGGAGGTATATCAACAGAAATGTTCTATGAGAACTGCTTGTTACTCAGTTGCTCAACGTCTCTTTTTTTTTTTTTTTAAGAGAGTAGGGATAGAAGGATAGGGCTAGGACGGGACTAGGACGGGATTAGATGGGTGGGAGGGAGTTTAAGACATCACAAACTACGAACAGAAATTCTTATCGATTGAAAGATCAGTTTATTAATCTGCCCGCATTGGGAATTGAACCCGAGATATCCATAACCGTAGCCAACGACGTTACCAACTGCGCCACGGACGCCGACAAGCTTTTTACTAAAGAAAATTGTATTTAAATAAAATTTAAAGCAGTATTTAATATGCCACACGAGCACCTAAACAAATAAACATTTGTAATATTTTAGAAATCTTAAGTTAATTTTGACAACGAATTAGGTACCTATATAAATATGGATGTAAAGTAAGCGCGAAAATTGTTTTGTCTAATTTCTTAGATTAAAAATACCCTGAAAAAAGGTGCCGGAACGCCGTGTTCCACCGCGTTACATGGCAAAAAAAAAGCCTAGCTTATAGAAATGTAACAGTGATTTCAATATAAAATTCGTAGCTCTGTAGTATCTATGTCTTTTGGAGTTAGTTGAACTTTCATTAGGCGTACCTATTCTGCAATGTTAAGCACAGTTGTGCTATTGAACAATTTTCAAAACTTTGACTAAAAACTATAATTTAATGTTTATTCCTGATAGTTTTGAGCTTTGAATGGAATGGGCCTCACATATATATAATCATAGGGGCTGTAACCCAGTAGTCAATGCCATCGTCTCTGGTTGTGGTGGTCACGGGCTCAAATTTTAGTACAGACTTTCATAAATTGATTTTTTAATCGATTTTGTATTCAAGGTCATGAATGTCTGTGATGCCAAGATTCCCTCACACCTATTTGAATCTAAATATAGGGTGTATCGAGAGCGATAAGCCAACCACTAGTTTTGTTCTAGCCCCATGATTCTATCCTTATTCTCTCCGAAGAAGAAAAGTTGAGCAACTGACTAACAAGCAGCGTTGAAAAACTTCTCAAGATACGCTCCATTAGGAGTCCAATGCTTCACGATGGCAGTGGACATGGTTACAGAAAAAAGCGCCGAACCATTTTCTTATGATTTATTGAAATATAATTATATGAAAATAGGTGATGATAACCTTTTCTACGATGCCTCTTAATAAAATGTTTCATTAACAGAAGATCAAAATCATACATACTGGGCCAACCATAAGTCGCAATTCAAATGGATACATCCTCGCTTGACAAATCCGGCTGCTCTACCAACACATCGTGTGACGCCGTATGATGCGTCAACTAAGAGTGGAATGCCTAGTGGATCGACGACTATAAATTCATCCACTACAGTTAAGGGAGTATCCGGTGTTGAGCCATCTGGTGTTGGGCCATCTGCTGCTGGGCCATCCGGTGCTGGGCCATCCGGTGCTGGGCCATCCGGTGCTGGGCCATCCGGTGCTGGGCCATCCGGTGCTGCGTCATCCGGTACTGGGTATTTCTCTTCTGGGTATTGCTGTACTAAGTATTCAGGGACTGGGTATTCCAGTGCCGGATATAAAAGGGCTGGTTATTCCGGTGCTGGGTATTACACTGCTGGGTATTCAGGTGCTAGGTGTTCTGGCGCTTGGTATTCCAGCACTGAGTATTCCGGTGCTCGGTCATCCAATGCTGTATCATCCGGTGCTGGGTATTCTGGTGCTGGGTATTCCGGTGCTGTATCATCAGGTACTGGGTATTCCGGTGCTGTGTCATCTGGTGCTGGGTATCCCAGTGCTGTGTCATCTAATGCCCTTTCGTATGGTGGTGGTTGGTATTCTGGAGATGGGTCATCTGGCGCTGTGTCATCTGGCGCTGTGTCATCTGGCGCTGTGTCATCTGGCGCTGTGTTATCTGGTGCTGGATCATCCGGTACTAGGTCATCCACTCCTAGATCATCCACTACTAGGTCATCCTCTACAACGTCATCCTCTACAACGTCATCATCTACAACGTCATCATCTACAACGTCATCTGTACTATCAAGTGAATTAAAGGAAGCGAAGATCTCTTCCAAAAACAAGAAATTTGACACTAGTAAGTAAAACTGTGATAAATAATGAGTAGAGCTGCAAATGCTATACATATATATTCCATTCCATATAAAGTAGAAATTCTCCCATTGAGTAAATAGTCAATGATTTAAAATGAATGTGTTAGAATTCTTAGAAATGTGTTTAAGCTTTAATAGATATCAATTATTAGCAAATACCATTTTAAACAAGGCAGTTGGCTCATATAGGTATAATGGATATAAAACTTCTTTCTGATTATTTATCTAATTAATATTTATTATTATGATTGTTTGTATCTTACTCCTTCCTGGGCCCAGTAAAAGAAAATTCCACTCAATTTCTTATTTATAAGGAAAGAATTAAAATCAATGTCGACTTAACACGTTCACTGCGTATAAAATGTTTCATGTAATACAGAGTACCTGAAAAATCGCAATATTTTTCCAATTTTTGAATCGCTATAATTTAAAGATCAAAAATTATTAATAATATAATCACCCTAGACTAGTTTATTTCTTCACCTCCCCAAAACACGTGTCACTGACGTGTGACATGTCTTATCCAGATGACGTGGCATGAGTAGTATGGATACGGGAACCATGTCTGACACACTGGACATGTTAATAAATAAAAATCTTACGATATAGTTAGTGTAATTATGTTTAGCAGGGGTGAAACACATGACGCACCTAGTAATACTACCACTGCGATAGCAAAGTTGTCAATTTTAATTTAATATTAGGGGACCAGAAAGAAATTGCTCATTTTATAAAAAATATAAAAATGCGTTTATTTTTTCTACACAACACTGTAAAATATAATTTCCATCAGTATTTATAACTTTTTCCCTTCTTCCTTGCAGCTTTTCGATACACTGAATTGAGATACATGTTTAAGTGGTTTTGATCTTCGGCTGCATTTTGAAAACATAATTGATCTCAGAGTAGGGGTCGGGGAACTTTTAAAGTATTTCCACCTGATTTAAAAGGAAGAATATCACAAATTATTTAAATTACAAAGTTTATTAAATCTATTTATATGGACAATACAATTGTAAATATAAAAAGTGTAAAATAAATTCATACTCTCATTATGAAACAAAAAGATTTCTTTAAAAACCTTTTCATCTTAGGTATTGGAGAAATGATATTTCATTTTTGATATCACAACATCAAAGTTGAGGAATTTTGATGTCCGAGCAATTTGGATATTGCATGTTCTTTGACAATATTGACTAATTTTATTTGTTACGCATACATGATGGCTTCCAGTGCAGATTCTAAATGTTTCACAATCAGTGCTTGGCGATCGATCTTACAGTGGCTAACTTCAATTTTTATGGCTTCTTGTTTGATATGTCATCATTAAGGATTGAGGGTTATCCTAATTTAGGTTCCTTAATCCTGAAATTTTTGTTGCCCGATTTAAATTCTTCAAACCAGAATTGACATCTGTCAATCAATACTTTATTATAAATTTCGGTAATAATTTTAGTAACCTTAAAGTCTGATGTGGCCTTTGTCATTTTTGGGGTTGGACATGAGTACTACAAAAAAAAAAAATAACAAAGTGCTTCCTACACCATGTCTGGACAAATATGCAATTTAATTTTGGTCTCCCTATTATTAAAATTAAATTTTCCCAAAGATTCAATAAATATTCCGTGCTACTGGGCAAAGAAAATTCCTTTTTGTGCAAATTAAGTCATATCAAAATGAACATGAATCTAGAGCAGTTTGTGGTTTTATATAAATTTTATGTGCACCATAGCTTTCTTTAAAAATGCTATGGTATACTAATTTTCAAAATTAAATGGTGATAATACAAAATGTCTCATTTCTGTACGGTCAATCTGGGTAACTTTGGCTCAGTTCTGAGGTTTTTTTTTTTTTTATTTATGGTTCTCCATTGCATTTATATGTGGTATTGTTCTACATAGAAATGTACTAATCTCTTAAGATGAAATTTAATTAACATAAATAGATTTATTGTTATAATTGATATATAAATATAGATAAAACATGCTGGGCCAAAGTTTGCATTCAAATCTGGTAACTTTGGCCTACGATACAGATAATCACTGTAATTACTGTAAATTCAATGATTTTAAAGTCTTGGCAACTTTTCTTTATGCTTTCATATATCCTGTACATAATTGAGATGGGAAAAAATATACAGCATTCGGTTTACAGATTAGTAATACAAATTGAAAATATGGCTAATTCAATTTATTTCAAGATATGTTTTGAAATTGTGTTTTATCATTCCAAGCCGACAGTTTACAAATTCAACAATAAAACAAATTATGTTGCACATTAATTCAAATTTTTACCACCAGGGGCTACTCGATACCGTTGCTTAACTAAAAAATATTCATATGGCGTTAGTATTATCATGGTATTATAACAGCACCATTTATCATGTAGTGAGCCAATCTAAGACCAATGGGTAAACGTACCCAAATTGATGGTAATGCAAAGTTTTTTTTATCCATTAAATATAATTGTTTTTGTGTTTCTAGAAAGTCCTATGACGAAGAGACACGAGACCACTCTGAATAGTTTTGTAAGTATTGCAAATTCAAAACAGATCATCTCCATTGAAATTAAATTGATTACAAAAATTATATTAATATTATTAAGTTACGTAATATCTACATAATATTTATGTGTGCTATGTTACTTACTTGCTCTGGAATGTGCCTGTTGTTGATTCATGCGATGTATTCCATCTATAGTCAATGGCAAAAAATAAATTATCAAACAATCACAAAAAGCAATGACAAGAAATTAATTATTTTCAGACTCTTATGGGTTTGTGGCCGTGGAGAAACTATTGTTTAAGCATTTATTGAAGGATTTTTTTCCTCGCACTTTTTTACCAAACATATCTATATTAATGCCAAGGTGGTTCTTTATATATCATTTCCTGAATGCCAAACTATTGTTGCATTCTATTGCTCTTCATGCAAGCAAACTTCTTGGGTTTACAGTTAGGCAATGTAAGCCATTTGAAAACCCACTTGTTTTCTCAGTTCTCAGTGTACTTGAATACGGATCAATTATTTTGAGCCTATTTGAAATTTCCTGTATGTTGCAATTTAGAGCGAGCTTTATTTCAAATAATATTCTTTGATAAATTAATAAAATAAAACTATTCTAAGATTAAGATCTGTGTCGCTAAACACACTCCCGAACGTTTTGAGTAAATCACGAAAAACTGTTATGGCCAGTGTGATAGTTTTAAGTAATTTTTTTGTCTTTCGGTGTATAGGGAAAAGCAAAATACTTTTTTACGCTCGTTTTTTCTATTTGCGTCGACTGTGTAAGACGAGAATCGAGATCGCGTAAAAAACGACATTTTTAAGTTTGGAAAAATTTTGAATTTTGAACAGGGAACGATAATAAGAAATTTTAGGCTTGCAACTGGAAAAATTGATAGATTTATCGATAAAGCATGTATGTACATTAAAAACTTATTTCATTGAAAAATCGTCGAGAGTGTGTTTAGTGACTCAGTGACTCAATTATATGTGACCGATTTTACAATCCTAAAGTTATCCAACTTTTTTGTAGCATATGGCCATTAAATGGTGCTTCCAACATTCTCTGGCCGCACATAGTCTCCTAATGAAGGTATCTCCGACTTTCCACAACTGCCTGTTACTCAACCTTTGTTTTTCACAGAGAGTAGGGATAGAAGGATGAGGTTAAAACAGTGGTTAGCTAATCGCTCTCGCTACAGTCCCATTCTTGGGATCAAACTATGAAATCTATGTCAATTGAAAAATCAATTTAGGAATCCATCCATACTAGAATTCAAGCCCATGAGCACCCCCAACCGAAGTCGACAATGTTGAAAACTTAACTTGACCACAGACCTGGCAACTTTTTCTGATTGCTTTTTGATTTTTTGTTTGATGTATGACGCAACGGTAATGCCACTTAGGTAACTCACACATCTTGTCTCCTTCCAGATAAACTTCTTCACATTTTTTTTTCTTCAAGAACCTTACAACCCTGTTGTCCACAAATATGATATAAAGGTTTATGCAGAAAGGAGTTTCATGGTTGAGCTGAGTCTTTTTGTCTTACTTCATATTCAGCACACTTGCTGTTTGTACTTCCACGTTTTAGCAATATCCTGACCTGCGTATGCTTGCCATTGCACCAAACAAAAAGATTGCTTGTTTGAAAAATATTAACCCATACATTCCTTCTAATTATAAGTTGTTTCATGCCTGCGAATGTCCTGGAAAATGAAAGTTCTATGTATTATATTGCATGTAGAAAAAAACATTCGTAGTTAAAAATTGTTTTTAAAATAAATTGATTGCGCTGTGTATATTTTGCTACACACACTTGTGGACTTTTTCATATACTGTTATTTTTTGTACTTTTCATACTGCGTTGCAAAGCAATGAATAATATCGACAGTGTTTTGGCCAATTGATGTAACCCTCAAAATTGAAATTGTTCAGGAGTAAATACTGTTTTTACCGAAAACATTATATGGTGAATTGTTGAGATTTTGTACATTTCCATGTATTTTGTCACTAACCACTTGAGTTTCGCCTTTCGGCATCTTCAGGCATTCGAGCACACAGACATTTTATTGATTGAATTTTTCAATGACTAGTTTGGCAATTCCTACACATGCACTGCCATAGATTGTTTGTGTGGTTCAAGAATTATTGCAAACAAAAAAAATCTGTTAGCAGCTGACAAACTTAACCAGAACTACTTTATGCATTATTTTGGAATTATTTTGATTCCAGATCCCATGTGTATTGGGTAAACCTGAGTACCAGCAAATGGCAATTCGTCTTTTGACCAATCTGATGAATTATGACCCCAGTTGGATAGTGGAAGACGAGTACATTGACAATTATTTGTACTCACTTTATCTTCAAGCAATTCCTCGAAGACAGGTACTGTACAATTGTTGCTTCAACTGCTTCTTAATTTTAAATAAATTTTATTGAGAGAGTTTTCAATGGCTGGGGATTGAACTATTTATGGAAAAATATTTTTTTATTGTTACTTTGTATTTCGTGCTATATAGTAGAGAGGTTTATAATGTTTTATATGGATTCGGCGGTAACTGTGTGGAAGTTTATTTTTAGTATAAAAATAAAATTCGTCTTCGTATTCCACTTGGTTTATCACTAACGTAACGCATTTCGCCTCTTGAAGAAGTATCGTCAGACTAATCATATCTATATCACAAGGTTATTTATTTCAAAGGTTTATAATGTGTTTTATGTTTCAGGAGAAAGAAGTCAATGGAGAGAATTCTTCCACTTAAGGTTGCCATTGCAAGAAAAAATTATAAACTGGTGCTCAATTTTGAAACGGCATATTTATTTAACACAGTTTATTGAGAGCAGACTAAATATTTTAATAGTAATTTAAGTAAGTAGTAGTTTAAGTAAGTGATTTGATACTAAAGTAAAGGATTTCACAAAGTTCCTAAAATAATAGTTAATTTAACCAAGTACGTATGTGTAAATATAAACCCATAAACACATTTATTTAAATACATATATTTATTTGTGGATTTATAATTTATAAAGATGATCTGATCATCTTCCAGTTCAATGATGGCACATGCATGCAGTCATTAATAAATTGTTTGAAAGTTCTTTGATCGGACATCAAATAACGAGTATTGCTCAGTATGAAAGCTTTTATTAGCAATGTCAAATATCAACTTTTAACATTTTGAAAAATTTAGGAGATCTCGTAATATGTACCAAAGTTTACACCAATAGTTTACCATAATGTACAAAAGTTAACCATAATTTTTTATACAGTGAAACCCCCCCCATTAATGTAAAGATGATGAAAAAAACGTAAACTCAGGGAAAACATAGATTGTTGGTGTAGAATTTTTCATTTAAAAATTCACGCAAATTGGTATGGTTGTTTGTATAAAACTCTTGATTCAATAAATTAATTTGAATGTTTGATCTTATACGTCATCAATGCTAGTAAAATAGCTTTAAAGGCCCTCAATTTACCTTAAAATGTGTATATGTAATTTTAACTAAGTTTTAAATATTTCAGGTGGGAAATGTGGGAAATTGAAACATAAAACGGGTATTAAATTGCAGTCAAATAAAGGGAAAATTCGAATTCCGGGCACATTAAATGGGGGCTTTACTGAATAACATAGTCAAATTACCAAAGCGAGATTTTTCAATCGTGATTATAGTCTAGTTATAAAATATATTTTAAATTTAGGATTTCAATATTGTAAAATGTTTCGAGTAGTCTGAAATAGTCACAAAAAACTTAATATACGTAACATGATATATATATTTATGAAACAAAATTATTACATCAGTGCCTAGTCATTCTTTTTATTAATAGATAATTTGTTACCTAAACACTTTTTGTTACTGGTTTTAGTGAACTTTTTTTTTTTAAACGTTTTTGCATATCTCATTCATACTATAACATTAAGAATTCAAAATGGCAGTAAGTAAAACTCTATGATCAAAATATTGATTGAGTTGGCATTTACTTGATAGAACTCCATTATAATACAATATAAAGTATTCAATTCTACGAAAGAAATGAAATATTAGTTAGTTGATAGCCATTTCAGCTTCGCGCCATCATCAGAACTACATGGCTGATGTTAAATGCCAATTCAATCAATAACTTTTGATCGTAGTTTTTAACGAAATTCACGATAGTCTGGTTTTTTTCACACAATATGTCAAATCCAAATTTCGGTTTTACAATTATAGCTCTCGGGCCACACAAAAATACTCGTCGGGCCAGAGTTTACCCAGGCTTTTGCTATGATAACTAAAATTGATTCACTTACACCTCTCTTAAGATTTGATATTATGGTCAGAATAGAGGATTCTTTTTCTATTTACCGGTTTGTCCACCTCATTTTCAAAAAAGGTGTTCACTTTTTTTTTTTTTTTTACTTGATTTCTAATATGGTTGCAGAGTTGCTTAGCTGTACTGAATTTACTTTGTTTGGATTGCTAATCGCGTGTATTTGAAACTTCGTAAAATCGTGGGTTTCTGTTACATAATTTGTATTTAAAAATTGTTCAAAGCGAGTTTTCAAAATTCCTATAACGCTCAGCCAATGCAAAACAACCATAACTGCAAGGGTTTTCTATTTAGACATATTACATTTTTTTAATTGTAAATATTTCACGTAGATTTTTTTAATATACAGTAATATCAAAAATAAATGACAGTAACGTAACCCTGTTTTAACATTGAGGAATCTGCGGAAAATAGCGCTTGGCGAAACGTACATACGAGTGTTAACAGTGCAATTATGAAAATCCTACACATATTTTTTCATAGGATTTTGGTTGTTTTGTATTGGGTGGGAAATATATTTATATAATATACACGTAAGCACTTGATATTTTAATAAAACAGGGTATTGTATATCTGTGGCTGTTGTGAATAACAATTTAAGTCAAGAAATTCAGACTCACTAATGTGAATGTACTAATATTTAAAACTTTAATATCAAAGCACTGGATGACACACATTGTTAGTACCCATTTGAATTAAATTGCAAAGCATTCTTCATTTATTAAAGTAAACTTGGCTGTGTCTTCAAATAAAGTTGAAGATATCTTTATTGTGTTATTTTGCCATAGACAATGCGTCATTTTATAATATATGTGTATTTAAATGTATAGGAGTACCTTTGGTTGAAACCGACTTGCGTTCCTGGAAAATATGTGTATCATGAATCGTTTGTAATACATTTTCATACATTCTCAAGGTTTTTTTCTGAACCATTCCACTTCTGTTAAATAATTCAATTTATTAATGTAGTTTTTGATTTATCGTAAAATTTGACTAAACTTCACTTGTACAAAAGCCTTATTCTTCCCTGCGTATAAAATCTTGTATGACACTATCTCATTCAGAATTCACCTGCAAATCGTTTATCTTCATTGCGATCTAATTCTTCAATCACTTTCACGAGTTAACCATCTTTTTTCAAAATTGTAGCTGGTGTTAGAATGTCATCTGTATCTTCATTTATTTGATTGTTATTAGCTTGAAAAATGTCATATCATCTGGACTACTTGCTCGTGCCGTGACGTACTTACTGAATGTAAAATGCTATTATTGGCAAGGTTGTCATATCGCTAAGTAGTCTTAACCCGGGGTACACCTGTAATGTATAGAACTGGACTTGCTCCAGTCAATAGTACCAATAACTGAAATATAACAACTGTTTAATTTAAGATTGTGTAATGTGTCGTTTTTATTTTAATTCTAAGTGTTATATCGAGACATATTTTATGATTGTTTCAATAATTTATGTTTAAATAATTATGCAGAGTTGGGAGTAGAAACGTAACGTAGACAATTAAATATGAACCAAACAGCTTGCACGAACGGTGCCTCTGCACATTCCCACCTTATCCAATTGCCTAGATTACTTACCATATCATTACATCACTGTATTTATAAGTCTGCTATAAATTCGTTTGAAACTTTGTTTCTATATAAATTACTTAATTATAACTTAAGTAAAACAGTATTTGCATTTAGATTATTTTCAATGTCATGGTTTGACAATTCACTTTCACATCATTCCAATTTTCAGTGTAATATGCCACTTTTTAACCCTTGGGTGGAGTTATTTTTTATTAGATTAAGTTTTTTTTTTTCGTATATTTTGATTACACTTTATTTTCTCTTCGGCTTCCTTAGGCGGACAGATTATATCGCATAGTGCGCGAAGTATGAGATATATAATAACCAGTGTTGTGTTCCAGAAAATTTATGATAATTTGAGCGCTTTGCTAATTATTATTGTTTCTATTTGTGTATTGCATTAATTGATTATTAACTATAACACAAAATTTGCACTGCAATTTTATTATTGTAATTTTCTTTAAATATTATTGTTTAGATACGTTTTTAAAATAGAATATTTGAAACGTAATTTATTGGATACCATCTTGAGTGGGTTGCGCAATTGCATGAAAAGTCTACAAATAACCCATTTCATACAATAAATTTTTAGATGTTCTGTTTATTTAAATATTTTTCCTCTGCCATTGCAACTAGTTCTTACTATATAAGATAATATCCTAGTAAATTTCTTAATTTTAATATTTGTAATAAAATTCATTAATATGGAGAATTTGTCTTTTATATTTATTTTCACAATTTATGTAAAAAAATGACCAGTCATATAGCTGAGAGGTCAACGCTCTTGGTTACACATCTTTTTCTGTTGTGTGGTATACAGGTTTGAATCCTGATACGGACATATTCATAAATTGATTTATCTAAATGTTTTCAAAGATCATAATCTCCCCCCCCTCAAATCTTGAAAACGGGGCGTAGCGAGAGCGATTAGCTAACCACTAGTCGTGTCCAAGCACCATCCTTCTATCCTTACTCCAAAAAAAGGTTGCATAACCAGATCTCATAGAAGAACTTCTGTTGAGATGCTCATTAGCTGTTCATGAGCTTCACATTGATAATGGGATGGAAATGGTTAAAAAATAAACCAGCTTATACAGAATCTGTAACCCTATTTAGTTCTGAACTTCTAAAATCTTTTATTTTTTATCAGAGTTTAGCGTTAACTTTCAGAGCTGACATGGTAGAAAAAAAAAATTCGTTGCTGAAAGTAGAAAAACTATAAAATGAGTCTCATCGCTGTGATGGTTAAGGTTTTATATCTTTGATATGACGCCAATGTTTTGCAAATCATCAGAAAACAATCACTGGTCCAAGGACATGGGTAAATATTTTAACACATTTTATACACAGCTGGTTTAGGATCATCGTGAGTAAATTGGTCTCAATGTAGCCGTGTGATTAAATTATATGAAAATTGTAAAGTTAAGAAAAGAAAAACGCAAGTATTAAATCGATTTTAATAATCATTATTCTACAGTATAACATTATAGAGTACACAATTAATGTTTCAACCTAAAGTTATTGGGTGTGATTAATAGCTAAGTATTTCAAATCAATACTTGAATTGTCAAAAAGCTTGCAGCAACATATATGATATTAAATCTCTAGCAGATCATAAATAATGCGTGGTTTTAGACAGTTTAAAAATGTAAAAAAAGAAACAGTACTCGCAGATATGACACTTTTTTCAAAATAAAGAAAAAGTTGGAACAAATATGGTTCAATATTCAAAGATATCTTCAGTTATATGACGTGTATCAATCAAAATATTTTGAAAGAGTGACACTGCGAGCAGCTATGATACTGTTGAAGATTCATTAGAATGTGCAGGGATAAATTTACAATCTAGACAGTTTTTTTTTTAATCTGTTTATTTGCAAGTGATGTTAAATATGATGATAACTATGTCATAGTTGTTCCATTACTTAATCTTACTTTTCTATCTGCCAGGGTTGCAGTATATTATGATTATATCGATGGTGTTTTGGCCAATTGATGTAACCCTCAAAAAATACAAAAATGAGTTAATGATCGCGTCTCATTTTAAAGACGATAGAGCAGGTCTCGGCCAAATGATTTAAATTAGAAAAATAAATTGACCACTTTTTGGAAGGGAAACATCATTTTACATTGGTTTTAGGTTTAAAAATTCTGACCCGTCTCACTTGATCTAAGCCGCTATTATATAGACGCAGGGACTGTCTATAATTCTTTATATGCAAACATGAGAATTTATAGGAGCGCATTTCAAAGATTCATAAAGCAACTCACCATATAATGTTTTCGATAAAAACAATTTTTGCACTCTTGTACAATTTCAATTTTCAGGGTTAAATCAATTGGCCAAAACACTGTCCATATCAACATTCTTAATTTTATATGCGTATCTTGGAGATGTATGCATGCATACTTTCATCTCTGTATTGAACATGGTATTTTTTTTAATACATGAAGATTATTTTTACTTTAATGGCTGCAGTTCCACCACTACAAATTCTTACAGGCCGCCACTAGATATAACCATGTAATATCTTGTTAAGAATCAATACATTTTTTAAATTTAACAGTATCGGCTGGTAGCAATTAAACTAGATGGACATATACGCACATGAATAAGTATTATATAGTAATATACAACGCTCAGCGCAAAAGGAAAAAGTGTCATTCAATAAAAACAATAAAAACTTGTCAAAAATCTTTTAGCATATTGTGTGGTAAGTGCAAGATTTACCATACGTAAATTGGTGCAATTGAATTACATAGATATCTAAATTTTGCAGACTGATAAAGAACACACTTAAAAATTACTTATCATTATGGAATGAAAAAAATGAACATATATATGCAACATGTCAAATTAATATAACTTTAGTAATTGTATCATTTTAAATATAATGATAGGAAGATAGAAACACACTCACATCAATGTGAAGCAAGTACAAAAATGCAAGACTAAGCAAGACATTCGCGCTAACACATACATCTTGCTTAAGGTGTTGATAGTATGTGTGTTACCAATTAAACATACATTTACGACACAATGGCAAGACAGTAAGAGAGATTGAATTTGTGTGATCAGAAAAATAAATTGAAAATGCTACATGTTATAAATGCAATTCAGACATGGTTAAATAGTATAATATCATATATAACTTAACAGAAAGAAAATAAGCGGCAGCTAAAATGCTAATTTGATAAATTAATACAATTACTTATTGTTTTTAGAAATGTATAATTTGGAAAATTCTCTTCACAATACATTTATGGGCTAAATTTATTTGGGAAGAAATGGTCATTGGTGAGATTTAGATGATTTACTTGAGTAATGTAATAATGGGATCCAATTATAGATCTACTACCGTCTTAGAGGTTATGACCAACATTTGTTGAAACCCCATGGGTTTTCAATAAATGACTACTTCATTTCAGTTACTTACTATCATGTCAACACAAGGAAAATTTAAAAAACCTGAAGCTTTATAATACTAGTCAAAATAACATGTTAATCAATCAAATTGAGAATTGATGCTTATATATTGTTAGTGTTAAACATTTTTTTAACTGTTTCAGTTTCAAAATAATATACATGATGATATTTATCTAAGACATTATGAGTTTGTACACAAAATCTAAACATTCACACACACCATTCAAATCTGAATGAAGTGACTATATTTTTATGATGAAGATTCATATTGCATAAATGTTTTTGAAATATGTGAATATAATGTTAGGTTTGCCTTTATGAAGTAGTAGCTCTATAGTCCCTTTCCTGCAGTATTATGTTTGCATTAACATGAATAAACAACATTCAGCTTAATAAATAAGTGTGTTTTGGCTTGTGCCAAACCTAGTTATGCTATTGCATAGTGCAAAAAGCTTTCTGTCTATTTTTTCTTTTTCTTTTACAGGACAACTGGTGTGTGTCCCTGTCCCTGATTATTTATTTTTTTAATAATGTCGTCAGTTAAATGCAGAACTAGGTTAAACCTCTTATTATGTTAATTGTGTAGGACAGCTATTTACAGATATGACTTCTCCATATCTTTTGAAATAACTAATAAATAAGGATTTATAAGTTGCGTTGCCAGACTGTACCGTTTGGCTCGCAAAAGACGCTAATATGGCGGTAGCAGACCGGAAAGTGTTAATTTTAGAATTTTTTTTGTGAATTCACGACAACTATTTATTTCAATTCATCAATTAATATTCTAACAGTATTCCAATGAGAATTTATTTGTCAAAAAAAGTTTGGTGACCATTGTCCTAGGCATTGGTGTTCTAATTCGACTGGTTCAGGATAGAAAGACTTACTGCCTTCTAACCTTCGATAGAAGGGTTCACAGAATGATGAAGATGCTTAACTTGAAAGTAACCGAAAAAATAAGATTTTGAAGAATGGCTTTGAAGAGTCTTAAAAACAGACATATTGACAAAATATTACTGAATATATGAATTTCACTAGATGCAACAAAATAATAAAAACCGAATGGTTGAATTGAATACTAATGATTAAATTTGTTGGTAAACTATATACTTGGTTTACAATCAAATTAGTCAAAGATAGATCACATACTAAAGTTCAGATTATTTACAAGAATTAATATCTTAAACGAGTGCACAGATAAACAGTTTAAAAGTGCATTATATTTATAGACAAAAGACTAACTAATTACTTTCATTTATTTACTTATAAATTATTTTTAAATTACATGGATCACAGGGATTATAGATATTTTGAATATCTTTTATTTTTTTCTAATGCTAGTGCATTTATTTATTTGATTACTAATGACAGAAAAAGAATTCATTTTTAATTGACTCTTTCGCTGCCCAGTCATACACAAATTACGTTGAAGATTTCAATATTAAATTATGAAATAGAAATTAACGAAGATTGCCATGGCAATTTTTTATGTTACAAATTCAATGCTGCCAGAATGCAAAAAAATATCACCTTTTAATTTCTATATATTTCAATTCACACTGAAACAATGCGTATATATATGAGGTGGGCAGGAGCAGCCGGACACCTAGCCTTGTAGCTAAATGGAGGTTGAGCAAGGGACAAAACCAATTTTTAAGTACAGTGGGACTCTTCGCCTTTTCCTAAACTTGATTTTTTAGGAATATGTTCACGCAAAAGAATTTGCTTTCTTTAGTTTTCTTCACTTTCCCACATGTAATTTTTGTAGAGATGTGTTTTTAGACAATACAAATATAGTTTTGTGAATGACTTAAGATATGAGTGAATTCTTTTTAACTTTTGCTTTAACTTAAGCATTTAAATAAACTGAATTTTAAATATTTTATACACTGTCACTTTTTTAAACTTGTGTCTATAATGTTTCTATTGGTAAAACTCACTAAACTTGTTTTAATTTTCTTATCCGTTTTTGGGGTGATTTTTCAAACTGTCTATCGCCTATCAGAAGATAAAATGTGGTATAGTTTATCATCATGTTAGAGTAACTTAGTTAGCTACACATAGTCTGAAGCTGGAACTATTGGTGTGGCCTGCGATGGTGAAAACGAAGGCGCAATATCTACTGATTCATACGCTCTGTCTCCGGCAGAAAGTTCAGAATAATATGCACTGCTCGGCGCTGAATTAGTATATACACCCATTTGTCTTCCGATTGAGGCGTATTGGCCTTCGCCCACCCCTGTTGCAGCGCCTTCCAAATGAGTGTAATGATTCTCTGTGATTGTCGGTGGAACCAATGAAGCCTTGACTCGCTGCGATGCTCTGGCATCACTGATTCGAATGGTGCCATCCGAAAGGGCTACAGTATTTCCAATACCAGAAGAAGGCAAGCCGTTTCCTGGAATTATATTCAGTTATCATATTAAAATAACCTTTTTCATATTGGTCTACATTTAATTAAGTGATTTTTAATTCTAGTAACTTTTAATAAATATCGACACAATTATACACAAATTTAAGATGCTGTACAAATTATAACTGACATTAACAATCCACAACAATACGGAAAATAATCCATGTCTAAAATATTAGCTTTTATCAAGCCAGAACAATCATACTATCTACATAAAAATATAACATTTTTTGTAAATATCTGTCATTACAGCTAATTGTAGATCTGTCATGCAAGGTATTAAAAAAGATTGAATCACTTGAGATAAACTTAGGAAGAATTTAATAGTTGTTTGAGAATTTAACTTAGGCTGTAGAGGCCTGCATTTTCTTCATTACTAATCCAATATTTATAAAAAAAAATGTAACAATGTTAGTTGAGAATTGACAACGCTATATAATAAGACATTTAAAGAGTAAGTTCCTGTCAACTGAATGCCGTGAGTTTAATAAACACATACCTGTAATTCCTCCATTACTTTGGATTTGCCTGGAATAAAAAGAAAATCCATAAATCAATTTGTTGATTACATTACTGCTTACAATGGACAATTAAAATTCTATTCCTCATTTATGTTTATCTAAAACATAACTATTAGTATGAATAAAAGGTACTTAATAACTTTTGATTGAATTGTTATGTAGTCAGTGATCTAGATCGTCAGGATGTTCAGTCAGTCGTGTAATGGTTGGTGTTACTGTGAAAATGGTAATCATCGCTTACATACATTTTAAACGACAAAAGAAATGTAGAATACCTGTACACCCTACCATTAGGAGTAAGCTTATTACAGGTGCGTTTGCATTATATTTTTAGAAACTTCAATAAAATGAGGAAAATTGTTTTACTTCGTTAATAATCCTTACAGAGTCCAAGTTCATTTTTACAAGCTGTACGTCCGTGCGTGTTATCGGTATGACAGTGAAAATGTAACGGAATTGCATGGATGAATTCCGCATGTTATTAAATTGACTGTACAAGTAGAAAAGTATGCTGTGAATGAATATATACCTTCGACATCTTATAATGGTCATCATGATAACAGCTCCCAGTGCTGCAGATATGAATGAAACGATTACCAATGTCATAACCCATCCAATTCCTCCAGAATCTGTAATTTTACATTTTTTATTTATTTATACATTTTTTATGTGACTCATAAAATATTCGCCATTAGTTTTTGATTGTTGAAAATTTATTAAAACATTCAAAATATAGTCTCAACTTTGTCTTGATATTGGTTGTGCATCAAGGATTAAATAGCGCATCTTACCTATAGTATATGGTAAGATTCTTGCATAAACTTCAAAAGACAGACATCATGGTAATAACAGATAATGGTAGTATACCGTGCACCATCATCCTTTTATATTATTGCAATTTATTAAGGTCACCGTTTATCCATATTGTCTAATCAAAACTATTGAGAATGAAATCAGTAACGGTTTCGAAATGTCGGGAGAGTAACATCAATTTTTAACATGGTACCTATCTTCCTGAAATATTTATTTTATATGTACACATATTAATTATGCCATTTATTTCTTGTCATGCATGATTATCTGTTATATTCCTATTGTTTTTTTGATGTTTTTCTATATTTGTAGCCCTATTTTTAAGAATGTGTAATAATGGTTTTCAGTGTCTCTGGTTGCATTGAAGACATGGCATTTTATTTCAAAATAATAATGTAAAAGGTTGAATGTATTTTTATTTTTTTTACAATGTCCGCTGCCAACTTGGAGCATATGGAATCCTAATGAGTCTATCTTAACAGAAGTTTTTCTATAAGAACTGCATGTTACTTAGTTGATTAGCCTCTCGTTTTTTTTTTTGAAGAGAGTAAGGATAGAAGAATAAGGCTAAGACAGGACTTGTAGTTAGTTAATTGCTCTCGCTACAACCTGTTTTTGAGGATCGCATGGGTGGGAGGGAGTTTTAGAACTTATAGACATTTATGACTACGAACAGAAATCCATAAATCGGTTGAAAGATCAATTTATGAAACTGTTTGCACCGTGACTTGAACCCGAGACATCCGTAACCACAGCCAACGACGTTAACAACTGCGCCACGGAGCCGAGTAAATAAATTCACGGCGGTGGTCGTTTTGGATGGTGACATCTGTGAAGACACAGTAGCATGAACTCTGAGAGTTTGTAGATGCTAACTTTATGCCATTGTCAATTGTCATGTATCCTACTGTGCATACTAAGTCCTGTAATGATGTGGACAATTCGTTGTAATGAATACATTATAATAATAACATTAAGAGATAACAGAATTAATATGTGTCGTCAATATACAACAGTATGAGACATATGACAGGAAACTGCAAATCATAAATATTTATTAATTACATCAAGAAACTTCAGGTATGTTAAGGAGGTAGGAAGATATAGAAACAGTTATTTGTTGGGTTGCTCTATCCAATTAGTCGCACAATCTGTTACCCCCTGCCTAAATTATATTTATGGATCTCTCTATTTTTCTTATCTTATTGTTGATACTAATAAAATATAAATTATCTGTCAGAGCATAGAATTATCATATATGGATTGCCTGAAACATTATAAACAATACTAGCATATAGTTTCTGTAAGTTTATTATTACCGATTGGTGTATAATGAGGTGATTCTGCTCTAGCCCAAGCGCAGAGATCACATGTGGTAACTCCATCTGGGGCTGCACCCTGCAAGTGCGCAGGCCGAGGCGGTGGTGGGGGGAAGCAGCCCGCCCAAAATGCTGGCGATTCGGAAGCCCAATGGGCCGCATCGCTTCCATCTACTGCCGCCTGAAAAAACAAAAAATTACTATACTCTTTGTAAACATGCTCTTTAATATAAATTCATGTATTAATTGAAAATCTGCAGATGCCAGTTCAAATATTCTGCCACTGGACTACGGTGGCTTATATTGTTAGGGTGACATGAATAATAGTACAAAATTGTGCGCCAAAGAATAATGAATGGTCATCAGAAGTGGAGTTAAACCGTCAAGAAGCCAAGATCCCGGTTACGATTAGTGTTATTCATAGCCTAAATATAAAGTCTGGTACTGTTAGGTGTCAGAATAATGATGTTACATACATTAAATACGTTTTAAGCCACTTATCTCAATTTTATATGGATTCACTTGACTGTGTTGACATGAAACACTCCATACAATATTGATGTAATTACATTACAACATAGTTATTGTTAGTGGCAGAAGGATGTAAGTAAAAATTATTTTACACTTAATAATGGAAGTCAAAGTAAATTAAAATGTTCAAATACTAATTTTAGGTGAAAACAATGCATCTGCCAGGATGTAATATCATTAGCCTACAGTGTTAAGTTTTTACTTCCACAAACAACGACTAAACTTTTATCTATTTAACGTGCACTCTCAATGTGGAACATACTCTAACTCTCAATTTCAGAGGGTAAGGGGTATGGAGAATGAATCACTGTTTTTGCCCTTCATTTTCAGGAAAAGATAGGTGGTAAGGAATGAAACTGTCACAAACGCCCATACCATAGGATACCAATCCATAAATAGATTGAAAAATCATTGTACGAATGTGTCAATACGAAGATTCGAAACCTCGACTCGAGTAATGGAGTAACACGAAATCATTTACTTCTCAGCTACAAGATTGGCAATTTGGCGTTCATCAAAAAAAATATAAACCGATGTTTTTCTTTTTTTTTACCATGGAGGTATTTCAAAAGACATTTTCTATGAGAACTACATGTTACACAGCTGCTCAACCCTTTTTTTTCGGAGAGAGTAGGTATAGAAGGATAGGGCCAGGACAGGACTAGAGGTTAACTAATCGCACTCACTATGCGTATGGGTGGGAAGGAGTTTTTAGACATCACAAATGATGAAAAATGATGAAAGATCAATTTATGAAACTGTTTGCATAGGGAATAAGCCAATGACGTTTCCAACTGTGCCACGGAGCTAACGAATATTAAGGTGGTAATAATATTCTCTTTTTCGACCCTTTGTCAACCTTTTTGTCTAAAATAATGTTTAACGGAAGTATTTCATTTTAGTGTATGGGATGATAAAATTATTTTGCCTTTAAATATCATTTGCATGAATCATTCCAATCTCATGGATGTCATCTTTAAAATCCTCTCCCCACCATCTTTAATATATCATTACATGCAAAACAGTATTAAATATTGAAACAGGACCAAGTTCTGATTTACCGATTTTTATTTTGAATTTGCATCCAAAAATATGATAAAGGAAGTTGCAAGTATAATATGATTTCTTGGATCTCATTTTAAAGATGATAGAGCAGATCTATTGACAGGTTAGGAGTTAACTCATGTTCTATTGGTCTGAAAATAAACGCAAGTAAGACCAATATGATGTGTAACCATGCCTGTCATGACTCTGATAGGACCCTGACTAGTGCGGGACTGACCATCGGGAGGGTTGACAGCTTTAGATACCTCGGTGTACACATCCTGGATGACGGTAACACAACAAAGGAGCTCGCTATATGATTAGGAATAGCTGGAGCTGCATTTAACTCAATGCAGACAGTCTAGGACATGCAAATGTACATGATCAAAACCAAATGCCATTTCTTAAACGATTGCATTTTACCTATGCTGCCTTACGGTAGCGAAACATGGCACCTGACGAAGTCTCAAAAAAACCGTATACTGAGCTTCGAGAATAGATGCTTGCGTCGGATATTGGGGGTGAAGTGGTTTAACTTCGTGAGGAATTCGGAGATTAGGGAACGGACCGGGCAACGCCCTGTCACATCGGCGGTTATGGAGAGATGTTGGAGCTGGCTGGGTCGCGTGCTGTGGATGCCTCCGGAAAGCTTCAATCCTGCTTGCCTCTTCTTCCGACCTGTGGGATTCCGGCGTCCTGGAAGACCATCGGGTACTATCCATAGGATGTACTCGGTAGAGCTGAGGGACTCTGGCATGTCATGGGAGGAACAAAGCGATTGGCGGGTGACAGGAATTCATGGAGACGCCATGTGTTAGCCATATGCTCCACATAGGGAGCGAATATGGAAGAAGACAGAGCAGATCTGGGCCAAATGATGTAAATTAGAAAAATACATTGACCACTTGATGTAAGCCACTAATATATCAACACTTCCTTCGTATAGTCCCGTATCTGCAAACATGAGAATTTACAGGAGTGCATTTCAAAGATTTATAACGCAACTCACCATATAATTTTTTCGATAAAAACAGTGTTTACTCTCGACTGAACAATTTCAATTTTAAGGGTTACATCAACTGGCCAAAACACCGTCATGTTTTCTAGTTTGAACATAAATATTCTACCAATTGTAAATGTTTAATGTTATTATTAAGATTATTATTGTCCGATAAAAAATTGAGAGTTATGTCCTTATGCTTCCAAAATAATGGTATGATATATTGCAAAAGATAGACAGTTTGTTCTTGAATGGTTTCGAGAGGTTTATAACACTGTTCCAACTGCAATACCACGTAAGATTTGTACATAAAACGGGACAAGATAGGATGTATTGTATTTGAGAAATGCTTCTCAGGTTCAAATGCATTTAAAATAAGTATAAATAATTGTGTGGAAAGGCGTTATTTAAAGTGGAATGTTGTAAGATGGGTCTTCAACATGTTATTATATAACTTGCAAAAGATGAAAACAAATTATAATTATTTTACATGTTGCCAGGGGTGAATAAAGAAGTATCGCGGACAGCTTTTGCCAGTTTTATTACAAAGGCCAGTAATTTTTTTAACCATTATTTCATTGAAAGCGCGTAGATATAAAAACCGTAATGTATGTTCGTTGTTATAAGCCGGCGTTGTTTTGTAAAAAGGGCGAATCAACCATTTTAGCAAAATCAAGAACCCGAACCGTTTTTTCGAATTTTTTTCGTTCCGGTTTGGTAAAAAAAAAAAAATCGGTGTAGCTCCTATTTAAATTTTTCTTAAGGTGTTGACTGTCAATTCTTGGTGGAAAGGCATTCTATTTTAATAATAAAACACAATTTGTTTGTACTACTACTTCAACATGATTTAATGATCAGGATCGGTTTCGCTCATCGCGAACATTATCAACTGATTTTTGGATACAATTCAATTAATTAAATCTGGCTTTAATCATCGAAAAACTCTCTCGTAAATCGAAAAAAAATCGAAACAAATATCGGTTCAGTTTTCGTTCCGGCAAAAATAACTTCACATTACTATTTTTTCCATGTCCGGTCCCAATGTGGTGTATATGGTTTTCTAATGGAGGTATCTGAACAGATTTTTTTTCTATAAGAACTGTTTGTTACTCAGTTGCTCAACCTCTCTTTATCGAAGAGAGTAGGGATAGAAGGATAGGGCTAGGACATCAGTAGTGGTTAGCTAATCGCTCTCGCTACGCCCCGTGAGGAGGGAGTTTTAAACAACACTCAGACTACGAACGGAAATCCATAAATCGATTGAAATATCAATTTATGAAAACTGTCCGCACCGGGAATTGAACCCGAGACATCCGTAGCCGTAGACCACGACGCTACCAACTATGGCTGTGTAAAAACAGAAAATTTGATATGAAATTTATAATTATTCATACAAAATTAATGTAAAATATCATTTTGATTAATTGTTCACCGTTTTTTACAGAACACCAACAAAATGAAAGTTATCAGTCTGGTAGACGAGTTGTCAATCGGCTATAAGTTGATCAGCCCGTTCAGTTGCAGGGTCACAGGTTTGAATCTCCCGTGTAAAATTTTACGAATTTGTAAAAGTCATGGATGTGTGTGATGTTTACTGTCTTTTCCATTCGATTATAAAGTCAAGGTGTAGTGAGAGCGATTAGCTGACTGCTAGTCATTTCCTAGTAACATCTTTATATTCTTACTCAATACTAAGAGCGGTTGAATTACGATATCTCGTAAAAAAACTTCTGATGGTGTTGTCCATAAAGAAGTATATAAAGATAAATATAATTTGGATAGATTTGAAAATACATATATTTTTTAAATTAATCTAAGTAGAGTCTATTGAAAGAAAAAAAACTTTTTTTTATGATTGCCAACAATTGCCAACAAGTATTGCAGCTGATGGACAAAGCCGTTTTTTTCTAAATATGGGCAAATCTATATATGGGTTTTTTGGGTATCCAAATGACCAATGATAGATTTAGTGTATTTATTTAATATGTTGTCATTAGTCATCAATAATTTTATTTCTATAATCGAATCTGTTATATTTAATTTGTTACAAATGTTCCTGATTATTAAATAAAATTGTGGAATAGTGAAGAAGGTACAAAAAAATGTTTTATTTTTATAAAGTTTATAGAATACATTAAAACACTATGAATGCCTAACCACCATTCATCACATACAGGACTCACTTTGGTAAAGGATATAAACAAAAAAAAAAATAGCTACAGTATTTTTTGTTTGAACATATTTATGTGTTATGCCATTAACAGGAATGCAGATCTGTATGTTTTTTTTTTTTTAAGAGATGATGTTTCTTTGAAAACGCTTGATATCCTATACATACGCAAATACTACACAGTCAATCCGAGCCACAGTTGCTAAAACTTTGGATACTCTGCTTTACTCTGGATACTCTTGATTAGAATCTGCAGAATATAGTATATTATTTATTATGTACTGGTTTGTTATAATCAGTGTAGTAGTGCTAAATAAAAAATTACCAGGGCGTTAATTTATTTCCACCCCTCCTGCCTTTTTTTGTTATTTAGTATTCTTAATATCGATATGTAGTTCGAATGCTATTTAAATTTTAAAAAATAGCAACATATAAAATTAGCAAAACAAATATCTTTCACATTTGAGGATGTTTTGGTCCTATTCTCTTCAGATTCGACAACGAGGGGTTGTCATTTTTTTCACGGTGTATATTTTTTTGCATTCTCGTAATATCTATCGGCTGCACAAGTTTTGATAAAAAAAACTAAAAAATTCAAACTGTAATATTTCATATCAAAATATTTTTTAATATACTCGAAAAGTATGTCCCAGGTCAAAGAAGTGGCAGGGCGGCGCCCTGGCCCCACTACACCGCTGGTTATAATGGCATATCGTTGTTGTTCTCGAAGAAGATAATAGCTGAAAAGTACTGGTTTTGAGTAATTGGACTTTTAAATTTATCAAATGTGTGAAATGCTGTAACTTTTTCATTTAGTTTGTTTGTACAAAACTGTTTTTAAGTAAAAGTATCATTTATAAAAAATAAGTGTTTTCTTCCATACGTTAAGGATAGAAATAAGGAGTGACCTTATAGGGTCTCAAGTGAGACCTTTTAACTGAAATAAACATATACATAAATAAATTTCATTATTTTCCTGCATTTGAAAAATAATTTTCATTCATATATATGTATGTTTTTAAATGCGACCTTATTTGATTTTAAGATTAATGAACGCGGCCTACAGGAAAAGGTTCGTTAACCCTGCCTTTAACTAATTACTTATGTGTATGAGAGAAAGAGGGGGAGGGAAATTTCACAAAATAACCGTTAAATCCATTGGAGATATTGTTTATATGACGTTATGATTCTTTGCGTAGGAGGAAAGATGAAACAACTGTGGGATACACCTGAATGCAAGGGGAGTTTTAATGAGCTCGCCTCACAAGAAGGTACTGTTTCATAAAATACTAGCAGCTGAGTCGCATAAGAAACCCGTTTTTAAACACAGTCCATCCTTACAGAGAAAGGATAGGAAACATCCAGGAATAGGTATATTTACATTTACCTAGACGCAATCGAGTCAAGCATGTTTTTCTCTCAGGCACATTTGATTCAGGCGAAATAAACGACGGCTTTTTTCAAGTATGTAATACAATACGAAAACCAAATATAATGTGTAATCACGAGGAATGCTCGGTTATCGGATTTCAGTACTGTCGTAATTTGATATTGGCCAGTTAATTTTTTATGTTTACCATTAAACTAATCATAGTTTCGCAGAAACATAACAAGTGCTGAAAGTCAAACAGCGTTATCTAAATAAACATGCGACAAGTGTTTGTTTCCATTTTAAGCGTTTAACGATACACTGTATAACTTTGTAACCGTTTCTACTAAAATCATCAATTATCATTGGGAACATGTGGCCTTCTAGCTCAAGTGCGGCATTTTGACTGAGTCTGTTTTTTTCACTACATGTTTGCATTCATTTACAAAATAATGTAATTAAATTTTAAATACTCACATCTAATTGAAGTTTTTTTGAATGTGGCATTACGATATCAAAATGTTGTAAATTCCTCATATAGCTGTTACATATTTCCCTATTTTAAATGATCGATTTTAATTGCTGTAAGTTATTAGGGGTAGTAAATTACAGTTAATAAATTTGTCAAAGGAATATAGAGTTAAATGTTTTCGTATTATTTGTGTACGGTATTAAATTATGTAAATATAAAAGAACTATAGTAATCTTCAAAGTTCATCTTTTGAATATAAATTTAATAAATGTGATTTTGACGATGGTACGATGGTATGGTACAGCTCCAGAATGCAAATCCAGCAATGATGACTTCATTTCATGCCCGCGCCCTGCACCATAGATATCTCACTCACCAGCTAGTCCCAATACGAAAATTTGATAATTCAAAACTACAGTACGTTGGTATGATAAGGTAGCTAGGACTTGGTCCTTTGGACTTCGTGGAGGAGTCAGTGTGGCCTTTAGGCAAAAAAGTTTGGAGACTCCTGCCCAAGAGCGTTACTACTAGACTACGAGAGTTGAAGTTAGTTTTTTTTTTGTTTTATAACAGCCATTTTTGACATTGTTAAAACACAACGCCATATCATCTATAGAAACCTCTCAACGCCTCACACTTTCTACTCCTGAGGGAAGACGAAGCATTGGTACACTGCGACTTTGTTGTCGGCGATTGACGTAGGAAGGCGGAGGACCGAGTGGAATGGACGAGAATACTTGAGGGGGGCAAAGATCGCCCGGACTGTAGCGCCATGAAAGCAGAAGTTTTATAACACTGTCCATTCCCAATATGCAGTATATGGACTCCTAATGGAACTTATATAGAAGTTGTTTCACAAGAACCGCTTGTTACTTCTCGTTTTCGAAGGGAGTAAAGATAGAAGGTGAGAAGATACGACAGAACTAGTGGATATGTGTGACCGAATTTACACATCACATACGTCAGTTCCGTCGATCATAAATCGATTAAATAATCAATTTGTGAAACTGTCCGTGAGCACCACAATCGAAGATGATGATGTTGACCTCTCGGCTATAGGTTTTATGATTTGTACAGTGATGAAAATCAACATCAATAATGTATAATTGTATGTTGTTGCTCGAGAAAAATACTTAGTACGGCAATAGGTAGATTCATTTATTAAAATGTCTAAGGAATGGGATGGTAGGTATTCCTGTTTATAACACGGTTAAATGGAGGGCTATTATTTCGATATTGTATTATAAATCTCATCTTACAGGCGTTGCAAATTCTTTGATAAATGGATACAAAGACAGACCATGACCAATCTATCTTATCCAATCTACTGAGAAGACCCCGGATCGAAGAGAGGCGATCGGCTGGTTATCCAGAGTCCTGGAAGGGCTGTGATCTGAGACAAACACCATTTCGAATCCGGTTCAAAACTTATTTATTTTCCATCCAAGATGCAGTGGTTTACATTACACAAATATATAAATCCTAACACATAAAATTGATTCTACATTTACATTTACTTAGCAACTGAATTTACTTTAAGTTATAACACAAATGACACGACAAACGATTTTGAATTAAGTTCAATGCAAATCAAAAAAAAACAAACAATTCACATCGTCACGTCACCTCCGCCACGAGAGCGCAGCTCGTCCCGCTCGGCAGATCGTAATCGACTGTCTACCAATACAATTTAAAAAAAACTCCCTGCATTGTCGGAGCTACCCCTTTCCGTCAAAATGGACTCGTCCAGCGGGCGTAGCCGGCGGCTATTGAACGCATGGTAACAAGAAATGGCCGATTCTGCGAATTATTGCTGTTGCCGCTGGGTGATTTCAGTTCTGGACACTAATGACACTTATACTTAACAAAAACTAAGGTGTGTCACTACATCAACCAAAAAAGATCGACATAATTCCTTGTCTTTATCGAATTTAACCATTTCGTACTTGAAACTTCAATCCTAAACAGTTCTTAAAAAAACTAGACGACAATTTTCATCGTTTGATGTGGAATTTATAGTCATTTCTAGAGTCAAATCGGAATTGAAAATAATAATTCGATGGTGTTTTGGCCAATTGATGTAACTCTCAAAATTTAAATTATTCAGGAGAGAGTAAAAACTGTTTTTATCGAAAACATTATTATGGTGAGTTGCGTTATGAATATTTGAAATGTACTCTTGCAAATTCTCATGTTTACAGATACGGGATTATACGTAGGGAGTGTTGATATAATAGTGGCTTACATCAAGTGGAGGGGCAGAATTTTTGATCTAAAACCAATGTAGATTATGTTTCCCTTCCAAAAAATGGTCAATTTATTTTTCTAATTTACATCATTTTGCCGAGACCTGCTCTGTCGTCTTCAAAATGAGATCCAATCATTAATTCATTGTCGTATTTTTGAAGGTTACATCAATTGGCCAAAACATAGTCGATATGTACGTTCTCAATGTGAGGCGTATTATGGACTCCTAATGGACCATCTCAATAGATATGCTACTGCCATTTTTAGTTGTCAAACATAGTAAATAACCTTATTAACTATCTTTCAAACAAGCATCGTAGGGCGAGTGGTCCTAAAGTCAGCCGTCGTCGGTGGCCGGCCTTTTGAGCTTAAAACTTAAATAATAGTGGATACATAAAAAACAGTTTTTTTTTAAAATCGTGTAGGTAGTCTTGCCACTTGCCAATGTATATCTGCACTATATTGACTTATATGATGCAATACGCAATTAAAAAAAAGCACATTTTTACTTTGCAAATGTCGACAAGTTCATGTTGTATGGGGATCACTAACAAAATATAGTTGACATTGTCATGCTTTGAATCATTGTTTTTTTATTGTTCTGTCTACTCTCAGTAAATTCGTTAGCGATATTTATGAAGTTTCATAGTGATGGCCGAACACTGGGCAACTAAAGGCTGACCATTGGATTTTGGGGGCCACTGGGAGAATTGGAATTTTCTTGTAAACTTCTATTATTTTATGCTTGGTACACTATCAACTATTTTATTATTGGTTGGTTACATTACTCAATCCCTGTTTAATGGAATAACAGCGATGTATTTATCATTCATTGACTCAAAATCTCTTTTGAAAGTACACCTGTCGCGTAACTGGTCGACCACTGGCAAAATGACCCTATGCACGCAGTCTTTAATAGCGCATAGCATATAATATTTTTTAAGCAAGTGCAACGTATTTTGAAAAACACATTCCCTCGGCTGTATTGTGTATTTTATAGGTCGATAATACTCGTTTCCTACTGTATAATATAAATAGTTAATGGACATATTTTTTATTCCGTGTCTGCTCTCAATGTGGGTCATATGGCGCCGTAATGCAGTATTATAAATGAAGGTATGTCTTTAATGAGAATTAGTTGTAAGTCGAAATAAGGCTTGAAGGAAGAGTTTAGAAAAGAGTGCCTCTGCAAATCCACAAATCGAATAAAAACTAAATAATAATAAATAATATTAATATAGAAGGGTTGATTTTCTGTACACTTAAGTGCACGCCGCCAAGTCATGGGCAGTTGTTGCTAAGACACTTCCAGTTAAGAAAAAACTCTAGATACGCTTAAAGTTTGATACGCCGTATAAAATTAACGGATGGGAAAGCAGTGGTTGTTCGAGGAGGGAGGGAAGGGATGGAAGGGAGGGGAGGAGAAGTGATGTCCAGTTGGAGAATCAAACACATTATAGCGAAACGGTAAGGAATTCCCATCACCGTGACCGAGTTGCAACTAATACGGAAGCCGTATTAGTTGCAACTCGGTCACGGTGATGGGAATCGAAAAGCTCCAAAAGGGCAGTTAAAGTCACATTTTCAGTATATCGATATTAGCTCCAAAGCGGTCACAATTTTTCGGATTATAAATATCAAAGTCATGGTAATGTAAATTTTTTACCGTGTCAATGTCCGTTCGTTCTCAATGATGTTCCACATTGAGAACTGTCAGTTCTAAGTGTGGAACATATAGACTCCTAATGGAAGTGTCTCAACATATTTGTTGAGTTGTTTAACCTTTCTTTTTAGAAGAGAGTAGGGATATAAGGACAATACTAGAGGTTTGTTTATCGCTCGCGCTATGCTCCGTTTTTAGGATGGGTGAGGGAATTCTAGACAACACAAATATCCATGCCTATGAACAGAAATTGAAAAATCAATTTATGAAACTGTTCGTAACCAAAACCAACGACGTTGACCTACGGATCCATCCAATTTATTATTCGAGACTTTGAGTCCGTGAGGTCCTTTCCTCTTGAGTTGATCTCGATTGACTAGGTAGTAACTTTGCTTTATTAATTTAGAAAAAAATATATAAAAAAGTTTTAATAAAATTCTTCTTTTGAATCTAATGAATGTTCGTTTGTCCCTTATGCGTTCCTATAACATTCATCCGATTTCGATGAAACTTTCTTGAGTTGTTGTGCGCACACCCGTGAAGGTTTGTGAAAAAGAAATCTAAAAAAGTATGAAATACGTACGAATAATAAACTCTTCAATAAACAAAATTAAATTACAAACACTTTCTTTCTTAGAGTGGCATTGCAATGCATGCCGGGTACTCGCTGTGTCTAATAAAAAAGAAAGATTATTTCTTGGGTAAAAAATAGCACTTACGTCGAATCGAACTGGGTTGACGACACGCTTAAGTCTGGTTATAATTAAAAAACGTATCAGATTGGGTATCAAATAAAAAGAAGGCGTTTTACAGCATTTAGCGTTAATAATATAATAAGTGGGTAGAGGAGAGGCTCTTATCCTTCTCAATGCGGTCCTGCTAATGTCTTAATTTGGACGAGAACGAGGCTTACAAACTGTGAATTCGTGAGATTAAAGTCAGAAGCGCTATCGGGCCGTAATAATTGACTCGTCTTGGGGTCTTGGCCATAAAAAAAAATAAAGACTCCCCCATTCTCACATATAGAATGTCTTAATGCGCGTCGGACCGGTCAGGGTTTGTGAGCCGTTTTTAAATCGAGATCTTCTAGTCAATATTAATTTAGCGCTGAATATTTTTTTAGTAATTTGAACTATACGTATTTTTAAAGTGAAATAATAAAAAAAAACGCTGGCTAACCAATTCTCCTTAAACTAATTTTATAAAAAAAGTAGTAATTCAGACGGCATGCGAATAATATAATATATATCGGACCTCCGATAAAATTGAGTCACAACTCAAAAATAAAGATTTTTATACTGAACTAAAAAAGTATATAATCGTAGCTTTTTATAAAAGTTTTGGGTATACAAAAATAAAATTATACATTCAAATTGATTACTTCTTCTGTACAATTACCTCAAAATCATGCTTCTTGACGTATGACTTTATTTTAGCGGATGTAGGCATATAGGTTAGGTTAATTGTTAATTTTTAAGTATTTTTTTTTTATATATGCTAGGAATAAAGATGCTTAATATTTTTCTGTTTAATATAACTACAAGATGAATTAAAGTTTTTAACTACATTCAAGATGAATTAAAGTTTTTTTGATACATTTAAAATGGTTGGAAAAGTTCCTATTTTTCAATAACTAATTTGACATAATGAATATATCACACATCCGGTAAAACAACTTCACAAGTGTTGAAAAAATATAGTTGAAATTTATGTGTCAAAATATGCCTAATAGCTCCCCGCACCTAGTGCGTTAATTACATAAGCATAGTTCTTACTGTTTCTGTTTTATAGTAACTTATTGCAATTATGAAACCATGTGACTCTATCAAGTTCTGATCTTAAATGCTTGTCTTGCAAAATAGTGTGCTTTGCACTTATGACGTTATAACACCGGATTTGCGATATATTAATTATTATGGATGCATTTCAACTGTGGAAAGGAAAAAGGACGCAGCCCACACCAAAAAATATTGAGTATATTTATAACTCACGCAAAACGTGCGAACACACTGTATCTATATGTAAATATATAATATATCGACTGTAGAAAGGCAAAAGGACTTATCCCTCCGTCTTTTCAAAATATTTTTTTCGGTAACCACAATTTATTTAATGTTTATTTATTTTATGTGTTGGTGTATACATAGGTTAGGTTACGTTAGGTTAGGTTAGGCAACTAATAAACGGTCTGTTAATAATTATGTTTGATCAGTATACAATTGCCAAGTATATAAAGTTTTGGTTAGGTTTAATTTAATAACTGACCATTTTATATAAATTACTGACCGTTTATTTTATTAACTGACCACGTATATACTGACTATTTATCGAATTAATTACTGATCTCTTTGTTTAATTACTGACCCAATAGATACAGGCCATATGAATATTCTTCCTTCTGTCCCTTTTACAGTCAGTCAGGTAATGCGAGTCTTCTTAATACAACAGAATTGCTGTTAATTAAAAAAAATTAAAGTTTTATTTAAGAATTAAACTATCCGTACTTGAGTTTAGTTTAGCATTCAAAAGAACAAGTACAGAAACCTTAAAACTTTAAATGTTTTATATTGTCGTTATATGACTTCTTTGTTAAAACAAAGTTTTCGTGGTGCTTTTAATATTGATATCTAAAAATAAAGGAACGTTCTATAATCGATGGCGTAGGAAAATCAGTATATTCGTTGGCTTGGTTGATTTAAAATTAAAAAAAAAAAGTTGAATATAAAAAAACACTTTCAAACGGTTGACGATACCTGCATATATGTATACCAAGATGCATTATAAAAAAAACTGATCATTCCAAGGTATTCTGAGGAGTTTGTTTCAAAGTCTTTAAGTAGGGTAGGTCTTTCAAAAAAAATACCGCGCGTAGGTATCTAAATGAGCTCGTGATTATCGGCGAGTTTTGTTCGTGTTTTAACCACGGATGTTGTTTAAATGTCCTTGATATGAAACAAGGTATATTCAAAAATTACTTAGAATGTAGCATGTGAGTCGTTAAAAGGCAAATCGGCAACCTGATAACAAAAGCAAACATTTAATGTTTACAATACATATTTGAGTTGAATTATCTGTCTGTATAAAACGCATTTATATTTTTATTATACAACCGTGAAATATGATAATTCTTAGTACATTTATACGGTTTAATATTTTTGTGTTTCAGAGTGTAAAATTGCGAGGCGGTAAAAACAAGTATTATGAACAATATGGAGGTGTCAGCAATATTTTAGTTAGTCAACTTATACGGTTTTATGTTTCTGATTAATAATTGAGAGCCAATAAAATCACGTGTTATAAACAATATGGCAGTGGGTACAAGAGATTTTAACAAATTTATTTGTCGTTTATACTGCCCTGCTAAGTAAAAATACAGTATTTAAAAAAATGTCAGTATGGGGTATGATAAAGTGAAGAATTTGGAATATTTTACATAATAAAAACCACAGTAAAATTTACATTTTGTACTGAAAAAATGTCAAAATGTTTTTACACGTATTGAAAATTAATTTGACTTAAGTAAAGCACAGCTTCATTATGTTTGTAAGTAAAAACACAGACCTTTTTATGAAAACACCATGTTTTTACTTATATAGATAATACCTTTTAAAATTATCCCAAAATATCACTATCCAGTTAATAACAAAAAAAGGGTAAATTAAAATAGAAAGTTTGATTCTGACGAATAGTTGAAAATGCAATTTTTTTCCATGTCCGCTCCCAATGTGGAGCATATGGTCTCCTAATGGAGGTATCTTAACAGAATTTTTCTACGAGAACTGCTTGTTACTCAGTTGCTCAACCTCTCTTTTTTCGAAGAGAGTAGGGGTAGAAGCATATGGCTATGACAGGACTAGTGGTTAGCTAATCACTCTCGCTACGCCCCGTGCGGATGGGATGGGTGCGAGGGAGGACGAACAGAAATCCATAAATCGATTGAAAGATCAATCTATGAAAACCGTCAGCACCGGGAATCGAACCCGAGACATCCGTAACCGTAGCAAGCGACGCTATCAACTGCGCCACGGACGCTGACATGCAAATACTGTGTTTTTAACAGGGCAGTGTAGTGTACAATCATTAACTTGTTTTCGTATTTATTCAGGGTTGCATCAATTGGCCAAAACACAGTGGATATGCAAAATGTTGCGCTCCATCTGATTCATTAATCAGATAACTCAAAAATGCCACAAAAAAAAGCTAAAGCAAATAACCTTTTAAAGAATTAAACAACATGCTAATATTACTGGGCGTACTGATACTTTGACAATACTCGGAAAATACCGAATTGTTAAACATATATATATAAAAGGGTTATAAATAATTGCACTTTGTGTTAGATAGTATTCACTTGGTATACTCAAACTTTGATTTTAATAGTTTCCACTTAGTCACGGACTCTTTTAACAAAGTGAGTTAAGTTGTAGTAGGTTATGTTAGGGTTGGTCTGGTTTGCTTTGTGTAATGTATTCTAATGCGTGGAACAAAGACGATATAGGCGAGCTAATATAGGGTAGAAGAATAAACGACATTTCATTACAGCTTCGTGAAACTATCCATTTCAAAGTATTAGTATTTATATTGAGTCCAATATATTTCTTCAATGTTGAAATATATTTTATTGTGTGGGATCACTTTATTTTTAGTGAAAGAATTTGTTTTTTTGTGAAATGTATTTGTTATAAGTGAAAACTATTTTTATAAAAGTGAATATGATCTAAACAAAAGTGCATTTAATTGTAAGCCTTTGTAACATGTATAAAACTCGTGTACAAATCAATAATATTTGATTAATGGTGACCATTTGAATATTGCTTTTCTTATTATCTCAATATGGGCTATTTGAAAATGTCTGAAATGGTAAGGAATTTTACCAAAAAACAGAGATATAAATATCTATTTTGTATCTCACATTTGCAGACATAGTAAGTATTTATTATTTCACTTATTCGAAGTCACTCGGATTTTTACGCCTCACACTACACAGCCCTGTATTAACACTATGCTGCGATTACTGTAGTTTTTTTTGCTTTTTGAATAATTAATGTTGGAGACATAGTACCTTATGCTTCTGGGTATGCAAATTACAAATAGAGTACGACTGCGTTATATCGGAGAGTCGAAAATGTAAACACAAGCCCAGACATCTATTGAAATGAGTCGAGTGTTTGTCGTGAAGTTGTTTAGACTGAGACGAGCGAATTGCAAAAATGTTTGCAAACAACTTCCTTTCAGCAACTAATACTCTACTTACCTTGCGTTATTATTTCGCATTCAAAGAATAAATGCTTCCACACATCGAAATATAACTATACCACTACGGCTTACTATTTGTGACTGCAGTTTTATTTCAGTACACATCTCCGTCCATTTTAACGGTACTAGCTTTACAAGGGTTCGTTTGAAACAGGGTCGAGCAAACTCTTCGGCTGAAGGGTCACATTGACAATTCAAAATGAACGGCGGGCCGCAAGTAAAACATTCTTTTAGATATATATATATATCAATACCTCAATTCCATAGTCTAACAAGTAAAAAAAAAGCAGTAGTGAGTTAAGTATGAGGAAATGCTTAGAATAACGATATCTAACAGTTCCAAAATGTAACAAGTGGTAATCTGTGGTTATTTTAGATTGACAGCAGTTATAGTACTATGGATTCAAACTGTTAAGCCTGTCCAAAATCTTGTTTCCTTATTATCTCACAACTATGCTTTTTGCGTTGTTACACTATGGATCTGAGGTATCGATATTATCTATTATCATGAAAACGGAATTTCAGCATAAAGAGTAAGTGATCATCTAATAACTAACCATTTAAAGAGGCGATTTGGCCACACAAACATGCGCATCGGGCCGTTTACCTAGACCTGGTTTAAAACAAATTATATTTTAGACTTGATTCATTTTTTGCACGAATATTTACAATGTGTTGCTTACACAGTTTAAGAACACAAAACAATTATGTTTTAAACTGTTTTTTTTTTTAATTCTAAATCAGCTACAATATATTAAAATTACTTCAATCCATACAGAAATACGTTTATTTTTAGATATTGTAATATAGTTGCATAAAATATTGCAACTCGTTTATCATTTTTCAATTTTCACTCTAGTTCACTGTTATCTTTTTTACACGGTGGTCCCTGGAACGTATCCCCGTTACAAAAACGGAATCGAGTGTAGCTGTGTCCGTGTTTCGGTTTAGCATGGTTTTAAATATTTAGATGTTTTTTTGTCCCATTTTAATTAGTTTGAAACGTCACTATTTTAGTATATAAAAAAAAACGTAAATGTATTTTTTACTAGACGTGAAAATTCGGAAACTTATCAAACCGTAAAGCAATTTTCTCTATTTACAAGATGAAGTATCGACTCTGTGGACTTAATAGTTTTTCTTTTGGCGGACTAAAAAATAACTAAAAACGTTAATGTATGATATTCAAATGAAATTATTGAATTATGGGATTTGTTTGATAGCTATTTCGGCTTGACGCCATCGTCAGAACTAAAATCAGAAATCGACATTTTTAAATAAGACGATTCGCGAGATCGGCTTGACAGTCGCATGCCGATAATTTTCGTTTTCAAAAACTACCAAATACTCTTAAGAACACAAATGCTTTATCAATGACGATATCGTAATGTTGCAGATTGCACTTGCTTCCTCCGAATCGACTCAAACCTACGCTGTGTGCACATCGTGTTGTTTTTGTAGAATTTATCTTTCTAATTTGATTATTGTGAATATTATTAAAATATCTTGCGGAAAGCGACAACACAGAAATCTCTTGAGCCCACTTAACATCAAGGGTTTCGTAATCTTACAGAACCATATTTTTTTTACATAATTCTATCTGATAAGATAATATTAAGCACTTTAAGTTGCAGTGCGGGAACAGGGTTGCCATATGTTATCCACATAAAACCGTGAAATTGGGAAACTATTGTGGTACTCAAAAAAGAGGCGGCACTGGTATCATTTCAATAAGCTAATCAGTATAATATAATCACATGCCATCTTAATTTATTTCAGGACCGCGGAGTCGTTATAAATGGTATTATAAGCATTGCATTTGCATTTCCATTGCCAAATAGTTGCTTATAATTTTCACGGAAACATTCCACTTTTTCAACTATTGAATTATGAAGAACGCAATAAAAATGCTTAAATACGTTTTATTTTGTGGTATTTTATAGGTACCATAAATTTGGTTAGTTTGGCCATCGGTCTAAGACTGGTCCACTACATGGAAAAAGGTGCTGTTATAATACCATGATAATACTAATGCCACATAAATATTTTTTAGCTAAGCAAAGGTATTGAGTAGCAATTGAATTAATGTGCAACATTAATTTTTTTATTGTTGAATTTGTAAGCTGTCAGCTTTGAATGGTAAAACACAATTTAAAAACTTATCTTGATATAAATTGAATTAGCCATATTTTCAATTTGTATTACTAATCCGTAAACCGAATTTTAAATTTTTAACATTTATTATTAATTGATGGACTATGTTTTGTGGGGATTACGTGCTAATGATATTTTACTGTGTTTATAGCACTTGTTGACATGTGATTCTTTGACGTTGTTAAGATATGTAATGTTACTCTTATTAAGTTATAATATAATTTTTTAAATTATTTTTGACATACGACATATTGCAGTACGAACGACGATTCCTAATGGAACTTATCTCAACAGAAGTTATTCTGCGAGAACTGTTTGTTATTCAGCCGATCAATCGCTATTTTTATGAGAGTAAGGATAGAAGATGGAGCTAGGGCAGAACCAGTGATTGGCTAATCGCTCTCGATTAACTCATTTTTAGGATCGGAATTGTGGGAGGTAATTGAATCATGACAGAAATCCATGCCTTCGAACACAAATTATGAAACTGTCTGCGCTGGGATTCGAGCACGTGGATACCGCAGCCGACGAGAACAACGTTGACCATTCGGCAACAGACCCGGTGATATATAAGAAGTTTATTACTTTGACAACACACTTGGTATTTTGTACAAATTTTTGGTGTTTAAAAGTTTATTGAAGTAACTATTGTTATTAAAAAAACCAAAATCGATAATAACTGTCATTTGCATTCGCCGAACAGAATACCACAGTGCGGTCCTGTTTAAAGATGTCTAGTCCTTAAAGTTAGGTATCATTTTTTTAAATGCAGGTAAGCACAGCATGAAATCTAAATCTGTTTTTTAATGGGATACAGCGAACTGCGACACTGTAAAATAAATGTTTCTTTCAAGGTTTTTTTCTTTTATTGCCACGATTATTGACTGTGGTTTGTATAGCCAACCATAAAGTATAAGCCCTTTCAACTTACATTATAATATCATTCGAGAAACAGTAATATGTCTTAACCAGTGCTATAATGGAGGGTATACAATGTATATCTTCAACTATATTCGCAGAAGTAGCGTTTAACCTTTGGTTAAATCGAAATATTCTACAATCAGACGTAATATATAAAGCTCTTTTATCAATTAAGATAATTTTAATCTTTAACTTTCATTTTTATTTATCTAATCCACGGTACAGTGAATAACAGTCTAGTTTTTCCCAAACTATGGGCCGTGGCTAGTGTTAAATTGGGAATTAACTGTTAAATTTTGGACACATTGAGTCCAGATGCACATATACATATGTGTGTCTTACCGAGATTAATTTCATACATAAAAACAGGAACGTTTCCGTAAATATTTTGTGTTGGTTTCAAGTCATAGATGTCACAGGTGATCCAATATTAAATAACGTTCCTAACTTCCAACTATACTATATCATCGAACATTACTTTTTCTCAATTTTCCGATGTGAGTTTATTTCCGGGTTTTTTCACGGGCTCACATCAGTAACCGTGGCCCTCTGGGGGGCGTAGGGTTTATGCAGGAGGCCGCAAAATGTTTCAGTATTTATTTATTATTTTTTTCTTTTTACATTTGTATAATATTTGTTATATAAGAACACATTATTCGTGATTTTATTAAAAGTTTGCCTTTGGGGCGATTTTTAAACGTAGGTCTATGTAGTATATATATTTATATAATGTCAAATGAAGCTGTTGATAATTTAATTTTAGGAGTAGGGGGCCGTGGTTAATTTCTTGCAAATTCTGTGGGCCATGGAACGAAAATTTTGGGAAGCACTGAAGATTGGGGAATACTGGGGTATAAGATATAGTTTACGACTACAGCACTGTTCGTTACCCACTAATATCAAATGGTGGTTTACGACATATTACTGTGTGTTGAGCGATATGTCAACAAAGTTATTGAACTTGGTATTACATTTACGCTTCCAAAATGGAAACATATAAACACGTCATAGACCACTTTTAAGGTGTTAACTGTCTTCTTGGTGGAAAGGCATTATATTTTAAAAATTAAACACAATTTGTCACAGATCATTAAAATTTTCAGCATGATAATTATTTCTCTAGAAAAATTAAGAGAAAATAAATAATATTCATATTCAAATTGACAGGCAAGGTTTTCATATTTTTTTTCATTATGTATTACCAAAATTTAATATGACTACACACTGTCATTATTATTATCCTAGCCTTTCGGGCATAACTAGGGGTTGCAATACCAGTAGTACCGAAGCCGGGATCCCGGTATTTAGACTATTTTTCAATACCGAAATACCTGGTTTAAAAATGCAAAATACTGGTTTTTCGGTATTTATATATCAGCGCAATTTATTAATGACTGTTCGTTTGACCTTTTCTTCAGACGTACTTATTTGCACAATTATCCGTCGAAGAGTGATATATTTCCGCAATGATAAACTTGCTTTTTTTAAGATCATATGCGTCTCTTAACCCTTACAGCGCGAGTCGTTTTCACACGAATTTAATTTCAGTCTACCCGCTCACTATGGCTAAAAAAAATCAATTTCAACAGAAAAAAAATGGAGAATATGTGAAATATATGTGTCACTTAGAAAAGTAATGATGTAACTCCAGTTTTGAAATTTTGAGAAAATCAAGGTTTTGTAAAATGTTCTTGGGATCAAATAACAACCATTGATTTGTCAATCAACTGAAGAACTTAAACGTTAGTGTAGTAGTGAAGTCCGTCTAGACATGCTGCTTTTATTCTGATATTGCAGGTACTTCACTATTATTCTGAAAAATATCGTTAAATATGGGAATATAAAAACAAACAACAGTTTTTTAAAGAAATTAGGAGTATATATGTACCATTATTAAACTAATAGAATAACATCTTTTGGACGTTTAATTTAAGACTACGACTGAGGGTGCTTGATGGAATTTCAATATCAAATTTGGATTGTTGAGATTTTGTACACTTCCATGTATTTTGTCACTAACGAGCCGGGTTTTGCCTTTCGGCATCTTCAGGCATTCGAGCGCACGAATGCCTGAAGATGCCGAAAGGCGAAACCCGGCTTGTTAGTGACAAAATACATGGAAGTGTACAAAATCTCAATAAACCAAATTTCTTTTGAACTTGTTTGAGGTAGAAACTCATTTTTCGTAATCTTGGAGTTACACCATTACTATTCTAAGTGACACATATATCAGTTATCTCAAATACACCAAGAAGTAAAATAAACTCGTCGCATTATCGCTAAAATAAATCGAAGAAAATGAAGAAGCTGAAAATATTTAATCTTCGACTTTGCAATCAAAATGGCTGCGGCCAGACTTCATATACACCGCCAACACGCACACAAGCAAGCGCGTAACCGCATAAGTATGTGTAATACATAGGGCTGACGATTAATGCTGCGTATCAAGCTCAAATTCAAAAGACTGAATGTCAAGAGGTCTTTTAAAAATATATTTCCTTGTCTTCTAATTGACATTTTCATGATTTGTCGCCTAATTTCTCTACCTAAAGGTTTGAACTATTTTTTAAAGCATATATCCACCAGTGTATTTTTCTAGTTTGATCAGAAATACGAGACAAAGTCTTGGACATGTAAACATGTCCAGCGCGCTCATCGCGTTAAATAATATTGAACAATTCAACATATTATTATATAATTTAAGACATCGACTGAGGGTGCTTGATGGAATTTCAATATTAAATTTGGATTATTGAGATTTTGTACACTTCCATGTATTTTGTCACTAACGACCCGGGTTTCGCCTTTCGGCATCTTCAGGCATTCGAGCACACGAATGGACTCGAACTGAGAGACAGTAAACAGTGTCTAACGCTTATATAGAAGATACAAATGCGACAAATATCATTTACGAGGCAATACATTATACGTCTGAGAGCCACACCGATACCTGAGTTAAAATTTTAACTTTAAAATTTTAATTTAAGTTAATATGGTGTTTACAAAATAAGGATTAGGGCGATTTCCGAAATTTTAACTCAGGTATCGGTGTGGCTCTCAGACGTATAATGTATTGCCTCGTAAATGATATTTGTCGCATTTGTATCTTCTATATAAGCGTTAGACACTGTTTACTGTCTCTCAGTTCGAGTCCATTCGTGTGCTCGAATGCCTGAAGATGCCGAAAGGCGAAACCCGGGTCGTTAGTGACAAAATACATGGAAGTGTACAAAATCTCAATAATCCAAATTTAATATTATTATATGTTGTCACTGCCTTTCTAAGACTGGAATTATTGAACATTTGGATAACAAAATGTAATTTAATTTAACAACACAGCAAACAGTGCTCTAAATAATAGTTTAAAAGGTTAACTGGAGGCAAACACAGTGATTTAATAGTTGCAATAGTATTTTAAACTCATATGACCAGTAGAAAGTATTGAATGCTCTTACTATAATCATATCCCATATAAGGGGTATATTGAGAAGCATCAAATTATTACACAGAACATACAGAAAATTCCGGAGAAATGTAAGATCCATACATTTATAACATAAACATTAAAAAAAACGGATTTTTTTTTTAATCAATTCTTGTCTCTCATGGAAGAAATCGTGTGAAAAAGGTTTGCAAACCACTGATTTAATTAAACCATTTTGACTATTTATTGAAAGCTTTTATAAATAGTTAATGAAAATCTATTGATTATATTGTATACATCGACGATGTTTTGGCCAATTGATGTAACCCTTAAAAAATATGAAAATGGGTTAATGATTGGATCTCATTTTAAAGACGCCAGAGCAGGTCTCTTTTTGGAAGGGAAACATTCTGACCCAGCCACTTGATGTAAGCCACTATTGTATCGACAATCCTTGCGTATGATCCCGTATCTGCAAACATGAGAATTTACACGATTGTATTTCAAAGATTCATAACGCAACTCACCGTATAATGTTTTCGATAAAAACCGTTTTTACTCTCTCCTGAACAATTTCAATTTTGACATCAATTAGCCAAAACACAGTCGATATGTAATATTATATTATAGATTACGATATTTTGTCCTTTTTGACTTCAGCTATTTGGAATGTATTATACATGTAAAATGTAACAGTAAGGCACGAATCGAACACTCCGTGGCGATTGTCTTTCCCGATTCTATCATTCGATTTGTGTCACTGCGTAACGAAAATAAAGTTTAAGCACGCTGCGGATGATGGCGTGAAGCCGAAATAGCTATCAAGTAAGAAATACAATATTATAGAACTGAATGCTTTGATATTTTCTCCTATTATAATTCACTTCTTCATATTCAATCAATAAATTCAATGTGGAGGAAAACAAATCTTAGAGTTAAATTCTTATTAAGTTCTTCGCGAGTCATTTGTTTTCTCATCTTGCGTGCCATTGAAAAATCAGTGCTAGAGTGGGCAAGCAAGTGATTAGGGACGATTCTAATATGTACATCGAGTCGAATGCTCTACAAAAATTAAGTCGTTTGGTTTCATTCATATAATGTACGTTCTTCTCTTTTGAATTCAAGTTAACATTACTCTATTGAATGGTTTTATTATGGCCGATGATCACTTGATTGCTGCAAGTCTATTTATGGCGGAAATAAGTAACCAAATGCACGTTGCAAGTGTAGTTGAGCGTTGGAAGTATAATGTATTGTAAAGAGGTACTCTGTAATGGAACAAGACAGGATATGGTCGCTCGTCCCACTGCCGGAGATATTATTGCCTCAAGAAATAGCGCTCAAGGGCTGTTCAATCACGAACACTATTTAATAAAGAGATAACTGACGCATTTATCCATTTCATTTGTCAATGGATTGCTACATCTTCTCTAAACTAAATCAATTTAATATCGACGAAAGAACAGCAAAACAGCGCAACCCAAACAGAACTGAATCCAATAATCTGTAAACTATACGTAATATAATGATTCTCATACATTTGCGATGTAAGATGTTTACCGCTTTTTTCATTGCCGTAAAATGTAAGCTGAACGAATAATAATACTGATGTTATAGGGTCATTTCGCCAGTGTTCAGCCAGTTAAACGACATGTGTACTTTCAAAAGGGAGTTTGAGTCTATGGATGATAATTACATATTTTTTCGCTGTTATTTCATTAAACAGGGGTTAAATAATGTAACCAACTAAGAATAAAATAGTTCATATTGTACCAAGCATAAAATAATAATTTTACAAAAAAATGCCAATTCTCCCAGAGGTCGACTCCGATAATCCAATGGTCGGCCAACACTATGGAACTTCATAAATATCGCGAACGAATTTACTGAGAGTAGACAACAATAAAAAACATAATGATGCAAAGCATGGCAATATAAAGTATATTTTGTTAGCGATCCCCATACAACATGAATTTATAAGTAAAGTAAAAATGTTCTTTTTTTAATTGCGTATTGCATCATGTAGGTCAGTATAGTGCAGATATACATTGGCAAGTAGCAAGACTACATACACGATTTTTTAAAAAAATCTGTTTTTTTGAATGTATCCACTATTATTTAAGTTTTAAGCTCAAAAACCGACCACTAGCGACGGCTGACTTTAGGAACACTCGCCTTAAGTCCTTTTTCCTGGAAATACATTTCACATAAATACCATCGTTTTTTTATCACTATCCTTATTCTGTACGTCTTGTTTTCAGTATCGGATATGGGGTGAAAATTGCTGTCACTCTTCTGAAGCATATCACAAAATGTTAAGCACTTGATATGTGGTTATTATTTATTTAATAATAACACATTTTTTAAAAATAAAGCACAATTTGTTTGTTCTATAATACTTTTAAGTGTTAACTGTCAGTTCTTGGTTGAAAGGGATTATATTTTAATACTCAGTTCATAATGCTCGTGATGTGCGAAATCGGTCCTGATCATTCTAAACACGTGGACGTAGTAAAAAGAAATTGTGTTTTGTTTTTAAAATAGAATGCCTTTCCACCAAGAAATGACAGTTAACAGCTTAAAAATGATGAATATGAAATGTAACTAATAAAGTAATACCAGGATGACCCCAAAAATATGGAATAAGAACAGTGGTGCTACTAAAATTTGTATACCCCGACCAGTGACGTCATTTGGGGGGGGGGGGGCTGGTACGTAATTTGAAGAAATATACATTTATCCCTTGTTCATAGTACGTCGGCAACTTTTGCCCCACCTGAAAAAAAATTTAATGACGTCCCTGGCGCCTTCCAAGTTAATTTTCCATATTTTACAATTTCTTTTGGTAACTTAAAATACAGATACAACCATCGCGTCCGACTTCTCTTCACGGGTGTATGCGACCCCTAATTACGACACTAATAAGATGTATATCTTCGCAGAAGAAATGTCTAATAATAAATTGTACTATTTGCAGAGTATGTTATTTCCATTGGATCTTCATTCCCTTCCCTTCCTATGATTTTCCATTTTGTCACACTTCGAGTGATTATTTACCATGGTGGAAACACCTGTATTAAATATAAAAAGACAGAAGAAATTTAATATAGCAGACACGAATTGAGGCTGGGCTCTATTTGAAATTTGAAGGAGACTCTAATATTTATTAAGCTGTTTCAAAGATCAATAAACAAATGCACTATGTATTGAGTATCATACCTCGTCCATAAGGTCCTACGTGTTTTGTGGTCATGGGCAGCCCTTAGCCAGGCAATTGTAATTTTCTTTCGAACATAATACTAATATTATGTTCGATCTTCTTGTTGAACTTTGAACTGTTTATTTACTGGGTCGGATTATCACAGAAAACATGCGCACACTTAGTTGATATAAGTTGATTAATGCTAGAAAGTCACTAGTCACAACGAATTATATTAAATAAAGCTTAATTAATAACCAAATATCATTCGAATAATTTGCAACGGTTTAAAGAATGCAATATTTCCTGTAACTATAAATATGTTTTAATTATTAACAGTTTCCAGTGGTCATAAAATGACTTTCAATTAATACTATTGATCGGTAGGATCAGACCTAAGACCAGACTCTTGATAGGAGGGGTTTCAATCGAGTTCGATAACATAAGATATGCTTTTTAATTATATAATTATATCAGGTTTTTATCAGCCTTAAGGGTGAGTGTACTAACTCCGAATGACATCTTTGTATAAAAAAAAATGCCAAATATTTTTTTACAAACATTCTTTTATGTTTTAAAAAATAAAACACAATTTGTTTGTACTACTTCCACATATTTATAATGATCAGGACCGGTTTCGCTCATCACGAGCATTATCAACTGATATCAGTTGATAATGCTCGTGATGAGCGAAACCGGTCCTGATCATTATGAATATGTGGAAGTAGTACAAACAAATTGTGTTTTATTTTTTAAAATATAATGTCTTTCCACCAAGAATTGACAGTTAACACCTTAAAAGTAATTCTTGTATGTAATTCATTCTAGCTAACTGAACTTTTAAAAACATCTAGTTGATTAAATCATCCCTTGTTATAATATTCCACTAAACTTTTGCTAGATGAATAAATGTAATGAAAAAAATAATAGGTCACTGTTTAAGCACTCCATATGATAATTTATACGATATATAGTAAATATTTAATGGAATAGTATTATAAGGAATGCCTTAATCAATTGAGATAATTAAAAAAATATGTAATTAGCTAGATTTTATGAATTAAATGAATGTTTGTGAATATTGAACATTTTTTTAATCCTTAGATGCATTCTGAACAACTACACTCACCCTTAATGCTTATCTAGAGTATATTTTACATTACACAGCAATTATTAAGTATTTAATTCAAATACAAATATGTATTTATTTGATGACGGTTTGTTGAATTAAGCGTACACTAAAAGTTGATATTAATTTTAAAACTAATATCATGATTAATGGCTATATTGATAAGGTTTCCTAAAATTCTTAATCCATCTCTGTTTATAACGATAGAAACAAATAATTCGTAGATTGGGGTTTGTTTTGTAAGTTAAATAAAGTTTCCTTAAAAATACTTATATTTTATGACACATGGTTGAGTTGAGGTGTATTTTTTAAGGTTTCAATTTTTAATCTAGGCATACACTTCGTCAGTTTTGACTTTTACCCATTGACGGCAATTCATCAGTTATTGTTTCATTGGTTTATATGTGAAATGATTCATATTTGATGAAAAATTTAACACAAACCTTGCGGTATTTATACATTATTCCAAACACAGTGCTACGAGACTATATTCTATTTACAATTAATGACTTTTATGAACAAACTTTGAATTTTTAAATAAATACGTGTCAAACGCGAACTTCAAATTACTAACATTAAACAGCGAACACAACTTCCCAACAAACCGGTTGTGATTTGTGAACTAAAAAACAAACAAGTCTGTGGTGCTGCCGCTGTAGACTACAAAATTTCCATATGCTACAAAAAATTGAATACTTGTAGAGCGATTATAATTTTCAAATAATGTGTAGATATTTTATTAAAAAAATGAATTTCGTAATATTAATTCTGATAACTGTGACAGAATCAATCAAGTATCACCGAATACCTTTTTATTATCAAATTATTTCATCTAATGAAATGAAAATATCAATTAAAAATATATTATCAGTGAAGTAGTTGCGCACCATCGTTTTTTTTACATAATCCAATGGATTTCAGTATCTTCTTCCCCCAAGTTTATCGAAAAAAACTTGCTTATAGAATCATGTTAGAAATCAATAAATTCAACGTTTTTGGGACTCCCAAAAACGATGTTTTGCTTATACAAAACTGAGTAAAAACAGCGAAAATATGGGAACGTTGAAAGACATTTCTGAATTAATCAATATTACATTAGTAGAAGTTGTAGCTTTGCTAATTTTGTGTGTTTCCTATTTGACGAACATTATTTCAAAAGCTTGCAGCACTAAAATTTAATCGATAATAATATCTAGATCTCTACTATTTATGGTATTTTTCCCTGCTATATCATCTAAAAAAGTTTTACAATAAAACAAACAGATGGCACTACAACATTAATTCAATTTTATTAGCTACTATTGAGTACCCGACATGCGTTGCAATACCACTCAAAGAAAGAAAGGGTTTGTGATGTAATTCTGTTCATTTAAGTGCTTTCGGATTAGAGGTCTGCACAGGCCGACCATTCAAAAAATTACAGGGTCCGAGCCCGTCATCTTCAGGCCTGGCCTGGTCCGAGCCCGAATCTCAACATCACCCTTGTTATCCAAACCCGACCCGAATCCCAGATTTATTTTTCTCAACCCGAAAAAACCCGGATTTATTTTTTAATATAGTAATTCATTTATACGTTTCAAACAATATATATTATGTTATTATTTCCATATTTCCAACAATATTCATAGAACATGTGAAATAAATTATTTAAGTTATGAAAACTATTGAAACCTTATAATTTGCCAAATTCTTGAATGAGGCCATGGGTTGGTTATTTCATGATTTAGGTAAAATTTGGTACTTTTCGTGAAATAAGTAATTTCACACATTCGGTGTAACATATATAAAGATGAATAATACTTATTTTTAAGTTTGTCAAATCGAAGCAATTGCATTACCGTGGCGTAATATCTTATTACTATCCGGCACTTTTATTTTAGATTGTGCGATATACTAAAAACGATGACAATGTTTAAAAATCGTGAAGAAAATATTATATTCTTAAATGATGATTTAATACAATTAGTTTTTCTTAACTTTTTTATTTTTACACCCAAAAAATTAATTATATAAATAATGGTTGTAAGTAAATCAATATTGTATCATTTAGATTTGAGACTTCATAATTGGTATATAGGGTTTCCAATATTTTTAATAAAATAGAAGTTTTCGCAAAAAAGACATCAAATATGGTAAAAAAGATTACAAATAAATTCATAGAATTTTCATTTGTCATTATTCTAGTTTTATAAAAATATTTTTACATTCACCCATAACAAAAACAGTATTATTAATATTATTACATAATCATGTTTTCTATAAAAAATAGCTATATTTTACTTCTTAACCCTGTATAAAATTTAAAAAAACTTAATATATAAATGTAAGCCACCTTGATTATTGTGTATATTTGTTAATAATTGATTTTTTTGGAAATTTAAAAATTGAGTTAAATATTATCACATTGATTGATACAAAAATTACAAATTTATATTGAATTGGAAACTAATTCAACTGAGTTGTGTATTTCCAATATTGGCAATCTCCACAATTATGAAAAAATATTTTTTTTGAACTTTCTGTTTATTGACAAAGTAGTTTTACTTATACTGTAAATATTTTGATTTTCAAGACAAAATCTTTCATTAGTTTTCAGTTTGTTTCCTATTACCAATAATCATTTAAGTAAATAGAATTTAGTTGGTGCATTTTATTTTTTTCGATGGATTCAACTGTAACATAGTGGAAATTTGTTTTTCATTTTATATTAGTCGGTGCAGATCAAATGTGGCCATGTCAAGAAAAAGAATAGAAATGATATTTATGTTGCTATTGATAAAGAAAGAATTCTTTGCTGATATGAATTAAACAAAAAAAGGTAAAAGTTTTCTTCTTATTTTCTAAGTTTGCCTCACATTTCAAAGTTGGTCAAGTCAATTCCTAGCAATAAGATAATATGTGCATACCATATTTAATCTGCAACTAATCAATTGCCAAACTTGTTTGTATATTGATTAAATGAATATTGAATAAAGGCTTTTTTGAAATGTGTCCTGATTATACATAATATATGTATTATCAATTTTTTTTGGTCCACCATGTATTAATTGAGACAGCAATTTTTCTATTTAAGTATTCTAATTAAGATGGTTCAATCAACATGTCTATATAATTTTATACACACATCACCGTATCCTAAAAACACTACAAGGGCTGATAGTTTATAATATACAGTTGATTCCGCTAAATTCAGACACCTCGAGCTCAAGCATTTTGTCTCAAATAAACGGTTGACTCTGATAGCGAAGTTTAAAGAAAATAATTTATTTCTTCAGGAATTTCATCAAGGGTAGTCTGTCTCTTGTTTTTGCAGGATTGCAATTGTAAAAAATCAGCAAAGGTATTTAGTGCGAATGAAAGGTTCCAGTCATTACCTTCTTGCATGAATTAACACTGTTACCCGACTATTTTATTTTTTCTCCTAGTTAGTCTCATGAATAAGGGAACATTCATCATAACTGTCATTGCCTTCACTTATTGTTTGATGAATTGATTTAGTGACTTCAAAAATTGCATCTGCACAGTCTTCAGTTTCATCATAACATGTTAAATTGTTATCTACTGTCATAATAAAATGACATTTTTTGTCCCTATTAAACCGAACGGTGTCCCGAATAACCAAAGTAAATTACTATTAGTTTCTGTTCCTTGGGATTTGTCCCAGATAGTCGCCTGTCCCAACTACCCAGTGTATCAACTAAGCGGAATCAACAGTATTTTTTTGGTTAATAATGTCGATAAATACAAATATGTGTCATATATCACGCCAATTATATAATTGGTAATACTATTTTGATTGAACTATAGCAGGTAAGTTTGTGTTTGAAGTCTTATAGCCAAAAGATTAAAATTATTTTAACACTGTACTCATTCTAACTGATTCAATAAATAGTAATATAAGAAATGCTTACAAAAGTGGTGATTTAGGATTCGAGAAAATCAATTCATTTGTTTTTCCGTTCTAACTGCAGTCAGATGAGAAAACAAACAAATGTTTTTTTTTGTTTTCTAAAATGAATGAATGGATCAGTAAGATCAAATAGTGGAGAGAAATTGACTCAAGTTTTTTCATATGTCAACATGATAAATATGATTATGGGTATTTTCAACAGCCTGCAGATCCTAAAATGGGTTATGTTGATTTTAATTGACAGTTTCATAATATAATATAATAGATGGAATTATTTCTTCTTATTTCTGCAGTGTTAAAAGATCTTTAAATTCTTGTATGTGAAGAATTTGAAACTTCTTTAAGCATTCTCCCAAATATGACGTTATACAATTTTTGATAGTTTTTCTTTACCGTTTTTGCTAGAACAAAGATGATATAACTATTATGCAATTAAAAAAAAACAATTCTTCTAAAATAATAAAATAAAATAACAAGAAGACAACAATTTTTTTTATAATTAGTGAGATTATTCTAATGTTTGGCTGGAAGATCCAATCTTCTCAGCCTCCTCCACAGTATCGGGCAGCTTGCATCCCAATGTCTCAGGTAAAATAAGAGCGCAAATCGTTCCGAGGAAAGCGGTTACACCAAAAAGCACCAATGGTAAAGACTGGTAGTAAATTGACTGTAATAAAAATAAAAAAAACAAGCAAATCATTCCTCAATGTCACAATAGATAATTATTACTTGATTATTGCTAAATGTTGTTTAATTCTGTAAGAAAATATGTTCTTATCAAGGATTGCAAAACAGGTCCATTTTTTACAATTTTTTTGATTATGAAATATGTATATTTCTATATAATTCTTTACTAAAACACCAAAGTGGACGAAAAACAATGTTTGAAATAAACGAAACAGTCCAAAATTAAAAAAAAAAACAAACGAAATAGTTGACTCAAAGAAAACTGTCAAACAAAGCATAGTCTTTTTTAATAACTTTGGGATTCGATTATTTGTTCCTGGTTTTCAGTATTTTGATTTATCTTCAACTAACTGTTTTTATACACTGTAAATTCTGAAGAGTGGTATTATAATTATGTATATAATACTAATTTGAAGATTAAAATGTAGCTATACTTCATTTTACGATCAACTAATGAGCTTAAGGTAGGGTACTTGTTGAAAAATTATGTTGTATAATGATTATGATATGAAGAAATTAACCAACGAGATCACGAAGGAAATGAACTGACACTTATTAATGAAGATGTTCAGTATCTCAGGGAAACTCGTCTTTTTGTTTAAATAAAAAGAATGTGGATTATTATGGAGTTGTTTTCAATCCATCTTATATTATCTTTTCAACAAGGTTGTAAAAATATCAAAATTATTAATAAGTAATTGCTCACCAATAAAGGTACAAATGGTGCAATCATAGCTCCACATCTTGCCACTGTAGATGCAGTGCCAACTCCACCACTTCTTATTATTGTCGGCAGTAACTCAGCAGTGTGAACGTAGACAATTCCAAATGCGGAAGTTATACCCATCTTACCCAGTAAAAAGAGTATTGTGGAAGCCCAGACGATATCTGATAAAAAATAATGTATACACAAATATATCAGACTAGATTGTAGCAGGCAGGCCTCTACAGATGCAGGGGCATCTACCATAGGCTTTATTTATAGGGGGTCACATTTTAAACATTCTACATGATACAGTGATGGCACTTCAATGTTTCGTTAACTATGCCTGTTAGTTTAGCAAAAGAAATATCTTTAAGTGTACTGAAAAGTGTCTAAGCTTTCCGTAATCAACAATGAGTTGAGAGCAACTAAATGGACAGTGACATTTAAGATAAATTCCTAGACCGCTCATATTTTAGATTACTCCAAACCTTAAAGCAAATTTGCTACGGGAAGCTTTTATTTGTTCATTCTTTAACGCAAGCATGTACTCTTAAAGCTCAGTATTTGGTTTTCTACTGAATCTTCATCAGCTACCATGATTCACTGTCGTAAAGCAGCTTGTAAGAGTTGAATAAATGGTATTTGGTGCTTTCAACCGAGTACAGCTGTTTGTCCTGGACAGTCTGCATTGAATTGAACGTGGCTTCAGCTATTCCTAGCCAAATAGCAAGCTTCTTCTGTTTTTTAGTATCTTTGAGGATTTCTCCCAGCTTTTTATATAAGCTTGTAGCTCCGGTTTGAGTCAGGAGAATAAAGAAATATAAATAAACGATTTACTTACTATAAGGTACAAATGCAGCTCCAAAACAGCTGATGGCACACATAAATAATGAACCAGCCAAAGACCAACGTCGCCCAATTATGTTCATAGCTACCCAAGCCATTGTATAACCGGGAATTTCAACCTGAAAATGTAATAATTCAAACTATAATGACAAATAAATGGCATTAGAAGAATTATTCGGTGAAATCAAACCATAACTTATCTGAATTTGTATATTTGTATATTGTGCTTTATGAGTAAGATGAATACACAACTTAATCTTATTTTTTGTTGTGTTGAAGAACTGCTGAGTATGTTGTTTTGTGCATATATTTCAGATAATTTCCTCAGTTGAAGTTGCTTTAATTGCTGACAGTGGATATTTGATGGACTTTGGTATTTTAACGATTTGTTAGTATTGGTGAAATTATTTATGACAGGTATGAAAAGTTTGATATAATTTAATATGTTCTGATATTTTTGTCGAGAAAAATATGATCATAGCTTTCGTTACAGTTATATGATATACAATTAAATATGCTAGGTAATGGATGGAATGTGATTTCAACCTCTCTAATTACAGCACTTGTGTTACACTGACTTCCATCTCTATCTAAGATCTAATTGAAGTAAGTGTATCACAAGGGCCAATTGAAAAGGTAATTTTGCCCTGTCCAACGCACTGCATATACATTTTATGTAATATTTAACATTATAAAAAATCTTGATACTGTAAATATCATCTACCGATTTTTTGCACACTGATATAGAAATAAATAATGTGGGGGTATACTGTGATACTGAATATATTCACAGATATCAGTTCATCATCTTGTTCTAAGCGGAAAAATAGGAAAGGATAATTGTTATTTCACTCACCAAGCAAACTAAAATGAAGTTTAAATATTTGTTTCCACTCATATTAATTGAGTTCAACGATAATCCATAGTAGATAAATGCATTTGTTGCCCTGAAACATATTATAACATAGTAAGAATTCATTTAAGAAATGTTTTCTGACAATCTTTGAAGACTATAAATTAAATTTGACTATAGTATTTCAAAATTACTAGTTCATAAACATCATTTTAGAATATAGGTGAACTATTTAAGACTCGAATAATTGTTCATTTAATATTGAGCTACAACAACAATCTATTGTGATATATTATCATTATTACAAATAAAACAATTATTTGGCATGTGGTAGAAGATGTTCAATCAAAAAAAACATTTTTCGCAAAATAATAAACCAATTTAATAATTACCAAATATAAAATATTAAAACAAATCTTGTGACCATTATCCTCGACTTGAATGATGCAATGAACATTGGCAGCAGTTGTGCATTGACAGGAACCTCATCATCATTATCTGACTCTTGTTCAGAATATTCTACATCTTTTCCTTTGCCATCCTGTGAAACAAAATCATGGATAGTTTGCAAGATATGGCAAACAAGAACATATGTAAGGATTAAAATTGACATCTTTGTTATTCCACCGTTTGTGCTACGAACTGTGACATGTGTTTCGCCTCTTTGAGAAGCATCTACAGAGTCTATCGTAAGCTTTTTTTTTAAATAAAAAACAATTTGTTTTCTAGAAAAATCCCGAATGGTCAGGATCAGTAAGATTGTTTATTTATAACGTACATACTGATTCTAATTCTTAACTTTTACATTGCAAAAATGAAGAGTGGTATTTTCCCTTTCTGCTAGATCTGGTAAGGAATCTGATTACAAAAATAAATTATAGAGACAATGTATTGGTACACAAGGTTACAATATAAATTGTATTCATCGCTTAGCTTGGTGAATTGCACCAGTTTCATATTTAAGAGAAAGCATGAGGATATAGGGAAGGTAGCAATCAGGCTAACTGTTACATAATCGCACATTGTAATGACCTGCATAAGCATATAAATGTCTTTGTCTTTGACACAAAGACTTGTTAACGTATCCCAATATGTGCATCATTTTATATGCAAATAATGTGCATCCAATACTGCGCGCATTTATGATTGCAATGTATGAGGATTAATTAACTGTATAATATAAACAAATCACAAGACGATCGAGAATTAAAAGTGTAGGAGTGGTTTAAAAGATATGAAACGACTGTCAATAGTGCAGCGCATACCTGTAAACCTATATCCATATTGATAGCTTTAAAATGGTTAATAGAATTTTTGTTATTTAATAAATAAATTGATTTATTAGAAAACATGCAAATGAAATGCAATTGTTTTAAAATAAATATACACCACTTCTAATATATCACGGTGTCACTTTTAACTGTCAACTCTTGGTGGAAAGGTATCATGTTTTAAAAATAAAACACGAATTGTTTTAATTTAAAAATAGCACGGTGTCTTTCCATAAAAACAATTTCATGACTACAAACCGTAAATGTCCAAAAACATATTTTAATAACATTACTCTTGTTTATAAAAAATAAATTAATTATTCAATAGAACTTTATGCAATTTCATTTTCAAAAACCTGCTTTACCAAGTTACATTACAAAAATATTAAAAGTTGTTCTTTGCAATAGAGGACACATGCAGTATGAAAAATGATATCATTTTATTGGTTAAGATGCCCATAAGAGTACTCTTGTTCAATTTTAATCCATGATAATCTCGAAGATCTACATAGTTGATATTATGATTTACTCAAACGATACTCCTCAACGGAAGCGAAACGCAAGCAAGTGGTACAAAGTAATATTGAAATAACTTTTTTTTATATTGCCGGCAGTTATGTTGAGTTTTGCATTGATAATTAACAAGATTAAAATGTCAATAAAATATTTTATACACTATAGTAAAATGACGCGCCATAAAACTTATGCTAGTTACAATCGCATATAGAGAACAAAAAACAATAGTTTAATAATAATAAAGTTCACTAATAATATAAATTGTACACTCTTACATCACTGAGTTTGACAACGTTACTAGTGTCATGAAAATTGGCCAACACCATGTCAGAAAGGATAACATTGTTAACTTTGGCAGCTCTTCGGATAATCGCATAGGCTTTTTTGTTTCGTTGCTTAGCCATGAGCCATCGTACTGATTCTGGAACCAACCTGAAAAAATTTAATGATCAGATTAGATGGTTAATTAATTGTTTAATTTAAAATTATTAATGCGGTGATTGAAAATGTCACGTTATTGAACCATATTTAAATAAGAAAATATTGAGGCTATACAGACAGAATGCATTATTAATGTTATATTAAAAATGTATTTCCACAAAGTTACCGCTGAATCCAACGAAAACAAGAAAATATGCATACACGATGCTGATCTCGAGGTTGGGTCACACATGCATAAGTTGAACATCTCTAAATTCAATTGAAAGTCCAAAATCAAAAGGGATATCTCCTTTTATTGTAATACAGACAACTTGAAACAACTGTATATGTAAATGTATGTTCACGTATACATGCAGGAAAAAGCTAAGCATAGATTTTAAAACATAATAATTTATCCACAAGCTATTTGTGTCAAACAGGCTCTAGAAGGGTTAATCTAACGTTCAATATGTTTCAATTTAAGATCAATGTAATTGAATGAACCACTTACCAATAGTAGGCAATAAAGATGGCGGCAGGGGCTGATACAACAAGCTGGATTGTTACCCAGTCGGGCCATATCCAGGCTAGCAAACCAACAGCTGCTTCTCCAATGGCGTAGAAATAATTCAAAACAATTCCACTCATCTCTCTCTTTCTTCGACCGACCATCTCCACACCTAAAAATAATAAAAGTGATGGTTTTCTATAAAATATTATGATTCGAGGTTTTGTCTTCAGAATTTACGTTTTATCTACATGTTTTAATCAGTATTATGCCATTTTCCTGCTATTTAATTTAACTTTCAATTACTGGAGTTAAATAAATGGTAGTCCATTGGCTCTCATTTTGCATTTCGGCTCATGTCTTATTTTTATTGATTTTTCATATTTGTTGTTGAGTTTGAACTGAGCAGGGTATTGAAAGCTAATACCTGAAAAATATGAATTTAAATTAATATAAATATTGAATTTTTCATTGACTCAGTCAAGAAAATATTATTTTTGGAAAACATCAAAATTCTTACATCATTTGAAACATAAATATAAAATTTTATAGTATTTACGTTAATACATTGTACAAGAATAGTGTCCTAGATATCAGCTAAAATTCAAAAGAGTTAGTTGTCATTCTGCCAAAACACATTTTATGTGAATAAGAACAAAAAAAATAATATTTTTAAAGTGCTTTTGATCATTAAAAATATTGAAAACAAAACCATAAAAATAATCTTTTAAGTTTGAAACAGATTTCTTTCATCATTGATTGACAGGTTTGTTTTTGAGATATACTGTTATTGAATTAATTTTTATCAAAATTATACAATTAGCATGAGACATGTCTGGTTTTATGAATGGAAGACCTGATATATAAGCCTTGAGAACTTAAATACCATAATCAATGACTGAATTATTAAGTATAACGTTTTTTAATAATAAAACTAAAGTAATGGGTTGCATATGTTTTTCTTTACATACAATCGTTGCTAATATAACCACAATATGTTGTACATTAAGCCGGTTGACTCCAAGCAGCGTCAAATTGATTGGTCTGTCACACGTTAGAAAAAATCATTTATAATTAAAAAACAAAAACATTTTCTCTTCTCTATGATATAATAATATACATTTTCTTTAAATGCCTGCTTATAATGTTGAATATTAACTCATATACTGTACAGCAGGTGGTTTTAACGAAGTTTAGATGTAAGGTGATGTTGTTGGCATCCTTTAGTATACTGCCAGATTTACAATATGGCATATCACTCAACCAGCCAAGCTGAAAGAGTTTGGTAGCAAAACCACTAAGCCCAGATATGAATTGGCTGAAGTTAAAACTACAAACCAACTTTGCGATCCCCAACACCGCAAGCCATGGCCGTATGTTTTGGTATTCGCAGACGTATCTCGTAACGTAAAGCGTGTTATTTCACTTTTTGTACTGCGATTGTCTTGGGAGCAGCTACCCAAGATTCGGCGGCTTGCAATCGAGTGTGCTGATTGTCCGTAGCATTATCTGTATAGATCCGTTCGCTCGTCGTATATTTGCTGAAGGTGCTATAGTTTGCCCTATTATCTATCAAGTCGGAATGGTCTTTGGGTCAGACCGACTTGATAAGCTCTTCCTGCTCATTTGACATTTAAGGACAAGCCTAGAGGATGTGGTCAGCATCCTGAATTTCGCCACATGTGCATATTGGCTCATCTACTATCTGGCCAAGCCTGAAGAGCCTGGCAGCGAAACCCCCATGCTCCGAAATGAACAGGCTAGTCCAGTGATTATATTTTAATCACGGTTTAATCTCCATTCACCACTTGATACCAACTGTTCAAAAGCAATGGAAAATAGTCATAATATTATTGATTCATACATAAAGCATGACACTGAGAAAGATATTCAGTGTCAATTTATTGAAAACTAAAATAGTATTATGATAACTTTTCAAACAATGCCGGCCCAAATCTGAATCATAATTACATGCCTAAATCTAGTGCACAGGCCCAAGAAGACTATTAATTCAAATCAATTGAATATGAATGGCCATCCATTAAATATCGAGGAATAGTGCTAAAAGAAAAGAAGACGGACATCAAATTTGTATACACTTACCAATTATAAAAGCCAACGGATAAACACCGGATGCACCGAGGGCATTCATGAATGCAAAGACGCAGAACATAACGTAATTATTGGCGAGACCCTGCATCACTCCTGTCACGGCCATTAATAAAATACAAAATATGAAAATTAATTTTCTCCCAAACCTGTCAAAAAGAAAAAAACTTTAGGTTAAACGTCAAGTGCGTTGGCTGTAGTTTTGTCCGTTTGTATATTGTTGATACTTATTGACAGCAACAGTGGAAAATATAACCCAAATATGAATGAATTGATTAATGTATTGTCAATATACTGGCAGCCGGGAATAGATGGGTCCGTGGTCGAGTGGTCAATCTTATTGGCTTCAGTTGCGGGTGTGAATCCCGGGACAGTTTCATAAATTGATTTATAGGTTTCTGTTGTAAGGCATGGATATCCTTGATGTCTAAAATTCCTTCCCACTCATCCGATCCTAAAAGCAGGGCGTAGCAAGAGCGATGAGTTGACCAATAGTCCTGTACTACCCCTATCCTTCTATCACTAATCTCTTCGAAAAATAGAGGTTTAGCAACTGAGTAACAAGTAGTTTTTGAAGAAAAACTTCTGTCAAGATAAGCTCCATAAGAAGTCTATAGTAAGAAAAAAAGTACTAACAGAAATTTGTAAGTAACGAATTGATAGTTCTTAGTAAACAGGAAATGGAAATCTGAGCTTTTACGATAATGTATATAACCTTGATAATTTATGCTGCATAGGTAATTATATCAAAATGTAAATGGATTTATGCGAATCTGATACAAATATTACCAGGGATTAATAGACTGGGACAATTGCCTGCACGTAAATCTGCATTAATGCAGTTAATGATAAAATAAATTGCTGTTTTAGCAAAACTGTTACAATAATTGCACCTATTGAGTATTCCAGACAGAATTGATATCCAAGAATCTCACTGTGCACTTACTTCATTTTTGACAATGTTACAACTGGTGACATGTATTCATTAACTTGACCTTGACCTTTTAGATGTCCTGGTTTTTAATCCGGAACTGGGACAGCATGTATACTTTAAAATCTATATATATATATCTGATTTTAATTCTTGATGGTGGGTATTGACGTTTCGATTAACATCCAAGAGAAAGGTGCAGGTGTTTGGGATTTTTTAATATGTACATTCTTTAACAACTACTTTAAATTAAAGTAAAGAGTTATTTAGTGTGATCACATTACATTAACCTCCCACCGCACTTATATAATTAATAAAGGTTGATCAAAAATATCTTTACAAAAGATATCGACTGTGGAAAGGAAAAAGGACGTTATTCACACAGAAAAATTATTGTGTATAGCTTAAACAAAACGTGAATTAACGTATACATTGCGATTATCGAAAAAAATATATTTGGAAAAGACGGAGGGATAAGTTTTTTGCCTTTCTACAATCGATATATTATATATTTACATGTAAATATAGTGGATTAGCACGTTTTGTGTGAGTTATACACAATATTTTTTGGAGTAGGTTACGTCCTTTTTCCTTTCCACGGTTGATATAATAAATGCATGTATTTTTTAAATACTTTATTATAAAATACGGACATAACCAGTGAGCAAAACTCGCAAATAGTAGTTAATTCTGTGGGCCTGTATTTATTGGGTCAGAATTAATCAAAAAGGTCAGTAATTTATATAAAATGGTCAGTTGTTAAATTAAACCTAACCAAAACTTTATTTACTTGTCAATCGGTGCATGATTATTGAAATCATAAATAAAATAGACATTTCTTAATGTAAAATTTTAAAACAGTTTAAATGTATATAACCCAAATCAGATTTATTATTGTATCTTTTTCACTTAGTTAACCTAACCTAACCTTCCTTTAATATTTACTGACCGTATCTTTAATATTTTGTTACAATTTTTATTTTCTACTGACCGTTTTATGCATTTGTTACTATTTGATAGTTTTAAACAGATTTAAATGTTTTCAAAGCGATTGAAAATGTTGCTAGATATTAAATATTTAATTTTAATAGAATTGTACACATATGTCATCTTCGTCTTTAAAGATATATAGAGGAGCAAATTTACCTATCTGCAAGAAATCCGAAAGCTCCTGATCCGCAAACAATACCAGCAAAATGTAAAGTCCCTACAAGAGACAGTTTCCATTGGTTTTCAAAACATGTTATGTCCCACTAGGAAAGAAAAATTGATTTAATTAAACAGTTATTTTTTAAAAAAGTATTTTTTGAATAAAAGTTTTTTTTATAACAAAAATACAAATATTCAATTAAAAAAATACAGGAATTAAAATATGATGTAAAACCAAAACTTTCATTCAAAAAATTTTGCTTAGCAAGTATGAAAAAATCTAAATAACATAACTCAGAGCTATAGATGTGCCAATTTAACTTGGCCGCTAGTGAGGGTGACACCGTCACGTTAGGAATGTTGCCATTCTCAACCAGAAGTGAATTTTCAATGAATTCCAAAACTGATATTTTAGCGACGGTTATTAAAAGTAAACAAGATATTCATTTTGCATAAAATAGCAATTGGAGAAATTTATTCTAGACTGACAATTTTAATTCTTAATTCGGCAGCAGCCAAATAATTTTGGTAATACTATAACAAAAAAACAATTCATTAATTTTTTAAACTATGAAAAAAATCTAAATAAATACGGATTAGTCCAAACCAGGTAGGCCGAACCTTTTCCTGTCGGAAGGCCGTATTCATTTATCTTAAAATTAATAAGGCCACATTTAAGAAACATACGTAAAAATGTATGAACATTATTTTGTAAATGAAGGAAAACAATGAAATTTATTCATTTTTGTTTTTGTTTATTTTAGTCAAAAGGCCGCACTTGAGACTCTATAATGCCACAGGTTCGTCACTCCTGGTCCAAATAGTTTTCAAATTTTACACAATTTATTCTGTCGCGTTAACAGTGGTCTTGAAAGGTTGAGATTACAGTTTATGTATCGTTGCTCGTAATGTTTTGTTCTATTGTTATCTGTCTTTTAACTTACGACAGCAGTCATATCTGGCGTGCAAATTGATGATTAGTTGATGAAGTTAAAATCATGAACGGTGGCAGTTTTAAATCGATTGCTGCAATGAGTCCTATATTACCTTACAGTAAATACTTCGAAATTTGTCAAGACCAATATTGTTTTCACTTCATAATTAACAAAAATTGAAAATTACATCTGTCACAATAGTTCTTTCTTGGTCAGTGTAGATCCATGAATTACACTTGGCCGTTGCGTTTGAAAAGTCTCCAATACTACAGGTGTCCATCGAGCTGTTCATCCGCTGGTACATCAGACACTGCGCTGGACGGAACGGCTGGTCAGGTTTCAAATTCTCCATGGGGGGCACTGCCATCGGCACCCACTCGGCGTTGAAGTCGCCGAGGGAGCCAGTGTCATCGCACCCCGGGACACGGCATCTGAAGAAGGAAGAAATTGAAAAATTAGAATGGTCTGTTTGAATGTGTTAACTTCGATTCTTGATTGAAAAGCATTATATTTTAAAAAATTAAACACTTTTTGTTTTGTACTACTACCACATTATAATGATCACGACCGGTTTCGCTCATCACGAGCAATATCAACTGAAACTTCATTATAAAATCGGTACTGATTTTGATAAGAAATGTGGGAGTCGTTTTTTCAGTGTGCGGACCAGTAAATATTTTTCATTGTTACCTGGGGACCGGTTTCATTACGTAAATAAAATAAAAATAAGGTAGTAACATAGTTGTATTGAATACAAAGAATTGAAATTCAGGGAAATTGATATCACACGAGACACGCGGCGATACTTTGTTGGCCGTGGACCGGCTTTCCACGGCTGGTCCACGGACCATCAATTGAGTAGCACTGTAGTACACAACATATTGTGTTTTATTTTTGAAAATGTAACAAAGAGAAAAGAATTTTTGAGTAATCTACTCAAATACTATCATGTTTCAATATATTTAAATGATTACTTTCATAACAACTTCAATCCAAATTATAGGCAACCAACTGAAATAAGCATTAACCAAAAATATAAAAATACAACCAGCTAAACGTAAATATCACACATATTCATGCGATTGAAAAGTTTTCCATAGGTCAATGTGTGAAATTGTCAGTTCGGGGAATCGATCCTGTGACTTCGTTACCTAATAAAATAAGCCCCTAAGAGCGTCAACCACTCCGCAACAGGAACTATCTTTTTTATATACAAAACATAATAATATGAATTAATCGTATATCAAATAAATAATAATTGGAGCAAAATATTTATGCGACTATAAAAAGGACTCCAGTTTCAATTACGATTAATTACAAGCCATCTAAATAAATAGCATTTTATCAATCAAACATATATAATTAAAATCTTTCCAGATTAATAACTATTGTCACGCTGTTGCATTTTGTCAAGTACATAATATATTAATTATTAAATAGCTGTATACTTGACTTTCCTCATGAATCAATGAATAACTCCCTCATACTAAACTTAAAGATATCAATATTGCAATAAACGAGGATTTTTACTAGTAAATTTGATTTCTACTATATGGCACAAAATATATGTATGTCTGTAGGTTATAAGAACTCCTCCCAAACGGTGTGCAGTAGCGACGTGAAATTTTCACATGTCATTCTGGCTGATATTTTCAACTCTCAATTTTCAAAATTTCACTTTCAACCTTAAACTGAAAATGGTTTATTTTTGAAAATGAAAAACAGTAGAAAATATAGTAGCAAATAGCTGCTTAGCAATCGCTCCATACTAAAATAATCCGTCATGTCGTCATAACAACTCTATTTGTTTAGCGACTGTAAATATGTTATAATATAAATGTGTCAAATAGTAACATTTCATGCAAATTGTAAATTTTAAAATTATAAAACTTAAAACAGTGAAATCCTTATTTCGTGGGTTTTACAAGAAGTATGTTCAAAAGGAAGAGAAAATTGTTAGATGAACTAATATAAGCGACCCTTATCTTGGGCGAAGCCGGGTAAAAAATACTAGTTTTTTCTGTTAACAATGCTCACAATTCGCAAACCGGTCCTGATAATTTAATAAAACTGTGTAACTAGTAGCAAAACATGTTTTATATTTCCATCCAAAATCGACAGTTAACACATGGTTAACACCATACAACTGAAATTGTGTCACATTAATAGATTGTCAGCGTTTAAACAAAAATGTTGGCCGTTGTTCTTTGCTGTCACTGTTTACTTTTTTAATCTAAAATAATTATAACCTACGATGAGAGGAAAGGTCAATGACAATTATTTTACAAAAATATACTTCACTACTTTCACAAATTAGAACCTCTGATTAACACTCGAATTTAGATAATTAAAAACGGTGCATATGCTTTACAAAACGCTACTCTTTTTCTGCCTGAAAAATTACTTAACGCCATTCACTAGGAATTTAAATTGCGGATAGGAAGTCGACAAAAAAAAAACAAACACTGGGATCAAGGATACCGATAAATTGTGCGAAATACAAAGTGTTTTGAGTTAGTCATACCGATACGTTTAGGCTTACCATACGTTCCAGTTTAACCGGGTTTGTCCCGGTTTTAGACATTGATCCCGAAGTACCGGCCGCTTTGGTATTTTGTCGCGGTTGTAGTTTCACGTCACACCATACGATTGGTATAATAAATAAATAAAATAATTTAAACTTAGAGATTTATAGTTACTTTAAATAAACAATTTTTGGTAATTTTCGTTTTTTTTCCCTAGCTGCCGCTCCTGTCCCGGTTAAAAGCTTCATGTTTATGGTACGCCTAAATATGTTCCTTATTTCAAACACTATCTTATGGAAGAATACACTTAGTTTTATAAATTATGCTTTTACTTAAAAACAGTTTTGTGCAAACATACTAAATGAAAAAGGTAGAGCATTTCAAACATTTGACAAACTTCAAAGTCCAATTACTCAAAACTAGTATTTTTCAGTTGGTGTTTTCATCCAGAACAACGATGATTATTATGGTGATTTTTTCATACTGATATTGTATTCGTATTTCACGTAAATTATCGGTTTCCCTGATTTCCCATAGATTCCCACATATGATAAGTTGGCATTTTACTGTCCGTAATTAAATTTTCCACAGAACTGCATTGTTTTTAAGAGCATTTAGTAATATATATGAAGCATATTTACATTTAAAAACTAATCAGGTATTCTCTAATCTTTCAATAATCTTGCGCTAAACAAGCTAGAAGTGGTCAGTGACTCTGAAATATTTCGGGTCACTTATAGCTGATAAAAGCGGGCGAGAGGCTGTTATCACATAGAGAATAATTGCGGTGATTAAATGCGCTGTCAGAATGACAACAAAACAGAAATCGAAATCGTGAAATGCGCCTAGTAGGTTATCTTATCTTCTCTAAATTCATATACGCGTGGGAAAGTTGAAAGTGAAGGCAATAAAAAGAGATTCAAATATAGTGCTGAAGACCAGTATTTAGAATCCCAAAAGAAAGACAAACAAATGAATGCACTTCTTGTTTGCAATCTGAATGAGACTTTATTTATATTCCATTCTTCACCTTTGGCGAGAATTACAGTGTGAAAATCTTTTTTCGTACTAAGAGAGTCATTAAAGCAGAAGCTTGGAGCTTGGCTCCATCTTCGCTCCGTGATCCGAGTAAAAATTACCAACAGGAATTATATCGACTGTGTTTTGGCCAATTGATGTAACCATCAAAAAATACTACAATGAGTAAATGATGATGAACTTATTTTAAAGACGACGGAGCAATTCTCCCCCAAATAAATAAATTGACCACTTTTTGGAAGGGATACATTATTTTATAATGGTTTTAGGTTTAAAAATTCTGACCTCCCTACGTATAGTCCCGTATCTGTAAACATGAGAATTTACAGGAATGCATTTCAAATATTCATAACGCAACTCACCATATAATGTTTTCGATAATAACAATTTTTACTCTCTCCTAAGCAATTTCAATTTTGATGGTTACATCAATTAGCCAAAACACCGTCGATATTTTATACACGTTTTTGCAAATTAAAGATTTAATTTTCGTTATCATATTATAAAATAAAATGGCCGAGAGCAAATCATCTTTCATCGATCGCCTATTCTCGTTTAATAATAATTTCAGGTCAGAAAATAGTCTTTCGAAACTCGTTTAAGTATTGGGAATACAAGATGCCAGTGTTGTTGTAATAAGTTTTGCGAAATGTCAAGTATATTATTTATTAATGAGAGTTTTTTTTAAAATACGTTCATTGTAATTTAGGACGAAATTTTGATAGTTATAAACCATTTTCGAAACAGTAGAATTTTTAGGTGCTACGGCCCTGCTCCTGCTCTAGAGGAAATGCAGTTGAATGCATTCATACTCAATTCTCTAATTCGTAGATAAGATGCATTGTTTTAACGGTAATTTTTGGCTGGGTGAAAATATTATTAAGGGTGGTTCAATTGCCAACTATTACAGGGTAGTTCTTAACTATTTAATAGTAAAATAAGGTAGCATACCAAATCCTTAACAGCTCCATTGCTCCGACCTCTGCATTAAAATAAACGAAATATAATACTTTTGGAAAACATGTCTTAAGAGATTTAAGAATATGGTTTAAATTCTTACGTAACACGTCAGGCACTTGCGCTTGAGTTTCCCGTGTTTCTATAAGATAATTATGTTTGATACTTATGTGTATTAAATTGTATACATTGTGATTAATATTTTGAAAAGACGGGGGGATAAGTCCTTTTGCCTTTCCATAGTCGATATATTAAATGATTCTAACTCCAGAAATGAGACGATGTGTTATAAATGCTAGAATAATTAGATAACTAAAAATAATTAACAATTTGCTCTTTACGTAAAATTAACATAAGAGTCTTTATCAATCGAAAGCACAAATACTTGTCTAATACAGACATCGGCCGACGATTATGACACAGTTGTTGAGAAATCAGGATTTGGTTGTGTATTATTAAAAAAATCAAAATGAATGTGATATAACGCGCTGCGAGATACTCACGGAATCACTGGTCAAAAATAGTACATATCGATGGTGGTTTGGTCAATTGATGTAACCATCAAAATTGAAATTGTTCAGCAGAGAGTAAATCCGTTTATATCGAAAACATTATATGGTTAGTTGGGTTATGAATCTGTGAAATTCAGTCATATAAATTATCATGTTTGAAGATACGGGATTATACAGTGGGAGTGTCGATATAATAGTGGCTTACATCAAGTGGCCGAGTCAAAATTTTTAAGCCTAAAACCAATGTAAAATGAATTTTACCTTCCAAAGAGTGGTCAATTTATTTTTTTCTAATTTACATCATTTGGCCGAGACCTGCTTTGTCGTCTTTAAAATGTAATCCAATCATTAACTCATTTTCGTATTTTTTGAGAGTTACATCAATTGGGCAAAACAACGTCGATATGTACTGAGAGTTTAGTAAAATTAAACACTAGTTGACAACACAATTAAAGGTGAAGGTCACAGTCATTATTTATGAATCCATTGTACGCCATTAATACATGTTGCTTGTAATAAAGGTGAATATGTTACTCGTTGTGATTTATTGCAAAATTGTAACTATAGAAATGATCATTTTGAACTTGATTTCGAAGCAATATCACCGGAGTAGCTAATTGATCTATGTCAGTGGTTTTAAAACATCGGACACGTCCGTACGATTTTACGAACAAATTAAAAGTTATTACGTTGGGGTTTTAGTAGATACATACATAAAATGCGAATTTATAAAAAAATAAACGTCAAACGTGTTACAATGACAATTTACATATCTTTAATGGGCGGACTGGACTGATGAGTATAATTCCAAAAAGACGATATTTCAGAAGAGAAAAAACAAAGTATATATCACATTTATTTAAATTCAGAAGTCACTTTTTCAGCAATGAATATTATACTCTCAGCAGTGTAGATATATAACAAAATGTTATTAAAACAAGAATTCATCCACATGTACTTTTAGGAATATAAAAAGATCTATTTAATAAACATACTTATTCTATTAGGACCAGAAAATAATAACAATACTTCACATTTATTTCAGGTATAAGTTAGTCTAATAGACGAATAAATTTATTATAATTATTTTAGAGAATCTGCAACGTATACTTTTAGTTCCACTGACGCATTCTTATATGTCGGCTTCCGTTGGGTCCTGGTTCAATTCCCAGCAAGGTCAATATAAAAATTAGATTTATCCAATTTAAATTTGTGATCTTGGACATGAATGACTTCAAAAAATTCTCATCGAGTTTATCTCGTAAGATTTTCTAAATTTCAAAATATTTGGCGCATTGGCTGTCAGCTGTAATGCCAGATATTTTTTTAAAAATAAAACATAAAATACAAAAATAAAATATATTTGGAATGTTTTTTCGTACTTATCGTAAAATGACCAAAAATGGCGTTATGTATCATAGATATACGGTGACGTAAAACAGTGCATCTAAAATTTTAAATTTTAAAAATTCAGCAAGTCACCAGCTATTAAAGAGTGGATATTTTTTTGCGACATCCGTTATTTACGATAAAATGTTTCTGGTTTGTTTATGGTTTAGTAAAATTGCATCGAATTTTTGTTGCATATTTGTGTGAATAAAACTATTGAATAAAAATGTGATTATTGTGCACAATATGGTCTCCTTGTGTATTGGGAAAAATGCGCATACAAAAGTAATAAAGCAATTTGCTATTTTTGTAATAATATAATATATTACATGTAAAAGTCTTCGGAGAATTTCCGTGTTATATATAACATTTTGTGACACTACGTTTTGAGTTTTCTAAGTGAGTTCGAGCTCTTTTTCCATTTTAAATAAACCGTCATTATAGGAAATAAACAATTCGTCATTTTATTAACAAAGGTATGGTACAGAAAAGTGCCGTCTAAAACTGCTTAAAAAATGAAATATGCCAAGAGAACTGTCAGTTGTGTTCTAAAAACAAATGAACATTGATTCGTGTTTCAAATATGTTCTATTCCGTTGGAAACCGGGGAGCTATATTATTAACTTCGTAGTGACTTCAATTTTATCTATATACAATGCAATTATTGACCTAACAAACATTTTTAAATGTTTATAACACCTTCGACTGTTAGTGGTATATTTTCAAGGTTTGGTAATACTATAAAATTACGTAAAATTGTTCGTAAATATACCACAAATACGTACTAACTTATTGAAATTATCTGTGGATACTGTACATGGACAAAAATTATTAAATATAATTATATATGTTTATATATTATTAAACACTTAATAACTCATGACGATATTATTTATGAATGATTGGTTTGTAAAATAATTAGCGCATAATTTACTGTGTTGTTTTTGAACGATTGACAATATAATAATAGGATGTAAAAATGTAAGGCACGAATGCATACCGACTGCAGTGATCATTGCGAGCACATTGGGTTTCGGGAATCGATGTACCAAGTGAACATTTTCTTGGCATTAAGGGTAGTCAGTTTAGTGCTGAATTGAAGGAAAATATCGATGAAATACTGACAGAATTCATTAAGTCATAAAAAACAAGTTCTGAGATATATTAAGATTTTTATCAGAATAAAAAATAACAATTTTACTAAATACTGTTTTTTTTTCAAAGCCATTATATAATGAGTCGCTAGACTCTGGCGATTTTTCAATAAATGAGTTTTTAATATACGTATGTGCTCCATCGATAGATCTATCAATTTTTCCAGTTGCAAGTCTAAAATCCTTACTATTTCGTCCACAGTTCAAAATTAAAAAAAATTCCAAACTTAAAAATGTCGTTTTTTTACACGATCTCGATCCTCGTTATACACGGTCGGCTCGTTCCGAGAAAATGACGGTGTAAAAGAATATTTAACTTTTCATCGTACACCGGAAGACACAAAATAACTTAAATTATACTTTAAAACTATCACACTGCCCATAATTTTTCGTGATTTATTCATAACTACAAAAACCTTCAGGAGAGCGTTTAGCGACTCATATGACTTCATGCGTTCTATCAGTAAGTAGAGAGTTAAATTGCATACATTTTGACATTTAAAAACAAAAAAATCATCAAAAACTGACTGAATGCGTTCTAATTTAAGACATCGACTGAGGGTGCTTGATGGAATTTCAATATCAAATTTGAATTGTTGAGATTTTGCACATTTCCATGTATTTTGTCACTAACGACCCTGTTATCATCATTAATCATCAAGGCGAGACCCGGGTCGTTAGTGACAAGATACATTTGAATGCGCTCTGCCAGTATACCCTCGATATATTAATATGCAATGAATTGAATTTTTGTACAAATGAAAAAATTTACTGTTTCCTTTAACTGTTCCCAGACTTGATATTGTTCTTTTAACAAAGAAATTAATAAAACTCTGTAAACAAGATATCGATCTGTAATAACTGTTAATGTTTCATTAATCAAAACATGCCTTTTGACATTAGCAATGTTTTGACGGCAATATACTCTCATACATTGATTATTGAATAGATTTCTATTTATGAATTTATGTAATGGTTTCATACTTGATTCCACCTCAAACACAGTATCGAATCCTAAAAATTTGTCGTAAAGTGACTACGCTTAATCAACTGTTGACTTTCCTAACCCCTTTCTTTTATAATTATATTCACATTAGCGATTGACTTACAACCAGTTCTCGTAAAAATATCTAATGTGGAAATATAAAAATGATATTCAGCTTTAAGGCAGTTTTGTTTCTTGTTTTATTTAATTACTTAAATCAATCGTGAAAATTTATTTTATAATTTTTACAAAAAAATACTTACCCGATTGAACTGAACTAGCATAACTATGGATAAGTTGTTTGCTGACTATGATTTACGTGTGAATTTTTTTAAAGATTGTCTAAGATTTAAAATTATTTCTTCGTCAATGTCTGGCATTTGGTGGTCAATGGCTGGCTCGGATATACCCCACGAGGGTATATCAACGCGAGTTGGTGTGCCCACACTTCAAATGGTCGGAAATGCCACACACCAGCAAGTCCCATCTGCTGGCCTCCGCGTGGCGATCATCGAGCAATGCAAAAATAGTTGTAGCTGACAGCAGAGGTCGAAAGACGAATGTCCGGCGCCTCAAAAGTGGTCCGCTGGCTAAGGGAAGGTAATCCTCGACAGAAAAGCCAGGGTTAAGCCGACCCTTAGAAACGTTGTGATCCAGGCCTCGGGAGCGCAGGGTCTATCACTTAGCCTCCTAAAATGACCACGATTACGACTCTACCACTGATTCCTCGGAACCCCGGCTCAAGAAAACAGAAAGACGTTTGAACTGGCTAGGTCACGTGCTGCGAATGCCTCCGGACAGCATCAATCCTGCTTGTCTCTTCTTCCGACCTGTGGGGTTCCGGCGTCCCGGAAGACCATCCGTAGGATGTCCTCGGCGGAGCTGAGGGACTATGACATATCATGGGAGGAACCAAAGCGATTGGCGGATGACAGGGTATCATGGAGACGCCGAGTGGTAGCCATATGCTCCACATAGGGAGTGAATATGAAAAAGTAGAACAATTATTTACATGTGATTTTTTTAAAAGATGGCCTAGATTTAAAAATTACTTCTTGGTTATATATTATGCAATAAAGAAATAACAATTTAAAGATAACCATATAATGAGTGAAATAAAGTTTATAATAGTCGGCGTCCGTGGCGCAGTTGGTAGCGTCGCTGGCTACGGTTACGGATGTCTCGGGTTCAATTACCGGTCCGGACGGTTTTCATAGATTGATCTTTCAATCGATTTATGGATTTCTGTTCGTAGTCTGAGTCCTCCCTCCCACCAATCCCATCCTCACGGGGCGTAACGAGAGCGATTAGCTAACCACTAGTCCTGTTATAGCCCTATCCTTCTATCCCTACTCTCTTTGAAAAAAGAGAGGTTGAGCAACTGAGTGACAAGCAGTTCTCGTAGAAAAAATTCTGTCAAGATACCTCCTTTAGGAGACCATATGCTTCACATTGGGAGCGGACATGGAAAAGAAAAAAGTTTATAATATGATATTGTATTTATGAAGGGCGTTATATAAAGGTTTTAGATACGGGAAGAGGGGGAAAAATATCACATAAAATTGGAGCTTATTATCTATTATACACAATCGTAATTAATTTTTAACCTTGTGTATAGAATATTTTAAAGCAGTTGTCGGAAACCTTGGGCCCGGATGTGTGGTGGTGTTTTTGCCTAATTGTTTTACTAGCGCGATAACAAATTTGACTCTGTCGCGATAAAACAATTGATTAAAGATAAGATATCGCATATGACGAGAATGAGGTGTATATAGGTCACCATACTGACAGAAATTGTCGGGTAAAAAAATGTCGGTTTATTAAGCAAATGAAAATTTTAGCTTTTGGGTACAGCCACCTTGATATTTTATGCTACATTTTTTTAAACTATATCCGCTCTCAATTCAGAACATATGGCCATCACGCGGTTCCTCCAAGCTTCCCGGTCCCCCGCCATTCTCTTCGTTTCCTCCCAGGTAATCCCAGCGTCCCGTAGCTCCGCCGAATACATCATATGGGTGGTCATCAGCGACCTTCCAGGGCGACCGAATCCATCCACTTGGTAGGAGAGACAGGCAGGATTCAGGTTTCCCTGGGCATCCGCAGCACGTCTCCAAGCCAGGTCCATCGTCCTTGTTTATTTTGGATTGCAAGCTCTTTATGCGGATTGCCATCTCCCGTGATGTGTACTCCCAAGTACCTGAAGCCGTCGACTCTCGCAATGTCTTGCCCCGCGCTCGTCAGAGGGTAATTTGGGTCCGGACAGAAATTGTCGCAGAGCACATTGGTTTTACTCGCATTGACTTTGAGGCCAATGCGATACGAGTTGCTCTGCAGTCTGCCCATTGTTTCCTGAATACCCTCGATAGATTTGTCTATGCTAGTTAGGTAATTGTTATATCAAACACAAATGGATTTATGCCGATCTGACACAATTAAAGTAAAAGTTTAATAAAAATTGCTATAAAGAACAATTGCTTGCATATAAATCTGCATTAATAACAATTACAGCTGGCAACTAATTATTTGATCAGTAACTGATTCGATAAATGGTCAGTAAATAATTCCCAACTGGTCAGATTATGTTTAATCAAAAATCTGACCATTTTATATAAATTATTGAACGTTTATTTTATTAACTGGCCACGTGTATACTCACCATTTATAATACTAACTGACCAAAAATTGAAATAGTTACTAATCCAATAAGTGCACGCCTAAAACAAATTGTTGTTTTTTTTCAAACTGGTATAACAAACGCATCTACTAAGTAGATAATTAAAAAAGTCATGTCTTGGATGTTTTAAAAAGATGAGTCGCAAAATATGAATGAGTAAATAGTGGAATAAAGTTACCTCATAATGTAAAAAATCTCGTGAATACTGTTTCGAAATGCAGGCTTGCGTTAAATTATTACATTTGACGGCTCTAGTATTATAACTCAGAATCTCTGTCAATGTTTGTTTTTGGCAAATAAAGAAAAACCGTTTTCATCATGCTACAGTTACAAATTCATATTTTGATACAAATAAAACTATGAACCAGATGATTACATCATGATATGTTAACAAACACTAGTGTCCATAACAGTACAATGCTGCAATCTCATTGATTTAAATGGAGATTGTTAGTTTAGAAAATTATAGGGCATTACAGAATATGAGTTTTGAAAATGAAAAAAATTTAGCATTCATTTTAGAATTTCATTTAATGGAAGAATTTAGTCATTTATTCATCACATTAATTCTAAAGTTTTTTTTATGTTTTGAGTTAAGCTCTTCTACAGTTTCACAAAGGTTTCCTCCAAAAGGCAGATATGTACATAGAGAAATCAGCAGAATTAAATAATTTCTCAGTTCCACATACATACATATCGAAATATCGTACTATTTGAATAACAAAGTAATACAAATAATAAACCATCACTTTTTACGAGTCAGTTTAGATGAGTCAAAACTTTGATCGGCCATATCTCAAAATTAGCAATTTCTTGTTCTATCACTACTATTCGAAATATTACTATTCTAGCATGCGAGATCAATGTCCGATATCAAGAATTGGGCCACAAAAGATCAAATCTCCCATGTCAAAAAATGCAGATAGAATCTGCCCGGGCGATAGTTCATTAGTCCTGTCAAAGAAGAACAATATGATACAAAATTTAATTCACGTTCTCATTTAAATTCAACACAAAAAAATGTTTATATCCTCTATTTAATATCATTTGCATTGTCAATAAGATAATGAGATGTAAATCTCGTCATTAACAAAAAAAAATGAGATAACATTGCCAATGTCTTTATTTTATATAGGTATATTTGAATTTGAATAGCTAAAATAAAGTATGATATTTGAGATGACTGCAAGATAATATATCCCGACGTATAATCACGTAAGTGCCAAACGTGATTATACGTCTTTTGTATTTTCGTTGTCTGCGCACTCACTTATTCGAAAGTCTTATAATAATAGCCATGTCCCAATTTTGAAGAAGATAAATGCAGCTGTTACTTTGTAACTGCGTTTTGAATCTTTGAGATGTTCTAATTTAAAATGAAATGTTTGCAGATAAGGTATTATACGTAGGAAGTGTCGATATAAGCAAAAATAATTATGACCAGGCCCTCACTTTTTGGGGGGCATTTTTTGGCATAGATTATATCTAGGTTTTTTTTTTAAGAGGACATGTTCTCTTTTTTAACACAATTATTTTGTTCTCTATCTTTCAGAATGTTCTCTTGTTCAATTTTGAAAATTTCCGGGGTATTTTGAGTGATATAATTACAAAAATATTTCATGTATCGAAGTTTATGAAGAAATAAAAGATAATAAGAAACTTTTGCACCAAATTAGCTGTCTAGATAAATATAGTGATGAAATTGAGAATAAAAATGAAGATGATTAAATTCAACAATTGATTTTAAGCGCATTTTTCATGTTCCTAACTATTATTATGTATCACTTTTAAGGTGTTAACTGTCAATTCTTGGTGGAAAGACATTATATTTAAAAAAAAAACTCAGTTGATAATGCTCGTGATGAGCGAAACCGGTCCTGATCATTATAAATATGTGGAAGTAGTACAAATGAATTGCGTTTTATTTTTATTTTTTAAAATATTATTATGTACATATATATGTGCAAGTAATTATGAAAGTGGAATAAGTTATATAATATAATTTAAGACATCGACTGAGGGTGCTTGATGGAATTTCAATATCAAATTTGGATTATTGAGATTTTGTACACTTCCATGTATTTTGTCACCAACGACCCGGGTTTCGCCTTTCGTCATCTTCAGGCATTCGAGCACACGAATGGACTCGAACTGACAGACAGCAAACAGTGTCCAACGTTTATATAGAAGATACAAATACGACAAACACTATCTACGAGGTAAAAAATTATACGTCTGGGAGCCACACTGATACTTGAATTAACATTTCGAGAATCGCCTTAATCCTTATTTTGCAAACAACACATTAACAGAGTGGCGAATTGCCGCTTTCCAACTACTCTCAGGGTCGACAGAAACCCGGGTCGTTAGTGACAAAATACATGGAAGTGTACAAAATCTCAATAATCCAAATTTAAAGTTACATAATACTTCGTTTGATAAAAATATTCTAATACTACATAAAAATATGTCTATACATTATAATTCTTAGCCTTATATATATAATCATTCCTGTACTGGTGGAATTTTACGATTGCCTTGGAAAATAATGGTATTTTTAGTAACTTAAATGACTTATTCCACTTTAATAATAACCGGTACAATTATAAAGAAAATTGCACAAAATAAACATTTTTTGTCCATAACACTTGACAACCCTAATTATATCAATAGTAAATATTACTATTGAAATGTTGTGTGACGTTTTTCTCCTTATAATATAGCACTTAAAAAGGGAATAGTTCCCAAAAAACATGTAACCCAACCGCACATTTTTTGTGAGCCATGATTATGATAAAAACGTAAATTTAAATTTACTAAATAATCACCATGAATTTATTTGAAGGTTCCCGTCTATTAAAAAATAATATAAAATATACTAATATGCGGAGAAACAACATAAAACAATACATACGTAATATCAAACGTTTCATTATATTTTATTTATATTCAATTTATAATATACAGTATTTACTATGTACCGTTTCATATAAATATATCGCAGTGATAATATTTTATCAACAGCCCCACACAAGTGTCAATGAAATCATTAGTTACGCTTTTGTCGTTATCATTATAAATATAGGTATACATACGTAATTATTGTATTATGATTCAATTAATTAAATTGTTAGCCGAAAAAGTCGTTTGTTTATTATTACTAAAATGTTTCTTTCGGTAATAGAGTTGTTTGAATATGAAATTAAAACACTTCAAAAACACCAATGTCAAAAATTGACAGACAATTGAAAAAACAACTTTTAAAATTTCAATCTTCAAACTCGATTCGAATGAATTCATTTCTCAGTTCGTTCTTTTCAATATATATTATTTTAATATTGCATTGTTTGACATTCATTTGCATGCATCACTCATTTCAATGTAGTGTTTATCGAGAATTAATATTATGACAGCTCGTTTCTGTCATTCTATATACGGATGAGATAAAAGGATGAAAAAAGCTATTAATCAATATTTCTGATTGAATAAGTTTGCTGGGAACCCATTGAAAAATTAACGTATACACATTTCCATTCGGAATTCGAAGTCTATACCGCGGTACCGAACAGAGCGAAAACAAATAATATATATCTCCGGTGTTTTGACCTTGAAAATAACCTAACAGTAGAAGGTGTTATAAACATTTAAAAATGTTGGTTAGGTCAATAATTGCATTGTACATAGATACAATTGAAGGCACTACGAAGTTAATAATATAACTCTCCGGTTTCCAATGGAATATAACCCAATTATATGGTATTTTGGCCAATTGATGTAACCCTCAAAAAATACGAAAATGAGTTAATGATTGGATCTCATTTTAAAGACGACAGAGCAGGTCTTGGTCAAATGATGTAAATTATAAAAATAAATTTACCACTTTTTGGAGGGGAAAAAACATTGATGTAAGCTATTATTGTATTGAAACTTCCTACGTATAATTCCGTATCTGCAAACATGAGAATTCACAGGAGTGCATTTCAAAGATTCACAACGCCACTCACCACATAATCAAATTTGGATTATTTAGATTTTGTACACTTCCATGTATTTTTTCACTAACGACCCGGGTTTCGCCTTTCGGCATCTTCAGGCATTCGAGCACACGAATGCCTGAAGATACCGAAAGGCGAAACCCGGGTCGTTAGTGACAAAATACATGGAAGTGTACAAAATCTCAATAATCAAAATTTGATATTGAAATTCCATCAAGCACTCTCAGTCGATGTCTTAAATTAAATCACCACATAATGTTTTTGATAAAAACAGTTTTTACTCTCTCCTGAACAATTTAATTTTGAGGGCTACATCAATTGACCAAGACACCGTCGATATGGACAGCTTACACGACGAACTTGATGATACAGTAGCATGCGTCACTGGTGCACGTAAATGCAAGGGACGCACAAGTGCATCATATATACAGATGCTTGTCTGTTAGTTACCTTGAAGTATTTACCATCCATGTATCAAACAAATCGCTGCAATTTGCATTATTAATGGCGATACTGTCCGGAGGGAATGAAGATTGACCGGTTAGTAATATGCTGTACGACTAGTTGGGCTGACCATAGTAATTAAATATACTATTATCAGTTGGCTGTCCCACTACCAACACCCATCACGGCAACCTTCTGTTACGCAATAACGATACAGAAAACTAATGAAAAAATGAATACGCCAATCACGCTATAATCCTGCAACAGAGCTGCATGGTGCACAATTATGATTAAAAAATAAGAATTAATATCGATGATATTTTGGTTAATTGATATAACCCTAAAAAAATATGAAAATAAGTTAATGATTGGATCTCATTTTAAAGACGACAGAGCAGGTCTCGGCCAAATGATGTAAATTAGAAAAATAAATTGACCACTATTTGGGAAAATCATTTTACATTGGTTTTAGGTTTAGAAATTCTTATCCAACTACTTGATGTAAGCCACTATCTGCACCCGTATCTGCATCATGAGAATTTACAGTAGTGCATTTCAAAGATTCATATAATGTTTTCGATAAAAACAGTTTTTACTCTCTCCTGAACAAATTCAATTTTGAGGGTTACCTCAATTGGCCAGAACATCGTCGATATTGTGCCTTGCTCAACCACATTCTAGTGATATAAGGTATGCAGGGTATACGTTAACAGACGAAACGTCGTGGCGGTGGAGTAACTCGCAACTACGTTTTAGGTAACCGCGGGAAATTAGCCAAAACATACAGTTTGTACTCGCTTCTTCAACTATATTTATTATAGTTGATGTCTTCGGTAACCGTACTAAACAGAACACTACGAAACAGAACAATTTGAAGATAATATTTATCTATTATTTACTGAACATATTTATATGATAATAGACATGAGTGACTTCTCATCGAATTTATTTCGTACGATTTTCCTACTTTCAAAATTTTCGGCGAATCAGATATTTTTTTCCAAACAAATTTTAAAATATTAAAAAAAAGTGCCTTATATTATATGAAATAAACAGTAAGGTCATTTGCAAATATTTGTGTTTAATATCTACAATAAACACATTATAATTGCATATTAGAGTTTATTGCACTTTTTTGTTTTAATAAATTATTAAATCTATTATTTATTTCTTATATATCGTCGTTGTTCTGGAAGAAGACACTAACTGGAAAATACTAGTTTTGAGTAATTGGACTTTGAAGTTTGCCAAATGCTTGAAATGCCATACATTTTTCATCTTGTTTGTTTGTATAAAACTGTTTTTAAGTAAAAGTATAATTTATAAAAATAAGTTAGTACTGTCATACGGTAGAGTTTAAAATAAGAAACATTTTGGTATAACTAACCCAATATATAATTTTTTCGATTTAGTGTTTTCGTCCAGAATTTAGTATTCTGCAGCATTTACCAAACTTTAAAGTCCAATTACTCAAAACTAGTATTTTCCAGTTAGTGTCTTCTTCCACAAAAGCGACTTTATGTTCAATAAATAATAGATACGACAAAAATATTATTTTCAAATTGTTCTGTTTTTTTCTGTTCTGTTTCGCCATGTTCTGTTTAGTCATGGAACCGATGTCTTTGAATGTGTAAAAGACAAATCGAAGAAGATATTAAAACTGCACGATTGTCAGTTATATTTTTTATTGATGGTTTTAATTAGCACAAACGTGAGTTTAATAACCTCTACGGTGAGCCAGACAGTGCCAGATTTGTTAAAACACAACGCCTACGCTGGGCCGGACATATAATGTGGCACGTATGGGTGAATAGAAACCTACAAAACATTGTCTACTCCTGAAGGAAGACGGATCGTGGGAAGACCTCAACTGCGGTGGATAGACAGGGACTCACGGGTCAGCGATTGGCGTAGGAAGGCGGGGTACCGAGTGAAGTGGAGGAGACTAATTGAGACGGCCAAGGTTCACCTCGAACTGTAGCGTTAGAAAATATGAAGGTTTACATATTGAGTATGCACTTAATATGTTTGTCTTCATTAGTAAGATATTGTAGATTATAAACTCACCAAAAGAAATAATAATAAAGAAGACTTTGAATTTCTCGAGTATCTGGTTCTCGTATATATATACTTTTTCCATGTCCGCTTCCAACGTGGAGCATATAGTCTCCTAATGGACTTATCTCAACCGAATTTTTCTATTAGAACTGTTTGTTACTCAGTTGTTCAACCTCTCTTTGTTTTTTTTCGAAGAGAGTTCGGATAGAAGGATAGGACAAGACTGGTGGTTAGCTAATCACTCTCGCTACGCACCGTTTCTAAGGATCGGATGGGTGGGAGGGAGTTTTAGACATCACAAACACTCAGACTACGAACAGAAATCCGTGAATCGATTGAAAGATTAATTTATGAAACTGCTCGCACCGGGAATTGAACCCGAGACATCCGTAGCCACAGAGCCGACAGGCGATATATACTATGTAACAGAAAATACATATCTGTCTGCATGTCTGTTAAAAGAACTCCTCCCAAACGGTGAACAGTAGCGACGTGAAATTTGCACATGTCATTCTAGCCACCATATCTAGGTCAACTATGCTATATTCAAAACTTTTATTAATTGATGGACTATATTTTGTGGGTGTTACATGAGGAACGGTCCACGTTGATACTTTCAAAATTAACGTCATAACAAAGCCAAAGTCTAAATATTGGCGCCCTCTATCCCGAGCAAAGCTGGGTAATAAATACTGGTAAGGTATGAGTCTCATATAAGTATTCAAAAATACTACATGGATAACTTTAAGAGTATCTGAAAAAGACTCACCGGTAGTCGGGTATTCCTGCAGTGAAGACATAGGACAGGCTGTTGGCTGCACCGAAGAAGACAGGGAAGCACAGCAGGGCATAGTTGATGAGTTGGAAACGACCCAGCTCACCGATCTCATCTAGGATAGAGTCGAAATCCATGTCCCCTTTTCACTGAAACCAGGATGAGCGATGCGATTAGGTCAAAAAAATTGGCAGCCTGTCAATGCTTTTTTAATTGTATAGTTTAAAATGTTGAGGAGGGAAATGAGAAACGAAGAAATTGACTCCACTTCATGCTGTTAATTGAACTTTACACGGCATAAAATTCTAAATCGATTTGATACATTAGAAATGTCGTGAAACGTTTATTTTATTGTCCGGGATAATGTTACATTTTCAATATTATTACGAATTTGAAAACAAATTAAAACTATATAATGATATAACAAAGTTTTAAATCACAAACAATGTTTCATTGTTCACAATGTTTTGCCGTAATCTGTATTTTAACCAATGACAGTAGGTGTTAAATCAAGTTGATGTTAGTTTTTGTCATATGGTATTTATTCCCACAATAAAATATTTATCATGGTGGCAAAGTTCAGTATGCTAGTCATTATCCATGAAGAAGATCCATTGAATAAGTGTATTATCCATTTAATTTAAATTTTTGATAAGTTCCCAAGGTTCATATCGACTGTGTTTTGGATTGTATTTTGAAAATGATTGGATCTCATTTTAAAGACAGAGCAGGTCTCGGCCAAATGATGTAAATTAAAAAAATAAATTGAACACTTTTTGGAAAGGAAATATCATTTTACATTGGCTTTAGGTTTAAAAATTCTGACCCGGCTACTCGAAGTAAGCCACTATTATATCGACAATCCGTACGTATTATCCCGTATATGAAAACATGACAATTCACAGGAGTGCATTTCAAAGATTCACAACGCAACTCACTATTTAATGTTTTCGAAAAAAAGAGTTTTTACTCTCTCCTAAACAATTTCAATTTTGAGGGTTACATCAATTGGCCAAAACGACGTCGATATTTCTTCTCCTGTGAGCTAAGGTTAAACTGACATCAGCCTCTGCCTAACGCCACAGAAATATATATAGACTTCATTTCCGTTATAATGATGACTTGCAGATATAACATGCGGAAATACAAAAATAACACAATTTAGGTCAACGTTGATCAAAAATTGCATTTTTAAATGCGAAATAATAAATAACGCTCTTTTGTCGACCGTATTGAAATTTTACACAAGAAATAAGGTAAAATAATATTAGTTGCGTTGCCTACTCACGTCTTAAATGAAAAAAAATGTGTCTTATGTAATATTATTCAACTGCATTTGATGCACAATGGGTATTAGTGTCACGATATCTGAATTGTTTAATTCTGTGCGATTGATAGACAAAAAATCAACATCTATTTATTTAAATGTGATAGTTCCGCATTAACGCTTTTTTGCTAAAACGATGACGAATTGATGTTACTTGTAAGATCAATATAAGTCACTAAACACGCTCCTGACGATTTTTAATAAAATAAGTTTTCAATGTAAATACGTATGTGCTCTATCAACTTTTTCAGTTGCAAGTCAATTTTTTTTCCTATTTGTCAGCTGTTCAAAATTCAAAATTTTTCCAAACTTAAAAATGCTGTTTTTTATACGATCTCGATTGTCGTTTCACACGATCGACGCACTCCTAAAAAACGATAGTGTAAAAGAATATTTAATTTTTATAATACACCGGAAGACACAAAATAACTTAAATTATACTTAAAGCTACCATACTGCCCAGAGCAGGTTTTCGTAATTTACTCGAAACTCTAATAAACTTCGGGAGCGTGTTTAGAGACTTCGTGACTCAAATAAAAAAATCACATTGGTTTAAATATTAATGCAAAGGTTTTTTTATACAGACTGTTTGACATCTTTCGAAAGATAATATTTAAAGTGATGAAATCTTTTATTCAGACCGCTGATAAGATTATCTTGGAAAACCGCATTTTTACAGCACGGAAGATACTAAAGAACAAATTGGCCTTATCTTTCAGGTACGTCATAACACAATTGATCGACATTTTATAAAATACCTATAAATATAGAGAACATTGACGGAGAATATAAACAGAAGTTGCTTTTACGAAGAGTAGTTATAATTGAGCCGCTTAGCCTCTCTCTTTCGGTGGGGGTAAGGCTATGGATAAGCGCCTAGAAAAATACTAGTTGTTAGTTAATCACTCTTTCTATGATCTATTATTACAATTGTGTAGGAAGTGTGTGGTGTCTATAGCAATTCTAATTTAAGACAAGCATTTTAACTGAAACTAACGTTCAGTTAAGGATTTGGTATGCTACCTTATTTTAATATTAAGTAGTTATTGAACTACTCTGTAATAGTTAGCAATTGAACTACCCTTAATAATATTATCACCCAGCCAAAAATTACTGTTAAAACAATGCATCTTATCTACGAATGAGAGAATTCACTGTGAGTGCATTCAACTGCATTTCAAAATTGGTGCGGCCACGAGACTTTTCCATAAGACCACCGATGCTTATAATGTGGCCACCGAGAAATTTTCCCTGAGAACCACTGTTGTAGAGACATGGGAAACTCAAGCGCAAGTGCCTGAGGTGGTACGTTAGAATTTAAATCACCTTCTTAAATCTCTTAAGACATGTTTTCCAAAAGTATCATATTTCGTTTATTTTAATGCAGATTTCGGAGCAATGGAACTGTTAAGGATTTGGTATTCTACCTTATTTAATTAAATAGTTATTGAACTACTCTGTAATAGTTGGCAATTGAAGCACCTTTAATTATATTATCACTCAGCCAAAAATCACAGTTGAAACAATGCATCTTATCTACGAATTAGAGAATTGAGTATGAATGCATTCAACTGCATTTCCTCTAGACTATAATTGTTATCATAAAGAAACCCACTCAAATTTGTGTTAAATAATATCTATTACAACATAATTTGGTTATCACATATTTTTTATGACTCTACCGAATAACATACAAAGTATTGTCTCTATAATACACATTATTTTAAATTGAATAAACAGTTTAATAAATCATGAGTATGATAATTAGAAGTAAAAGTCTGTTGACTTTGATTCTTAATTGATGGCAAAACATCCAGCTATCAATTAATACTGTTTTTAAGACCTCCGACCTACCAATATACAACGAGGGACATAACAGTTCGATCATATCGACGGTTTTTTAGCCAATTGGTGTAACTCTCAAAACATACGAATATGAGTTAATGATTGGATTTCATTTTAAAGTAAAGACGACAGAGCAGGTCTCGACCAAATGATGTAAATTAGAAAAATAAATTGACCACTTTTTGGAAGGGAAACATATTTTAAAAAATAAAACACAATTCATTTGTACTACTTTTGTTCAGCTAAATGGACTTTTAATGTAGCTATATTTGTGATTTCAGATTAGTATTTAATGATTTGCAAGAGGTCCATAACATTTTAATCAGGGACGGCTCTTGCAAAGGAGCAAATGGTGCTATGTACTCCCATATTCAAGTTATTATTATTCATTCAAGTAATAAGCGATATTATACAAACATAGCAATTCACTCATTTTAAAATTTCCCGCGTGTTCCCCGTAAAAAAAATATTGCATCAAGCGATGATTCACACAATGCTACCTCGTATTCCGCGCCAGAAAAAATACTAATAGTTTTTAGTTATTCAGGATCATTGCACCAGTAGCCGAATTATGACGACCGTTCCCGAAAGTATTCAAACTCGCAGAGACCTGTCGCATATGTTTAGTTCGTGCGTCGAAAGGCCCTCTAGTGTATTGAGCCTGCCACAAAGAAACGCATACCATCAAATTTATTTACTTTCTTTAACATACGTCTAATATTTACGTGCTTCAATAATGAATAGTGCATATTCTGTCTCATACATTAAAAGAAAATCGTCGGGATTTTTCGAAAAGGCTGGAAATTAAAGCAGCAGGTCGTCCTATGCCAAGCTTAAATTTATTTCAGAAGTGTACGCTTAATAATAAAGTGTTTACTCGGAAATTTAATGTAGAAACGTATAAAAAAACACCATGGCTATGTGGCTGTACTAGTTTTAATACAGTATTCTGTTTTCCGTGTCTGTTGTTTGGAGGTGAATCTAACTGGACTGAGAGTGGAATTAAGGACCTGGTTCACCTATCATTCAAAATAAAGAAACACGGTAGCTCTCAAAATCACATTTTAAATGAAATGCAACTTGCGGTATTGGGATCGTTAGATATTCGTTCCCAATTGGATGCTGGGTATCGTGCGTCAGTGAAACAAATTAATGAGCGTGTAGATAAAAATCGATATATTTTATCAAGGTTAATTGACTGTGTGAAGTTCTGTGGTGCATTTGAATTAGCTTTAAGGGGACACGATGAAACTGCAGATTCCCATAATCCAGGTGTCTATCGAGGGCTTATTGATTTCGTCTCAGAGATTGACATCGCAATGAAACAGCACTTAGAGAGCAGCAGTGTTTTCAAGGGAACTTCAAAAACAATTCATTAAAAATGAAATATCGCAGAGCAAATATATCGCTATCCAGGCGGACGAAACAACTGACATAGCCACTACGCAACAACTCGTTTTGGTAATACGGTACGAATTGCGCGGGAAGATACATGAACGTTTCTGGAAATTTATTATCCCAAAAGATCATACTGCGGTAGGTATTGCATCTGAAATTTTGAAGGAACTGGAATTTCTCGACATTAAACCAGCACAATTAATCGGGCAGAGTTATGATGGTGCAGCAGTGATGAGTGGGCGATTAGGTGGTGTGCAGGCTTTGATAAAAGCTTCGTATCCATACGCACATTTCATACATTGTTATGCACATCAATTGAATTTGATAATGGAGAGAAGTGCTTCAGCCAACACTATGGTTCGGAACTTTTTGCAAATTTACGATCTTTTCCATCATTTTTTCGAGATCTGCGAAGAGAGCTGACATTTTAAAAGAAATAGTTCATAGAAGAATACCTTCAGCACCAATAACTAGGTGGAATTTTAATATAAGAACAGTGACTGTCGTGCACACTTATCGCGAGCAGTTGAAAGAGTGTATGGAGCACATCTTAGAAACCGTAAATTTAGACGCTGATACCATCAATCAAGCTGGAATGCTGTTTCGATATTTAAACGAAGATCATTTCAATTACTGGCTAGATTTCTTTGCAAAAGTTATGCCACACTGTGATATACTTTTTATGCAACTTCAATCTAGGTCGAAAGATGTTTTGGAGATAAATAAGAATATCGAAAGTTTTACGCGTTCTATTCAGAATATCCGAGAAAATACCCAAATGTCACTAGTCCAACCTACAAAAAGACGTAGACCAAATGACTTACCCCATTATGTCATTTGTAATGAAGTATGCGATACTTTAGTGAATCAAACGAAAGATCGTTTCGCATACCATGATCATTTAGTAGCAGCTAAATTGTTTTTTAGCGAAAAATTTTCGGATTATCACAAAAGTTTTCCTTTAGCGGACTTTAATATTGCAACATCAACTTACGATTTCATTGACAAACTAAAGCTTAAAAATGAATTAACTGTCATATACAGTAGGGAAGATTTTTACGTCACCGATGGAGCATTGTCCATACTTCAACTTTTTACAAACAATAATTTAATCGAAGTATTTAGTGAAAGTGTTAAGTTATTACAGATTATTTGTACAATACCGATGACTTCAGTGGAAAGTGAGCGTTGTTTCTCAACATTAAAAAGGATCAAGTCATTTTTGAGAAATACCATGACTCAAGACAGACTAAATGCTCTTGCGATGTTAAGTGTAGAGAAACAATTGGTATCGTCAATATCGGATTTTAATGTTCGTGTTATTGAAGTGTTTTCAAAATCCAAGAATCGGAGGATGGATTTCTTGTATAAATAGGTGAGTCTTTTTTGCACTCCCTAATATTCTTGTCACCGGCCGCCACTGATTTTAATTGTAGACTCTTTCATTTGATTTATGTATAATTTGTTTGTTAATCAGTATTTTCTTGTCTACCTTCATTTTTACTCTCAATTTTATATAAATAAGCCTGTTAAGTTTGTATTTTTATCAGTTGATAATGCTCGTGATGAGCGAAACCGGTCCTGATCATTATAAATATGTGGAAGTAGTACAAATGAATTCTGTTTTATTTTTTAAAATATAATGTCTTTCCACCAAGAATTGACAGTTAACACCTTAAAAGTGAGAAGGGAAACATCATTTTACTTTGGTTTTATGTTTAAAAATTCTGACCCGGCAACTTGATGTAATCCACTATTATATCGACACTCCCTACGTATAATCCTGTATCTGCAAACATGCGAATATACAGGATTCAAAGATTCATAACGCAACTCCATGAAAGATTAACAGTAAAACACATAGTTTTAAGAAGTAAAATAAATATTATATATACTAAAATTAATATCTGCCACCCCTGTCACTATCGTTACACAAAAAATCTTTGTCACTGATGTTGTATATTTGATGTAATACCTACATTGCATGTTGCCGTTGACGATTTAAAAAATGACTAATTTGTTTTTAATTCAAGTGACATTATACGTAATTTTGCGGTAAAAAATGGGAAATAAACAGCAATCATAATGATATCAATTTCAGTTTGTGACAAAATATCGTTTGTTGCTTTGTGGTAACAGTACCTACATACAGTTATAGTATCTGACAATGTTGGGTGTCAGTTAGGAATGCGAATTTTAAGCCTATATTTATATTTTCGAGTGAAAGCATCTTTTGTCGGATTGAGGAACTAACACATTACCATATATGTCATTGGGATGTCATAGCGGCCATTTGAAAACAACACCTTATGCAGTAAGTATGTTATTTAGAAATTTTTAAGAGAATTGTTAAGGATACCAGTGAATGTAAGCATCTGCTACTTTATTCAACCGAGAGTGGTCGTATAGGAAGCTCTGAGGGAACACTGATGAAAGGTTGTCATGAAACCATCTGATTAGACATGGTCAACTACTGAAACATTAACATGGTTGTTAAAAATTGAACACAATTTTTTTGTAACAGACCCTTTTCTAATTGTCATCTTATCATATTAATTACGACATTTGATCCATAGAGAATACACTTGCTTTGTCATCATTAGGTCTAGTGCTAAACGTTAATCGTTATATTTATTGAATTTTTCTCTTAAGCGGTCAGCTACTGGTACGTTTACCTTTATGAAATTTATACAAAAATACTTAACTAAAAACAAAATAATAGCTGAGAGTAAATAGTGTCCTCGCTGAATATCTATTGCACATAACTTTATTATACATTATTTACTTATCTAGTAGTTAGATAAGGCTTTGATGAATAGAACAGCCTTTAAAATTACTGTTTTATGAGATCGACACAACGATAAAGTCATTCCAAAAAAAGTTTTAAGATCGATTAAACAGATAATAATTTATTATAACCTCAATAATAATACTATCATTTTTTTTCTTAGGTAAACGTTGTGAGCATTATTAGATTGTGTGCTATACATTTTTGTTTATTTTTTATCAAATAATGGCATTCCACAAGTATTGCTATTGTGAAAAACGAATACTTGGTTTATAAAACCGCGTAACCTTCGAATTCAAAGAGAGAATAAAAGATATGATGAGACCAGGATGTCTGATTATAGGAAAACAACACTACGCCATATTTTTAAGAAGCGAATAGTAGAAGATTATTTCAAAGTTAATAGCTTCGTTATTAAATTGCACGTGTTACTAAATGTGACACGTTTTTTGTCTTTTTAACCCTTACAGAGCGAACCATTTTCGCAAGAATGTATTTTCAGTCAATGGATCTGTTAAAACGCTCACTATGGTTAAAAATTGATCAATTTCAAAAGTAAAAAGTGGAGAATTATGTGAAATATATATTAGTTATACCAAATACATCAAGTCGTAAGCTAAACTCGTCGCATTCTCGCTAAAATAAATCGAAGAAAATGAAGAAACATTTAATTTACGACTTTGCAAGGAAAATGGCTGCGGCCAGTTTTCATATACACCGCCAACACGCACACAAGCGAGCGCGTAGCCGCATAAGTATGTGTAATACATAGAGTAAACGATGAATGCTGCGTATCGGCAGTTCAAGGCTGAATTTCGAGAGCTCTTTCCAAAAATATATTTCCTCGTGTTCTACTAAAAATTTTCATGATCTGTTGCCTAATGTCTCTACCTAAAGGTTTGAACTATTTTTTAAAGCATATATCCACAAATTTTTTCTTGTAGTTTGACCGGAAATACGAAATAAAGTCTTGGATATATAATGATTTTCAGCGCGTTTATCTGGTTAAAAGTCATTTTCAGACGTTTGTGAAGATGATTCTTGAAGATCCTTCTTAATCTAGAGGGATTGATTTTATGCATGCTTAAGTGCCCACCACTGAGTCTTGGACAGTTGCTGCTGTAGATACGCTTGACGTTTGTTACGCCACTGGATACTGCCTTACAAAATTAACAGATGGGAAAGCAGTGGTGTGCGGAGGCAAATAGTTACCGTAGCACCCATAGAAAATATTGAAGATTACATCAATGAATTATGTCGTACTTATGCTAAATTTATAATAATTATTCATGAAATATTCAGAATTTTGATTCAATTTTAATATGCAAAAATTCCAAATGTGATTCGCAACATAACCGCTAAGACGGAAGCATAAAAACGAAATCACTTTGATGTGGCGGTCATTAGTGAAAAAATATTTTGACAAACTCCCTTTTTTACTCAAAGTTGATGCCAATATAAAATGTATGCGAGAGTAATATTTACATACACCTGGAGGAAAGATTATAAATATCCAACAGTCTGAGAAATGGGATTAGAGCCAAAAAAATAATTACCGCAAGAATGGGACGTCTGGAATTAGGATACTGGTAAATCTGACAATCGAAAGGCCTATTTAACAAGACGACGTTGCGAAAGCTCATTCGCTGACCTCGTAAATAATATACCAGGCCAGTGAGTGGAATAAACATGTTTTGTAATTTGAAAAAATGGGCGGGTGGGATGTGGCTTAGCGCACGTTAAGTCATCGGCCAGCACTCGTTAAAACTACCGCATCTGTGTGATCGCGAGCTAATTATGCGTTCAAAATTATTTCAGCGGTGATTCTTGGTAAAATATCGTTTACCTTTTTTTATAAAAAAAAGGCCTGGTTTTTAATAACGTACAGTTGTATTTTCTCAAAACACAGTATCATAAATAACATAAAAAATATTTATATTTAAGAGATTTAGAGCTTTTTCCAATTATCGTCAGCATAGATTGCAATCCTTATAACTCGACAAATTACAATTATACAGAGGAGATTAAATATATCATGTTCTGTTTATTCTGTTCTGTTTTTTCCCGTTCTGTTTCGTCATGTTCTGTTCAGTCATGGAACCATTCGAATGCACCGAGTATTATTTTATTCTTGCTAGGAATAACGGGTGAATGTTTTCATAAATCTATGTCATTTTTTATTTAAAAAAAATATATGGAAGTACTTTTATGAAGAAGCAATATTTTTCAAATAAAAAAAACATAGGTAAGTTTCAAATAGGCATTTAAATTTCATGTTGGAAGTTTTGCATTCTAAGTCGACCATATCGATGGCTTGTTCCATAGTGATACAATTAGACATTTGTAGTTTTGAGATATGGCCGAACAAAGTTTTGACTCATCTAAACTGTCTCGTAAAAATTGATGGCTTATTATTTGTATTACTTCTTCAAACAGGTGGTCAATAGTTTATAGTTTTAGGATTAAAGGTTGTTTCTTTATAGAACGCTACGATTCACAAAAATATATTTCCACTATACGATATTTCGATATATATTATATGTACACGGAACTGAGAAGTTATTTATTTTTGCTGATTTCCATATGCAAATATCTGCCTTTTGAGAGAAAACCTATACATTTTACTAGCTGTAATTTTGTGAAACTGTAGAAGAACGGTGTTCGAATATAATGTCTATCTTAACTCAAAACACCAAATTTTTGACTTATCGTCCTATGAAACTGGGTCATCAATATATCGATACCTTAGTTCCAAAGTGTAACAATTCAAAAAGCAAAAGTTCTGAGATAATAAGAAAACAAGATTTTAGGAAGGCTTAATCTTCTACTGCGCGTCTAATTTTTGCAGATTTTAATGAAATTATAGAATTATCTGAAACATATATTTATAATATTATAAGAATAACAGTATTTTTTTTATATTAAACATTTTAATTATTGAGTTTTCAATGTTTTTCACAGGATTATCGTAATTGTTACAGTTTGATAATAAAGTAATAATAATCAGTTATTCTAAAATAGCCGCAGATTACCACTTGTTACATTTTGAAACTGGTAACTTTTGAGTTGTTACACTTTGGAACTAAGGTATCGATATATATTATGTATATCATAGACGTGCGGTTGATGTATCTATCTCTATCACTATCTCTAACCTCATTTGTTTGTAAGCAAGTAGGATAAAATAGAAAACGCCAGCAAGCCCTTATATTTCGCTTGAGCCCTTCACTTTAAATGTGATTGAACGAGAAATAGAAAAATTCACTGCATGCGTCACGCGGTGTATTTTTAAGCAGGGCTGACTGTAATATAATGAAAAGTATAGAGTCGTTATTAATTTATGTTGAAGTGACTGTCAATTGTTTCAAATAAAAATTTGAGTCGCTTAAAATCATTAACTCCTGCTCGGTGAAGAGTGGACTTGTCATAATTCAATACTGAACCGAAACACTGTCAATAATTTATTGAACAAAATGGAGAATGCGGCTCTTATTTTTTATTATTACATCTCTTCTCAAGTATGTTGGACATACTCATCAAGAATAAAAGTAATTATGGACCCCCTTCTTCGTGGCAGGAATTTGATTAGTTAACCAATTGAGTACGCTTTTTTGTAAGCGGGAAAGTAGGTTGGTGTCACGATATTTGGAATTTATCTACGTAAGTATTTTTTTTATTACTGGCATTTGAGTAGTAAAAAAACATTCATCATGTGATGCTCAAAATATTAGGAAACATAGTCCTTCAAACGTATAAAAATGTGATATTAAATCGAAGATGTTTTATCTATAAATTTTGACTTTGAAGACCACCGATATAAAATCAGCTTACTAATTATAAGGTTTCTTGTTTATTTTGCTGCCAAGGTCAAATTTCACATGCTCTTTTTTGCAACATAAAATTACGTTTTTTTATATAATGGGTATTTAAGCTGGATCGTCCAGTAAATTAGCCAGAAAAATGAAATGTTATTTGTAAAATCTTGCGCTATATCTGATTCGGTACACAGATCACTCAAAAATGACACAGTACAAAAATGATAAGGCAGATAACCTTCTAAAGAATTAAACAAAATGTTGATATTTCTGGGTCAGTAAAAGGATATTTCTGAATATCTTTTTTCTGACTGTACATGGAAAGTACCTTATTGTCAAATACCTGTTTATAAAGTGTATAAACTCGGGTATAAATTAATAGTATTTGATTATTGGTGACCATTTGAATATTGCTTTTCACATTATCTTAATATGGGTTATTTGAAAATGCTGAGTAATGAACTGGACGATCGATGTCTTTATAATTTTCAGAAAATTTTCAGTTATTTTTTGTTTGGATGACAGATACTGGTAAACTGTTATAAATATTGGGATTTCCATGGTTATAAAACGGATCGATCATCTGTTTAAAAAGCTGTTATCGTAAAATTAAGCTAAATTCATACCGTTAATAATGGTTACTTGTCAATTTACTTTTTATACTAAAGTTTTTCATGCACTTGGGCCCTGTATAACAAAGTCATATGGTTCCATAAAAAATTCGTGTAATAGTTCATACAAAATTAGGGTATGCATATGTATATAACAATTCTGTAATAAGAGATTTTTTGCTTTTAGCTTATAAATCTTAACGTATTTCGTGATAAGGGGCCAAGATCTGTTGTAATTCCCTCTTGAACTTCTAACTTCTTTCCATTATAGGATCGTTTTCTATAAAAAATGCTGAAACCGTGTTATATAAAGCGTGTTGTACAAAAATATGTCACAATTCAATACCGTGTTATACGAGGCCTTAGTGCTTTGGTGGGGAGGGGATATTATGGAATACGGCGTAAACTGAATTATTTTTCATATAATATCAAACCTTGTGGAATTCTCTGAATCTAATGAACAGATTATAAGTATTAATTTAATGAGTAATACATAGTAAATTAATAAGAAATCAAATATGCAAGGTAAGTGAAATACGAGGAAAAATATTTTTTTAATGTATCGTTACGAAAGATGCGGATGTACATAAAATATCGAGTGAGATATCTAAATCTAAATAGTTGTTAGCATTGAAAATAACAATTCCTCGAAAAGATGACAACAAAGAATAATAATTTAAATGCAATACATTATACAATAGTGGTTTCTTGTAATAATTTATAAGTGAATATCTAATGACGTCATGAGGGATCGTAGACACATGTAATCAGTGCCGTAACTAGTTGTTGTGTACAGCGGGGCTTCAAAAGTTGACTTATATGAAAAGTGTGTATGGATGAGAAGAATGTATTAAAAAAATCCAGTAACGCCACTGTCTTAAAAGTGATTATGAATTATGTTTAGAAGTTTTTTTGGTGCTACAATTTTCGGTTTCAACTCTGACGAATGAAATCTGTACCAGTTCTGAAATGACGGATTCTGTGTAACAAAAATACATCTTCGTTTCGTATTAAAGTTATTATTATAAAACTCTGTACAAAATATGTAAGAGAAATTTTGCACGTTCTATTTGCGAATATTGTTCCGGTTTGATCGAATTGTCTTTGAAAAATTAATTAGTAAACACCGAAAAAGACACTAGGTACATACGATTTGCTTATTGCATAAACATTTCGATATATTATTCGTTTAAAAAATCATTTTCATGACAGAAACAAAGTATTTCATTGGCATACAACTATTTTAATGTATACTTGGATGATGTCAGGAGTCACTTTATGTAAAACCACGAATATTTTAATAGTCAAACAATGAATATACGGATTTTTATTTACTTACGTTGCACAAAATATGACACTGAAATTATCACGGCACGTAATAATAAATTTAAAATCCTTTGTCACCTCATTGTGTTAAATATATATGCACAGAATTAGCTGTTACGAATTTAAATTCAAAATAAACAAAAGTAAATAGCACCAGCTGTGTTATACCGGTTATAATACAATCAACAAATCACAGATCGACAGCCGACAGCAAACAGCCATAGATAACTGAACGTGACAGATGAAATGTCACTGGTCTCTCTGATTGCATGATCGCTGGCGCCAAACGTGAACTCAGTGAACTAAGGGAAAAATCAGAATGGTATCAAATATAGAAGTCGGAAAATAGTGCCACCTCAATTGAGTAGACATAATATGGTGTATTCAATGATAGAGAAATGGTCGCGAATAAACAATCAATTTAAAAGTAATAAGGTTGTCTAGCACACTATATTTTCTGCTGACTTAATATAAAACTAAATCACACTAAAAAGAACTACGCCATTATTATATTTCATCAAAATATAACCTTCTTTGATTGCTTTTTCACACAATGTATTCAGTATATTCCGATTTGAGCTTTTTAGTAAACTTTATTACGTCATATAAACATTGATTGTTTAATAAAAAAATTGATTTTATGCCAAGACGACTGATCGATCAATCAAAACGGTGAATTACAAAAATATCAGGAAATGTTTTTATCCTACATATTTATTACAGGAGAGAGGACAAATGTAACATAATGATGATACTTCATCAATGTTTACTTCCGTTATTATTGGTACGACTATTGTCTGAGATGGATATTATAGAAAATGCAAATAAAATGAGAAATGTAATGTTTAACCACACCGGATATTTGACCGATTTAAACAAACGGATTAAATTTCCGGCCATTAGGTTTTTGAAATTATCTAATATAACTTTTCATCACAAATAGTAGAGTCATCAATATTTGGTAATTTATGTAAATAAACATGATTAAACCTTACAGCATGAGCAATTTTTTCACGAATTTATTTTCAGTCGATTGATTTGTTAAAACACTCACTATGGCTAAAAATAAATCAATTTCAATAGCAAAAAATGGAGAATTATGTGAAATATAGATTAGTTATTCCAAATACATCAAGAAGAAAAATAAACTCGTCGCTTTCTCGCTAAAATAAATCGAAGAAAATGAAGAAGCTAAAAATTTTTTAATTTGCGACTTTACAAGTAAAATGGTTGCGACTAGTCTTCATATACATCGCCAATACGCACACAAGCCAGCGCGTAGACACATAAGTATTTTTAATACATAGGGCTGACGGCTGCGTATCGGCAGTTCAAAGCTAAAATTCGAAAGACTGAATATCGAGAGCTCTTTTCAAAAATGTATTTCTTTGTGTTCTACTTGACATTTTCATGATCTGTTGCCTAATGGCTCTACCCAAAGGTTTGGACTATTTTTTAAAGCATATATCCACAATTGTTTCCTCCTAGTTTGGCCGGAAATACGAGATAAAGTCTTGGACATGTAAAACATGTCCAGCGCGTTCATCGGGTTAAAAGCATCTTCAGACCGGGTTTTGATTTTCTGCAGACTTGTGCACTCCACCAAGTATTGGGCAGCTACTCCTGTAGATACGCTTGACATTTGTTTCGTCACTGGATACTGCCGTATAAAATTAAGAGACATTTTCATGATCTGTTGCCTAATTTCTCTACCTAAAGATTTGACCTATTTTTTAAAGCATATATCCACAAGTGTCCCTTATAGTTTGGCCGCAAATACGAGATAAAGTCTTGGATATGTAAATATGTCTAGCGCGTTCATCGGGTACATCAGATACTCTAATTATTTTAGTTTGGGGTTTCCGCGCTGAATTTATACATCTAAATAGATGTTAATCATGTATTATGTAACATTCGTTGTATTGTTATTATACATATATTCTAAGCGAATATTTAATAATATCTTAAAATTTCTTTTACATAACAGGAAAGTATGTGGGTTTTTCTCTAGTTGAATTATTCATCATAAGAATTTATTAATTTATGATGATCAGAAATAGATATCTTTTATCACTGACGTTAACTGATGAAAGAAATAAGTATTTGAATATAACATTGAAATTATTGTTATTGATAAAATCTAGCTATCCTAAATGTTACAAACGATTCAATTCATTCAGGTTATTACGTATTTTGTTTTTGTGGAAAATTTACATTTCAATTATTTTTTTTTTCATTCTGCTAGAACCTATTTAACAATTTACTAACATCTACAGTATACATATGTGTCATTACTATGACCTTAAAAAACTTTATATATCCCTTTATTAAAGTTCGATTTCATATTTTTCTAAAGATGTTGTTATTGACATCTCTTTACTGTTAGTTTAACTAACAAGACTTTTTTTATTTATATATAGATGTCACTGTAATTACAATAAGTATACAGATGTCTGTAAATAGATAGATTATTTTGTAACTATTCATTGCTAGATGTCAGTAATTGTTAAATAGTGCCTATGGCAATATATTATAATAATTATAATACAAATTGCTGTATTTTGATTATATTGCGATATTATAATTATCTTATCAATAATTTTATACTGAAAAGTAAACATAATTTGGCTTTCCAATGATGAAGTGAGTCAAATATATAAACATATTACATATATTAGATGGATTTTTTATGCCTTCAACCAAAAAAAACTTTGCTTATTATCATGACGATATTATACATACATATTGTTTCATATTGCCTTAAGTTGTTGGCGCAACTTTACTTTCTTAACATGGTTAACATTTGGGTATAATTTCCAAACATTGTTGTCAAAATTCTAAAATATGTCGTATAAATCTGTGGCATTATGGCAATGACGATAAATCGTTTTATGTACTTAACTTTCAACATTCTTCAGATAAGAGATTTATACAAAGTCACTATGGTAAATTGAAGAAAAGGTAATAATGATATCGATTTCTGGCAACCCTAAACTAATTACATGAAGGCTAAAATATAAAAATCAGTAGCAGTTATATCTATAGTTGATTTATTCGTGAAATTTTTCTCGGCATTATCTGATTAATACGTATAATGGAAATAATTACATTTTCATTTTATGATTGAATCACTTTTATTGATTTTTTATGCAGGGATTTAAGCAGTAATGGGAATCAGACATTTCAAAAACCGGTTCGCTCTCTAGTACCCGCTCACACAATACGTTCTTTTTATTTGTTTATGCAATTTTATTCAAATATTTACTTGCCTTTTCGTTAGTATTTTACATCTTTCATTTTCCCTTTTTTAATCATGGGATCATCAGCTATATTGGTACATTTTCTTGACCAAGTTTGCAGTGATGAAACTTGGTTCCTCGCATCATATGTTAGTCACATATAAGGAATTAGCCATATATATAAATTTTTGGTGAATCTTTACTTCCTGAATATATTACAGAAGACCCTCTCAATATAGATCTGTAGAATTTATTATCAGGAATGGTATTTTTTATGTGTATATTTAAAACGGCAATATCAAAATGAAAACAGCTTTTTACTAAGATGTACATTTGTTATTCGTTATACGCGATCCGGGAATTTTCCCTGTTTTTCTTGTCTCAAAATTCTATGATTAAAAACATAGGGTTTAAGGATTTTTGGTAAACATTATTACTAGAAAATGTTGAAAATATCTCAAATTATTGAAGGTCTTGTTCTCTTTCTGAAACACATTCTTTTTCTGAAACGATATTTAAAAGAAATATTTGAAATATCTAACAATATTAAGACAATCCTTGTGGACATATGTATTATTTAATTTAACATAAAATATTTATAATATTTTATGTGATTAACATTATAAAATAAAACGATTGCTTAAGTTCGTTCATCCGCGAGCAACACGCCTATAAAATTGCATCCATTGACATTTTAAAAATAGAATACATTTTCAGGCATAATCCATAAATTAACATTTATAACTGGTAATCCAATTTTTACATATAAAGTTTCAAATTTGAATATTTTACTATTATATTTTAAATTAAATTGTTCAAGCTATTATATATTCAATTGAGATATTAGTTCTGCTGATTCAATATTAAAGCCGTTTTTAATTATTGTAGATATCGTTAATTTTTTATATAGTAAATTTATACTATTTTATTATGCTATCTTTACGAGAGTATTCTCATATGACGAAATCATAGAGACAAACGGTTTTCCCGTCATAATTACTAACTTTTCAGTTATATTTTAATGAAAAATCTGTTGAATTATATAATCCTAAGTTACTTTCAAAACCTTAGAGCGCTAATGACCTCTATCCCTTTTTCATTAGAACAATTCAACATTGAAGGATGTTTAATTATCTTAGAATTTATTCTCTATTAATAGATTATTTCTTTTAAAAACATGTTGAGAACGATTGAAAATAATAGTCAATGGGAAATTTTGCATCAAATTATAAGCAATCGTGACATTTAAAAATACAATTGAAAAAATAAAAAAACACAAGACCGTATTTTTCTTTAACATTTGTCTTTTTTTAGCTATGCATTCTACTCGTTCAACAGAAATGAGGAAAAGTTCATAGGTAAAGGCATAGTGACGATAATATTATTACTTAATTTTATTCCGTAAGTTTCTACATAATCAAACGAATTTTGTATTTTCTTATTTTTTGAATTTGAAAATATATTTCCAAAATAATGAAGGGTCCTAAAATAGAATTTAACAATGCAATTGTATTTTTGTTTTTATTGAACCGTCATTATTTTATGGTAAACAATGATTTGTGTATTACTTGAGTGACCATGAAATATATGATTATTTAAAACAACTGAAGTGCAGTTATACTCATGTTGTTTGTGGTCAAATTTTAGCAGCAATCTAATAAATATTATATAAAGAATGTGGTGTATCGAATTTCAATGAAACATCGAAATGACAGGCTGAGTTGTACATTAATATTTTTGAAGGCTTGAATTTACCTTTCTATACAGTATTGTACGTGCAAAAAATTCTTACCAGCCAGAGACTAAAATCACCCGAGAAGAAAATATATTGCTCAGGTCTACGGCTGTTTGAAGAAATCAACGTTCTCAAATTAATCGATCTCCTTTTAGATAGATATTGAAAACAGATATGTTCATTCATTATGTAGAATTGAAGAATACTTGCTATCGGTGATTGGTGCTTGATCAGTGTTCTACTCTTTGGGAGAACGACATTTTTGCACATGTATTTTGGGACATGTGTAGTGAATTTTTGAAGACAGTCGACTTGCACATCATTTATTTATAAAATTTGGAAAGTTATAAAAGAGAGATAGCAAGGTGGAATAAGGATCTTTGGCATATACGATCTTGACACTTATGAAAACAGCTGAACAGATTAACTAACAATTCATTATTGTTGTTTCATTGTTCTGCGTGAACGAGATGATGAACGGATTGAATTACAACTTGCTTTCTATCAGAAAATATTAATATTAGCTGATACAAAACATTAGATTTAACTAACAATACATCAAGCTAGTATACTTAAATGTATCATTTTTTAAGTACAATAGTGGACGGTGAGATGTAAATTAATTTGTCATTAGAAATCATCGTAAAACTCTCTTTACCTTTATCAAAAATATCGCACTTTAAGTAATTTACGAATTAGATTTAAATTTTACTGTAATAACTAGATCCATACGCATTATTTTCTCAACAGGTGTTGGAATTCACTTCTTGTTAAGCTTTTTACTGAAGGAAATTATATTCAAATATCATTTAAATACAATTTAAAACAGTTTTTTCTATGCCACAAAGCGCATCAACAAATTAAACACTTTTTTAGACATATCAAATTTAAAAAGAATAATTATATAAATATGTACTGTAATTACGTAATTGCGAACAATGTTTCGTCTAATTTATTTTGAAAAAAAAGGTGCCGGAACGCCGTTCCACCGAGTTGCATTACAAAAAAGCCCTGATTATTTGAATAACACGTTGATTAACTAACTGTGTGAGACTGGTAAACAAATATTCAACATCGATTTACTCATAACTGGTATTTCTCAAATAATATTATTCGCGAAAACGATGTTAATATACGCATAGGATTTTCTTATAATATAATAAATATGTGTAAAATCTATTAGTCGAAAGCGGCTATGCTGCGTGATAAACGTTTAATAAACTTATATAACTTTGGAAATTATGTTATATTATTTAAAGACGTCAGTAAATTAAAGGAATTACCATTTTATGAATAATTGAATATGACATATGACCCATATACCTGTTTTCTATATATGTATGCAAGCAAAACCATAATACGAAAATATGACGAAATTAGAAAACCATTCACCTTAGTCACGTTGTGTATTTCTATTATAATAAATATATGAAAAGTATTGTTTTGTCGATTAAGATTTAGCCAAGATAACATTGAACATTATATTAATAATTAGGGCGCCTCAGAAAAATGCGAGGTCCGAGACAACTGATAATTTTGAGAACCACCCCCTTCAGAACTCAAACTTACAGAAAACAAAATATTGTATAATTATTGATACTTTTTATTTAGGCATGTAGGGCGATTCCCCCATAAGACGGGTTGTCACGTTCTGACGTTACGTTTGCATATTCGATTTCCTTAAAATTGTTCGGTCTAAAAAAATTACCCGCTGCGCTATTCCCTTCTAGGTCCTTGCATATGTTTCAGTAAGCAAATCGAAGACAATACAATACCGTCATATGTAACCCCCAGGGGATATTTACGTTTTATTCAAGTGAAATAAATAGGCAAACTAATTAAATAAAATTTCCTTCTATTAATTAGAATAGTTCGAATTTACATTTTTGAGATTGAACCAAGTGCGTCAAGAATTTATACAGGGTGTCCCATTAGTAAATCGTCTATTAAATAAAATTATACCTTTCTATTGTGCATAATTTGTTTTATTTTTAAAATTGAAAATAAAATTAAAACATTTTATATATATAACACAACAGAGCATTTGGAAAAAAAAACATTTTGCTAAACTCAATTTAAGTAGAACCCCGTGCAATATGAAAATCATTTTTATTGTAATAGTAATTTTTAGTTAGTTCAATTTAGGTTTATCATCTCTAAGTGTACAATTTTAAGACTATAAAACGCATACTTATGTATTATAAACAGTATAACAGAACCAGAGATATTCAATTTTATTGTGTATTGTATATTGCCAAATTTAAACATCGATTAATTAAGTTGATATGATATTAATTTAAATATATTCTGCTGCAGAACAAAGCCACATGTAATAATAATTTGGACCGTAAGCATTACCATCTAGTGATTTTTAGTTACTTATAAAACTATTCTACTAACTGTCTGTCAGTGTCTGCCAAACTGTGTGCCGTGACGCAGTGCGCCGCAAATAATGTGATGTGTGCCACGAAAGAAAAAGAACAATTATAACTGTTGACCAGAAAATTTAATAACTAATAGTTTACTGACATATATGCTTCATTAAAAAAAACTTGAATTTTTCCGGAAGTACAGAGGACATCAGAAATAATTTCTGCATATTTTCTTGTACTATTTTCCCTTGCTTACCAAATGTAGCAGTGGGTCATCAATTCTTTCGCAAGATTTAACCAGGAAGAGAATTTTGAATTTTGATTTGAAATACATATTGAAAACAAACCTATGCACATAGCCTCATTTTTTAGCTCGATTTGCATTTTGAAAGTCATCATTTCGGGAATCGTTTTGGAGTCAATATCCTCTATTGATTAGTGTAGCTATTCAATCCCAGCTGCCACCTGGATCGTCATATCTTTGTGTATTTCGCTTTTCAGCGCTGATGAAAATGATATCCAAAATTTTAAAGTGAGTGATTCCAGATGCTAGATAAGAAGTTACGTGTTTGTTTATCTAATTTAGAAGCGTATTTTGACATAAATTCTTTCTTAAATCCTTTTAACTAATAAAGTTTTTACTACTTATTCTGTACGCACATGTTCACAAAACATTATTATATACTCACACCTACCCTAAGATTTTTTTTATTTACATTTATTGAAAATGTATATTAATTATTTTTATTTGGTGTGCCGCGGAGCAAATCTTCTTTTCTCAGTGTGCTAAAAGATAAAAAAGTTTGGGAGACACTGGTCTATCTGATGTATTGAACGGATATGGCGTGAGAGTGACGCCATAAAAAAGTGACTAATTCTTTTCAATAAATTACTTCTTCGTAAAATGAAACAATAATCTTTTTTTAATTCCGTCTCAATCTTTGAATGTGTATTTTTGAAAAGTATGCTGTGTGCGAAAGAATATTTTGAGTAAACTTTCTCGAAGATGGCATTTGAGATGGACCAATCTCAAATGCAACAACACGCTGAAGAATTTCTTCCTGCCAATATTGCAGAGTTTTTCTTTCAGTATGGTTTCAGCAAGATGGCGCCCCATCTCATACTGTAAGACTAATAATGGTGAGTGTAGTCTAAGACTATTTTCCGAATACGAAAACAGATTATGTCTATAGCTTTTTGTCACCATGTATTCGTGTTAATATTTCACGAATTTAATATACAGATACTATTAATTATTCATACTTTGTCCTAATTATTTCCTGTACTGTTGAAAACGGAAAATCGTTTTCTTAATGAATTCAGATTATATCATTGCGTGCGCTATATTGTGACGTTATCATATTTTAAACAAAAGCAAAGACAATTTCATAAAATTCATCAGTATGACAAGTTTATTACGACTAATGAGCGATTATAATCAAACACTTATTAATAAACTGAACAATTTATTAATAAAGAAACTATACACATTCCCGCGTTTAGGATATGGACTGCGATGTTCACTAAGTAAGTTATGAAAACTGTTTGTCAATAGAGGGCAGAATCCCGGCCCGTTTTTTAATCCCGACTTGTAAACTGTTCATAAAATTATGAAAATGAATGCTTTATTGGATATTTTGGGTTAAATGTTTGTATTTAAAATCTGGCCTACATTTATTGGGTCAGTAACTATTTCAATTTTTAATCAGTAAGAAATAGTAAATTGCCAGTAATCAATCGAAATGGTCACTAGCTAATTCGATAAATTGTCAGTATAGGCATGGTCAGATAATAAAATAAACGGTCAGATAATTATATAAAATAATAAGTTTTTTACGTAAACCTAACCTAACCTTTATTTATTTGACAATTATTTACTGACCAAACAATTAGTTGTCGTAACATTTTATATAATTTTTGAGTTTTCTTAGTAAGGTAGAACTATATTTATATAATTTTTTTTTAAATTCCGATAATACAAAATAATTTTCTTCATATGTTCAGCCCCGCCACAAAGTAATTCAGAATAAATGATATAATATGAATAAGATTAAAAAAAAAACTTTCTAATAAAACACAAAAAATAAGAAAAATTACTTTTTCTTTGCAGAGAAGGTTTTTTTATTCTTTGAATTATTTAATTGTATGGATTAGGCGGTTAAATATTTTGTAATGTAAAATTAAAAGTGCAAACTTAATTGTTCCTGTGGTAGCAACTTTATTGCAACCTTCATTTCGACGGTATTTTGGCCAATTGATGTAACCCTCATAATTGAAATTGTTCAGGAGAGATTAAACACTGTTTTCATCGAAAAAAAATTATGGTAATCTTTGGAATGCACTCCTGTAAATTCTCATGTTTGCAGATATGGGATTATACGTAGGGGGTGTCGATATAATAGTGGCTTACATCAAGTGGCTGGTTCAGAATTTTTAAACATAAAACCAATGTGAAATGACGTTTCCTTTCCACAAAGTGGTAAATTTATTTTTCTTATTTACATCATTTGGCCGAGATCTGCTCTTTCGTCTTTAAAATAAGATCCAATAACTCATTTTCGTATACTTTGAGGGTTACATCAATTGGCCAAAACATCGTTGATATAACTTATTTCAATTCTTATAAATAACATGGCGACATTAACGATACATATTTTAAAATTTGTATGTTGGCGTTTACATGATACCTTATAATCAAATATAATATAATTATTGAGGGTGAAAAGTGGACAAGGACTTAGAATGTTTTGAGGGCAGTGTGAAATAAACTTGATTTTATAAATCAGTGCACCGCAACCTTTTTTCCTCAACGGTACACCAAAATTTTCCCCAGATTTCCACGGCACACCACAAGTGAAAAATATAATATATATGTATCATCAGCGTGTGGTGGATGTATCTCTATCTCTATCACAGAGCCTCACTTGTGTATAAGCAAATAAGATAAAAAAGTAAACGCCAGTACTGCCTTACATCTCGATTGCACCTTTCACTTTACACGCGATTGAAAGAGAAGAGAAAAATTCACTGCATGTGCCTGATATGTATATAAAAAGGATTTACATAGAAAAAACTAGGTTGTACTTTCCATTAATTTATAGACATGATAAAAACAATTACATGCGTGGGTATAGTATTGAAGAGACAAATTATTTGTTTTTTTTGCAATGAAGCAATGTGCCGCGGCACACCTAGCATCACCTCACGGCACACAAGTGTGACGCGGTACAGCGGTTGTGGACCACTGTCGTAAATAATTATCGATTCTTAATAGTTGAACGACGAGTTCAAGAGTTTTGAGTAATATTACGCATTATCATAAAACTTTTTGCTGTCGAAAAAGTCTATTAATCACATAAAATGGAAAAAAGTAAGTTTTGATTGCAGTTATTGAAATATTAGCATGATAAGATTATAAAAGAAATTTAAGGAAATTAAGATTTATTAAAAAACAACCTTCTCCCTTTTAGAATAAGTAATAACATTTTTTCAATTTTTTCCTGTTCCCAATGTGTAGCGTATGGACTCCTAATATTTGGTTCTCAACAGGAGTTTTTTCTACGAGAAAGTAGGGGTAGAAAGATAGGGTAGGAGAGGAGTAGTGGTTAACTGAACGCTCTCGCTACGCCCTATTTTTAGCGTTGGATGTGTGGGAGGAAATTCTAGAGATTACAAACATCCATATCTATGGACAGAAATTGAAAAATGAATTTATGTAACTGTCGAGACATTCGAAATAAAGCAAGTCCAATTTATTATTCGAGACTTAGGGTTCGTGGGTTTGTGATGTCTTTGTGATGTGGGTTTGACCATGCCTACGAATTGAAATCCATAAATCAATTTATGTTAACCGGGATTTTAAGTGGAGACATCCGTAACCAAAGTCAACGAGGCTGACCACTGCACTACAGACCCTGCAAAAAAGGTTTATTAACGCGTTAATCTGTTCACTTACATAAAAGCCGTCAACGAAACTTTAGTAGGGAAATAGATTTCTAAAATGTAATAAATACTTAGATTAGTACACAGAAAATACTGTTTTTTTTGTACAATTGAGATTAATGGTCCCTGTTCGGATAGGCCCGAACGCTTTTCTTATTGCGACTATATTACTACGCCACTGACAGTAATATAGTTGCCATATTTTAAAACACTTAATAGAAGAAAAAAATCTTGCCAATTCCGAAACGGTATCAAAAACGGCAATTGCAAAATTTGATACCTCGTAGTTATTATAATATAGTTGATTTGACACTGTACGTTTCGTTCAATTTTTTTTTATACCGGATAAATACAAATGTCAATGACATCTGTAATTATTATAATGCGTATTATTATTATAATTAATTATATAAATGCATGTGTATATATACTGTACCTTGAAGGACAAATACAATATTTTTTATAGCAAGGTCTCTTCTACACAATTTCAAGATACATATTTATACTGTAGCGTTACTTATCGATTTTGCCCATGTGGCTGTCTAGTTCCGCAAAGCACAGTACCAACAAAAAGACGAAGAGGGTTTCGAAAATGCGTTATGATACTATTTTTAATTTAAGTAGCGATTAATAATTGTACACATAGCAATAAGCTTTATTTATTGTTTTTTCCCTTTTTTCACATCACATATTCCACCAAGAGGCAGAATTTACTTTTTTTCGCAGGTGTTAACCTGTCAATTCTTGGTGGAAAGGCATTATATTTTAAACATAAAACGCAACTTTTTGTACTGCTTCCACATGTTTATAATGATCAGGACGTTGCATTATCAACTGATAGCCGGTCCTAATAATTCTAAACATGTGGAAGTAGTACAAAACAAATTGCGTTTTATTCTAAAAATACTTTTTTTTTCAATTCGCGGCAAACATAATATTTTATTACCAAAAATCTGTCAGTTCAAAAAGACATTAATAATACTTGTGAATACTATCGTAAGCTAAGATTAATTTGTGTTCGTCGAAATATATATTATGTATATTGAAACGATCAAATTAAAAATTCTTTGAAAATTAACTCAAATGATTTCTGGAAGTATGGCTATGATTTGTTGTTTTCATTGCACTACCTAAAACAATCCATAAACTCATGACAAACCAATTTCATCTATTTAATTAAATTAAAATTTGGTTTTCCTACGTTTAAAGTATTGAATTTATATGGGAATGTTCATTGGGAAAAATCACTAGTAGTTTCACGAGGAAATAAGTGTTCCAGTTATCCGATTGAATGTTTATACTAAACTTTGTTTTGAGTTTATTTTATTTTATAATATAAAACATATTTATTTTTTTATTATATTATGCGTATATCATATATTGTCTATTGCGTTTCTCCTGAATTTGTTCCCTTCAATTTTCTGAATTGAAATATACTGACAACAGTTATTTTATTAATTGAAACTTTTAAACATTCAAAAATATTAATTCATCAGTAATCGTAATTTTGATTTTTTATTACTTTTCTAATTACTTTTGGTGTTAAAATGATGAAAAGATCTTATTGGATACTAGATAATTCGATTAACAATGGAAAAAAATGTCTCCCCCACAACTGTGTGTGAAAGATAATAAAATGGATTTTTTTTTTATCTATATTATTTTCTCCATTTTACTCTATAGATATAATTTGAAGATTTGAGAACTTCTGTTTTTTTATTCTAAATGTGGTTTTTAAAAATATGATACGTTGATTAAAATCAAACTGACGCAAACTCAATTCTTGCATATTTGAATATCTGCATAGGGCATATTTTTCAATTTGCAAAGTTGTAATAAAAATTGAATATTAATACCGATATAATTTAATTGAATATCGATAATTTAGTAAGACAAAGAATTTGCTTGTTGAATTTTCAACGTTTGTACTGTGACAAAACATAGGCCAAGTCTCACAACAGACGTAGAAGCTCTTTCGAGTGTGCCCCCTAAAGAATTGCCGAGGCACTGCCGGCAGCCACACCAAGAACCTGGAGGGGAATCTGCTATATAAGGTAGTGTTAAGAAAGACCACCGAGCGATAGTCAGACAGCTTTGGGTTACGTTGAAAGTGAACCGTTCGCGATCTATCGAGCCGGCTGCCTATCACAAAACCTCGCCAATTAAATAAATCTCCCAAATTAAAACTCCCAATCAAATTAATCGTTGATTGGTGATTTTTTTAGTTAATATTGTGCAGTAAATAATCTAATTCATTTTCTATTATTATGATTGTGCTTATAGTGGAATAAATACTATTCATTTTTAGTTTCAAAGAGAAAGGACTTGATATAGAATAAGGTGCTATTGAAAGATTAAATTTGACGGCCTCGTTTGATTCCTTCTAACCACTCTTGTCAGTGTTCTTCAAAACTCAACATGCTGCTCAGGATTGCTCTGTAAGTTTATATTTTATTATACAATACACTTATACTTAAAAATACACTATTCCAATAAAAACGTATCAAAAACACATAGACAATAAAATATTCATCTTAACAATTTAAAATTCTAACAGTCGCTGCAAAATTTCTAGTTAATTATATTCACATAATAAGAAATAGTAATTTCGTGTATTTATTTAAAAAAAAATAATTATAAAATATTATACTAAACACAATACATCGATTGTACAAAGAAAATCTACGCACTTTTAACGTGATTAAATATAATACTTACAATTTGATTACTAGATTTATAAGAAGGTATTATTTAATTTTTCATTACTAGAACAAAAACAACATTTCTACTAATCTTGACATAAATTTTTGATAATTTATAAATGAGTAAGGAAAGCAGAAAATGTCTCAATATAAATCGATTATCACACCCATTATAGAAATAAACAAATAAAAAAATAAAATAAAAAACATCAATAGAAATAATTTATAACCAGTTCCATCTAGATAATATACAAAAAAACAATTCAGAAATCTGGATAAGAATCATTTTCAATTTCGCCATTAAATCAAGTAAATGGATTACGCTTATTTTTAAAACCGGTATTAATCGTTGTGAATTAAAGCGTGGCTATAATAGATTTAATTTTTTATATTTTTTTACATTGTAAAAATATATTTTTCTATGAATTCTACAAGTGAGTCATTGATTATGTGACATTCGATCGCAACAATAAACCAGCATAATTATTTGTGTGTGCATATATAAATCTTTTTTTTATACACTTAAAAAATAACGTAATTAGTTTAGATATTTCTATATATAACGCGGTAGAAACAAATTTAAAATTTATCAGGAAGGTGAGTGAATATTTTGAATATTAAAAGTCGCTTGGTTTTAAGTATTGACAACTCGTTTTCAATATCAACTTTCATTTTCAGACATCTCACGGTAATTTACTATGTAAAATTTTCAAGACCATTGTATGTGTTGCAATTAGGAAAAACTTTCAATCAGTAAAATATATTTCTGTTTTTATTTCATGCATCTAATTGCTGCCAGCACATTCTTGTTTGACATGAAAGTAATATTTCAAGCAGTCACTAGACGAGTTCTTGCCTTATTCAATTTGATCAGAACCAGCAAATAGTTTCGTCACAATATCCATTGTAGTATGCAGGAACATTAAATATTTCAAGTTAACTGGTTCATTTACACTTCAATAGTGTGTGAGGTATATACTATCAGAATACCAATCGTTGCGGCCCAGTAACATTTTCTCAGTACTGAGTAAATTAATTGAAATCTTCAGCTGCAAATTTTAATACACAATCTTACAAATAATGTTCTATATAAAAATCAACATTTGTTCGTTCGTATTTTATGCACTGCCATACCGTTCATCTAATTCCGATAAAACTTTGTCAAGTTATTGCTTGCACTTGCGCGAAGGTTATAGGCATAGTACAATTATTAACTTACCGTAGGTCTTATCTATATATATATAAAAATTAATGTTTTTTTGTTTGTGCCATATGTCCTTTACGGTTCATCAGATTTCGTTGAAACTTTGGTGAGTTGTTGTGTGCATACCCGTGAAGGTTTCTAAAAAAAATCTAAAAATAAGAATCAAATACGTACAAACAGTGACATCTCGGAAAACCGCACCAGACGGAAAAAAAATATTGTATACCCAAAAGCACTTCAATAAACAGAATTAAAACACAAACACTTTCTTTCTTAAAGTGGCATTGCAACGCATGGCGGGTACTCACTATTATAATATAAATTTGATCCAACGCTCTTTGGGAATGTCAGCGTATGGAACTATTTGCTAGTGTTCGGCCTCATACAGGACCAATAAGCTTTTCCAATTTCATTTTCACTTGGAATCACTTTATTACATTTAAGTATTCGTAATGGTGTCACTTCCATATTTTTTTATTTATTCAAAATTAATTAAGTATATACCGAACTTTTTTTTTCTGGTGTATTTCTCTCTTATCTAGTCACAATATTTCTTTATGTCAAAGTTTCATTCGAAATGTTATACTCTAGAAACGGCTTAATTATATCGTTTGGGCGCGCGAATTTGGTAAGACGGTTTCAATTATTATATGATAAGATTTCTAGCATAATGGATATATACGTGAAACCAGGAATGATTATCATTATTAAACTCAAACATTCGAGAAGATAATTTAGTCGTAAACGCCAAAATATTTAGTCGTAAACGTCTAAACTTGGGTTAAAAATACTTTTTTTGCACAATTTGAATGAAATATCTCCAATAAAATTGAGATACTTACTACAGATTCTTAAAAGTGGTTGGAAATATGGAAATACAATCCTGTTTTTTTTTATAAATGATGATGACAATTTAAAAACGATCAAACCACTATATTATATATTATCTAAGCAGGAACGATATTTTAAAATTCAACTAAAGGGTAATTTCATGTTACTATGGTCATGAAAATAGCAAAAAAAAAAAAAAACACAAGGATCTTCTACGTGAGATGTACATCATTACAACATATTAAAACCGGTTTCGCTTGACAACAATATTGCTAATACAGAACTTCCTTATATTATTTATTCGGTTTTATCAATTATCTTATTAGTAAAAGATTATTATGGTTGAATTTTTAACTCTTTTTGAAGATTGATAATGAAAGTTTTGGGAAACCTTTTTATTTTAAGTATGAATATTTAAAAATATCAAAAGTTGGTAAAGCTTGTATCATCAATAGTTATTTCGAAATTTGAATAAAAAAATGTAATAGTTTTCCTCAGCATTGGAATGTTTTAGTGCTTTTAGATTAGGAGTTTAAGGTGAACAATCAATGTCAAAAATATACAAGCGTGTTGAAGTAGTTCATAACAATTTTTTTAAAATATAATACCTTTCCACCGAGAATTGACAGTTTACACCCCCAAAGTGCTTATATACAAGCGATATATGTAAACTATTTACAAATTCTCTGTTCGAGTTGATCCGTGTACTCGAATGCCTGAAGATGACAAAAGGCGAACACTATATCGTTAGTGACAAAACGAATGAAAATGTATAAAAAATTAAACGATTCAAGTTTGATATTGAAATTGCATTAAACTCAGTTGGTCGATAATTTAAATTATGAAATTTAATTATTTGCATCGATTTTGTTGACTTTCAATTTCTTCCTAAACATTTTTCCCAAACTTACCATTATACGTATTTTGTAAGTTAATCCGATGACATAAAAATAATATTTTTTACTTCATTCGGACATTAAATTTAATGGAATGCCATAGGCCCAATTACTGGAAAAAATAGTAAAGGTGCAAGTGCTCGCCGTATTTGTAGTGATGACGTATTTTTTCGCCAACCGTTTCAGTGCGACCCGCACGTCGTGTCCCTGGAGATGATTTAAAAAAGCGAAAGTTATCTGACTTGTTTTGACCTTTAGCATTACTCTTGTTTTACATCGGTGCATGTGTGCGCGGACCGCGGCGTCGTTGGACGGACTGGGTGAAGGCTGAAGGCTAAACCAGATCTTTAAAAAAGCTGCGAAGTACACGTACATGTTGATTTGATCGCACCAGATGACCGCTGCCTTATAAAGAAAAAAGAAATAGACCGTATCCTATAATTCTAAATTCAAAATTATAGATGATGATCGTTTCTTTTTGAATTTCGATTTTCGAATTATAGGATACGGTATATTAGAGTCAGATTATCGATATGATTATAGCAAATATTCCTGTTCGAATCAATTGAGACACTTTCAAAAAAAGAACATTTATTTATAGGTAAGAGTTTACACATTGAAATGAGTTTATTGTAGTACTAAAATATATTCCAAAAGAAAAACTAAAGCTTTGGTAATAACTCATATACCTTCCCATGGTACTATATATTCAAGGACAATATTTATTTTATGCCCCCGCTCGAAATTCGAATACAGAAGAGTATATAAAAGTTGAAAGTTATCACGGGAGATATAATTCATTTTTTATTTCTGCTATATACTTAACAAATTTTGTAAAAAATAAAATGCCATCAATTAATAAATTTAATATTTTTTAATATTGACTTTGGTGGACAGATATTTTAAGAAAATATGTGTAGTAGTATAAAATATATTAAATTTGTGTTTCGTAAAAAAAATAAAAGTTGTGGCTCGCGTTCGATAATTTGGCAACCGCTGCCGCTGGTTTAAAGCAATGAAAATTTCCCTCATCAAAACCTACGTTGATACAGTAGCTAATTATAGCTAATACAAAATATGGGGCAGAAATGAACTGTTGTATACATACCTAACATGCACGTTTTTATGTTCATCAATTGATTGTTAAATGTTTTAATTTCACGTTGGGTCGGTTTGGTATTTCTGAACCGGTTCACCTTTGTTTGCATTTGTACTTTCTGACTCTACCGCTGTGGTATGCGAGACATTTTACTTACAAATCCATCGGGACGTATTAATACAAGAAAATTCACAGATATTGTAACATAAGATTGTAATTGCGTTCATGTAATAAATTTCGTCCATATCCTAGTGTATAATATATATATATATATATGTACAGAGATTGTCTTAAGTAGGTCGCCGATAAGATGGCATTAAAGTTAGCGCCGGTGTTTTCAACATACAAGTAAGTAGACGTTTGAATAACTTTGACATCATTTAATTATACCATGAAATCAAATAAATTACTTTAATAGCGATATCCCTTGCCTGTCGATATTAAATTATTAAGAGAAACAATTTTAATATTATTTTCAGCAGTAAAGTTTAATACTTTGAACTGTACTTTTTTTAACGGGAAGACATTTGACACTATTCGTAGTAATTCTTTCACAATTTTGTCATACGATCAAAATAGTTTCGTTTAGTAAAGTGAGTCTGTGGCAAATAAAAATAATTTGGGGGTACGTGGAAAATGTTGGGGGTTCTAATATAAAAACATATCTATGACACATTTTCATTATTATGAAACTAGAAATAAATATCAATAATTAAATTGATGACGATTTGTTGGGTGTTGGACCCTTTTGCAAGCATACCCACAAATTTAGATGTATCCATACTATAACGGGAGCAAATTTGTTGAATAATCTACAAACGAGGTGTGGAAACCAATGTCTGAACAAGATATCACATATTTTGGTTACAAAAACAGATAACAATTTTAAATCCTGCATGATGGGTCACTGTTCAGAGGCTGTTGTTGCTTTCCCGTCATTCCATTTGGTAGAACGTGGATTTAGTGCAGTTCCTCATCATACTTTAAATATCAAAATGTTTTCCCATTCAAACCATTTAAGACATTTTTATTATGCAGTTACGTTGAGTTATTTTACTTAGTGGGTTCATGGTCAGGTTTTTTCTTTAAGAATGGGTCCATTGATAATAATAAGTTTGGGAACCACTGGTTTAGTAGGTGAGTATTTTAAAATAACGAAAAAAAATGTTTTATATCATGCAACAACATAATACGCCAAAAGTTTATTCTAATTTTAAAACACTGCAGTGATCAGTAGTACTAAGAATTATTAAAACTAAAAATATAATTTACTGAGCATATAACAAATTATGAACGTTTTTTGTATGCTAGGTTGTAATCCTAGATAGAAAATTTACATGAATTAAATAACATATTTTTTGTAAAGATCGTTAAGAATTTATACAACTAGTTTCATTGATGTACACATTTTACCTTTTAAATACGTGAATTTAATATTAGTGCTGGTATCAAATATTCAAAGAAGAATATTCAAACAAAAAATTGACGTACTTAGCACCTTCTTGAATAAATGTATTAATTTGACATAACACGTAGCATCAGAAAATTATGGTGAAACATCTTTTTATTAGAAGGATAAATTATTATAAAAAAAGTATGTATTTATTAGTAAACCAATATGGAAACTACGATATAATAGATAGATAGGAATATCTGACATGATCATTAAAAACGGCTGATGTCAAAATATTCAGAAGTCATTAGAAGAAAATTATCTTGAAGACAGCAAGGGCAAATATCACGCTAAATTATTTATTACATACTATAAAATATTTCTTACTGCTCTTTTTCAAATGTCAGATGGTGTAATTCAAACGGTTGCTTGATTCCAAATAAACATACATTGTTCTGAGTTATTTGAAATATTCAAGTCCATTACATGTTTCTACGACTTTGGCAACATTGCATTCCTATGTCACAAAAACAACCATTAAACTGTGCAGCGTAGAATCGTACTTCTTTGGTATTTGATTTAAATTACTGTACAGTTTGTGGGTGCAATCGATTTAGAATTTCGACAGCGTGGCTGGCTGGGCAATACCAATCTATTTCTAACATAAAGTCAAGGTGGCGATTTCGTGGTGTTTATGTTGAAAGATTTCTTATAACCTGACCTTTCAGAGAAGAGATCCTCTTGGGCCATTGTACATTACGACTGAATAATTTTGACACTTGCGAATTTTGGATTTGTCATAATAAAATATGCACCGAATATTGTTTCGAGGAAAATACAACGGTATAATAACCCGGATTTGAAGTTTTTCTGACACAATATTTCATTGAGCTAATTTTTAATATTTTCACGGTAAATTATGAATTTTATGTATCTATTAATTGCATATATTCATGGCAATTATTTAAAATATATATATATTGTTATTATTTCCAAATATTTTGTTGGTTTAACTGCAGGAGATTTAATATAAAATTAAAATTAGTTATTCCACTGACTGTGTAAAGTTTGGAAATGGATCTTAAAGAAGTCAAACACGTGTCAGATTTAGTAACACATCCAGTGGAAAAAATATGTTATCAATTTTAATTTTATAGCGAGTAATAATGTTAACCTGAAAATAATGAAATTAAAAAGCTGCTTGTTCACAAAGCCATTTTGTATTCGGGCATTATTTTCCATTGCTTCATTACTGAATTAAATTTAATACATATATTTAGTCAATCATTTGAATATGTCAATGTGACAAGAAATATAAATTTATTATATAGAATAGAATAGTTGTACATTTTCTTAATTTTAGTTCATGACGAAAATGAATTATAATTCGATGGTGTTTTGGCCAATTGATGCAACAGTGATAACAGAGCAGGTGTCGGCCAAATAATAGAAAAAAAAATAGAAAAATAAAATGACCACTTTTTGGAAGGGAAACATTATTTTGCATTGGGTTTAGGTTTAAAAATTCTGACCTGGCCACTTGATGTTATACCGACACTCCCTACGTAAAATCCCATATCTGCAGACAAGAGAATTTAAAAGATTCATTACGCAACTCACCATATAATGTTTTCGTTAAAAACAGTTTTCATTCTCTCCTGAACAATTTCAATTTTGAGTGTTACATCAATTGGCCAAAACACCGTCGATATAACGTTTTTAATTTTTATGAATTGATTTTATCAAAGTAAACTTTTCTTACATCATGCTATACATATTGGTTAATATAATATTGCTTATCCAATATTAAACTTAATAGTTTCATATATATTTACAATGAAATAAATTGTAAAACATGTCGCAATCTATTTCAAAACTGTATTCGTGTTATCAAAACCAGCAATTAAAGTGTCGATATCATAATTACTATTTTTTTTACGTTTAATAGGTACGCAGGCTAGGTCACGTAGTGTGACTTATGAAAATGCACCACTTAGATTTGATTCATAATGTGTTATCGCATTTAATTTTTCTTGTAGAAATATTACTGGAAACAAATTCACAACAATGAGCGCGAGTTAACACTTTCGCTTCCAAATCAAGTTTTATGACTCACGCCACAAAAATAAAAAGTTGATATCAATGCAGCGTGTACATGAGCGAGAGTAAAAGTTATCTTTTTTTTCTAATTATGCTAATATTTATTCACATATATACATAAATGTACACATACACGTTAAATATATTATAATTTATTTTATTGAGAATAAAATATACCCAATGGAACGCATGATCACAAATTTATATATAAATTTATTGAACTTCGTTAGTGACGCAGTCAAAAATAAAATTTCTGAAAAAAACAGCGTCACACAAAGCCTTCTGTGTATTATAATATATATCGCTTTTAAGGTGTTAACTGTCAATTATTGATGAAAAGGCATTATATTTTTAAAAATAAAACGTATTTTTTTATTGTACCACTTCCACATTTTCATAATGATCAGGAACGGTTTCACTAATTCAGTCAGTTGCTAATACTCGCGATGAGCGAAACCGGTCTTGACCATTGTAAAAATGTAGAAATAGTACGAAAAAAATGTGTTTTATATTTTAAATATAATACTGTGTATGTTTTAATGTTTTCATAGCAAACCCTTCAATTTATATACATACATAATAAATGAGGAAGGTTAAAGTATACCACTTGCATGTTTAGATCAAATTTAGAAAGATCATTTTGTATTTTTGTGAGCGAAAGAAAAAGGCGTTAAGTCCGAAATCAGTACTTTTCAGAAGAGCCAAAACAAGATATGCGTTTTTATGAACTTTGTTGAAAAATGTGATGTTTCAATATGAAACTTAGTAATTTAGTAGCATTCTTTCGACTTATCACCTTTCTCCTTTGTGTGTAATATGTATCGTAATTATTTTGGCGTAAAGATCACACTTTTTAATTATTAAGACTTAACGCCCTTTTTCTTTCGCACTCAGATTTAATCCCTTCAAGGTTCGTATCCACTTCTTGATCACCTTTAAAAGTTGCATGCCAAGCCAGAAAATATCTTCATTCTCATACCAATAATAAAAAAATCTGAAATCGAATATATTAAAACCAGTAACCATAGAAAGATTGTAGCAATTAAGTGCCTATTGCATATAAATAATTTAAGGAATGGTAATAGTTGGAAGACGCTTAGATTTAACGCTGTATTTTTTAACGAAATTTTTGCGTAGTTTACTGCGAGGTGTAAGTTAAGCCCTTAAAATAATTATACTATGACTATTAAGGAGTCGTCGAAAAATAGTATTCTGCTCCGATAATTAGGGAACTGACGCGGTTTGATTGAAAAAAAAAACGGAGAGAACGGCAAGAGAAGCAAAAAGCAATTACCATTATGCCCATATCGGGTTAGGTTAGCTTTGGTAACAGTTCATTATCCAACTTTTTGTTGTTACACATTGACTTATGTTAACCGCAGCTACAGTATTATATCTGACTGTTATGAAATGTCTGAAACAGTTAAAATAAAATAATCTCGACCGTAAATAACTGGAGCAATATTATATGTATGGCGTCGATCAATTATTGACACAAAAAAACTTGTTTGGTGCTACATTACAATAGACAAGTGGTATTTTGATGTCGTTATGAAAAGAATTGAAAATACATATGCAGGAGTGGGTAGAAAAATGCAAAAATTTTAATTCGTGAAGTTTATTACATTATACGAAAAGTATTTTTCGTTGCTTTAAATAATGTGCAATTACAAAGATGTTTCCAGGGCTGAAGACTCGACTAAATCGAAAAAATGATATATTGAGTTTGTTATACCAGAATGTGTTCCTTAACTCTGCCATATGGAAGAACACACGTATTTTTTTTATAAATTATACTTTACCGTCCATAACAGTTTAATACCAACAAACTAAATGAAAAAGGTACAACATTTCAAACATTTGACAAACTTTAAAGTCCAATTACTCAAAATTAGTATTTTTCAGTCAGTGTCTTCTTCCATAACGACGACGATATTATATATTCCAGACTTTTGTTTTAAAACTGAAAGTATAAATTTCGATTTATCGACAAATTTTTGTACATATTACTTTCATTCGTGGAATTAAAATTTTTCATGAAAAAAAAATGCATAATTTCAAAGTGTATTTATTATCAGTAATATTTTAGATACGTTCTTTTGGGATTGAAATAATTGCTTGCTATACGAGAAGAACAATTATTTACCCGAAAATTAAAAATAACATCGACAAATAAAATTACAAATTTATTTTAAATGTTATTTTATAATAAATTGTTAACTATTGTTTTTTTATGTTCCGATAAATAGATGTGAATGAATGGTAACCACTTTTAACAAAATAGTGTTGAAGAAAGTCTTATGTACACTCAATCGTCCTCGTAGACCGTTTTTTAATTTTGACAAACCACAAGCTCCACCTGTCACTTAATGAATTTAAATATGTTTTAAATATTAATCACCAATTAGACACCATGCTAGTAACTGTAGTACTTAACTTACTTTATTTTTTTTTAAGTAAAGCCTAATTAATTATAATACATATCCTTAAAACGTCATGTTGCAGGGTCATGAATGAATGAAGCGGATCAATCTGATCGATTTTTTAAAAAACACATGTATCGAGTAACAACGGTATTTAATTTCAGTCTCACATTACTGGCTCAAGGTTCGATTTTTATGGTAACTGCAAGCTTTTGTTTCTTCATTTACACCATCTATCGATAATTAAATGACATTGATCGGTGAGCTAATTCGTAAAACTTGTATGTCGATAACCCGAAATGTTCAATTTATTTACGAAATAAAAATGTCTTCGACATTCGTTTGCTAATAACAAGATTTTATTTCTACATTCAACTGATAATCCAATAATGTTCATCTATTTGTTTATTACAAACAGGCGTACGTGGATATTAGTTAAAATTTTCAATTTACCTACAAAGAAGAAAGTCGTATGTCCATATTGTTGTTTTTGCGGTTAAAATATAATTTGATTCCTTACCTGGTTTATATAACTACACTTCTGTTATAAGCAGAAGGCACTAACAGTTAATTCTGTAAAATAAAATATTGATTGTGATGTTGATATTACTAGTTTCTTTATTGCACAGCTTTTTTGGTTATCATGGTTGAAGATTATCATAAATTAATTAAATTTTGTAAAAAGTGTTATAATTCAAATAACAGTTTCTGTTTCATCGCTTAGAATTTGAAGACAAAATAAATTCAAAATTCTTATCCTAATTGCACGATTAAGTCTCTTTATGAATATCAAACTTAGACAATGATTTTTAAATACGTTACATTGATATCATTCTACAAAATTCGCACATTTGAAAACATCTTATATGAATTTACGAGAGTTGTTTATTAGATGGTTTCCCAACACCCATTTTTTTATAAATAAGATGTCAAATGAATAATCAAAAATGATTTTAATATACCGAACAAGCATTTCTTGAATGAAATCCAAATTGTATGCAATTTTTATGAGCAGCCTGTTTAAATAAGCGGAATATATTAAATGATGTACGGATTATCACAATAACGCAGTGAACGATTTTTACCTTTTAAGTGGTGACGTATTTATAAATTGACAAATAAAAATATGCAAATTCGCTTAAAACGAACGGGAAAAGTCCAACATTGCACTTTTGTCACTCATAATAATAAAAAAATATTGCGTATTTTATATCTGTGACCAGCCGACCAATGAACGCACTTTCTCGAATGGTATTGCTGAAAGAGGTAAGTGAATAAAATCTTCGAAATTCGTATCCGGGTGGATCGCTGAAATATTAACGGAGTTGCGATATTATATCACTTTATTGGCAATCGATTTAAATGGCAAATTGAAATGCTTAACAATGACGCTAAGCGGCATTTTACTTAACGCTTGATATTTATTTTTGGCATCGTTGTAAAAGAATACTCTAATATAACTATAATAAGGTATATTTTTGTATAAACTTACATCATACGTGGTGTTGTACATCACGCATTTTCATTTATTTGTGAATAATTATTATTTTATCAAAATATCACGCAACGTTTCTTTTACAAATTTATATACTTTTCTGTATTGAAATTTTTATTGCGAAATTAGCGAAAATTGAATCAACACTTTTCATAACAAATGTTAACGATTGCAAATTTATGTTCAGTGCTCAATATTAGTTTAATATGTCACAACTAATTTAAATAATACACTACAAACTTTTAAGTTTCTGAAAAACGATTAAGCAAAGTATTGGCCGAAACGATCGATAATATTTCTTGATTTATCCATCGGATTAGAGTAATAAATTGATATGGATATATAATGAAAAAAAGTATTGATTAATTTGCTTAGATCGGCTAAGTATGAACTATTTTTAAAGTTATTTTGTCTTCTTACAAAAAAAAAAAATTAAACTTTTGTGTCCACATAATGTCATTCCACAAATTTACCGATCAACATTATTTATAAAGAAAGATATTATTCTAATAATGAAATATTTTTATATCATACATCGAACATTTTTTATTTTAAAAGCAAATTGAACCGATGTCGATTATTTCTTGAGTGTCATCAGCTGAAAGAAACTAATCCGATAAATATTTTTTTCATTAATGCTTTAAGTCAACTGTACAAAATAAAAAGCAATGTGAGCTATTGCTGGGTGACACTTGAACGTTTTTAAATGTTGTGGGTGTGTTTTGTAGAAATTAAACAATATATAATCTACAGAAATTGCACCAAACACTCGACACATACCTGAGCGATTTGTTATAATAATTAACATTTGTCGATTGCACAAGTCTCGTAGGCTAAGCCTGACTGCATTTCTCTAAGGAGATTGCACATTCGATTACCATAACAAAGCAAGATCACGCCAACTATACTTTCTATACACTACACCTAGAAGAAGAAGAAAAAACAATGTCTGCCTACATAAACAATGTGTAGCAACGTGTCTCATTACGATTGGGAATTTTTACTAGGCCCGATATTGTAATTTCTATGTCTTAAAATAATTTCAGTATTTTGTAAATTTACGCTGGGCGAATTATGGTTCAGAAATTCAATGTTGTAATATTTCGTATCGGATAAAAAATTACGATATAAAATATTAAAAATAAAACTCTATTATTATTCACAGTCGTTAAAATATACAGTTGAAATTCCTTCTACGTTTTCCTGAAGTGTTCATTCATTATCATATTCTGTGCAAGATTTTCGTTTTGTGTTGTATTTAATTAAGAAAAAAACAGCTGTTTTTTTATCAATGAAAATCATTCGGTAATCATGTATTCTTAGTTGCGTGAATTACACATTTATTTTATTGTATTTATTCATGCTGAGTCACTGAAATTTGAATATTTCTGACCCTAAATAATTACAATAAAGCTATGCTTAATTTTACAATCAGTGATTGCTGTATTAAAGAATTATTTTTGGCTTGATATAATATAAAAAGATTGATTTTTATAGTATTAATATTTCTATTTAAATATATTATATAGATCAAAGCTGTAAGTATAAAAACAATTTTTTTCTCTGATATGGCGCTGTATATGAGATTCACTTAATTGATTTACTTTAATTTTTCACGCAAACAAATCCAAAATAAGCCAAAATTATGATGAGAAAGTTCTTTAGTATCAACGCAAACACAGCACACAACAGTTTTTTGTGGTTTTATAAATGATGATTATTAATTTACCATCTTCCCTTAGCGAATTCCAAGCTTAGCAAATATCCTATTTACATTGCTGATACTCTTGCGCGACCAATTTTATATTCCTAACCCAATAATTATATTATGCAATATTTTGTTAAAAAATAATCAGTAATATTATTAAAAATTATTTTTTACAACACAATTCAATTTATACATATTTAAAATATCATTAATTCTAAGCTATTCGATAATAATATAATTGCATGAGAATTCGGTTAAAAAAATTGAAGATATATTCAATTTGAATGATTTGAAATGATTGAGCGGCTAAGATGGGAAATAACATCTATCTTGATTATTTAATGACCTGATTTTCAACAATAAAAAAACTGTATTGTATTTTAAAATTAATTGCCAATTTAACATTTAATAAAATTCTTCCATTAATTTGTAATATACACATCAAAACAAAGAACCATCAGCGAGACAAAACGAATAAATAATGAATACTTACATGGCTGTTAGCCTTCATTAGAGTTTATTATTAAGAATGGGTCTCAGTCCAAGAATAAAACTGTCAGTAGGAAAATAAAAATTACACAAATGCAACAATAATGTGTGAATTATTACGTTGCATTATTCTCCCAATCAAGATTGTCGATTGGACAAAAAAACTTGAGTTAGTAAAATTATTGTCTCTGGTCGGCCTCGGGTCGTGAGAATTCAGTAAAAAACTGTGAACTTTCTCACTGAGTCAAATGGCAACACTCATTTTGTTTTTTTTTAACATCGTTCTCAAATCAAAAACAAATCACCAAATAAACGAACATGTACGTAACAAACGGTAAGATTATAATTTATTGATAAAAATATTTCACATATTAACAGCTATTAAGAAACAAACGGCTGCCTTCAGCGTTTAAAATATGAATAGTTTGTAGAAAGTTAAATGTACTTACTGCTTTCTACCGAGTAATTAAAGAAATATGAAGTGTGGAAAAGATAAAACAATGAGTTTTTACTCGAAAAGTTGACGAAATGAAATATGCCTGACAAAAACGCACGCCAAATACAATAAACTCTGTAGCTTTAATTTATTGTTATAAATCACTGCTTACAAAAAAAAATTTAAAACTCTTCCTTCATTTCGTTAAGAAACTTTTAGTCGCTAATCAGTTTCAGTTTCTGATTAAAAAAATACAACGTCCATAGAGTAAAACGATGCTCTCCAGATTTTTTCTGTTTTGTGACGAGGGATCAAATCGAATATTCTAATACATTTAATCTGATGATCCTTCTGAGAGGCGAAATGCGTCACGTTAGTGCCAAAGCCAGTGGAATAACAAAGTAACCAATTTTAATTTCTATTAAAAATGAATTTCCACAAAGTTACCGCCAAATCCATAGAAAATATATGTTGCGTTATGAGTTTATATGATCATTTTTGTTTATTTAAACACTATAATAATCACTCATGACAAGTGTTGGCAATTGCTATCTGTTCACATTTAATACGTCTCGCGAAATATGTCAAAAAACAATGAATATAAATGATGATTTTTTACATTATATAATTCGAATATTTGTATTCAACGAATATTTGGAATACCTAATTGTAAGTATAAATAAAATTTTCTAATTTATTGCTAAAATTGTGTTTTAAAGATTTATTAAATAAGAAGAAGTAAACATAAGATGAGTGGTTTGACCTGAAATCAGTCTTTCGTAACCAAATATTTATCATAATAATTTCTTATTTCATTATTATTATTTGAGTAGGTTTTTGCAGATCAGATTTTGCACCTAATTTGTGAATTACTATTACAAGATCAACACTCAAGGATTACGTTTTATATCGACGATGAAAAATTTCAATTGCAGCTATGAAAAAATATATGTTTTGGAACTGATAAATTTTGTTTTTGGTTCTTTTTGTAAGATATATACCGCGAGCGTAGCTTGCAAAATACGTATCTAAGAAAAATGTTTAAAGAAAATTTACGTCAGAAAAATTGTTATAATGTCGTCTACGCTGATTTCGCTCCTTTTTCTGAAACTTACATACTTATTTTGCACGCTAAGCAGATGATATTCAATTTCTCATTAGTTTATGAGTAGACTAGGAAAGTTTTCATTGCTGATGCGTTTTATATAACAAAAATCATGCAGTCATAGGTAATCAAGTGTCATGCTGTGTTATTCCAACACACGATGATTGTTGTTATGCAACACTGGAATGCTAAAAAGCAAGTGAAAATATGTGTGAAATGGTAAAATCTCTCTACTCGTCGTCAATTAACGACATTGCAACGAGCATTCGAATATATTAATATATATTAAAACATTTACTACGAATAGCTCCGTGGCACAATATTCTTCAATAGTCATTCAAAATTTAAACCAAAGATACAGTATATTTTTACACTGTTTCAAGTCAGGTCAAATTTCAACTAAATTTTAGACAAGTAAGCAAGTTTTTGAGTTGGTGCTTATGTTAATTAGTTGAATTTTTTACTTTTATACAATAAATACAGTTTTGGCCTACTAAAACACTTTTTCATTAAACTTTTTAATGTGAGTTTCGCCGTTGGTTATTGTATAAATGTACGTATGATGCAACGCTGGAATTTTTAAAAGCAAGTGAAAATGATAATATATGTAAGTTCTCTCGCGCTGAAATCTCTCTTCTTTTCTCGAATTAACGACATTGCTATGTGAAATCGAGTCCGGCCGAGCAGCTGGACGTGACCTTGTGGGACAGAGCCCAACCCACGCAAAACTCTTCGATTGCAGGGAGAGTCTATCCGGAGTATATCGAAGTCTCGTGTGATATTCGAGGATACAAGTCTAATAGAAGATTGATTCAAATTTTACACATTGTATCTACAAAAGAGTTCTTATTTTTAAAATAGAAAATCTTTCTGCATGTGTTGATATATTTTGAGTTTGAAAGATCCAGCTAAAGTTTCTTTGGCATTAAACTTCGCTTTGTCTCAATATTTTACACATGAAATCCGTGATTCTAACTAAACGATTTTCATATGGATTTCATTTCTAATAAAAATATTTACTGATATGTTTCAGGGTTTTTCTTTAGTTACAATAAAATCGGAAATAAATTGTTTGGCCACCCTATTCCTAAGATGGCAACCAAATGTTAAAAAAAAACATTTCTTACTAACATTATTATAAGTTAAGCGTTATTTTTATTTGTCAAAGTTTTATCACTAGTTTATGTAATTTAATACAATGAACTGATCGATGGTAAAAGTGTGTTTTTGAACACGTTTATATTCATCCTGTAATTTGATTTCTCACTACATACAGACCGAAACAGCATGACATTGAAATATCTCCCATGAAACGATGCTCTATCACATGATATATTTTCAATTCTTTACAAGCCTTTATGCTAGAGAATGGTAAAAGACAATGCAAGAGAAATGTTTAGATTCCGGCTAGAGAGAAGAGTTAATCATTTTACAATATACGTCTCTTTTACTTGAGAGTCTACTTATGTTATAAACAATGTATGTGCTAAGTCATCGTCATTAACAACCATTTTGAGTCTACGATATGGCTATTGAAAGCTTCTTTAGTATTGTTACTATCACGAATCGACTGCCGTCCAAAAAAATTGGTATTTTCACAATGTAAGTTAATGACAATTAATTACTTTAATTCAAAACTGATGCATTATTGTTGATCAATTTTAAGTGATAAAATTAAATCTTAACGTTTAATTATATCCATTGTTATACTAGACCAAATTATCAAATTCCATTTCAACGTTTTCATTTTTTTTTGTAGGAATAAATAGTTGTAAATAAACTTACTATTCCACTGACTGTGTGATCGGACAATTGAATAACAACGTGATCAACTTTAATTTGTAAAAAAATGAATTTCCCTCCAAACCAACAAAAATAATAAATAATTCTTCTTAATAACGATAATCTCAAGACAAGATTGTATATTATTTTAGGAAATCATTGAAAATTTCACTAATGTGCTAGTATAAATAATAAAGAAACGTTGAAATCTATATCTGCGTTCGCAGAGTCAACAAAATAAATTTACAACGGTATTAACGTGGCCACAAAATTTGCCATACTTCTGTGAATTGTTGTGTTTAGATATTTGCACGAAAATGTTACATTTCATTGTCAAATTTAGTTGGTTTCGTTGAGAATAATGCACGGATACTTATTTGTTTGTTACTTTTTTCGATTGAATGTAAAATACAGTGATATATTTTTTTAAAACTGACAATAAAAAATGTACTCCACGCTCAGTGAGATTCAATCAAATTCAATTTATCGTACTCTAAAGTCAAACAAAACTGGCGAAAATACGCTTTTACAAGACTAAGAATGATGTAATAAAAATAAATTGCGGGAAACAAAAAAAACATTTAGTTATACAACAGAATCTGTAATTAAAAATACTACTAATATTAATTAAGTTATAAAAATATATCTACAATACCGATTCAATGTTATTCATTTTGAAGAGTTGGGCTGCTTTTATAATGAATGATTCATAATTATTACGAAAGGCTGTCCAAATCTTTTCAAATAAAGCATGTGCAAAAAATTGTATAAATTTAATGTTTTTTTTTTTTAATACCAACTTCTCAAAGTAAAGATACCCAACAGTATTTTTTTAAATAATTTTTGGAGTGTTTCTTCGATTCAAATTTTTATTAATCGGTGAACAAATGGGATACAAAATATCCATTTTCAGTATAAACAAATTGTTACTTATAACATTGGCGTTTTAAAAAAACCTTCATAATGAACGGAATAACGCATGATTAAATTAAATTTAAATACTTGAAAACTACATGAGACATAATATATCCTTCGAGGTTATTCAACAATATCAATATAATCATTTGCATCAATCTCTGTTATTAGGGGTTTTTTTGAATACGCAAAAAATACAAACAGATGACTAAACTATCAACATTCTCTGAAATAACCCACAGCCTTATTATGGAGGTTAAAATTTAGAAAGATAAACCACATAGTTATTATGTATGAGGGTATTAAACCAAGTACTTATTCAGAACGTTTCCTAGGAAGCCTGATCAGGTTAGCCTAGAGTCAGAAGGTCGTGACAATATTGCGGCATATACGGGGTTAGGCGCACCTACAGTTTTTTTCATCTACGGTTATTACTGCCATGTGATAATTTGTTGCAAGAATAAGCCTCAAGAGGAAGTAATAAAGTGGTAATACGTTAAACTAATAAACATTTTTATAAATAATTATGATTTTTTTACTCAGATACAGTATTATTTGTAATGCAATCATTTTTTTCATATAAATTATTAAAATGTCCATTAACGATTTCTATCACATTAAAATAATTTTTTATTCATATTACAACCATAAATTGTTTGTAAGTATTCTATTTTTTTATTAAAAAAAAACAAATCAATTTAATTATAAATTGAATTTATAAATTTGACTATGCTCCATGATTATTTATTTTTTTATTCAGAAATTAGTGTTAATCGTTTTAGTTTTCCAAAAATAAATCAATTTTCTAGTTATTTTGCGATTTTGCTATGAATTTAAGGTTTTTAATATTTTTTCAATTCCGTTCAAAGTTAAAACTGAATACACATATTTTAAGTAAAATCTTTAGACACTGCATAAAATATATGGCGAAATATGTTTTTTTACGAATTTTAAATTTTTTATTAAATTAATATTTCTCATTAAGTTTAAACTAAATCGCAGATTTACCTTGTCTAGTAAGAATTTTAGTAGTGACAGTGTTGATGTGTAAATACAATGTGTAATATGCATTAAAAATATATTTTTACTATATAATTTATAGTATAATTTAACTAACGACACGATTGACGGTTTACGGTTATAAATAAAGTTACAAATATTTGTATAGCATATAATATTGAATTCAGCAAGGCATTACTACTTTTATAACAGCCTGTAGTAAATATGGAAGTAGGAACTTTCTATCCGGGCATGTGAGATTGCCACAGCCCCAGTTAATCGTTTAGTGTTGCCATATCTAGTAAGCAAATATTTAATCTTACATTAAACATAATGTATTCGTGTCTCATGTGTATAAATGTTTTATGTGTGTTAACAGCACACTATTGAACATAGTTAATATCTTAAATTTTAGCTGAAAAATACTTTTTTTAGATCTGTCAAAACGGTGTAGGTGTGAATAGTATGCATTATGACAGATTAGTTGAAACAGATGCCAGCATTCTCTATTCAAAATGATTGTAGATTGACAATTTTTTTACTGTGACTTTTAGTCCCATTAATTTGTATGTGCTGAAATATTTTGGTATGTAGCAGATTCGGGGCTGTTTCGCATGATAAATAGATATATAGAACCCGAATTAATTCTTTAACGCATCAAAAACTATACATATTAGAAAAAATAATAGTTTTATATATTATATAGTTTTTTGTCACATACGCCCGTATGGAAGTAACGAGCAAGCATTTTATTGGTTACTTGTGATGCCAGTTTGACGGGAAGCCACAACGACCGGTGTTTATAGTTGTCATGTTTAACTGCTTCCGCACTGTCGATTGGTAGGGTGTGCATAAAGTGATATCACTTCCAAACACATGGGAACAAAAAAAGAAACCAAAAACATTGAGAAGCAAACTTTATTTCGTAGTTTCATTTTTATTAAAAAGTTAATTATTCCGAAGAGAGTAGATTTAAAAAAAAAACAATGTTTTCTTGCCAATAATAGGTTGATTCAATTATAATATGAGTAACGTTAGTTTTAACTTGATAAGAAAAGGCTTGTTTTATGTTTAGTTCTGCAAATAATTACATTTAATACTGTCAAAGAACAATGTTTCGAATTAAACCCTTCTTTTTGGCACAGTATTTATTTTAAGTAAATTGATTTAGAAAGCTTCAGTGAAATAAGATTATTAAAAAGGTACTATAAACATCCATCCGACTATGTACTGTGCAGTTTTTTTGCACGAGTATTATTAAAATATGACAGAAATTGATTTATTTGTCTGTCTCTGTGTAACGCACCGCATAACACAGCATTGTGAGAATGTTGAAAGGTGGTACTGTCACATGGTATATAATATTCTACGATGAGATGTTTAATCTGCTCGTTATGATTAGTTGTTGGTTTTAGTAATTAAGGATTATATTTTTATTGCGGACTATTTCTTTGTCTGTATAGTATTGTTCTGTAGATTTAAAATCTAGTTTCTTTTAAGAGATCAGCCACATTTATATTTGATACGTTGTAAAGTCTGAATATTACAAACTATATATAAAAGTAATAAAATGGTGAAACATGTTAATTAAAAAATTTTAATTTAACTTCTTACAGAATGAAATAGTTTTACAGCCTGTTTTTACTTAGATCACTTCACTTGTAAGATTATTTATGACAGGTAGAATACCAAAACAGACCTAAATGATTTTTTTTTAAGATATCAGTTGGATCACTTCACTTATCATATTTTCTCAGTTGTATTTATGTATATATTTAGATTTACTTATTTATTAAAATATAATTTTAACTTGCAATTGCTATACAATAAATTCGTACTTTATTAGCTACCGACCAGACTTAAGTATTTAATAATAATTATATTAATATTTCATGCTACAATATATTTTTATTTATTAAAACATTTTCAGTTATAAAATATATTAATGACTAGTCGTGAGATTTGAATTACGAAATAAAACAAAGACAATGACATGCTTCGATTTGGAAACAAAAAAAAAATAGATAGATATATTATACTATTATGTTTGGTTTTGACATTTGAATATTAGCCAATAAAGTTTTTTCATGTCTCATTATTGGAACGTCTAATCAAGACAATCGTTTCATAATGACGTCACAACTCTCTATTGGTTAAGAAACACTAAAATCATAAGGTCGACATCTTTAGAGTTTATATTTTTTCTTAAAAAAATGCGCATCGTTATCTAAGAATTTTGGTAGACAGAGCTGTGTCGTGACTTAGCAATGAATCTTGAAAATAAATATATTTTTAACATTTTAATTTGGCATTGAATGAAGTAATTATGTGTATAGGAGAAAAGCAAACCTACGGAAATGCATCATAAGAAATATCTTCTAGGCTTAAAAATTGAAAGTTATTAAGCCAATACTATAATTATCATTTTGTAATAACTTATATCGAGTTGACTTCTACGGTTTTGTATATCAACCCCTTAGGGTCATAAAAATGTACCTTAATTTTAAGAAATTTTGAGTTACTTTAAGTATTAGACATACACTTTTTTTGTAAATGATTCTTTACTTGTACAGTAAAGAAAAATTAGACACGTCTCTTGGCCGATATATGAGTGTAAAACTAATAAAAACTTTTATTATAAACAAGTTGGCAGTAGCAGAGATTTTCATATTTATAATGCATTGTTTTGCCAAATAAAATTTAAGTAATGATTCATGAAGCATAAATGTGATTTAAATCAAATAATTTATCCTGAAGAACTAAACCACATCCAAGAATTTTGACATTGCCACTATTGGTCTTTAACTTAGACCTCTCTTTTATCTACGAATTCTTGACTAGATAAAACCACGTTATCCTAAGTATTCTAAAAACATCTGTTTTCAAATCACAACATAATTTTTCTCTGATGTTTCATGACGTGTCATATTTCGCAACCATAAAGTAGCACCATCAAAATGTATGCATAGTGTATATTATTAAATGTGGCTCCAACGATTAATAGTCTGGTGATCTTTCGTATATCCCTAGGTATTTAAAACTGTCGAAATTGTTTGTGGTTACTATTCCAGGCGTTATTTGACAATAGAGGGATTGATTTGCAATTAGAACTTGTTGAATTCTTACTGATGTAGTTTAGACTATTCATTAAATTCGTATGGTACACGTGTCTTGTTGTGAAGGTAAATAAATGAACGACGAGTTTATTCGTTTTTGAGCCGAAATCGTTGAAATACGGCAACTTTTTAATTCAGAGAAGATAATTTATTGCACAAATAAAGAATGTCTAGGTCAAACCAGAAAACACTTTCAAATCAAACATTTATATACGTACATATTGAAAATGAAAGTGGATTCGCTCTTCTGATGTGCTAACTTGCACCGTACAAACAGGTAGGCAACTAGAGGCGATCTTTTAAACTCGTTTTATTATACCGATTCCCGCCGTGACGTGTGGCTTTAACGGATCCATCCATAAGCCGTTGATATTTACCTATATTCAAAAGAAGTTATCATTTGTATGTTAATCAAATTACTCAGCTATTATATAAAATAAATCATAGACAAATATTCACATCATACGTCAATATTACTCAACTTGGAATAAAAAATCACCAAAGAGGTGAGAGGAAAATTTGACCAAGCTTAAGCTATGCGCCAGGTTTTGACAAAGGAATAAATCATACATTTAAATATCACAAAATAGCCTCAAAAATCACCAATTTTACTTTAATTCTATTATAATGTTTTAATTCATAAATTAAAAATAGTATAAATCATATAACAAGCAAGATGTTTCAACTGGGTAGCGTACTTACTTGTCAAAACACAACCATAATTGTTGAGAATTATAGAATAGAATTTATACTTTATTTTAAGCATCATAAATTTAAATATTATAAGACACGACACGTACTTATTTTATTGGTTTGAAATACCATCCAGGTCCATAAGTGCACGACAGCCCTACAGACGTTATTATCGGTATATAGTGAAAGTATGAGGGCCACATTGTAAAAACACTTCAATCATTCGTTAAAAGGTAACATCTAGCACGAATATATCTGTGATACGTTCAAAACCGTATCATTAAGATTTGTGTGATAAATAACCAAGTACTCATTCAGGCTAGCAATTACTTTACCGACATGTTCGAAAAGATAAGTTCCGTCTGTGAGACAAAAGTATCAACCCTTTCGTATTCATGGTGTAACAATGAGTTACTTCGGTGTTTAAACCTTTAAATTACCTGTGAAATAAGTCATACGAAAAATTGAAAGTTTTGCTATTTGTAAATAAAATTGTTCTACATATAATTAAAAATACATTTAAGTTTACGTCTTCTTTGTATAAATAATCATGATTTGAAAACTTCATCAATTTTACCATAAAAAAATACAAAATTATAGTATAGTAACAATCGAATATGAATGACGTACCGTATGTAACCATTTTTTTTCAAAATGCACCGAGACACGTCTCGAGATGTCCAGCTATGAAAAATTTCGATTCGAAAGAACCGAAATTATTATTATCGAAAGACGTAAGTTTTTCGATAATTTCCCATGTATTTCAGGTTTTACAAACAAAATATGACGTAAAATAATTACTTAATACTACATAAAACCATATTTCACTTTTTGAAATTGTCATTTCACTTTATAAATGCGTTTATATGACAAAACCCACACTGTAACGAAATGTGACTGCATGAGATCCGAAAGGATATTTTTAGCATTAAAATGGGAAGGCTACACACTTTTTTCATTATCTTGTCTTTATTACTCCCTTATATTCATTAAACAGTTCTTTATTTCAATAATCCATTAAACTTTAGTTAAAATTCAGTAGACTTAGTAATCAATAAAAAAATTAATATGGCCAGGTCGTGTAAATGGTAAATATATTTTATATACAATACATTCTGATCTTTATGCTGGGTTTGTATCTGTTTATAAAAAGTTAAATTAGGAAAAAAACACTCAGCACATATTTCGAAGTTCTTTGACTCGTAACTAAATAGAACTCACGAATTCTCTTTTTATAGATTTTTAAACCAAAAATGATTTCTTTTATTTCCTTTTTCAACTGATTCTGAATATTTTTTATGTAAAAGAATGCAACCCTTGCCAACAAGATTTACACTTTTTTATTTATTAAAGCGAATTTATGATATACTGTAGTTTTTTTATTTTATATTTAAAATTCATTCATTATGGAACAATTTTTTTCATTTGAATTTTAACCCATGAGTTAAACATTATCATCATTAAAGAAGCAGTTTTGCAGAAAATAAAACTTGCTGGCATTTCGAAATCATTTATTCAGTGTTTGGGAATTAACATTTTTACACATAATAATTGGTGGGCAATTATGTGTTCCTACGAGAATTTTTGAAGCGATGAAAAAATAAATTATTATTTTATTTAACATAATGCGTTCTAAAACAACGCCAACCTTTTTAAATCACCAATTTTTAGTAGACTATCTTCTAATAATAAATATCCCTCGTGATTTTTATTAAATCATCACTGCTTGATATTTATTTCACATTGATAATTTTTAGAACATAAAAATTACTCTCACTTTTTCACAGCCCTGATACCAACGAATAAATATTAATCTTTCAAAATATTATCACATGTTGAGAATTGAGTAATAATATGTATTTGAGAAAGGACTTTTATTTTAATAATATATGTTGACTTTTACAGTTTTTAGCATAACTGGTATTTTTTTAATAAATTTCGGATATCATAAGAGTTTCTGATACCAAGCGAAAGTTGGTGAAAAAAATAGAATTCATCTTCAGTGTACTGGCCTTGATTATTGAGTACAAATTTAAAAATTATATAACGGAGCATTTGTCGAAAAGGTCAATCAGCATTTTCGTAATGTTGTAGTCTTTTGCTCTTCGAATACAACACCGTAACAAACCAATTAGCGTGTTTTTTTCACATTCAACAATCATTCCTTAATGAATGATTGCACACAATTGTTACATCAAAAATGCATATAATTCAAGTATTTAAATTAGCACAAAGCAGAGCCGTATATTTTTGTCCTTATCGTCTGTGAAGGGAGCTATTCTATAACCAGTTCTTGTTTGAACATGTTGTGAAGAGATACTCTATAAAGAGTCATTATACTCCAAAATGGGAGTAGACTTCTTTCAAAAAATACATACGTATTCCTTTCATATTCTTTTTAATTGCATTTAAGTCAACGATGTTTTGAACCATGGCAATACTTATACGACTAATTCTAACAAAATAATATTTTAAACGTTATCATCACTGAAATAATAGTGTCGGTAATTGAGTGAAAACGTCTTCCATAGTTAGTTTGAAGAAACCCGTAAAAAATACGAAAAGGAATGAGTTAATGATTGTATCTAATTTTAAAGACGTCAGAGCAGGTCTCGGCCAAATCATTTAAGTTAGAGAAATAAATTGACCACTTTTTTGAAGAGAAACATCATTTTACATTGGATTTAGGTTTAAAAATTCTGATATCTGGCCTCTGGATGTAAGCCACTATTAAATCGAAACTCCCTAAAGTATAATAACGTATCTGCAAACATAAGTATTTACAGGAATGCTTTTCAAAGATTCATAACGCAACTCACCATGTAATGTTTTCGATGAAAACAGTTTTTACTCTCTCCTGAACAATTTCAATTTTAACGATTACATCAATTGGCCAAAGTACCGTCGATATTATATTTAAATATCTACTTAAAATAACTTCTATATCCTCCACGCCGAAAATGAATTTGTCGTCAAAAAGCACGCGCAAAAGTGTTTTTATTAGTTTTTTGGGTTGATAGTATAACACTAGGATTTCTTATATATCTAATAACTTTAATGCTATACGTACTAATATATATTTATATAGAAACGCGCGAGTCGATTTTCTTTCTGTAAGTATTACAAAACACAGTATTTTAATACATAGAGCAAATTCGAATAAACTGTTTTATAGAAAACGTAAAAAATACAGTGATTGAATACTAACCAAACTCATATAAGTAATTTATTTATAAATCATGACTCAAATAGAAAGCAATTTGGTTAATACGAAATAAAATAATAAAAAAACGATTACCAAGTCATTACCATTTAATTTGTAGGTTTTTTTTTAAATAATTTTTAGTTAAACGATTTAAAAATAAGCATTTAACAACGTATGGCTTAGAAAATATTTCTAATTTATCATTAATTAAGCTATGCCTTCAAAGTAACTGTTGTAATTTGATTACTTTAACAATTATTATTGTACAGACCTAAGATAGTAAAAAAATGCTTTATTAATTATATATTTAAAACAGTATTTTGGTACTCATGTTAGGTATATCTAATACTAAGTTGGGGCATATGAATATACTTTTTAAATATCAATATATTTATAACACAAATCTTTTCTTACTTCATTTGCATTTATTTGTAAATAGCCATGGAAGTTTTGCGTCCTTTAAAAATCCTCTCAAACGGTCATCGACCATTTTACATATATTTTTTATTGCCGGACTGACTTCAAGTAAGATTTTTGAAATGCTTTCAATTCAGGACTTAAAAGGAAAAAGGAGATCGTGACCTTTAAAAGATTTAAAAATATATTTTTAAGAGAGAAATCTTTGATAATATATGACGTATTATTATTACTATTCATAGTAATAATGATATTATTTATAAAAATTGCTTTTTTAGTCGAAGTGAAAGTGAGAGTTATTTGCAGCGATTAAAAAAATAAATATGAAACGATGACATGTTTAATAAAGAATTTGATAGATTAATTATTTAATATTATTTTAATGTCAGATTTCAGTTGTGAATTTAGCGGGGTTCATCTATTCAACTGTCAAATAAATCAATTGTCTTTGTCATAAAAAAAAAAAAAACAAAAGACTGACAAATAATCGAGTGAAAAGTAATATTTTGAATTCATGGCATTGTTTTGTTTCCGGTTTAAAATTCGATAGCTTATACCTCCCCCCTACAATATATGGCAGATTATGATTGATATTAAAATAAATTAAATATATTATTTTCATTATTATTTAATAGAAAATAATTATTCGGCAATACATTGAAATTCCTCAAGGAGTTATTTCAAAAGGGGAAATAAAATTGGTTAAAATACAAGCATTATTATCTCATCAAACATTCATTGATTCTTTAGTTAAATATTTCAAATAAGACGCTAGTTTTGTTCATAATAGACTTGGAGATTTCTAAAAAATGTTTAACTTTATTGAAAGTTCTGGCAGGGATTGTTTTGTCCAATTGGGAGAATATAACTGAGAAAAACATATTTGACTAATTTTCAGCTATTTTTGATTATATATAACGACTATATAATAAAATAATAAATAAGTGAAGCATCATTTAGAGATATTGCTTTATTATACCTAATTTATGTATTTGGCTGATAGGTCTACTTTGTCCTTAACCCGATGAACACGATGGACATGTTTACATGTCCAAGACTTTATCTCGTATATCCAGCCAAACTAGAAGGAAACACTTGTGAATATATACTTTACAAAATAGTTCAAACATTTAGGCAGAGAAATTAGGCTAAAGATCATGAAAATGTCATGTAAAACACAAGGAAATATATTTTTTTAAAAGAGCTCTCGATATATTGAAGTGTTGTGGTTATGGATCGTAAATCTGTTACTAAATTTCTTAAAATGTTGTAAATATTTGAAATAATCTAAACCATAGAAGTAATATTTAAATACGATTTAGAACAATTCTGTAATTACAAATGAGCACTTGAGGTAGAAAATATTTGATAATTTGATTTATGTATTAATCGTGTAATCCAGTTAAGGAAATAATGCGTTTCGATTACGACTGGTAAGGATAGAAAATTATGACGATAGTCTTATTAATAATTATAAGAGGCGTTTACTTTAATATTGTTAGCCGTATTCGAAAGGGATTTTGTCCTAATCTGTTGCACGTTCAAGGGTTTAATTTTTTTTTAAATGAAATACTGATTCTTCTATTTGAGTATGTCATGAAAATTTATCAATTCAAAAACAACGCACTATTAACATTGACAAATTGCTTCGATTTATAGTGAAGTTTTAAAACAAGTTTATGTGATTGCCACATAATTTAAACTTTAAATATTTTGGCAATAAGGAAGTACACGAATTCTGTTTGCAGACCTGTAATTACTAATTGAAATCATAGTACAGCGTAATTACTTAGCATTATCTAAATTTCCTAACATCTTTAATTACCATGAAGTCAGTACGTGTTTTAGATTGGCTCTGATGAAAAGACAGAGGTAATAATATTTCTCCAAACGTGCCCTTAAAAGCGATGATTTTTTTACGAATATCGTTATAAGTCAGAAAATAATCCATTTAAGCAACCAACAGACTTATAAGCTTATATGATGGGTTGTGGAAATACATTTTTAATATAGCATTGATAATTTTATTATTCCACTGGTAGTATTAATATTTGTTACTAGCTGTATTGTAAGATAAAATAACAAACAATTTAAATTTTATTTTAGCCGATAACCTAGCTGCTTATCCTCTTCTAACTCTATATGATAAGAAAGGCTGAGCGAGTTGTACCTGAAATCAGTTCTCGTCGAACTCCTTTTTTTGAAGGGCTCCATTAGGATTCACATTTGTAATGAACATGCGTAAAAACTCTGACAACTAGTCTTCGTAGTGTGTACCATGCTCCATTTGAAACGTTACGTAGTTCGATTTGATTGAATCAAACTGGCGTTTGTCACATAATTTTAATTGTTGGATGTGTGTGAATTTTGAGCGTGCGGAAATGGGTTTGGAAAAACACCGAAGGTTGGCCGTGCCCAGAGACACCTTTCAATGCGCCAGATCGGGTTTTTTTCGCTTTAGGAAAGAGACACTGTCATGGCCGCCATCAATTCACAACCGACTGCCCTTGTTGGCGTAAAAATAGTTTCTTTGAATTATTCTAATCGAGTCGCGACTACTCATATTATTGATATAATGACAGAAAGACAGAATTCAGAAGTCATTTCATAGATGAAAACATATTTACATATGTCTTTATTCATTAAATACGATTTCGATAATCCGTCATAATAGAAATAAACGCAAAAACGATAACTTTATTTAAAATATATTAGATCCTAATATTTTACGCTTAACATTATTGTAATGAATATTTTTATGTGCATATATTATGTAATATATGAGTTGCTTGAAAAAAAACAATACAAAACCGTATATATAAATAATTCGACGTTTATATGTTTTGTCAATTGATGTAACCTTAAAAAAATACGAAAATCAGTTATTGATTGGATCTCATTTTAAAGACGACAGAGCAGGTCACGGCCAAATGATGTAAATTAAAAAAAAAATGATTACTTTTTGGAAGGAAAACATCATTTTACATTTAGGGTTTTAGGTTTGAAAATTCTGACCCGGCCACTTGATGTAAGCCACTGTTATATGGACGGAACGTATAATTCCGTATATGCAAACATGAGAATTTACAGGAGTGCATTTCAAATATTCACAACGTAACTCGCCATATAATCTTTTCGATTAAGCGGTGTAGGTATATGAAATATTTGGATTGGGCAGTTTTATATAATTAATTAAAAATACTACCATGTCTTCTCTGACATTATGCAAACAAATGTGTGGGGTTAAAAAACGTAGGCGGTACGAAAACGTCAAAAGCAAATAGGTAAAAATTACTAATAGTCGAAAGAAGTAATGATAATAATTATTAATAAACAATTGCAACATTAATAAAACCCAACGTACTCGGTTGAGAAATTTTACAGCACTTACCCACGACGTTTATACCCACTCAAAAATTGTACTGATACACCACTGGGCTATTTATGTTGTCAGTGTTGATTCATCTAAATTCACAACGAATGAATCACTTGAAAAGTTTTACGTGACTTTTTTAATATGTTATAGTTTATTTTTAACTATTAATTATCATGAACGACATAAATGTAAATACTTTCTATTACCTTAATTCTCAACGCAAGAATAGGGCATTATTTAATAACTAGTTTATATTCATATAGAATACAGCTATAAATTGACAATGAAATTATACGTCTTGCAGTATACGCCCTTCTAAGTAAATCTCCAAAGAAAATTAATTAGAAAATTTTTAGTAATTCAATTAAAGTCATAAAGCAAACTGCCATGAAAGGACTGTTACCTCGCTAATTTCTTTCTATACATCACGTTTTGGCCATCGGATTTGGTAGACTATAAAAAAATAAAACAGTACAGACATGTGAATGAATTTGAACACTTGAGTGTGATAAAAGCCCTATAGCGTTTACCTTTACTGGAAGATCATATTATTACATCAAAATAGGATTTGGCAACTATCCTGTCATCCAACTCGATTATTTTTTCCATGTCCGCTCCCAACGTAGAGCAGATGGCGTAGTAGTGGAGGTATCTCAACAGAATTTTTCTATGATAGCTGATTGTTAGCCAGTTGTTCATCCTGTCTTTATTTCGAAGAGAGTACGGATAGAAGGATACGACTAGGACAGGACTCATGGGATAGGATAGGCGGGAGAGAGTGTTAGACACCACAAACAATCAGAATAGGAACAGAAATCCATAAATCGATTGAAAGATCAATTTATGAAACTGTTCGTACCGGGAATTGAACCCGAGACATCCGTATCCCTGGCTAACGACGTTACCAACTGCACCATGGAACCAATAACTCGATTTATAAAAAACCAAATACTTACAGCTATGCCATGAAAACGCTTAACTTGCCAGTGTAACTTTATTATATAACCAATTTAGCAGGCATAGGAAATATACAATCCGATAGCTGTGGCAAAAAACTCTAAATATCCTTGAATTGTCTGAAATGCGAAATGTCACAGTTTCTTTGGTGGAGGAGTATTGAGTTTACCTTGTGCCCTGACAGTCATTTATCTGCTCACTTGCAATTCCAAAGCAGGCTGCTGAGTTTGCCACGAATTTAATATATGCGGAGCGTGACCTTCGCATCTGTACGTGGCGGGCTTGATTCCCGGTAGTGCACGTTTCATGAGACGTTTCTACGCATTTACATGACTGATGTGTCTGCAGAGAAGTGATTTTTCATTTCGTTCATATCCGCTCCTTATCTAGAGTAACTGAAATTTTAATGATCATGAGAAGTCATGATTTAAGACATCGACTGGGGGTGCTTGACGGAATTTCAATATCAAAACTGTCATATGGCTGTCAGTTCGAGTACATCCGTGTACTCGAATGCCTGAAGAGGTCGAAAGGCTAAACCCGGTTTGTTAGTGACAAAATACATTGAAATGTACAAAATCTCAACAATTCAAATTCTTCTCAAATGTTTCTATCCCTACACTCTTCAAAAAGGAGAGGTTGAGCACCTGCGTAGCAAGCGTTTTCCCCCATTAAGAGGCAAAAATAATATCCATTTAGTAAATTTCGATTGTTTTTGACAAAATTTAGTTTATCTTTACACAAAACATTAAAGATACGAAATTTCACACCATATTTTGAGTTTCATCTGCACTAAATAGTTCCAATAATAAATCTGATTTTTTTAAGACAGCTGTCAGTGCGTCAACGTGTATTTTTTTTTTAAATTTATTAACAGAATCTTCCTTATTTCTACAGTACATTAGCATAAATAAAAATGGTTAGGTACTTTGGTTGCTGTTTTACCATCTCGTGGGACGTATATTATTGTACAATGATTCATGAAATGGGAATAGATGATACAAGTGTGGGTGGATGATATAATGATTGACAACCATTACATAATACGATTTATTATAAGTGTCCGCGAAATAATTAATAGCAAACAAAAAATGACGAATTTGTTGTACAGAGATATTTGTATCTTTATTGTACATTTACCAATAGTCCTAGCGAAGCCGTTGTTTTTTTGATTTTATTTTTCAAGAACACAATAATTACATCCTCGATTTAGCATTGCAGAGATGATATAGATATAGAATTGGAAAGCTAAAAGGACGTAACTCACACACGAAAGCCCAAGTGTGTTTAGCCCAAACAAAACGTGTATTAAATTGTACACAGTCATTTTGCCTTCTACAGTAGATATATTATATCGACTGTGGAAAATAAAAAGGACGTAACACACACACCAAAAATATTGTGTATAGCTCAAACAAAACGTGTAATAAATTGTATACATTGTGATCATCGAAAAAAAAATATTTAGAGAGATTTATTTATTTATTGTAAATTTAAAAAATTGAAAAGCACGTCATTACAGCTGACGCCAATGCGCCATGGATTTCACAAACATAATAACAGTAACAACAATAATAATAAGTATTGAAAACAGTACTACTAATAAAAACAATAATGAAAATAAAATCATTTTTTTTTAATTATTAAATACAAAAAAAACAAAACATTATTAATTTAAAAGGAACAAATATTTAGTGACCAATACCCAGAGTTTAGTGCTGAAAATATCCAGCTGAAGATTGAAATGCTTTAGAATCGAAAACGGTCTTCGTGCCTCAAGATAGTGAAAAGATAGCATTCATAAAAGAAATTTGGTTGAGAGATGAGAGGGATAAGTCGTTTTGCCTTTCTATGGTCGATATATTATGTATTTAATATAAATATAGTGTATTAGCACGTTTTTGTGAGTTATACACAATATTTCTTGGTGTGGGTTACGTCCTTTTCCTTTCCACAGTCGGAATATTTATATATAAATATGGTGTATAAGCTCGATTTGTGTGAGTTATACACAATATTTTTTGGTGTAGATTACGTCCTTTTTCCTTTCCACGGTCGATATGTATATCTTCGAATACGAACTCCCATAGCTCAGTTTGCACTATCACCGTGATACTAAATTTGCACGCAGTAGGTTATAAATAGTACTGAATGTTGTCCACTCTATGAGATTGTTTTTTTTAATGACCAACTCTAAGCTCCGTTGGTCAAGCCTCTTGCTTTTGTCGTACAGTATCTACCAGACGACGGTTGAGCTAAAGACTCAAAAAAACATAGGTAATTTATAAAAGGTCTTATAATATAATCGACGGTGGTTTGGCCAATTGATGTAACCCTCAAAATTGAAATTGTTCGGGAGAGAGTGAAAACTGTTTTTATCGAAAACATTATATGGTGAGTTGCGGTGGTGTAAATTGTCATGTTTTCAGATACGGGATTATACGTAGGGATTTTCGAAATAATAATGACTTACATCAAGTTTGCCGGTCAGAATGTGAAATGATGCTTAACTTCCAAAAAGTGGTCAATTTATTTTTCTATAATAATTTACATCATTTGGCCAAGACCTGCTCTGTCTTCTTTAAAATTAGATCTAATAATTAATTAATTTTGATATTTTTGGAGGGTTACGTCAATTGGCCAAAACACAGTTGATTTAATATATTGTTCAATTTGCAAACAAATAATTAAATAAATCATTCTTTGTATTTGGATTATGCCACTGAGCCCTGTAGTAGATAAGTAAACTAAAAAGAAAAAATCTGCGTGACTACTGTTTTTTTTTTTACTAAAATATAACATCGATTTGTGACGAAAACATTTTTATATTTTATCAAATCTTAAAATAATAATCATTTGATGAAACTTGCTTATTTTATTTTTTGAATGATTACCGATGAATTTTGTATTCATATTTTTTTGTAAAATTCTTACTTAAAAATGAATATTTAATTACAGTATGTTTTTAATTAAATTACAGTATAAATAGCTCAACACGATTTTTACAACGATATGTTGCAATTATTTTATTTACAATGAAACAATATTGCGCGCAAGACATTCTACCAGTTTTTATTTACATACAATTGACGCTGGAATTTACACACTTACTTATTCAAACATGTGATTTACGATTGCTTTCACTTCATTTATGATATCTTTAACCTGACGACAGATTTATATATTCCATTACATCTTTGTTGCCACCATTTTGACATGCTATCATTATATTGTCACTCCCTACGTATAATCCCGTATCTGCAAACATGGCATTTTACAGGAGAGCGTTTCAAAGATTCAAAACGCAGTAACGACTGCATCTATCTTGTTCAAAATTGGGGCACTGTTATTATTTCAAATCTAGTTTGTTATGTTATGTAACTTTTGCTCAAAATTTTACAGTTTTTGAGATATTACAGGTAGGTCATCGTACTTATTTATGTAGATCTTTCGTATTTACGTGTTTATACGTTACGAGAAAACAGTGAAGTAGATACTCTTCGCAATCTTGTTTGATGCCTCACAAAAATACTGAAGACGTATAATCAGGTATGTGGCACTTAAGTGATTGTACGTAGGGAGTGTCGATATGATCTACTCAAGTATATACTTTTTTACCATTAAAAGAAAAACCAAAACTATTTTATCAGTTTAAAAAATGGAAAGCTTCAAATATAATCCTGCAACAAAATGCTATAGATGAAGAGAGTTGCGCCGCAGGCGTAATTTTTTACAAATATTTATTCACCAACCAATTTATTTGGTGAATACTCTCGCATTGGAATTAGAATAACTCTCGCATGCTATATCAATGTTGAACTTTTTTAATTGAATATACGATTTAAAACTGTTTTTGCCCCTATATTGCATTTAAATTATGTTCAGTTACCCGCTTTTCATTATAATAGATTTAATTCCCTACGTCAAGGTTTGTAAAAAATGTAATTTTTTTCAAACTGAAAGTTTATTCAAATTTTATTATACGAAAAACCTGTAATTAACTATCTTACGCAGTCTTTGTAGTTTAAATATGTACTTGAATTAGGATATTTAATTGTTTTAAAAAATATTTTTCATTTATACTGCTAATATTCAAATCAGGCCTAATTTGTTTTTTAAATAAGCTATTTTAAACTTATTCATTTCCACGAAAATTTGCGTCAGCTTTTTTTAAATGCCTGCTTGGCGACAACGGTGTATATATTATAATATATTTTATCACATAATATATTGTGGTTGTGGGATCGGTTTTCTCGAATATCCATTTAGACGAAATTTACATTTTGATGCGGTTTATTTATTTTTTCCTAATCGTATAGAAAAAAAAATATATTTTCTTCAAAGAAATCATATTTTCTTTTTGAAAAAGTCCAACAGTAGATAATGCTTTGATTTTCTTATTATATAATAAAGCAAAATTCCTTTTGTCTAACGCAGGTTTGACGGTTTCAACATACCGATCCGAATGCGACTATATGTACAGTGTTACACCCTTGCAAAACCCGATTTGACGGCCCTGAGACGGTCTGGCAGTAGTGTTATTCTTTTGAATAATTTTTGCTAGTTTTTTTTTTCTTTGACCGGTCTCTCACGGCTATATGACAATTAATAAAAACCGGTTTAGTAACGCCGGCCGGCTATTAAAACCGATAGTAATTACTATTAGAATTTCTAAAAAATCCGAGACGTCTAATTCGAAGAAATTTCCGTGTTCACGAATTCAAATTGTTTTTGGTCTGACTCACTTGTTTCTGTTTAAAATATATTCTACTTACGTGCTTAATCTATGGTTTTTTGAAATGTCGTTTTACAGCATCGACCATTCCAAAATACATTACTGAAACAATAATTAAAACATTACGGCATTGTACTCCTCTAATTAATAATTACTTTGGGTGGATTACGTATACAAAAAAGTAATTCAGAAGTAAACTTTTCCGTTTCTCCTAGTTTATTCCCTTAACTTAACAGCTATGATATAAAAAAAGTGAAATCACCTTTGATCGTTCCTTTCATTTATCGATTTTATTGGTTTTGTCAAAAACGATTTAGATATTTATAATTGAAAGTGCGGAAGTCATGTTACAAAAATTACGAGCTTGATTGCCAATGTCATCATGTAATGATATGTCAAATGGTTGACAACACATTTAAGAATGTTGAAATTTTTGTGACTTTTAAACAAGGAAGTCCAACAGTAACAACCTAAAGGTGTGAATTTTGAAACAACTTTTCTTTAGCCAATATGTATCAATGTTAAAAACAAAAATGCAGATCTTACTTATGAATTATTACAAACTGAAAATTGTCCTATCAATTAAAATAAATAACCGATTGTAAATATTGGACTTTTTAGCACTGCAAAAAAACAGGAATATATTAATTATTGCACTCCATATACATAATTTAAATCAGTACAGTTAATGAAACATTTAAATTTTAAAATACGTAGATATAAATCTTGTGTACGTATAGTAGAAAGTAACCTAGCCTTGAATCGTATACTATGCAAAATATTTGATTTTAATTATTTTGATTGACGTGTCAGTTGTCTTATGTCATTGATTCGTTAGAAATTATTGTGAATTATGATTTGGTGTCATAATCGTTAAAACAAAACAATTTATAAGTTATATGATCGCTGCCTGTCATAAATGATCAAATTGTTTTTTTTATTAAACTGGTTTCTTCTCTACAAAATAATGCCAATAATATACACAATATTAAACTTTTATTGATATTACGGTAAGAGATATAATAATATTGTAATCTATAATTTTTTTTAGTGATTACAATTGTTAATAGTTACACGCTACAAAATTAGGGTTGTCAAAACTATTTAACGTACACAGTAGCATGTATTTTTTGTTAATTGAAATTGTTCTGCTGTATCAAAAGACATGAGTCTTGAAGTACGTATTTATTTGGGGTACTAATATATCAATAAATATTGGCATTTAGGATTTTTTATGACCCTGTTTCGATTTCATAACTGGCCCAATCTTTGGAATAGTCGTACTGTATTCTTGTGTTGCACACTTTCAATCGGCCAAGACAACTTGCGAAATGTTGAAAAGGCAGGTTACCCACTTATTTGTATACTCTGGCCCAAACTAGACTGGCTAGTTTAATATCTCCCTTCTCCGTTATTGCTTTTGTGTCTACGATCGATAGGGTTATCAAAATATGTAATTAATTCAAGGACATAATAAATTGACAATAAATAATTCACATTAAGAAACTGAACAACCGCCGTAGGGCTTAATGTATTTTTAAAACAAAATTCGAGGCATAAACTACTACTACATTTTACCTGTTAATTTAATGGTATCTATATTCAGAAGTTTAAATAATAAAGTTGATTACTGTTTATTTAAAAAAAAAAATCTTTTTATTGCACTCTAGGCACTAAAAATGGTTGATAAAAGACACGTAAACACACTCAATTTTTTGTATCTGTGTTAAACTATAGTACCGTAATTTGTGTATGCTTAAAACTTGAAAATTTCTTTTCAGAACTCCATTGCATACTAAAGGTCAAAATATTAATGTATTTAGCTGTAAAAACATTTTCGTGCTAACTATTCTTAAACGGTTTTTTTTTCGATTAATTGACTGGATTAACATACAAAGTAAATTGTTGTATTGACCGTCTCTTATATGTTAATATTTGTGTATTAGAAATATTCCGCTTAAGCAAAGTTTTGACAATTGTTTGACTATTAAATATTAAGCAATCTTTTCAGAACTAAACATGTACATAATTATTATTATATTACGAATTAATGTATATAATATTAGTGATAACAGTGGTATTGTATTTTTAACAAAGTTGCACAATAAGATTGTATATTTGTTGAGGCAGCCCTATTTAAACAAATTATCAGTATTAATTTTAGGTACAAATAAGTGTCTACAGATTGATGAATAAAATATTTCTCACAGTTGAAAAATTCATGCAGGATAATATAGCCATGCAGAAATTTACTCATAACCTCACGTTAAGAAATGATGTCATTTTATTGCCCTATAGATTTGTTGTCTAGTCAGGAATTGAGTAAATTTATTGTCATTCAACTCAGAATAATGTTTTTCAACAGCTTCAAAAAAAAACCTCGAAGTGATTAAATGTATTTGGAAATTTGATAGATTTTAATCAGGTTTTGACTCAATTTAATCCATCGTAAAAAAACACTATACTACAATATCACATTTTTACATAAAAAAATTTGTAATAACGTTAAATGTACGTATCAATTTTATATTAATTAATATAGAATGTTATAGATGCAATATAAATCATTATTGTTGCCAAAGGTGAAATCTTCATATTATAGTATCAATAATCTTTATACATAGGTATTGTGTAAAAAAATGGGATAAATCAATTTATAAAAAAATATAATAAATTAATACACAGTAAAATCATTCAACTCAAATGCTTTGAAATTAAATTGATGCAAAAAAACTGTTGTTTATTCGTCGTAGATTTTGAATTCGGTTTTTTTTCAAAAATCAAATCAGAAATAATAATAGTAAAAAAACCAGTGCATTGGTATGTCAGATGAAAAAAAAATGAGTTCATCACTATTTCTGAGTATAAATAAAGATATGAATGTAAATATAAGTAACGTGATTTACATAAAAATGATTCAACGAAAAACCACATTGAACTATTATAATTCTATATCTAGAATCCTACCTTCAGTAAAAAAGGTTTCTTGGAATTTTCTACATCCTTGACTTCTTATTCTAAAATACTTATGCGTTGTTTTGAATTACTTAATTATTATATAGATCTTGTAAAATCCTTCCAATTACTACGAAATAGTCATACGTCGATCGAATCTAAGCGAACGATAGTCGCGGACGAATCACGAATTGTAATAACCGTTTTGTAGTAACTAGTTACCTTCAACCATAAGGTAACTGTTATGTTGTTTTAAATTTACCTCTGTATTAAGTATGTGAATGTAACAACCCAAACAAATGTCATGTTTCTTAATTATTGCGTCACAGCTAACTTTTTAAAATACATGTATTTATATTTCAATACATAACATCTCTTTCGTTATTAACATTTATTGGTTGAATTTGAATCGTTCAAATTTAAATTATTATTGATTTTATTGAACATATTATATTAGATAATAAATATACTTTCATATTCATGCATATTAACTATATTCTGCAAAATGAGGGGCGGCAAACAAAAAAGTTTGCAAATTTACCGAATGAAGGTGAATCGAATGAACGTATCACCGTCGATTCACCACTTATCGACTCGTTTCCTATACCAACTACTAATTTTTATTGAATATGAATCAAGTATCGATCAAACTATGAATTACCAATAACACTCAATATTTATGTACACGTTAGATGTTACATTGCTATAGAGAGATGTAATAATTACATAACAATCATTATACCCGTGTCATCTGATTGCCAACCAATAAGAAATTACTGGTTACCATATAAATAATATGACTATGAATGTATCATGTTTTATTACAGCATATGTATGTAATAAATATATTATTATATCTAATGGATATCAAATATTGTTAGATAAGTAAATTTCTCTCAGTACGACGAGTTTTGATATAACAGAGGGACCTTATGAGATATTAAAAAAAAACGTTTCATTACTTTTGATATGTAAAATAATTATTATAAAGTCAGTAGGATTATGTATAAAGTGCTAAGCCACTATTAATAAAAGTATTCATGCATTTACAATATTTATAAAAACAACTTTGTCTTCGATTTACATCAAGCTTATCCAACGCGCGGCCCAAGACAGCTAGTAATGCGACCCAAAACAAATGATAAATTTAACTCAATCGCACAATGCTCCTTGAGTAAATATAATGCAACAAACAGCTGAAAATATACAGTCTTATTTATCAATTTAATAATAGCATTTTGGGAATATGTTTTGAGTTTTTCAGAAAAGTACTATTTTCCATCAATAAAACTACTTTACCTCCAAGATAATAAATAAGGTGCCATATTTATATCATTACTTTTTGGCAGCACGTATATCTGCGTGCAACTATTTTAAAGAATAAACAATACAAAAAGTAAAATTAGAAGCAACAAAAATACTTTAAGAATTGCAACCACCTCTATCGAACCGGACACTGTTACTTTGGTATCAAAAAAGCCGGGTCAAATATAACATTAATTTGAAATCACTCACCTAGACAAGCGTTTATTATATATAACTATTTTTTCTATTAAATATTTTATATATGGCCTAGAACAATTATTTTTCAACCAATGTGCCCTAAGACCTAAGATAACCAAAATTTTGGACACCCATGATTTAAATGAATACATTATTAATTGTCAAATAAATAACAATTGTAATTGATAGCAATCTTAAATTTTTCAGTCGTTTTCGAAGTGCCAGTCTCAGTTTAAGCTGTTTTAAATAACTTAAAACTTAGCTTAACTCCAATATAATTCATTTAGTCCTATTAGTTTAAAATTAAAAGACCATTACAATCATCACTGAAAACCATTCCTCTTCTTGAATATTATGATAAAAATCATTTCATTTATACAATTATTATAAACCTCCTTAGCATTTTCCTCAAACATGGATACATATTTTTGTAGTAAGACAGACGATAGTATACTCTTTTACACTGCATGTATTAAGGTGCACCCAAAAATACCCATCGCCAGAAAGCGGATAAGAGCTGGATCAGTAAAATGAACCGTAGGAAAGGGTAAAGTTATTTTTATCTGTGCACGAGCTCTTGTATAAATTATAATATTTATCACTAGAAGTGACTGACCTTACGCTTTCACGGTCACTTTCACGTTTATGTTAAGATGTTTTGGGCTTAATTTTTTTTGTCAACAATATGTCAAGTACTTGAGTTGTGGTTTGCTCAGCTAGACGAGCCTTTGGAAAATTCAAACCATGTTTGAAGCAGAACGAATCGATGCATTCATTATCGTTAGCAAATTTCAATAAATTTTCATATTGAATTTACAGTACTAAAACTTGCCGTATATGCCGGTTGTGCTGTAAATGGTTCGAATCCACGAATGTACACTTTCATTTATTGATTTGTATCAAAAGGCAGTGATGTTTGTGATGTTACTGACCTTATCCGATCCATAAAACGTGGCATAGATGGAAAGATCAGCTAATTACTGTTCCTTTTCTAGCTCTATAATTCCTCTCTTATTTTCTCAACGGTTTCAAATTCTCACTGCCAGAACAAAAACATTTATATTTTTTTCTTAAATAAAACTTTTGATGTATTTACAATAAATATTTTTTTCATTGTAACTCATAATTTAGTATGGTTTGAAGGTGATTTAAAATAAATTAATTGATAATGTGTATTGCTACGATATTTACACGTTTTCTCACAAACCATTTAAGCCATCAGTGCATTTAATTTACAAGTTTTCCGTTCGTCATCTTTACAAATTCGAATTCGATATACCTAAACATTGAATAAGCGTTTAATACTCATTATCTAGAATATGCTGGCTTAGATGTATAAAAAAACTAATAATAGCGTGTCAGTTTATTAACGATGCATCCGAATTAATATCTTATTACAAAAATTTAAATTTTGACATTTGAAAAATACACGGTGTTTATGCAATAACACAAAATTCAATAGCGGACAGCGCATCGTATTATGTGTGATTAATTATAATTGAAAGATCAAGGTGCCATGAACCAGACTGTGGCCTCAATGAGCATTGTTTTGAAATGATTTGTAGAAAAAAACATTTACTTGTGGCACACCTGTTGTTAGCCGGATCGCACATTATACCTTCAATACTTATCGAGAACATATTAAAAAAAGTGAGAGCTGTCTGTGATTGTTTTCCCTTTTCATTGAATCAACTCTGTCGGCTACGGATAAAACTCTATCGAGGACGTAGATTCGCCTCGGACAAGATGGAGGGCGACTAAAACAATTTACTTCCCTTACTTATGAACCAATACTTTTATTTGATACGTAAGTATTTTTTGATACAATTATTTGACTGCAATTAATTATCCTTCTAAGCATAAAACCGTGAAAACAATATGATTTAAAAAATTTAAGTTACATAGTTATTGATTCAGAGTCTTTCTTTTCAACTTATATTTTAATACGAGTTCTTAAATTATTCTTGATAATCAAGAAACATATGTTCATCATCATAAACTGCATCAATTATATTGAAGAAAAAAAAACGTGACTAGATGGATTAATAACTGCTAGTTGCTCGTTGTTTTTTATAATATTTTTACTAGCAATCTTTCTGGAAGTGGAATCTATATAATACTACAACTACATCAATCAAAAGCCCCTAACGAGGACTAGGCATAAATCAAATTCTCCGCATGTGCCTTTTTAAGCGTAATCATTATGTGTGCAGCACACAATTCATTGTCGCAATAAATTAACGTTCATCTGAATTTTTCTACTCTGTTTGGTACGTCAATAAAAGCTGAGAATTCCTAACACGTCACATATGGATGTTTGAAAAATAATTATATATCTGTTTTATTCTGCACAGTGTACGTAAATGACTGCCGAGTGGCATCTAGAATAATTGCAATTGCATTCGATGCATTTTTCAAATTCACAAATAAATCTTGTCTATTATATGAACATACTTTAAATATTTTATAAACACCTTGTTGAAATATATATTGTAACTGATCGTCCTTATTTATAAATCCGTTTTGTATATATAAATCATCCAAAAGGTTTTATCAATAAATTATACATTATTTACTAATTCGGATTGAATTAATACAATTTTACTCTTACACATACACAGTTAAAAACATTCATTTAAAAGCTTACAACGACAATGTTTTGACCAATTGATGTAACCCTCAAAATTGAAATTGTTCAGGCTAGAGTAAACACTGCTTTTATCGAAAAAAAATATACTGTGATCTTTGAAATGCACTACTGTAAATTCTCATGCTTGCATATACGGGATTATACGTAGGGAGTGTCGATACAATAGTGGCTTACATCGAGTGGCCGGGTCAGCATTTTTAAACCTAAAATCAATTAAAAATAATGTTTCCATTTGAAAAAGTCGTCAATTTATTTATCTAATTTAAATCAGTTGACCGAGACCAGAAATGAGATCCAATTATCAACTCGTTTTCGTATTTTTTGAGGGTTAAACCAATTGGCCAAAACACAGTTCATATGTTATTATAAATAAACTTATACAAATCGCTCTATTTGCTAACGGTGTAAAAGTTTTTATGCCAAAAATGGAATCGAAGATTTTGAATTTTAAATCAGTTCTAATAAGAGATAAGGTGATGATAAATCGCGACAATCTATACATTGTATTTTTATGCTCCATTATTTTGGAAATTAGTACACCTTAGTAATAAAAGGTGTATTAGTTTTCATTCTTTCAACCTCAACTGATTGATTACTAAGCTATAAATTACCTCGAGTATTCGCGGAGAGTAGGCCAAGAAGAAGAAGAAAACGGTTTATGACATGTAATAAGTTTTCTTGACTATCACCCATTCTTCCAAGATATTTTTTTTTAAACAAAGAAAGCGGAAAGGTTAATACGTACATTCTATGACATGGATTCAAATTATTAAATACGCAATGATATATAAATGATAACTTTAATAAGTAACCTACTTCAAATAGTTGTACGGAATGATTTTCAACGTAATTTATCGTAAGTTTATTACAGTATTAAACATTTAAGAATTTAATAAACGTGTTATTTTATTTAAAGACATTTGCGTTTTCCTGTACTTTATGTACTTTGGTAAATAAATAAGTATTACCTCACCATTATGACAAAACATCAAATTGACTTAAAGCTTTTTCCGTTATATGTTCATGTGTCGCTTTCAAACTATGTGTAATGTTGACTTAAAACGTTTTCCATCTTTGAATTTTACTTTGTTTCTTGTTGCATTGATTTCTTATGATACACGTCTGTATTTAACTGTTACGCAAATTTCGATTGTAATATACGCTGACCTTTTGGAGACAAAATAAAATTTTCTTTCCGATGGCCAATAAAAAAAACTTTCTAAAAAATAATAGTTTTTTTCGAATAATACACCGAGAGAGGAGATTTCTCGTGTTTTCCCCTGCTGAGTCACAGTAGCAATATACATATTGGATGCACTTTCGAAGGAGTGATTGATATTTTCGTTTCGTTTTAGTATGCAAAGTACGCAAGGTGCAGGTGACACTGAAAATAAATATATTCCAGATGCCGCTTTGTTGCAGTCTATCGCTTGCAAAAAGATCATGGCTAAAATCAAGGCCGCCGTTTCAACGAAACGTTTTTTGCATCATTCATCTTTTGGGTGTTATTATATACATACGGATAATTGTATATTACTAACACATTTTATTTGCCATTGAAATATATTTGATATTTCCGCGTGCGATTCAAAAATAATTTTAATGTCAATAAAGCAACTCGCTACAATTTAAATGCTCTATTTTATAAGCTTTTGATGGCTACCTGAGGTTAAGCTAACCTTACTCAACATTACTTTCCTCGAGGCTACTTTCATTATACTATTGACCAATTTCATTTATCAATAATTGTCTAACATTTATCGTACGGATTTATCGTACGGAAAAGTTTGCATTTCATTATAGACAAATATAATAAACCTGTACCACGTAAATACGGACCCAAAAAAAATAATTTGATCGTTTTATAATATATCTAATCGTTTAAAAATGATGAAATAAAATCATTTCTTTTTGTTAAATCAATTTGTCATTTTACTAATGGAAGATTTTTATTTTTATTTCAGATTTGCCCTGTGGGTATGCGCTACTTGCAACGCAGAAGTGGAGATAATAACAGAACCTCGTCCTGGTGAAGAATATGTTCTTGTCCAAGGAGGGCAACCCCAACCTGTCAGACAGCCAAAGAGAACTCCAGAGGCCGAAGCGCTCTTTGAAACTGCTCACAAAATACCAGAGAAGCTGCCTTACCACCATGTTAGTCGCGAAACCGAAGATAAAGCAGACAAAGCTGAAAAATTCAGTAAGTCCAAAGCAAAGCTGGAAAAGACAGAGTTCAGCCCAGTCATTGAAGCGCTCACTTCAGGACATATTGTTGCATCGACCAATGTCAAACGTGAAAGCGGTGAAGGAATCATTGAAATTGAAGAAGAAAAGAAGTCAGTTTTGAAGAAAGATACCAAAAAGAAGGCAACTCAAGCTGAAAACACTCCAATCCACATTGAAATTGATCTCCCTCTGTCCAAAACTGAAAATGTGCAAATGGCCAAAGAGCCTTCCGACTCTGAGACAAACCCTCAAATGAACGTAGAACTTGCCCCCATGTCACAGTCTGGTAAACTCGTCGAAAGCGTTGACGTAACCACTCAAAAACCCGTCCTTACAACAGGAGCCCCAGCGACTCCACGCTCATTTGATGTACTCCCAGTAAACTTAAACTCAGCTGATTCTATCAATTCAGGACTTCTCGCTGTATCATCAGATACAAACGTCCCATTAGAAGTAGCTGGAACTGAACAGAAGCAGCATTCGAGAATCCAAGTCAAGAAAGGACCCAATGGACAAGATTACGAATATGAATACGTGTATTATTACTATGACGATGATGAAGAAGCAAAGAATGACACAGCCGAGAAGAAGCCATCCGAGAAGAAGCCAACGGAGAAGAAGCCAACAACTACCACCGAAGCCAGTGCTCAAGTACACAATTCCCACGACGGACCCCAAAATAATGTCGCTACAAACCAGATTGCTTCAGGATCCAGCCGCAGTAAGACCCGCTACAACGCTGTTGAGAGGTCTACAACCACAACATCAACCACATCTGCACCGGAAACCAACGAAATTGTTCCTGGAGCATCAAGGAACCGTTACCGTGGAAGAAACTTGCCCCAAGCTACACAAGAAAGCGATGTCAGCGAAGAAAGGTGATTATTATATTTTAGTTTCATATCGCTGTATTATTATGTTATTTTGTAAACATCTGAAAAATCTTTTAACTTAAAGCTAATGAGTCTATAGGACAGTTTTATTACAAATATTAGATTATCATTAAAAAAAAACTAGATTTTAATAGTTTTGTTTGTTACTATGAATAATTTTAACTTGGAAGAATTTACAAGATAACATGATGATGTGTATAACGGTGATACTAGTGAATTCTGTACAGATCATAACAATTTATTATATTTTTATAATCTTTAGTGTTGTTAATAATATCTATATCTATCAAAATTCAAAATGGTAATGATGACAACCATACAATTAACGATACATTTGTTATATAACTGTTCTCAATAACAGCTCAATTAAAACATTAGTAAACAAAATCTGTAAATAATAATTTCAAATATTTCATATTTCTGAGTTAACTTTAATATCAGTCAAAGTTTTATTTCTAAAGATAAAATTCTGGAATTGTGTTGAAATTTATACAATACGAAAAACAAGTATTTTACGTGTAATTAACAGTATATAGAAACAGTAAAATTAATATAAACATATATTAATTAAAACAATTTACATAGTCTCGATATTCATTGAAACAGATTGAAAATTTATTGTAGTATTATTATATTGCACGTTTACTTATACGAGGTATCTAAGGTCAAAGGTGGTTTTTGGTAAAGAATGCCGGGTATTGGCGATAATTATTCAAATCAAAATGTTATTTGAATACTTATTTACTTGATGTAAAATAAAAATATAATTTTTTTATCGCGCACCCATCCAGATAATCATAAATCAGTGAACAGATGAGTCATGTATCAAAAAATACAGAAAATTAAACACACGCGTTTGTGCAAACCGCAAGTGTTTTAAAATTAAAATATCGTCACCGTACTGGCCGATGTTGGTAAGTAACAAAATGCTGCACAATGAGATTCTTGGATATCGATTCTTTGTCTGGAATAACTCAGTATGTGCGCTAATATACAAGTTTGAAAAAACATAGCAATTTATTTTATCAGTAAGTATATTAATGCAGATTTCTAGACAAGAAATTATCCTTGTCTATTGATCCCTAACTTGATTAGTGTTAGATTGGTAAAAATTCATCTATATTTTGATATTGTACTTATGTATGTAACATACAATACCTAGGCTAAAGACTTTTTCCTACGGGCTAAAATTTTCATTTGCTGTTTACTCGGAATTGTAATATGTTACTTACCAATTTCTGCCAGTACGGTGAAGATATACACTCATACTTAGATTTACACGTCATATTTTGAATGTAAAAAAAACGTGTTCATCAAGACACAATTAATTTTCAATTAGCCATATTTAATAAAATTTTAGTATTCATTTAGTGACACAAATATCATTTTGCGGTGAAGGGAAAATTCGACAGTGGAAAGTCCAGTGTTTTCACTGTGCTAAGCCATAATCGTATAAATCAAGGATGTATATTAATATACGTTTTTATTTGATAATATGTATTGAAAGAACCTTTGACTTTTTCGCAAAAGTATCTATCCTCTTACATGACAAACAGTGTTTACCAAACTTTTAACGGCTAAACATATGCATGACAGAAGAAAACATTTATTTTTATACAATAATGATTTTCTTGAAATGCTCTTTACAAAATAGCTTTAAACCTACACATTAAGTTGAGGTTGAAATATTTTTGGTAAATAGATGTAATATGTAAATTAATTTGAGAGCCGCTGATCTATCGATATGCATAGATGGGTTAGAATTAATATTAGTTGGTTTGGCATTTGGGTATATTTAAATGAAAATTATAAAAATATTTTTTTTTGTAATGGTAATTTTTTGGCATCAAAAAACACTAATAAAAATAGTTTTTTTACAGCGAAGGTTTCATATTACGTTTTAAATTGTTTGGTCATCCTATAATTAATTTACAAGAGTAACATTCTCAATCATGATTTATTTATAAGGAATATTAAATACATTGTAAAAGCAGATATCCTTGAATTTTTTTATATCTATCGTTCTGATATGTTATTTTGGACCTAATGATCGGCTTACATTAGAAGAGTTGCTAAGGCAAGTAACGAAAATCTTCGAACAGGTATTTTACACATCAAATCCATGACAAAGTTGTGCTAAGACTTTTATTTTATCGAGAATTAAAACTATTTCAATGCATATGATTTAAACTACATCAAATGTCAAATTTTTATTCTGAATGAACTACTCTACATGGCTTTTATTTGTAATGGTTTGTTGATGTACAATAAATTTAAAACAGTTACAGCAATCTTTTAAATTTGAAAAAAAACATGTTATAATTTTTATTTATTGTAATGCTTTGTTGAGCAGCGTATTGTGAAAAACATGACGAAAAAATTTAGTGACGTGGCATTCCCTGTCGAATATTTTAATGGTATATTTATTATATCCTAAAGCATAAAAGACAAAACAAAATTTGATTATTTAGATAGAACATTTATCAAAGTAGACCTTAACTTGTACTGTTTACTGAAAGTGTATTATGTAGAAACAGAAACTACCGACAATTCATATTTATATTTCACACGAAACATTAGCTTAAATTTTACATTCATCATCAGCACACGTTGGTTCATGCATACTTCAAGGAAAACTTAGCGATACTATGTTTATCTCAACGAAAATATTGTATTTTGTATAAACATTAATCGAATATATTCTAATATGCAATAAAACATTTTTAGATACTTTTTCTTTAACTAATAACCCAGCTAATGTTGGTTTAATTTTTTATTACTTGTTCATATAGTAAAACAAACAATTATTGATAGGTTAATAAAGTTTAATAAAATCAGATATAAATCTCAGAAATAAGCATATTATTCTTGCTCACTTAACTGCTCCTTCACGACTCTGCTAAAGCCAGTCACTGTACTAATGTAAACCACCCATTATACGATAGACATAATAACAAGGTATTTTTCTATATAGTCATGAACTTGACTCCAATGTATTTTTACTATCAACGTAATACTTTTATTTTATTCAATCTCAAAAACAATAAAAAAAAATCCTTTATTATTTAATTCAATAGAAATATTTGGACGTGAGTTTATATAGTATATTTATGTTTTATATTAGATTTACATATCGCAAAAATAGAGTGCAACATTCATAACTCAAAAGAAATACAATTTTACATGAGAGTGGAAAAATATATTTAGTTATTTTAAATAAACTTTAAATCTCATTTTATGTATTTTATTAATTCCGAGTTTTGCACTCCAGTTTGTCGATATTATGTGTACAAATATTGTTTAGTAAAAATATGTTTTGTTTCCTAAACACTTATTAGATTAGTAATAATATATTATACTAACTGATTCAGGTTTCTTGAAAATTTGCAACAAAATATTACAACTGGGATTTGACCTCTTGATCTCAATTATTGATATTAACATTATAATATTATTTTCTATAAATATTTGTATATAACAATTATTATATTATTTTATTATTATAACATACTTATTGTCTTTACTAATATGTATGTAACTAACATAATTATTGCATCGTTAATATATTTAAAAGCACTCACTATATTTAATTTTGAAATAAATATTACATTGCTACATACTTATTGTAGTCTATAATTTATTTATTATATGATGACTTGGTGCTGTGTAGTTTTCATTTTGTGAATAACGGTTTTTGTGTACAGTTTTATTGATTTTGAAACAGTAATTTGTCGAATAAAATTGAGCTTGACGGTCAATTACCTAGGTAAAAATGTTGCCAATTTCAGACTGCCTGCTAATACACGATTCCCTCCTAGATCAAGGAACTTGAATACGACTCCAAGCAGCGTGGAAAAAGTGACTGAGAGCGAGAAACCCGTCAGACAAAGGACCAGAGTACACCAAGATAATCATGCCGAAGAATCTACTGGACAGACCAGAAATAGGTCAAGGGCTAATGTCAGGTGAGACCAAAGATAATTTTATTTCATTATTCAGCACATGTCAATGCACGCTTAGTTTGTAAGTTTCTCGACATATTGCATGTTTCTTATTTGACGGTATTTAATTTACTAAAAGTAATGATATTTTAACCATTTACTTAACCACCATATGGCATCGAAAAGGTATTTAATTTAAAATACCAAAAAGCTAATCTTCGACAGTATTTATAGGAGACTTATACAAAAGATGTATTCTTTTGAATATCTTCGAAATATAGTAGAAACCTCTAAACTTTCCTGTCATTTAAAATAATGATACATATTTTGAACAAGCAAGCTTTTACTAAAAAATAATATAATAAGCTTCTATTATTTTTTCACAATAAAGTGATATGATAATTTAGCTACATGATTTGCAGAAAATGCGACAGCGTGAAATATTTTTTACGACAATTACGGTATTAGATATTTTTAAAAGTTATAGTGTAATCAACACTTGCTAATATAATTGAAAATATAATAATAAAATTGAGTCCTTATCTGACAAGGAAATGAATCAATAAAAAAATAATAATTGTAAATTAATTAACATAATATATTATATTACACAACTCGCCATCAGTAAATATTTCTCTTAAATATACAGATAATCATCAGTAAAGATGATAAAATCTAAAGACATTAAATTAGATTTTGAATGTATAATATATTTTTAATGTCATCGGATTATAAATACATTAATATATTTTATTTGATACAATAATTCAAATTTTCAGCCCAAGTATTTATTATTGACGTCAAAATGTATCATTTAAAAAAGCGGCCGATGCGATATCCAGGCTGCAGACAATAATTAAAGAAAATATAAACGTCTTCCAGATTTGTTTTTCAACTTTTTGCAACAAAGTTTCAAAAATTCCGATAGGAAACGAAGGTGTAATTGTGGCGGTGTTTGAAATGTAATATTTACTGTAAAAGTTTTGATTGCTTTAGTAATTTTACGATTTTTTACAGGAGGCCCAGTTTGGAGCTTGTAGATTCAGCCAGTTTCAACACTCATTCCAGCGATGCATCAGTTTCCCAATACAAAGAAATCAGATCTAGAATCAATAGTGCTGAAGAACAACAAGAAAAGTCACAGAAACCAGCATTCCCAGCTGAATTACCAGCCGGACCATCCACTTTTGTCGGACTTAACAACGAACAAGTCTCTGAAGAACAGAATGATAAAGAAGTCGGAGAAGGAGCACGAAGCATCTCATCAGGAGCTAGCGCACAAGACGTTTCAGCTAAAGCTGACTCAGTAACTGATGCATCATTCGAAGATTCAGACGTAACCGAGATCACAACTATGGCAGCTATGGATAAAGTAGCATTAGAATTATACGCCATACTTGCTGGAGAAAACTTGAAAAATGAAATCAGCACCGCTACAGATGATGAAGAAGAAGAATCCACTACTACTGATGCCAGTGAAGATATGACCACCACTGAAGAAATGACAACTACTGAAGAAGTTACCACCACTACAACAACGACCACAACAACAGAGGCTCCAACCACAACCACAACTACGACACAGGCGCCAACTCCATCCACCACTGTCCGAGGATCCAGATTCAGGCTGCGAGGTTCACCTGTCGGCAAGTCAAGGACATCTTCTGCTCCAACTACCGAGGCTGCGACTGCCGCTTCATCAGCTTCATCAGCAGCTGCTAAACCCAGAGGTGAGATACGATCTTGGGATCAGACGGGTGAGTGATGATCCTTTCAACAACGGTCGAATATATCTGGATATCTTAAAAAATGGATTCGGCGTGTCAATCAATCTCGATAAGAAAGAAATTTGGGTCGAGAAAACTTATTTTTCATTAAAATATGGAGACTTCATACAGCGAGGGAATCTCGAGGGTCATTACTCTTAGACAGTAACTATGCTTAACAACGCTTAAGAAACGGTGTAATAAATATATTTAAATTTCTTGCCGACGAATTGTATCCAATTTCAAGAAATTCTTAATTTTGGACATTGCCATTTGGCACTGCAATATAATTGAAAATCATAACAAAATTTTTTCATGTTATCTTTGATAGAAATTTTCGAGGGATGTCAGAAAATATTTTAGGATTTATTTTGTATTCATTATAGATTTGGAGATTACTGCTAATATGGGAATCTCAATTAATAACTTTGTTATTACATTTAATAAACAACAAAAATCCATCAAGCACCCTCAGTTGATATCTTAAATAAGAGAATAGCAAAGTTTACAATTTTTTTGTGTTTATTTATTTGAAAAATTGCTATAAGAATGCCCAGAAAAAGTTTTAAAAATCTTTATTCGACAAAAACGTGTGTACATATTAAAATTTGTTCTAATTAATTTACGAAATCTCACCGACAATTATACAAAATAAATATACAATAAACGCTAGCGTGACTTCTGTGCAATGGTGTGATTCAATTCGTGATATAAATTAATTGTATCAGATTAACACATCTGAGCATACCATTCAAAAGAAGGTGCCAGCTAAAGAAGTAAGATATTTGCACAGCGACTGCTAGGCGCCTTTGATTTTCACTCAATTTTTCACTTTCATCCCACTTTTATTATCTATGACACGCAATAAAAGTGAATCACATGTAATAGAATACGTGAATATGACAGAACCGTTTTTAATTTAATATTTGGAACAATCATTTTTCCTCTAAAAACTGGAACAATGTTTTAAACATCGAACATATCGCGATTGTTCCAAATGTAAAAAATTACTTATACTAAATGAAGACTTGATTTCATGTTTGGAATATTGATCGTTTTTTAAAATGAGAATTTTTGATAAATAAGTTAAAATTAAATTTTGCATATTATTAGAAGTACTGTATGTTTCGGATAATTATATTAATTGCTGTCAAAAACTATACTTATTTAAATATATCTAATATTCCAATAGTTTGAATTTAGGTGATTGTAAATTATTAAATTATATTAACCGCCAGTTAAAACATAAATATATAATTATACCTTCAAATATGTGGAGAATGGAGTATAACTATCATTTTCTCTTACATTATTTAAGCAATTTATTTACGCATTTTATATTGTGATACTAAATAGGATTGTTTGTGATATTTGAATACTTTATAAAATTCCACTGTTGTTTGATTATGCAACTTTGCTGTGGAGAGTCGTGGGTTACGTTGTTTTCCACTTTTGATGGATGCGATGTATCTTGAAATAAATGCCATCGTCTTTTATTCATCCTTACATTGCGTTAACCTTTTGCACTATACAATAATAATAATACTTGATTAAAGTTGCCGATAGCGGATCTTTCAAATGTTAGTTCCTGGCTTGATATACGAAATTCTGGGCAAGAAACACTTTCACATTGTAGCTTTCACTATAGAAAGCATACGTATGTGTAAGTGAGTGTGTTTTGTATGTATGCAAGAGCTGGCATCTCAAAAATACATTGTTTATCTATGGTCATAATTTATTTATTAATACACGGACCATTCAAAAACACTCACACATAAACAAGTGAATCTTTTCCTATTACGATACTACTTTGATTGTATTGCTATGTCTTTAATAAGCGAACGTTTTGCTGCTGTTGCAACGATTGGCGAAAAAGTTGAGAAATTTATATAATGTATTTGAATAAATTTTATTGCTTGGCGTATTTATGCAAAAAATCATTATGTATTGTTCACCTTCTTTTACAGTGGCAATTTAATGTTCATATTAACATAATTTGTTAATATATATGTGACATTTTGATGGTTTATTATGATAGAGACATATTTGCTAATTAAAATGTCAAATGCATATTGTAAAGGTAGTTCTCTCGTTTCCTTTTGCCAGGACGCTATGGAGGAGCAAGCCGCCCTGCATTCGGTAGAGGCAAGGCTCAAGCGTCGAGCACTTCAGCTACACCAGCTGCAGTTGAAGAAAAGCTGACCAAACAGGATGCTGCCCCAGTACAAAGTCTTAAGGTAAGCACTTATATTTCAATAAATGTCTGTACTAATATTTGCTATACATATAATGCGAAATGAATATCTTTAATAGCCTGAAATTAGAACATATTTCACTATTTCTTTGACATGTTTTAACCAATATTTAATTTAACAAAATTAGCAATAAGAGCATTTTAAACATGCCATTGAATTAATTACTTTCGATTATTTATTATGTTAAATATTCGGAAAAGAAAAAACAATACCATTACAGTAAGCTAACTAATTTAAGTATGACACGATTTCATTTTATGTTTATTAAAGATCCTGTTTTCCTGACATTCAACATCTTATTTCGCCATAGACACCAATGTCAAAATTTAAGTTTTTCGAAATGACCGTATTTATATTAGAAAAAAAAACAAAAATAAATGTGCATGTTAAATTATTTATTTTCTAATACGACTAATTCCAAAAATAAGTGAATTAACATTTTCTCTTACTCCCTAATAGTATAGTTAATTTTATAGAGAGGCTTAAAATAAAAATAATATATACTGAATAGAAAAAAACCGTCTTTGCTTTCACAATGCTTTTTCAATATTTTAACACGACGTTTCTTAACCCTCTTGAGGCGTGACCCAAGTTAGGGTAATGGTTTTGATTTTGTGACTCAAAACAGTATGAAATAACAAATACAAAAATAAAATGATATAAAAATACAGTATTGGTAGTAACATTAGATCTTTTTAATGTGGACCTTGGCGTCAGATGAATTTTGTTAATCAAATCTATGACAGGCATTGTTTGATATTGAATTTTTTGAATTCTCAAACTGTTACTAGTAAAATAAAATATTTGCGGTATGCTATTAGTTCAATATTATTGTTTTGTTGAGAATATTTTGCGACCCAATAATATACCAATCGACCCAACCGTGGGTCGAGAACCATAGGTTGAGAACCACTGTTTTAATGCAAGCATGTTAGTTTTGAATATTTTTTATTGTTTCTAAAGATATTAAAAGGAAATTTTTTTCTTTTTCTGAGCGTACAATATGACATAAGATCTAAGAATAATATTCTTTCCCAATCTCTGGGCAATTAGTATAGTGGCATTTTTTAAATGTCAAGCAAAAATTTAAATGCAAAATTCGTAACACATTGCGCATATTTTTCACTTAGTCATGAGTGCAATATAACATTGCATCATCGTTTTTTTTTTAATATTTGCCTTTTTTAGTAAAACTGTTTATATATGCAAGATCTGCTAAATGAATTAAAAACATTATTACTTAATACAAATCATAAACTAGTATTTCAAATTCAGAAGTTTGATTTATACACTTTATAACTGATGAAAAAAATTAAGCATAAACACAGGAATTCCCTAACGGTGGGGAATTCTAAACAGGGATGCATTTTAGAGTTCCAGGGGGAGTTGCTGCGTTTGTTAAATATTTTCAATGTTACATATATATGCATATTTGGAAAGCAGCTTTTGTGTTAGAGAAAGATTATCTTGGAAATGGTGAAAGTAGGAATAGAGAGAAAAATGTTTGGGAACCTGGGAAATTAAAAATCATATTATTAATCAATAACCGAAGTTAATAGTAATGAAACAAATACTTCAGAACCTGTTTTGCCTAGCAATGTGCTTGAAAATAATACCTGAATCTTACCTAATCGTTTATTAATAAAATTTATACACTAATGTTGTTTGTTACTTTGTCACTAAACCACCATTTAAATGTTAGTTATTATCTAAATATTTTATCGTTGATAAAAAAATATTGCTTGGCACAAAATAAATCAAAAGTATTCATCTCAAGCGCCATCTTTTCATAATTCTACTTGGTCACCTTGTGTAAACGATTTGTAAGAAGCTGAATCTTGGCTAATAACATACTCTCATAAATGGGTCAAAGAAATAGTTGTATATACAAAATTGCACCCAAGTCTAGTTAACTATCTTGCTTTATTATTTTGTTTACTTACTACCAGCAAGATAGTGCACGATGGCTTAAATACAGTCCGGTGCAGCTTATGCTCGGAACATCAATGTATGTTGTAAATTCCTTTTTTTTCTGATAATAGCTTTGAGACAGCGAAAGCGGTGAAACAACAACTTGCTATGTATTGGAAGAAAATAATTTTTTTCAATCGTAAATTTATCAATATTTATTATTACAGATTCTGAAAACGCGAGAAAAACTATGTTATTTAAAATTAATATATCCACATATATTTCATACAAGTTAATTAGTGTTTTTGTAATTTCCTCTTAAGCCTTCGATATGGAATACGTTACTTCTGCTGTTAGATTTCAGCGTTAATAAATTTTATTGATTAGTTCGCATGAATCGAAATAATCAATAAAATGTATCGTATAATTTATGTTTCATTGTTCATAATTTGTCTATTGTCGTTAAATGTAGTGTTACTTGCGGCTGAATTCAATACACACGTTTGTTATATGATTTAAAATTTAATTTGAAGTTTACAATTTTATTTTATACCGAATTATGAAAATTTTGCAAAATCAAATGGTTTTTTTTATTAAATTTAAAAAGTTTGTGAGCCACCAGACTGCCACTTACTGACCTATGGGTCTTTGATGTAACTGGTTGATATTGTCCTTAACGAAAAACATTTTCATTTACCACACAGAAGCATTATTTTTTTTTATGTCTTGCGTCCTTGCAAAAGTATAGCCTATTATCGAATTCGTGATCACTGCGAACGCGATTGGCTGTATTTTCTTCTTATTTTCATATAATTTGGTAATACCAGTGTTTAATGTGAAATACAGATAAGCTGGTATTGCAATCCCTATGTGTGAGGCATTCCACCATTTTGGATGATGTACGAGCGCACTTGAGGTATTGATGCGATGTTGCCCGGCCACTCTAAAAGTCGTGAAAACATGTTTCATAAGTGGGTTATCATAGTACCCGGCTACCAGTTTGCTAAATACTCACTAGCATGTCTTTCTTATTAATACCTGATCAGCTGATTCCAGTAAAAGCGTTTCAATGCTAAATGTTGCCATACTCCACACTCATAAATAATAAATTTAATCATAGGTACACGCATAACACTAAATTAATATTTAAATTACAATACTCGTTGCCCGAGAAATATACTGGTGCGGCTAGAAACTTAGTTTTGAAAACATTTCACTATTAATTTTTTTTAAATCGATTAAATTGTTGAACTATTTTGTCAAAACTAAACAGTCGAACGGTTTCGTCAAAAATAAAAAATAATTTGATTATTTTTTAACCACATTAACACACAGTTTTTTTTTAAATTGAATAAAAGCTTGTCGAAACCATCTTTGTAGTAATGAATATCTATCGTATTGTATTATTCTTATGCGATGTAATGTAACAAAAAATATTTTTTTAATAATTTGAACATACTTTTGATTATTATTTGAGATACAAATGGCATAAAAATACCTAAACGTTAATCATTCAAATGTGATTATTTATGAAGCGATACTAGACTGATTTATGTAATCTTTAAAATTATTATTTGCATTGCCCTTGCATATTATATATATATATTCGTATCTAAATCGTTTTTATATTATTTGATAACATTTAAATAATATCCACGATGATATAATATATCGACCAATTGATGTTACCCTCAACATTGAAAAAACTATTGTTACGGAAAACATTATATCGTGAGTTGCGTTATGAATCTTTGAAATGCACTCCTGTAAATTGTCATGTTTGCAGATATGGAATTATACGTAGGGAGTGTCGATATAATAGTGGCTTACATCAAGTGGCAGGGTCAGAATTTTTAAATCCAAAACTAATGTAAAATTATATTTCCTCTCCAAAAAGTGGTCAATTTATTTTTCTAATTTTCATCATTTGGCCGAGACCTGCTTTGTTGTCTTAAAAATGAGATCTAATCATTGACTCATTTTCGTATTTTTTGAAGGTTACATCAATTGGCCAAAACACTGTCAATGTGTTCAATTCTCACTCTTTGTTCGAAAGAAGAATATTGGTTGTGAAATTAGTTTTTGTAATGCTCAAAAAATGTAAATATTAATTACTTTAACTTACAATGTTAAATACGACAAAATAATACCCATAGTATGTTTGGTAATAAATACTAGCTTTACTTTAGAGCTATACTCTCTATACACAATATTTAACTAAATGTTCAAATAGTTACAGCAAATAAAGTAAAAATGGGTTTCGTTTGGAAAACTTTACCACGCGTTCAATTCTCTGAAGCTCACGAAATTAACTTTTTTTTTGTTTCAACGTTTCATAAAGTGATTTCGACATATTATTTTTATTTACATGTATCATGTAAATAAAAATAATTCCGTTAATATTTGTAAGCATATTTACACCCATAAAGTATTTTATATTGTAATTTACTTATATAATCTCTGTTATATCGCTCAATAATGAATTTGCTCTATAGTATGTACTGGATAAACAAGTATTTTACACCAAATTTGTGATATTAGTAAATAACGTAACGATTTAAATATAATAGCTCGCTTATTATGTATCAGTGATCGTCCAGTTCATTACTCAGACATATCCAAATAATCCATATTGAGATAATGAGAAAATCAATATTCAAATCATCACCATAAATCAATTATAATTATTGATTTGTACCCGAGTTTTATAACCTCAAAGGTTATTTGCCTTAGCACTTTTGGTGGCATTTTTGGTCTATCTGAGTACTGAATCAAATACACCGCAAAATTTTACACATTACTACATATTTAACTCAAGTTTCGACTAATTCTTTTTAGTCTAAGTAATCAATGTAATGAACTGGAAGATAGATATACTCATAAAATATATTAACTATGGCAGAAAAATTGCAATAAAAATATATAATATAATTTCAATTAGTATATAAATGAAGAGTTCCGTTGTTTGTGTGCATGTATATTATTAATTGCATTGAGTATTTATTGCAATACAGCATCTATGAAATAACTAACTAGTAGATTAAATGGTAATTTAATTATTTTTCTAAGACCATTGAACAGTTTCCTGCTATTGCTAGAAGACGTGTAAAAGATAGTGATATATTTTCGATTGAATTAAATATTGTATAAATATTATATTGGGAAGGCACTGCGTTTTGGTTGTTGGTAATCACACGAAGCTTTCAAACAGTTGCATGTTTAATTTTCAGAGGTCTTAAACTACTGGGATATGAAACGACGTGTGATAACCAATGACAAAGATAGGGTGTTTTCCCAATATAATATTCATATAATACATAATAACCGCGAAAGCCTAAGAATTAAATTTTGTTTACTATCAATGATTGCTGAAATGAATTCGTTTAAATTTAATGATGTTATCATACAATTGTTTTATATATTTTATAATTTTATAATTCTAATATTGAATATTGAGTTATTTAAATATTTATTTTATACACAGCAGATAGTTCTCAAAATGTTTTAAAAATAATTGTTATTTACTAAAATTATGTTACTAAACATATTTGCGGCTAAATTGCTTTAATTAATTAATAAAAATGCAGGTTGCTTACTAATCCTTTTATATGTAACTGTAATCATTTTCTTATTTATGCTTTTTTTTGTCCATCAGCCAAGCGTACCCCGATCAAGATTCGGCAGCCGATCTCGTCTGACTCCATCAACAACAGCTGCTCCATCATCGGAATCAGCAGTCACCACCGCTGAAGGAACTGCATCCACCAGGTTAGTCTTCAATCCAAGAGTATAATAAAAGACAGTGTCATAAAAAAAACACATTCTTATTTTCAGGTGGTTGTAATATTTTGCATTCAATTTATTTGTCAGTGTGTTGGATATTTTTGAATCACCTATATTATGAACTCAATGACAATTTAAACAATATTAATCGAGGAGAAAAAACACAAATAGGCGTAGATTTGATATCGACCTTTCCAGACTAAAAAAAGATTTTACTCGTGATAAAACCCTTTGCTTATATTCGGTAATTGTGTTTATAAAATATATTGTATCGTTCAGATTTTTGTGTTAATAAATCCTTAATTCTGGGGTCAAATAATATGTCAAATTTACCAATTGTTCAGTACCGGTGATATTTTTCAATTACAGTATATATCATTATCTTTCACTTTACTGTTACCAAATACTGTAGTAATTTTTTGTGCTAGAGCTGCCCAAGTGAACATGGCCACCTATTGTACTAGTAAATCCAAACATCTGAATCGATTATGTCAATATAGGTTCTTCTTGGTGTAAAATATTGTGACACATTATTTTGATATACGATAAAGATTATCTTTTATTTCATTCATTTTAAATCGGCTGACATAGGGATTTCTACCATTAAAAGAATGAAAATTTATAAGTACTTTCTCATACTTAAAATGGTCAAAATATGATAAAAGCACTTCTAAAATTAGGCTCTTATTACTACAGTAGTCTCGGATACTGAAGAACTACTAAAAACCGGTAAATTTCTTAACACATGCAAAAGATAAAGCAAAGTTCCACGAACGTATAAGTAAGTATTAAGCATGCAGAATTCTGTGTTCGTCTTTTTTCTATAATAATAATCATAAATATACTACTCAACTAAACTCCACGACGGAATAAAAATAAAAAAATATTATTGCATAATAACAACATCTTCAAAAGTGTGATGTCATATAAGTATTTTTGGCACACAGGCGTACAAAAAGTTGACTTTCTCGGTAGTTATTTACTAATTGCCAGAGACAATGATGTCTTTTCTCAAATTATATATATACGTAATTATTTCAATCATGTGAATGAGAATAATATCATATAACAATAATATCCTACTTTTACGTCACAGAATAAAACGAGCTCGCTAATACTAGATTAAAATTGAGAAGATACTTTACAAATAGATTTTTTTAATTTAAGATATCGACTTAATGGAATTTCCATAGCAAATTTTGTACATTGCCAAATTTTTCGTCACTAATGACCTAGGTTTCGATTTTCAGTATCTTTAGATATTCGAATAAATGGATGAACTCCAACTAACACTCGGGAAATAGTTTATATCGTGTTTATATATAAGAAAAATTATTATCACTAAGTCTAGGAACTACACTGATTTGATAATAGTGACTTTTAATTGAGAAAATAATCGTACAAATAATTACAATCACAGGTGATCATATGGACCGATTATCATTAAAATTTAATAAGGAAAAAATATAACATAGATATTTTAAATTGATGAATTTTGTTAGGGCTAATATTAGATGATGTATTATTCTACGAATTTAATAATTTCGATTGCTGTAGTAATTTATGATTTGTTTATGAACTCATATCACGTAAAGGATACAATAAGGGGGAGTTTGGGATATTAAGTTGTTCGTTCGTTTTTTTATTTACTAAATCAGACCTGTAAACAACTGAATATCTTCATTAAAAACTTTTTTCATAAAATTTCAATTTAGCTTCGTAATGCATGACGTAGATTTTTGATTTTGCTACACAATTTTCAAATTTATTTATTATTGTCATTCATCGTCTGTAGAAAGTGACATTGAATATATTTTATCATATACAGCTGGTCTAAGAAAACGGACCAATTGTATTTTATAAAAAGAGATGACAAAGTAATTATTGTATATTGAGGTTATATATACTAACAGAACGCAAGTCAGTTTTAGATGATTTTCTGTGTAAAATGTCAAAATGCAGGCAATTTAACGCTATGTATACTGTTTTAACAGTGTTCTATGCATGAAGTCGTATACGATATAATGGATTTGAAATAGAAACAGTATTGATATTTTTTTTTATTCTGGCAGAAAGCATGATATGACAATAACTAAAAAAATATTTTTAAATTACAAACAATAATACCTGGAAGAGAGTAGTTTGAAAAAATTAATATTTTTTTAAATGCAGTCGTCTCAGAACTTGTTTTTATGATTTATTGCCTTCTATCAGTTTACCTTTGATATATAATATTTATTGTCAGAAAGCCACTTCAACACGGTATGTTCTACCGTTCCCGAGCTATGAGTCGAGAGAGATACAACTCTAAGTTTCTAGAAGTTAAGCTTTTAGAATATAATTATAAGTTTGTAATGAGTATATGTACGTTTATAACGAATGAATAAACAACAAAAAACAACTGCTGACAGTTATTCAAAGACATAGTGACGTTTATAATTTAACTATTCGGCTTCAATTTCCGATTACTAATACATATTTAGCACGATATCCGTTAGATAAAAAAAACGTCTCATTACTTATGCAATGAATTATTTATACAGACACGTGTATAATATTATTATACAAAAGATTAATGGATGCGTATTTGATTGAAGTGTAAAAAGAATGTACGTGTGGATAATAATTGGAGAGACCAATGCAAGAAACCTCCACGTCAAATTTTGAGTTCTCTAATATTACCGTCACACGTCAAAACACAATTCAAATATTCTGTTTTTTTTTTATTTTTTATTTCAATCTGTGTTTGTTACGATTAATGATATCATCACGAATCGAAATAATCAAGAAGAAGTGTTAAAAATAAGTTACAAAGGTTGTTATCATGTTTTTATTTCTCAGAATATTTGAAAAACTTTTTGATTTAAAGTCTTAGTTTATTTATATGATATCTTCTTTTTAAATCGTCGTTTGAAATTTGTTATATTCAAATCTATCTAAAATGATTCGTCTGAGATCATAAGAGTTAGAGAAAGGGGTGTGGAGTCGTAAAAAAAAACGACTCCGGCCAAAACAGCGCGACTCCTTGACTCCGACTCCGCAGCCCTGGTTAGAACACATCAAAATACGAGCATCATACATAGTCTTGAGAAAAAAACTACATTTAAATTATTTTCATATCCGTATTAAATATTATTTATTTATGCATTTTTATTTGTGTAATATAAATATAGGGTGAGTGTATTTAATGAAAATAATTTATCATACAATTCAAAATTAAATGTCCTATAATACTTAGCTTCATCAAATGTATTTTACTTTCTATAATAAAGTAAAGTAATTGTATTGAAAAACAAAAGATATATACACGCAGTAATTTAATATTCATAAATGAAAGCCAGTTTCACGTAACCAATAATTATGTGCTATAACCCAAAATATGATAGTTTGTTTCATGCTAATTTTTTTATGAAGAATGACTTTGTGACTTCTTGAATTATACCTTTTTTATACTTATTATGCCATTTCAGTTCGCTGCACTTTTATACTATCGCCGACTGCAATAATAATGTATAATAAATGCAACGTTATTGTTAATTTTATTCATAGCGCGTAACTTACTAAAATAATTATTCACTGTGTCACTTTTCCGGGACGACGATTGACCGTCACTGACATGACATCTAAATCCATAAGGCGTGGTCGAATCACTAGATCGTTCAATTGAAAGAGTGGAGTTAAATTATTAAATCATTTAATCAATAAGTAATATTAGATCGAATTCGAAAAACTGAAAGAATATCTTTCAATTTCATTACACCTCACCTAGTCTTTCCGGGATATTTATGCTGTAAGAAATTTAAATAAAAATTAAGACATGCTGTCATAAAAAAAACAACATATATTTCGTCGCTGTTCTGGAAGAAAACACTAAATCAAAAAAATGACATATTGAGTTAGTTATTCCAAAATGTTCCTTATTTTAAACTCTATCGTATGACAGAACACACTTATATATAAATTATACGTTTACTTAAAAACAGTTTTGCACAAACAAACCAAATGAAAAACGTATAGACTTTCAAGCATTTGGCCATTTTCAAAGCTCAATAAGTCAAAACTAGTATTTTATAGTTAGTGTTGTCTTCCATAACAACGACGATTTGTTATAAAATATTATTTGTTATTTTTAATAGATCTGTAGTGTCTATGATGTCTGTCTATCATTAACTCTTGTTCAGTTTGTGTAGACTCATATTTTTGGATGTGTAACAACGACATTAAGTATCTAAACCAGGACTTTCGAGCCTCTGATGTATTCATAAAAATGTATGTACTTTATTTTGTAAATGAAAGAAAACAATGAAATTTATTTACAAATTTTCAAATTTTGATTTAGTGAAAAGGCCTCACTTGAGACCCTAAGAGGCCGCATGTGGTCTTAAGGCCGCAGGTTCGTCACCCCTGATCTAAAAAATACATATTAAGCAAGCCGATGCCACATGAATATAAAAAACCTGTGATTTTTTTTAAATTTAATAATACTTCCAGAGCTCGTCTGCGCCCTGCTTTGAACCTGAGAGGACGTCGCCCACTTCCTGGAGCCACAACCGCCGCACCTCCACCAGCTGAAGATGAAGTTTCCGAAGTTACATCAGAAGCTACTTCCGCTGAAGTTACTTCTAGCTCTACCACTGCCAAATCTCTCCTCAAGTAAGAAGTATTCACTATGCGAATATTGTATTGAAATAACACGATAATATACACATACGTACCGTTAAATACACAATCACCTCTCACTTACTCATGCGGCTTTGTATTAGCAGAAAGCGAGAGAAATGGCGTCAGTGGTAAGTGAAATGTGTATAATATGATTTGGACCGTTTTTAATACCTACAGCACACGACAGTTATTGCTCATTACCTGAATCAATCTTTTAATCGTTCCTTCAAAATGATAGCATGAATTTGAAAAATCGTTCCAAATTTAAAATTAAGATCGTACATTATTTTAAAGTTTAAATTCCATTTTCGAGTACATAAATTGAGATTGGAATTGTAATAACATTCTTTATGAGAGTGCTATATTGAAAGATTGAAATGTATTCTTAAATTATCGCATTGAGCGTACACATATGGTGATAAATAATGACAAAAAAAAATGTGGACAATGCAAACCGGTAGATGATTAAATTGAAATGAAGTGTACAGGATTCGATTTCACTACTTAAGCAATATAATTATTAATACTAATATTCAAACGATGTTATAATGAATTTTCTCTGTTCAATAATGCTTATATGGAATTTTGAGGCTTTTACTATGTTTATATCTTATATATAAGAGCCCAGATCGCTCTGTAGACGTTTTATTATTATTACATATCACATGTAGGTATGAAATTTTCTCATGACTTAAGCATTCGCGGTGTAAACAATGCGCACACAGTTGCAACGTAACAGCTACTTTAGACGTTCAGTATTTGACTTTCAATACCGTTATCAAGGTACAGGTATGACAGGTACGGTTTAAAATATATTGTAACGAATTGTTGTTAAAAAAATATAATAGCATTTTAATAATCGTTACTAAGAATATGAAGCAACAATGTCTTTTTAACAAATATTTTGATCTGGTAAAAAATAAAATAAAACCCTGCTATTCGATATTCGTAATGTTAGACAATATTCTTTCCAAACTGATTTTTGCAACACTAAATTTGAGACATAATCTACACCCTAAATTCTTATGGATAGAATTATTGCAAAGTAAACGTTTTCGTGTTGTTAAACTGTAAGAGATTTGAATAGAGTTACTGAAACTGTATCCATTGGTTAATGTAACTTTTATGATGTTTGCAAAATTATTAATATTTCAAACAGAAATTAGTTCAGCGACACGTCTTTTAAATTATGAAAGAAAGAATAGAAACGATAAGAAGTATCATCGCAATGTTCCAACGGCTTTTGCAATAACTACTTATTATAGAAAAGAAAATGGATTAAGTATTACTTAAATTTTTGATAGAATATTTAACTCTAAAGAAATATAACGTAATAATAATTGTATAGGCTAACAAATAACGGACATTTCAAGACTGAATATTGATGTAGAAACCTATGTATAATTTTTCACTTAATACATTGCTGTGAATTGAATTGACTGTCAATTTCTGGTAGAAAGAAGCAGTTTCGAGTACATATTTCACAATTTAAAAATATGATCAGAACCGATCAAGGTCAACTCAATGTATTGATTGAATTGGCATTTACTTGGTAGAAATTCATTATAACAGAATAAAATAACAAATTATTTAGTTCCACAAAATGTTATTAGGTAGTTGATAACTATTTTGACTTGACACCATCGTCAGAACTACACTTAAACTTATTTTTGTTTTGCTATATATACTGTTTAGAAGAGATAGACAATATTATGTCATGTCACGTATTCGAACATCATAATGTTAAATCTAGAAAGGGAACTTACATGGTGTTATTAATTAGTCATTAAAATAAATGCATTGAAATTTTATTGATTATGCGTAATTACATGGGCTTCTTGGAATGGTTAAAGTAAGGGTGATGGATTAATGTGCGTTTGGTGATTAAGGATATTAATTTCAAGTTGTTTCAAAGATTAAGCCTAAGGCTTTTATCACACAAATGTAAGCATACCGGAGCTGAATTAGCGATAATGTTGTGTGCTTCTTCCAAGAGGTGGTTAGCAAATTGAGAATCTGTTTTATTATTTTTGAATGATCTTATATGTTTTTTAAATCTAATTGAAATGCTCCTTCCTGTCTGTCTTATATAGATCGAATCACATTGGCCACAGTTAAGTTTGTGAATTCCGCCATGTCTAGAATTTTGTAGAACCAAATACTTTGTTATTTTATCCTATTGCCAACGCAATGCTCTAGTGCTGAGTGAAACCGGTCGCGATAATGTCATTAAAATTTTAGTGAGTACTCTAAATGTTCTATTTTTGTACTATGTAGTGTCTTGGCTGTTTAAGACTAAAATTTATCTAAAATCAATCTTTGATAAATACGAAAGGAAATTCAGTTATACATAAAAAGAGACAATTTATCGTTTGAAGATCTAATAAACGAACATCGAACGTTTCAACTATGTAATTAGCTACTGGAAATTATCCCTTTTCTTAATATTATAGAGAGCATATTTTTTAATAGAAAAATCATACATGAAAGTTGAAAATCTATTTCTATTAAAATCAAATTTTATGCTTTTGATATTTCGCGAGCACGATCGGAGTTTTCCGGTTTTCTTTTCGCATGTCAGATATTCAGCAGTTTTTCCTGGTTCACAAATAAAAAGCGATACTTTTCAAGCTAAGACCAAAAATAAACTAACGACATAAAATAAATTTTATGTTGTAGTATAATATCGATTTATGTATATTGGGTATTGAATCACAGTTATTAAGCCATAATTGCCCAACACAACTCGATCTGCGTAGACACCATTCAGTTGAGACAAACAGTTTTATATACCTGGCATGTTATTTTAAGTAATATTAAGTGAGTCATATCGTAAGAACAAGTTTAATTTCAAAGATTTGTTAGAGCGTATTATTAATTTCTGCAAAGCCGAGTCGGTTTTCTTTCGCGGATATTATTAAAGATGGAGATTAGCCAACTAATAGTCGATTCCTAACCTCGTTATTTTATCATTCCTCTCTCCGAAAATACATCCTTTACTCGTTGAACAATGTCATATTCTCGATGCTGGGTGCAAATATGTTTGAAATACATCGTCACTTAATATAAATATAAAATTGATAACTTAGTTATTCCACTTCGTTTATCACTAATGTGACGCGTTTCGACTCTTTGAGAAGCATCTTCAGACTATCCATATCGCAAGGTTATTTATTGTTAAGGTAAACGATGATTCTAATTCTTGTATTGAAAATAAAAGGGTGCGGTGGGGTGTATTCCATTCTACTGGACGTGAGGAGGGGGTAAGACATAAACACTGATACACTATTTACAAATCAATTACTGATACTTTGAGGTGAAAAACCCAAGAGAAATAAATTTAATAATGGTGAGCCGCCTGCTCTATTTAAATGTTATTTACTAATCCTCCAATACTGTTAATGGTTTTATTGATTTCTAAAAATTATAAACTATCCATTATAACACTTTTTTTATTAACTCGATGGAGTGTTTCTACTTTATTATTTTTATTAAAATTATGATCATTTTCAATTAAATGATTCGCAAACTCTGAAAAACTTTTGCTTTTGAGACATTTTATATGTTCTTTAACTCTGATATTAAAGCTTCTACCTATCTCTCCCACATAGGAAGCTTGACAGTCTTCACAAGAGAGGCGGTATATTCCACACTGTGACAATGATTCTATTCGATCTTTATTGTTCAATAAGATTTTACCTAAATCGTTAACTGTATAAAAAGCTGCCTGCAGGTTATCCGGTTACAGCTTTGACATTTTTAATGATGTCTCAACAAAATCATGTGTTTGGTCTTTGTAGAGATAATCTAGCATTAATTTATTTGATTACTTTCGTTTCAATATATTATTAACTAAATTGATGCCATAACCGTTATAGAACGAAATTTTTTTCGTCTTCATTTATTGAACTTTAAGTCATATTTCGTACATTAGTTTTTCAATTCCATAGTCACTATTTTTGAAAAATCACAAGTGGTGCTTTTCATTCACTTTTTCGAAGCACAAAAAAGGGGATGTTACTTCCATATCCATCTTTAGGTATTTTTGATTTCAATTGATCTTATTTTTCGTACTAATATTACGTGGTGCTACAGTTTGTTGCGTAGTTTAGTAGGACATATCATATTGTCAGACCTTTCAGATTTGTCCCACTTATTATGGTGTGTGCGATATATGCAACAGTTTATCAGCAATTATTGATTGTGTATTTTCAATCTTTATTACATGTGTTAGCAATGACTTACCGGTCAATAAATCATTACGGAGATTATAGCTACTTTTAGAAGAATGTGAACAAATCATTCTTGGTACAAAAAAATAATAACAGACAAAATTTAGAAAATAAAAATGTAGGTATTTCTGGCATTCTGCGGGCGCGTGCCGCTAGTTCGCAATACATGAATCTCGGATTCATTTTGTCTCGTGATATTTCGTAAGTACCCTTTCACAAGTTGTCCTTTCAACTATTTGTTTGTTGCAATGTAATAGTTCATATGACTCAATGCACCAAACAGAACAAATGTTAACCACAGTTGAGTATTGATTAAAGTTATACCTGGTCATTAGCGCTGATATGATGTGGATTCACCAGTAATAAAAGCAAAATGTTGTCTGAAAAAGTCACAGAAAATTATTTATTTTAATTTGTGAAAAAAATATTACATTAATACAACGGTATTTACTATGTTATGATATAATATAAACGCGTTTAAAATATGAAGTATATAGACTAATAAAGTCTCTCATTAGAAGTCGTTCTATGAGAACTCTTTGTAAGTCTCTCAACCTTTCAACCTTTCTATTCAATAGTAGACTTTTTACCATGTCCGCTTCCAATGTGGAGCATATGGACTTCTAATAGAGGTATCTCAACAGAAGCTTTTCTACGAGTACTACTTGTTACTCAGTTGCTCAACCTCTTTCTTTTGAAGAGAGTATGAATATAAGGATAGGGTTAAGATATGACCCGTGGTTAGCTAATCGCTCTCGCTGCCGCCCGTTTTTAGGATCGATAGGTGGTAGAGAATTCGTAACATCACAAACATCCATGCATACGAACCATAAATCGATTGAAAAAAGCAATTGACCAATGCGTAATAGATTATAAGTGACTTAATCGTTATCTGTGCGCTTTGTTTTCAGGGTTGAATATTAGAAGTATAAGAATAAAACAAAACATCACAGATATCCAGAGTTACAAAAATATATGTATCAAATGGTCCAGTCAGGTATTCGAACCCATAACTAGGCACTCGAGTAGCACAGATGTCTAAAAGCGTTAACCTCTTAGCTACGCGATCTTCCAAAAGAATATTTCGACGACAGCAACATGTCTTACAGATATATTCTACTATATTATGCTGATTCAATCTTAACAGGGTATTAAACTTCCGGTGTAATGAACACAGTACTTTGCCGAATATCAATCTATCACGAACATGCTTAAAATCCCACTGGTCCTGATTAGGGATCGCAATACCGGTATTACCGATAAAAAGATCCCGGTATTTTGGTGTGATAATATACAGTAAGCGCCCGATCATCCGTGTGCGTATTATCCGTGCATGAATTTAGTATATCTATCTGTAGAGTTGTAGAAAGAGATTTTCTGTAATTCTAACGAGCCTAAGACAAGTAAAATATGTGAGCTAATGGCAAATTCACAAGACTTTGATGAAAACATTGAGGATGGTTAGAATGCAATTCACGTGATCCAAGAAAATTATGTAGATATTATGTATAATCTAAATCAACCAGAAGGGAGATAGAATAAGAATGCAAATGAAAAAGAATAAATTATATATCGTATTAGTCACAACACGGTTCTGACTCTATTTACACTTTATACCTTTATTGGAAAACATTGACTATCGGAAAATTCTAGCTGATATTAGAAAATCGTTGAAAGATTTTTGTAAACCAACGAAAACGACAGATTGTCTTAATAAATAATAAATATTAAGCATGCTTCAATTGTAATCTGCTTTAGAAATGTAGTATTTTAAAATGAAATAACAGTTTATTGTTCGGTTTCGGAGTTTACTGTATAACGATACAATTATTTAATGATTGTTCGTCTAACAGACGTCCTGACTTACTCGCACAACGATCCTATCAAAATTGACAGATTCTAGCATGGATGAACTAGACTTTTTAGATCATACTTAAATAAATTGAAAGTATTTACGAAATCATCATTTAATACCCATCGTTGATTAATTCATCCGATATTAAGATACCAACTACCCTTTTCGTTTTTGATAATTTTTATCTGTTTTCGTTATATGAAATACTGTATTACCGGTGTTGATATATACGTTCGGTATTATAGTCCCTATCCCTGATAATCGACCGGGTCAAAAATTTATTATCGATGTTTTATAATCCGCACATGAATTGTGTCTATGGTCTTTCTAATCAAACCCATTTTTTATCACTTTTATGAAAGTAATATTTTTATGTAACAGTTTACCTAAAAAATAACTGCATGATAAATACTTCCTATTATGTTGGGTGATTTTTTTATTTTAACTAATATACAACAATAAATTATTTATTCATAATTAGACGGCGTTTTGGCCAATTGATGTAGCCCTCAAAATTGAAATTGTTCAAGAATGAGTAAAAACTATTTTTACCGAAAAACATTATATAGTGAGTTGCGTTATGAATCTTTGAAATCACTCCTGTTAATTCTTAGATTTGCAGATACGGGATTATACGTAAGGAGTGTCGATATAATAGTGGCTTACATCAAGTGGTTGAGTCAGAATTTTTAAACCTATGTAAACTGATATATTCCTTCCAAAGAGTGGTCAATTTATTTTTCTAATTAACATCATTTGGGCAAGACCTGCTCTGTCGTCTTGAAAACGAGATCCAATCCTTAACTCATTTTCGTATTTTTTGAGGGTTACATTAATTGGTCAAAACACCATCGACATTATCCCAAAGTTTGGTGAAATAACAAAGTTATAAATTTTAATTTATACTATGAACTATTGGGAGTAGATATATATATGATATCAATCAAATTTGGTATTTCGCATGCAATAAGAAAGTCGATCTTTGTCATACGTATGTAGCTTGATATTGTTTTTAATTAATTAACGTTCAAAATACGAAAATGCGAAGTCAAATTGATTTTTACAATTACACATTGTTTTTTATTGTAACGTGAAATTATTTTTAGCTCATAAGTAATCAAAAAAAAAAAAAGAAATGTTACACGATCGATTATTTAACAAAAATAAAACAATGGCCTAGACTTGCCGGTTTATTGCTTTTTACCCAATTACGGTTACACTTTTTTGTATCTTTATTTCTTAGTTCGATTATGAAATAAATAAAGATGTTTCAGGAATTGCATCACTCGGCCGCTTTTTCTTTTCGTTTCGGACTATTTTTGTATACTTACCAACAAAATATGCGTTTTATTTTTTTGCATAGTTTTATTATTTAACATAGTCAGTAGAGCGAAACACTTACTTTGGTCTCCATTTTTATAATTATTATTACAATCCACTTGGTTTTACTTTTGACTAAACCAACCCATCGTAATCAGTCTGCCTCTGTAGTATAGCGGCAAGAGCTCCGTGAATTGATAGGAAGGCTTCGGGCTCAATTGACGAAAGATATTCTATTTGAAGATATTCAGTATGGATATTTGTGATGTATTTTCTTCTTGATTCGATCTCATGATAAAAGTCTCATTAGTTTATTTCACGTGATTTAAAAATTGGGAAACATCTGGTGAATTGCTGTATTGAAATTTTCCAATCATGTTCACTCCCAATTTGAAGCATATGGACTCCTAATGGTGCATCTCTCAGAAGTTGTAAAGTACCTACTAAAACAGGAAGAACTAGTAAATATGTTACAAAAAATGTATTTGTAATTATATAATTTAAGACATCAACTGAGGGTGCTTGATGGAATTTCAATATCAAATTTGGATTATTGAGATTTTGTACACTTCCAAAAATACATGGAAGTGTACAAAATGTCAATAATAAAAATTTGATATTTGTAATTATTGTTTATAGGACTTACACCTTACCTTCTTTAAACTTACGCCAACATTGCGAGCAATTCTTGGTAAGAATTAAACTTTCGTTAATGTTTCAAAGACAATCATTCTCGTATGGGGTTTTTTCTTAAGTGTTTTCTCCACATAAAACCTTCAGCTGATAGAATCTTTTAAAATAGCAGTACTTAGCTAGCTTACATGCGAGAAAAAGAGATAAAGACTTAGTCTGTACTCACCCTAGCACTGACTTTAGCCAGGAAACTAGGAGCCCACCTCGTGGACTCCTCATAATAGTTTCAGCAGGAAAATAGAGGTAGGAAAAAAAAGTGTTTATGGAAAAAATATGTTTTTTTGTCTGTAATATAAAATTGATGAGAATCGAGTGGGGAAAGGCTGGAGCGTGCTCCGGGATCAATCACTACACCACAAGCTTTGAATTGTATTTTATCAAAATCAACCATTTTTTTAATGCTTCAATGTTATTTAGCAATCCCTTTTCAGAGGTTTAAGCTTTAAATGTAATGTAAACGCCTATTTTGAATAGATAACAATATTTTCAAATCCTCCCATGCCTAGCCTCATACTTACAAAATCATTTAATCTGGCGGCTAAGAATTAGGTGCCACAGTTCATAGAAATATAAATCAATCGATTGGTTAGTAACAGATAGAAGTCATGAGAGATAAATCTTAAAGTTTGCTCAAGTGCGTGACCCCATGGAAAGGGGCACACACAATACATAAATAATTAATGGACATATTTTTCTTTCCGTGTCTGCTCTCAATGTGGGTCATGTGGCGTCGTAATGCAGTATTATAAATGACAGTATGTGTTTAATGAGAATTAGTTGTAAGTCGAAATAAGGATTGAAGGAAGAGTTTAGGAAAAAGTTCCTCTACAAATCCGAATAAAAACTAAATATATTATAATATAGAGGGGTTGATTTTCTGTACACTTAAGTGCACGCCGCCAAGTCATGGGCAGTTGTTGCTAAGACACTTCCAGTTAAGAAAAAACTCTAGATACACTTAAAGTTTGATACGCCGTATAAAATTAACGGATGGGAAAGCAGTGGTTGTTTCAAGAGGGAGGGGAGGAGAAGTTATGTGCAGTTGGAGAATCAAACACATTATAGCGAAACGGTAAGTATACGGAAGCCGTATTTGTTGCAACTCGGTCACGGTGATGGGAATCGAAAATCTGCAAAAGGGCAGTTAAAGTCACATTTTCAGTATATCGATATTAGCTCCTTAGCGGTCACAAATTTTCGGATTATGATTATCAAAGTCATGGTAATGTAAATTTTTTACCGTGTCAGTTCTCAATGTGGAACATATAAGAATTGGGCATGCTTAATATAAGAATAGTAAACTCTTCAAGTTTACGCCAAAATTATGAGCAATTATTGGTAAGAATTGAACTTTTGTTTTTGATTCAAAGACTATCATTCACATAAGGGGCTTTTCTTACGTTTCTTCCCCACTTGAAGCCTTACATAATCTTTCAGATAGCATTACTTAGTTAGCCTACACTCACCCTAGCAAGAACTTTAGCCAGGAAACAAGAATCCCGTTTCACGTACTCCACTTTCAGTAGGATGGTAGGTGTAGGAAACAAAATAGTTAGTAATAATATGATTTCCAAATGTTAATTAATTACACACGGCAAAATATTGGTAAAGCATTGCTCATAAAGCTCTGCATTAGTACATAATAGTTAACGACTTTATTAACAAACTCAAACTCAAGTATGTTCAATTTAATACAAAGGTTAATTTCTGCTGATAATTCTGTTTTGACGTACGAAACCTGCGGCAATCAAATACAACATTACGCGATTGTACATTTCCAGTATTAAGAAATAACCTAAATATTTTATTCCTCAATGAAGTGTAGTAGTGATAATATTCCAATGAAGAAATAAATTCAATACAATTGACGAGCGTGCCAGAAAAGGAAACTCTTTGTACATTCTGCCACCACCAGCCAGCCATGTCGTTCAGACGATAATGCATATTGCGAAATATTATTATCGCTTTTTTAGCGGAAGAGTGCATTATACGTTAAACAGTAAGCGAAAATAATACTGTAATACTCTCTCACGCAATTCAATAAGATTTATATTCACAAGAAACCGATGAGCTGTCGTTAATCATATCAGCAAAATAAACAACAATTCGATACACGAGTTATATAAGGAATCAACTCAAAAAACATAGTTATGAAATGGTGTTTGATATTTTTTTTATAGTGTATTATTATGATGTAAATTTAACGCATTCAATATTGAAACAATTAACATACTCTAAATTGAACTAATAACAACCTGAAGATGTCAAATCGATGAAATTTCTAGAAGAATTTCATACGGAATTAATTGAGACAACTAAGCCAAAATAATTATGTTTTCTCATTGGATCCCTTTCTGCATTCAATTGCATCATCAACTTAAATGGTGCAATTTTGAGTTACATGCTTCTAACGTTAAGATAGTCTGATATAGTTTGATATAAATTGTTTATATAATTACTTCCGCCAAGGAATTGAAATGAATTTAGACTTTTAATTATTTATAGTCGATGAAAAGTTAAGATTTTGTTAGACCAACAGTTGAACTAATATTAACTGGATCAGCTAAATAAAAATACATGACAGTATAATATAAAAAAAAACTGAAGAAATTTTTAATATTAACTATGGAAGTCAGCATCCAATAATCACTTTAGTTAAGTTAATTTTTGTTTTGGTTTAGTTAAAGACTTTCATGTGACATTTTTAATCTACAGTTGAATTAAAGAATTTTGTTATTATATTATTATTCATGCGTTGGTAAAAGAATCTCTAATTTTTTTTAACTTAATCAATTCAATGAGAAAAATGGATGGTATGTGATATTGGTATTAATTACCGTTTCAGTATTAATTTATATTTTGAATCTTGAATAGTTCATACGATTATTTGTTTTGTTGAACTTTTACTTAGGCTAGTCCTAAGATATGTTATGTCTAATGAGATAAGAATGAAAATAAAACATACTAACGATAGTAAACTTGTCTTATAGCCGCGGCAGACTCGGTGGAAACATCCGTCCATTGAGACCAGGACCAAGGTTGAACTTGGGACCAAAGACTGCGGCATCTTCCACAACAACGACAGAATCTGCAAGCCCTGCTGGCGAACCCAAAGAAGTTTCCAGCGCTGAACAAGGAGATGTCACCACCCCAGCGGTAATTTTTTTTCTCATTGAGAGTTTAGATCTTAAGGCATGGGTTGGCAACGTTGTTTCCCTTTATTAAAAATATTAACTCAATGCAAATGGTTTTAGATAAAGTATTATATTATTTATACTTCTAGTCAGGGCTTTTTTTGCCATGTAACGCGGTGGAACAGAGTTCCGGCACCTTTTTTCAGGGTATTTTTAATGTAAGAAATTAGATGAAACAATCTTCCCGCTAACATATAATTCGTCGTCAAAATTAACTTCACATTTCGAAAACAAAAAAAAAGTTTTTCATGTGCTTCGTGGCATAGGAAAAGCTGCCTTAAATTTAATTTAAATGATATTTGTATATAATTTTCTTTAGCAAAATGCTTGACAAGAAGTGAGTTCCGGTACCTTTTTTCTAAAAAAAAGCCCTGCTTCTAGTGCACACACCAATAGTTGCTGACCCATGTTTTACAATATATTAGTTTAATTGATGTTGTAGAAACACTGTTTATTAATAAAAAAGAAGATGTAAGCAATTAATAAGTAAGGCATTTAAAATGATTGCACCGTGAATCTGTCTAAAGGGTATTTTATTATCATTTTTAATATAGAACTTTTTTATTTAACTCTAATTCTAAAAATAAAACTAATTTCAGGATGTGGTATTTAGGCAGTAAACTATACAATTATGTTTTCAAATATAACCTAGAGTCACCTGCTTTGTGCGAAAGTATTTATACGTCCAGAAGGCTTCGGTCACACAAGTGAGATCTAGGAAAAATACTAATAAATGAAAACATCATTAAGATGGCGGAAGAAAACTACTGTGGTACTACTACCTAATTAAAAGACGAGCACCGATTTCAACACAACAACAATAAATTGGATTTTGACATATTGGATAACATATGCTGTAATTGGCTATAAAACAATGCGATTAAAAGAAGAGAAAGAAGAAGAAGTATCTTGATATGCTTTTTAAATGTTTGGAGTCTGCTGTGTATTTATCTTTATAAACTATACTAATATACCGCATAATGCAGCTGCTCTGCAAATAAAAACTGAATGGAATTTAAAATTAAACAGCCTGATGTCATCATGCCAAAGTTTTTTCAATATGTATTAATCCAAATAAAAGCTTAAAACTAACTGAACTTGATGCATGAGTTAAAAACTCGAGTGGTCCATTATAGAGACCAAACGAAGACTCGATGCATCTTCGTCTTTCCGACCCCGCGGTGTCAGCACAAAGTCAGGAGAAAGACGATAATCGTTCCCCATCGCCGAGTCGCGGTGGAGCCTCATGGTGGGAACGTCTAGGCTGGTTATCGCAAAAAAACCAAGAAGGAAATGGTCAGGGTAGCCAGGATGCTTTGGGAACCCTCGAGGGGGACCGGGCAGGAATTCTAGACAAGGAAAACCAAGTAAGAAATGCAGTGAATTAGAATTCGTGTTTTTTGTCGTTCTGTTTGTGTACTTCTTCTTCCGGTGCGTAAACTGACAATTTTTGCTAGCATCACGGCAATGCAATCTTTAACAAAGCCAAGACATTGATTGACCTACAAACTACAAAACAAGAAGTGCAGTGAAATAGAATCGTTCTTTAGATCAACGGAGAAAGAAAACATTTCTTTTTTACCACCTCACATTAGATATTATATATAAAAATATCTAGAAACATTTAATGCAATCGATAAATATTCTTTATTCGCAATAGCAACTATTGATATACCTGAATAATGACACAGTTGTCGAAAAGAATGAATATAATCTCCGATATCTTAAATGTTGGACCACTTTTAATGACTTTTAACACAACAAAAAATTAAGCAAAATAAACTTTTATCTATTTAGTTACTAGATCCTGGATTTGTACTTTATTGTTATTTGTTTTCTTCTAATAGACATTATAATTTTTTAAAATAGTACAAACTAAGAAATTCGGTGAGAAATTACGGAGCGAATAACGATAAAGCTTACCTCAATGTAGAATGTTTGGGAAACTCTGTTTGTGCGTCTTCTCAGCGGCCTAGTGATAGTTGTCGGATTCTACTTGCAAGTTTTTGCTCATTCTCCATGCCAGTGTCACGAGAATCAGCCAAAAAAGATCGATCCAATCGACGAGGCTGTTTCTTTTAGCCGTCGACCTAGAATTAAAATTTCTCAAATAATAATTATTATCGAATGTCGTTTCGCCTACCAGGCATACAGAAATAAACACACAATCGTATTCTCTCATAAAACTACGGTATACCGTCGGTGTTCCGACAAAAAAGGCTTAACGCAATGAAATTTTGAAAAAAAATGTGATATTTTTTAATGTTTTGCGTTACGTAACAATTACTCAAACAATGACGTTTTTAAATTTCAACACCAACTAGAAACACAAGTGTGTGGAAAAGTGTTATTTTTGATATATTATTTAAAATGCCTAAAATACCTTCAATACTTAAACGACCAATATCGCGAATTTATAAAACGGTTTAATTATATACTCACAATTTTTTTACTAGAGCAAAAAAAAATAGTGTTTCATCAGTCTTAATAAAAAATACAGTCACACTCCTTTGTGGTACAAAACTAATGGTAAAATAAATTGATTACTTTGTTACTTTTATTGTTTAAAATCAATTCGTACATTTAATCATTTTAAATTGGTATATTTTGATAAATGAACTATAAATTTGACTTATAATGTTCTGCCTTTTGAAATAAAGCATTAAAAATATTTCATTTGCATCAATTATTAAGTTAAAACTAATTTTGTGAATGATTAATATATTTGCATACTTTGTGATATAGTCTTGACAAGTTTTTTAGTATTTACATACTATGATATTCACTTTCGATGAATAAATACTATTTGACTTTTATTAATTGATTCAGAGGCGTTTTTGAGACATTTTAATTTAAATTGATCGGTGATTTTTTCCCGGTGATATTAATTATTTGATGATGAAAGAATCGAAGCACGGTGAAATGTCAAAAAACAATATTCAATAGCAGATTGTCGTGTGCGTTGCAACAGTACTTCTCAATCTTTTTCATATTACGGCCTCTGTAATTATCTAACAACGTTTCAATCCCAATTGGCCAAAGTCGTCTAAGTGACCAGCATAAGGTACCTTCTTTAATCACCATTAATAATAGTAAACGAACATTTCCACGTCAAAAATAATACTCATTATCTATTCCAAATGATAAAAATGTTTAAAATTACATGTAGCAAAACAACAATATTTGTATAAATTAACCGTTTAATTTGTGTGCATAATTTATAACCGGTTTCGTTCAACAACTGGGTCAAGATTTATAGGGATTGTTTAATCAATTATTAACAAGTAAACGAAAAATATTCATTTTTTGAAAATATGACGCTGATAATTAATAGTATTAAAGCCGCAACTAGAAATTATCTACATTAAAATTCATAATCAAAAACAAAGTTTTAAAATAAATGTGGTTTCACATATACATAGATCAGATGATTGCGTGAACGCGATTAAGTAATTTATTATTTTCACATACATGTACAAAAAAATTTAAAATATATCATCGAATAAATACATCACAATAAATAAAAATGTAAAGATAAATACTATTTTATTGTCGACCTATTTAAAACCTACTCGCGAGGTTTTTAAAAACAAGTGCCCATCACTTGCATCATTTATTGAGACCAGATCTGGTGGCGCAACTTAAAATGTGCATATTTTATTTGTTGCTAACCTTCGTGACAAAATTAATTCGTTATTTTAAATGAACCTAGTCATTTGAAAGTAGCCAAACTTATCAACACATGACCCAATTCCGAATCCATTGCAACCACACGTCTCTTATTCGGACTGTCAATTGACTGACAGATATTTTTTCCGCCATATTGTTCGAAATTCGAATTCGGAATATTTTGAATTCATCGCACATGTATGTTTTAAGGCGGTCTTTCGAATAGCTATACACCGACAGATCACATTGGTTATGCAATGTTTTATACATTAAAATGCACGTTCAACATTTTTGTACTAATCTTTTTCAAGAACTAACTTGAAGGTTGAATATTGTTAAATTACCACGTCACTCATCTAAACTACAATAGTGTAATAATCTTTAATCAATCTCTTGATTTAGGTAAACTTTATTTATAATATCTGAAAACATATTGAATAGATAAGTAAGAAATAATTGAAGAAAGATATAAAACAGTAAGCAGATTGAAAGTGCAATGTGCCATCAGAGTCGCTGAATCGCTAAACACGCTCCTGACGATTTGTGAATAAAAAAAGTTTTAAATGTACGTATTAGCTCTATCGATATATCTATCAATTTTACATTTACAAGTCTAAAATTTCTTCCTTTTACGTCCCCTGTACGAAATTCAAATATTTTCCAATCTTTAAAACGACGTTTTTTTTCATGATCTCGATCCTCGTTTTACACAATCGACGCGCTCCGAAAAAACGACAGTGTAAAAGATTATTTTACTTTTCCTTATACACCGGAAGACAAAAAATAACTTAAATTATACTTAAAACTATTATAATGCCCATAACACTTTTTCGTGATTTACTCAAAGCTCTAAAAACCTTCGGCAACGTGTTTAGTGACTCTATAGCGAAGTGGTTTTTGGAATTGTTAAAGTCCGCTTGATGGTTAAAATATTAAGTTTTTTCTGTCCTGGAAAATTTGTCCAGAAGTGAAATTAACCGTTTTCCATATCGACTGTGATTGATGTAACCCTCACAAAATACGAAAATGAGTTAATGATTCGATCTCCTGTTCAAGACGACAGAGCAGGTCTCAGCCAAATGATGTTAATTAGAAAAATAAATTGACCACTCTTTGGAAGGGAAATATCATTTTACATTGGATTTAGGTTTAAAAAATCTGAACTTGCCACTTGATATAAGCCACTATTATATCGAAAATACCTTCGTATAATCACGTATCTGCAAACATGAGAATTTACATGACTGCATTTCAAAGATTCATAAGCAACTCACCATATAATGTTTTCAATAAAAACAGTTTTTACTCTCTTCTGAACAATTTCAATTTTGAGGGTTACATTAATTGGCCTAAACAGTGTTGATATTAAGCATCCAATATGTAAATTGTTCTAGCTATAAAATCTCTACGATACGGACAATTCAAAATAAAAAATGCATAGAAGATTTTTTTATAAATATAACCCATATACTCAATATTTGTAAGGAGGTGTATTCAACCATTTATTTCAAAATTAAATGTTAAGCTTCAACAAACCAATCAATAACGAATTTACGCTTCAAAATAAATATATACCTAGTTAGATAGATTCCATGAGAAAAATAGATATATGCTAGATTTAACCTTTATTCACCTTAGCAAAGATATTTTCAGGAAACTTAGATGCTGGCTCAATTACTGTACAGACTAAATATAGTTTCATACTTCATGTAGAGCGCATGATTGTATTTGATCCGTGGAGGATCAAACCAAACCAAAGATCCTACCATATATGTTGAGATAATTAGTGGAGGTCGAGGTGAAGGAACCTGACTATTTTGAAAACAATCTCAAAGACTTTTTGTATCTATCTCTCTCTCTCTCATTCTATCGCAGTGAAAGTTATCTAAAGATATGTTATATATTATTATTCAAATCTAAACTGAAAATTTCGAATATCAAATAAGTAGGCTAAGGTGTTTTACTACCAAAAAAATGTTTATTTTGTACGCAAATTAAACAGAATGCGTTTTTTTTCTCCCTTATAGCTTATTCAAAAAATAACGTATTCAAAAGCACACGCCAAGAGAGGTTTTTTTCACCATCTCCGTTCAGTGTTTCGATATATGGAATTTAACCAAACCTGTATTTGTTGATCATCAAAGATGATTAGTATAACAATGAGGGAAGACTAGTTTTAAGCAAATCGCTCTCTTTACGCCCAGTTCAACGAATCAAGATGTATAGAAACATCACACACTTCCTATGCCTTTGGGTACATATTCATAGAGAAAAGTAAAATAAATTCTACTTTGCAACCAATCAAACGGTTACATAAAGAAAACAAATAAATAGACGGTAAAATATTTTGCAATTTTGTTTTACATCAGTAAGAACAATGTCATTGTAAAAATATCGTTGTATTTTTATGTTTTGTTTTTTTGGTTTGGAACTCAAAATAATACAAATGTTAATTGAGCATTCATCTTCAAAAATGATGTCATATAAAAATACTATTTTTTTTTCAAAATGATATCTTTTACAATTCAAAAAGTTTTCCTGCTTATTTTATGTAATTTGTCGGTGCCTTATACACTTCATTTATGGAAATTAAATATGTAATCTTCACAACATATAATATGGTCGATGTTCTGGAAGAAGACAAAAGCTGAAAAATACCAGTTTTGAGTAATTGGACTTTGAAGTTTTTCAAATGTTTGAAATTTTTCATTTAGTTTGTCTGTACAAAACTGTTTCAAAATAAAAATATAATTAGTAAAAATAAGTGTGTTCTTTATAAAGTAGAGTTCAAAATAAGAAAAATGTTGGTATAACTAACTTAGTATGTATTTTTTTCGATTTAGTCTGTTCTTTCAGAACAGACAATATTTTCTTCACAGAGCCTTACTTTCACAAGTATCACCGTAAAACTATCATATTAGGTTTTGTATAGTAACAATATTCAGCAACAAATAATTGAATAGACTATAAATTAATAAAATCATACAGTAAACATTCAAAAATTAATTAAGTGGAATAATATATTTATAATAGTATAGTGCAATGCAACAAACCCATAGAAAAAAGGTTGTTGACACCATTGGAAATTATTATTAAAAAGTGAATTGTTTTGTCTTTTCTAGTCTGGAGAGAGCACCGTAGCTGGACCACTGTCAAGACTCCGTGGCAGACCACGTCTCCAGGTTGCTGCAGCACGACCAAAGGCAACTCAGGCACCTCTGGCCAGAAGACCAAGCCCACTCTTAGCTCGCCGTCGCAACGCTGCTGCTGATGCTGAGGTACACAGTCATGTTCTTTAAACATTCTATAGACAATTAACAGAAGTCGATAGTGTTTTAAAAAACAAGTAAATTCAATTGAAAAATGTGAAATATTACACATCGAAAATATAATTTTTAATTAATATTATAATTATATAGACACAGCTAAAAAATCTTCAATAAAGTGTGTTTTTATTCACTTGGATAGGGCCATAAAGTCGAGGGGAAATATTCTAAAGCGATATGTTTTCCAATGATTTATCATTTCATATTGTACATTAAAACGTTAATTGAGTTTTAAAGTATTAACAATAGAACTATACAAAAATAAATTTGACGAACAGCTAGACAAAATAGTTGAGAATATTTTTGGGATTTTTTTGTATCAGAAATAAAGATAAATATATGTTTCAGGCTAAATGTCATACTATAAATTAATATGATATATTATTTATTTAAGAAACATTTTATTATAACAGGAAAATAAGTTTGATTCCTTCATTCTTTCCAATTTTATGATTATCAGTACTATTATCATTCAAACATAAATGGTTTTTTTATTAATTATTTATATATTTTTCACACAGGCCGATAGCGCATCACCTTCATCCGTCGAAGTCTCCACCGACGCAGCTGATGCTGCCCAGGATGCCCCAAGTGCTGAAGAACCAGCAAACAGCGCAGAAAGCTCAGATGCAGAGGCTGGCGCTGATCAGGCCGCCTCCAGCGAGGAACCATCAACCGAAGCCCCCCGAGGTCTCAACTCACTCCTCGCCGGGAGAAGACGACTGGTCAACAGACGACCAGGAACAATCCTCTAAATTCAATATAATCACTTTATTATCTCTATGAAATTATCTCGAGTACTTTCATATCCGTCCATTGTATAGTTGCAATAGATTTTTTTATTCAATTTCACCATTTATTTGCATTTAACTGGTAAATTGATAAACATTTAAGTTGTATTATCATTATTATCTACTCAAAGGAAATAATTCAACACTTTTTCACTAAATTTTGCAATCTATTTCACATTCTCTATCCTTTACAAATGCTACTCCCTATATAAACTAAAGATGGCGCTGGTTATATAAACCATTTGATTTTTACATTCTATTTATTTTTGGAGTGCTAAATATCGCTTATTTGTATATGAATAATCATTTGATAAGAATAACTTATCAGTAAGTCATCACTAAATTTTTTGATTAAAATATTCGACTTCTTATAATCTTCTGTCTACTTCTGTATTATGCTCAATATATCAGAATTCTATTCCAGAAATTCCGGAAGTATCTTTTACTGTAACTAAAACTAAAAGCTATTTGAGTGGTTTCTTTCTTTTTGCCTTTTAACAAAAATGTCAAAGAAAATAAGAATTCTTCTTCATAATTAGCATCTATCTTTTCAAGAGTCTGTTTATTTTCGAACACTATTTCAAAATTTCTTTTTAACAAACAAAATATTTATCTTTTAGGTTGATAATATATTTTTAAATGATTGTGGAAAACATGTGCTTCTTAGATATTGATAAATACCGTTTAATGCAAATAAATAGATGATATTTTGTGTCTTATTCTGAATTTAGGTTTAGTTTTTTTTATATACTCATTAAATATTGTTCTTTTTTTCTATTTCTATAAGAGATATTTCCTACCTTTAGTATAGGGTGTTTAAAAGTTTACTTTTAGGAAAATATTAAATAAAAAGAAAACGATAACAGCACTCTTGTGATTAGTTTTTTACCAATATTAGACTTTTAAATAATTTTGAATGTGAAAGAGCCATAGTATTATTGTCAATTTGGCAATTAATTGCATATCATATAACACTTTTACATTTCTTTATGATATCTCAATTTAATCATAAATAAGTAATTAACCAAACATTTTTGTTTTCACACTATGTTATTAAGTCAACAATAAGAAAAGCAAAAATGTTTAAGAATGTACAATCTAAATAAATTATTTTTTTTGGAACGCGTACCAAGCGAATTTATTTATAAAAATTAATTGTTTCATTTTGTGTATCAAGTCTTTTCTTCTATTTATTTTTATTATCATAACATTGTACTTAAGGACAATAAGTGTGAAAGTTTTGAAAATGAACTATCCAACCAAGAAATATTACCAATATTAAATATAATAATTATCATTATAAATTTATTTTATAATCAACCACTTGTATGAAAGTTGTATACAGAAGCCTATTTCAAAATATAAAATGTACATATTTATCAAAATTTTAAATGAAAATTGTAATGAAAATTTAAAAAAAAGATATGAAATTATTCAAATGTGTTTTACTGAATTCCCTGAAAACAATTCCCAAAATATTTCCTTACAATACACTAAATACTATCAATTAATTGTTTACATGGAATCAATGAGAGCCTGTAAGAATTTGTAGGGGTGGGACTGCAGTATTAAAAGTAAATATGTATGAAAATATGAAGTGTATCTGTACATCTGTGTAAGATAGAATATTTATAATTACAAAAATATAAGAACATTGAGAATGAAATAGGAACAACCATTTTTTTATACTACCTTTTTGGATGAGCTACCTCTGCCGTTCATTTAATAATTATTAGGAAACTACATTCAGTACATATTCCACCATATTTAAATAAATACTATTTCCTACTGAAAATTTGATTGAATGTGATTATTAACTGAACAAAACGATAAATTAAAAAAAGTGCTAAATATACAGTAAGCTTTCGGTCAACCAGTTAAATTCTCATGTTTGCAAATAAGGGATTTTACGTAGGGAGTGTCGGTACAATTAGTGGCTTTAATCAAGTAGAAGGCTCAGAATTTTTAAACCTAAAACCAATGTAAAATGTTTCTCTTCGAAAAAGTGGTCAATTTATTTTTCTAATTTATATCATTTGCCGGAGACCTGCTCTGTTGTCTTTCAAATGAGATCCAATCGGTAGCTCATTTTCGTATTTTTTAAGGGTTACATCAATTGGCCGATAAAACGTCGATATAATTTGTTTTTAAATTCATAACTATAACTCTCCATAGATAAAAAAAGATTTTTGGCTTTCCTGAACATTTTATGTTTTGGACTTAAATCTTAATGCTTCTTAGTTACACATATTTGATTTGTCATAAAAACTATGAGTATTCAGTTGAAAATGCACACTATTTGAATAGAGCCGGTCGTGTTTTACATTTAAAGGTTGGGTAATTGTGTTTGAGGGTATTTTTCATCTTTGTTCTTCAAATATTTTGTATTTAATTATTATTTAAGTACCTCTCCTACACCTTGTTGCCCTAGTACCTGTGGGAAATAGCCCCCTCGTCGCCTAAGTGAGATGTAAATTCTCAGGCAAATATTGTTTTAAATATGAATATATTTTGACCATACCCTGTAGCTACTGTTTTATAATCAATTATAAGGGTTACTGCATTTTACAGTAAAACAAAAAGATTGCAATATAAAAACAGGTGCAATTTTTTTTTGTTGAGTCGGAGCTAAAAGATAAGAAGAGGTCATGAAATAATACACAAAAAAACATTTTGTGGTAAATTTTAATGTAAAAATTAAAAAAGTAGCTTGTATGACATTTTGCAGCATTACTTCGAATGATAGGTGAATTATTGCATGGTTGGCAAGTATGATTCTTAAAAATAAATTTATTGAAAATAAATAAATACAATGTTTAAATTAATTTTAATATTGTCAACAAATTATAAATAATGTGCTTATAAAAAATGAATGCGATTCATAAATAGGTCCATTCCACCATATACATATAGGTCTTCTTTTTAATAATTCCTGCAATTATACACAAATATCAAAAATTTTATCTAGATACAAAAAAATAACACAATAGATTTAGTTACTTGTGAAAAATTGACTAACAATATGTCTTATTATATAGGAATGTATAAAATCTATAAAAATATTATTGCTTAATAAAGGCCCCCAAAATAAAATAAAAAATACATTTATCGTAATAATATTCATATAAATTAAATTATAAATATTTTTTTTTAAACTTTACGTGTGGCAGGACTATTGAATAATATTTTTATCAAGATAACCATTAGATAACCAGTAAAGAATTGGAAACAAAACAAAAAATTTTAAATATCAGTTTTTTAGTTATTGTAAGTTGATGCAGAAACGTCTCCTCCGTGACCGGTCCAATTGGTGTGAACAAACTTTCCTTCTTTACCCAGGATTTCGTAGGTATGAGCGCCAAAGTAATCTCTCTGCGCCTGTTAAATATAAAGAAAAATATTATTTATAACGGATTATGAGTAAACTTCACTATTCATTCATTGACAATCAAATCAAATATTGGCTTTTATTTTATCTATGGGTAGTGACAGTAATACAACACCTTTATTGATGAAAAAAATTATATGCAATGAATTTTCTGTATAAATAAATTGATAAAATATCCAATTTGTAGAACATTCATGATAAAATGGTAAACACGAAGAGAATTTGTGATAACATAACTTGAAGGCTTTTCAGGATAAGAAAGATCAAAAGTTTATCGTGTAAAGTTTTGTAATTACATGTTATTTAATCTGAAAAAAGCAGAAAGATGCTGTCATCGTAGAGCCATCAGCTCATCAAACTGAGTATGGTAATATTGTTTAGGTGTTTTAGATTGGTGAAACATATTATAAAATATTTCAAGCTTAAGGCCATACTGTTGTCACAAGGAAACGGCAGCTATTGACAAACAGTATACTCTGAACATTGAAATTTGAACTGTGACTACCTCAGTTTTTTTAACAAAATATAATCACTACAATCAATAAAATTTTATAAAAAACGTTTATTCAGGCTGAAATCACAGTTACTCAGGATATGTACTTTGTTATAAGCTTTCTTTCTATATGTATGTTGGCAGCATAATAATATGATAAATTTTGTGTGATTCTTTTCCAAAAATAGCTATTTGCAAATTAGTCGTGTTGAAGTTTCAATGAAAAAAATGAATATTAATTTTTTTTCGATTGTTTGTATAGGAAAAGTTTGCAGTTAACTATTAGTTTGAACATGTGACCGCAATATAAAAACATACAAGGTTAATAGCTGGAAAAGTTATTGCATATATAGCATTTTCACCAAAACTGATAATTTCCTGGATATTAGCAGATATATAAATACCAATATGTTCATTCATACTGTAGAAATAGTTTGCTATGATATTAATCATAGTTTTCATACAGCTGATTCGCAAATAATCAAATCACTTTAACACATAACAATACATCAATGGATTCTAAAAATGTATAAATTTACATATTTTTGTATACTGTCAGGTGTCGAAAAGGACCCTGCAATTTATATTTCATTTGTTGCATTACCTGCAAAAGGTTGGCTGGCAAAACTTCCGAACGGTAACCATCGTAAAAAGCCAAGGCAGAACTGAATGCAGGAACTGGTACACCGAGAAGAACAGCTTGAGCGACGACCTCCCTCCACGATTGCTGGCTGTTGAGAATCGCCTTTGAGAAGAAATCGTCCAGGAGCAAGTTGGAGAGGTTTGGATTACGAGAATATGCCTCTTTGATGTTGCCCAGGAACACACTACGGATGATGCAACCACCTCGCCACATCAATGCGATTCCACCATAGTTCAATTGCCAATCGAATGACTTTGCTGCTTCTCTCAACAGCATGAAACCTTGAGCGTATGACACAATTTTACTGGCGTATAATGCTTGACGAATCTTCTCCAAGAAAACTTTCTGAGGATAATCTTTAAGGATTGCTTTGTCCACACTTTTTGAGAGTGTCTTACTTGCGACTACTCTTTCATCTGTAAAAGAAATCACACAAACAATCAATTCAACATACCCTTGAAACCCCTTCAGATTTATCAAATGAGGTCACACAAGATCAACATCATGTCTTATTGATATCATCAATCTAATAATTATGATGAATGAAATAATAATGAGTAATGCAAGAAATAGAAGATTGAATTTATGGTAATTATTAATTACAGTGGAATCTTTTTTCAATATATTCAGCAGTTACAAATCTTTTTCTTGAATTTGATGTACAAGATATTTTGCCATATACATTCCGAAAGTAAATAAGACAAAATTGATATTATAATTCAAACCTTTTAATGCACTGAGACAGCGAGCAAAAACAGCCTCTCCGATTAGAGTGACGGGAGTTCCGTATTCAAGGGCTGAGATTGCAGTCCATTTTCCTGTACCCTTTTGGCCAGCTGAATCACGAATTTTCTCCAAAAGATACTTTCCTGTAACAGTACATTCGTAAAGTATTGAAGAGAAGTGTATTATGCTACTTTACGTTTTGTATTTTCGGGTTTCTATGCTTCTTAAAATTTTTAAAAATTTCATATACCTAAACTATACTTAGCCCATCAAGAACAGTACACTATTTTTCATACAGAATATGAGTTTATTAAAACCCCTTCAGCAGTATTGCTGTTTATATATCTAAATAAATATTATCCTCACCATCATTGTCCTTGAAGCGAAGAATATCCTTTGTGATGTCAATCAGGAATGAATCCAGTTCTCCCTTATTCCATTCTTCGAACACATCAGCAATTTGATCTTGGTTCATTCCTGAAAAGAAATGTGAAAAGATTTATAATTTTATTCCACAGGGTACTCCAGGCCTTTAGCCAAGTGGTCAAAGCCGTTGGCTTAACGGGTTGGAATCCCAATGGAAAGGTTTTTCTTCAATAGATTTGTGTTCGAAGGCACGGCTGTCTGAGATAAAATTTCCTCCTGCCTTACTACTCTAAAAAATGCGGGACTAGCGAGTGGTGAAAAAGAAAGGTTGAGTGACTGAGTAACAACTAATTCTCGTAGAACAATATCTGTCGAGATCAGCTTCAGTGGGAGTTCATGTGCTACACACATTACCAGTTATGGTTATGTTCCAACGCGTAATTTACAATGGTTCTCTTTCCCCTGTGATGCACCACCAAATGCAGGTCGGAGTTAAATGATGTGACTGGAAAGTTTGGGGAGTATATCTCACAGAAATACAAGCAAAAATTTCATAATTTAAATAAAATGTGTACTACTTATAAAGTCGCCGACAAGTGCTTTGCGGACTTGCTTACCTAAACCTCCTTTCATTATGTGATAAGCTTCGCAAATGAGTTGCATGTCTCCGTATTCAATACCATTGTGAACCATCTTCACAAAGTGACCGGCTCCATCTTGCCCGACCCAGTCACAGCATGGCTCTGCTCCGGATTTTGCACAAATAGCCTGGAATTAAAAAATGGACATTTTAACATGATGAATGGTTAAACATAAAAATATGTTTAATCCCATGTCATGGCTACGTTATTTGATAAATTTTTTATTTTGATATCTAAAGGTCGCACTTAGACCATGTCTAGATTATGAATTGCAATAAACGCGATTTTAGTAGCTTTATTAACATCTGCCGATTCCTTTGCGAACTAATTTATAATCTAAATATGAAAAGAAGAAATCTTTTTATGTTTTCAAAATTCACCAATAGAGGCAACAGAGATGACTATATTTCAATTTAAATTACACAATGTAGTTTAATGTCAATTTAGTCAAAAATAATGGATTATATTGATTTAAAAACATTCATTGGAAAAAGAATTTTACGAAAACTGTGTAATCTATAATTTCTACAATCAGGATGATTATAATTTGAAATAAATAACGATTTCGCTATGAAAAGAAATAAATAAAAATGAATTAATATTACTTGGAAGATTGGTTTGATGTGTTGCCAAGCTTCTTTGTGACCTCCAGGCATCAGAGATGGTCCATATCTTGCTCCATCCTCTCCACCACTCACCTATGTCGGGGAATAATCAATCAGTAATTGATAGAACCATAATTATCTCTGTCATCCCAATATTTGTAATTCATGAAAGATAATAAAATTGAAAAAAAGAAGATGATTGCAAGATCTTTATACTATTTTATGTAAATATTTTATGCCTACACTAAAACAAATTCTGCATATTTGGTCGCCCGAAACTGGAAACTAACATTTTGTTAAATGCACCATGCATTTGTAAAATTATGCTTGTTCATTGATAATTAGTTTACAGAAATGAATAATAATTAGTATCATATTTTTTTACAATATTTACCTTAACCCTATATCAGCTATGAGTACTATGCCTAATTCTGTCTTGTATACTACAAAATTTCTGAATACAGATAAGACAAAACCATAGTTAACTCACGTGATTAAATGAGTTATCAGGCTTCCCAAAAACGACTTCAAGACGAGCTTTGACATACGTCCTATAATGGCATTATCAATGCAATAGCCATTATATCGGCGGTGTTTTGGCCAATTGATGTAACTCTAAAAATTTTATCGAAAACCTTATACAGTGAGTTGCGTTATGAATCTTTGAAATGCACTCCTGCAAATTCTCATGTTTGCAGATACGGGATTATACGTAGGGAGTGTCGATATGATAGTGGTTTACATCAAGTGGCTGGGTCAGGATTTTTAAATATAAAACCAATGGTAAATCATGTTTCCCTTTCAAAAAGTGGTCAATTTATTTTTATAATTTACATCATTTGGCCGAGACCTGCTTTGTTGTCTTTAAAATGAGATCCAATCAGTAACTCATTTTAGTATTTTTTAGGTTTACATCAATTGCCCAAAACACTATCGATATAATAGCAATTTTGTCAACTTTGATACTTATTGTATTTGTACGATTTTCATTGAATTTTTCTTATAAAAACAATCAAAATTAAAAATTTATTTTGATATTGTGATTCTTGAATTGATGACGGATCAATATAAAAAGGCAGAGTGGAGAACAATATTTCTTGACAGTGAACACATCGTCACTCACTGGTGTGTTGTTACTTTGTGGGTTGAGTATATAGGAAACACACAGTGGAATAGGATTAAATCAAAATTTGTAAACCTTGATTCTACAAAATTAAATTTTGAATTTCAACATAATTACATTAATGTAAATAAATGTAAATGATATAACAATATAAAATGAATCACTTGAATTTTGTGCAAGATATTTTAGCTACAACATCTATATTGGTCATAATTTAAAAAGCCTTCAAGCTATATGAGTACATTTGAAAGTGACCCACATTTGTGAATATTTATTACCGTAACACAATCAATGGTTTTTTTTATTTGACCTATGAAGGTCATTAATTCGAAGCAGTATACTATTACTTGTACAGCATGGAGGAACGGTTTTATGAGAGTTTTATTTAAATTACCCCAGCACCAACGAAGAGGAGTCCCTTGGAGGAAAGTTCCTTGCATCTTCTCTGGGTGTCAGTATATTCTGAGTTTCCTCCGTCTATGATGATGTCACCCTTTGATAGGAGTGGAACTAATTGCTTAATGAAATCGTCGACGGCTGGTCCAGCTAGACATAAACATTATGTGGTTTATTAAAAAATCTAAACTAAGGATCTAGCATTGAGAGAAAGTTTAAAGTACGCAGGGCCTAATGAATTGTAGTTGAGGAGAAAAAGTACAGTAGTATAAGCAGAAAGTGTGAATAAGAAAAAGTATACACCATGGGAAGCACAAACTATCAAAATCTCTTCTAATTGTAGATTTTGATATATCGTATATAGCCTAATACTTGATTAGTATGAACATCCGTTTCATATGTACGGAAAAAGCTATGCGGCACTTGTTGCTTAGATATCATCACTTAATATTACATACTTATACATTAATATGACTTTCTTTTGTTGATATCCCTTTGCCTTCTAAATCCTTATCATTATGTTTCTTCCTATCAAATAAATAAGTGTTTATAATATTGTATAAGGTTTTTAATGCTGATAATATATTATGTATACTATGATCGGTTTGAAAACAAGAAAGGATTTTCAATGCTTGGCAATGCTGTTAAGCAATCACTCAAGCATTTTCTTTCCAATGCTTAGTAAAACAGTGCAAGGAAAGAATGGTCAGAGCAGGATGGGGAAGAGTTACAAAACCACATGATCAATTGTGATTGTCAATATGTTTCGCAATATTTTCGGCAACATAAAATTATGAAACGGAAATGATGTCATAGTAACATAACCTAAGACAAGATCTTAAAACATAATTATGTTTTACGGATGATGGTCTAAATTCTATTGCAAGATCAAAAAATAGTATTGAGCTAATTCAGTTACAACATTTAAGATTATATGCATGTCATGAGAACTATACCATTATACAAACTAGTCTATTTCATAAAGCTTATCAATAAGTCTCACCATTTTATATTAACTCATATTTGATTAAATAATTGGGTGAAAGCAGTCCTGTGCTACATAGTTTTTATTTTCATTTTTGTTATAAATTCAATGAAAAAGAATATGGTTTGAAGATGTTATAGACTTTAAACATCACCACGTTCATGTTATTTATTCATTTAAGCTATTTCCAAATGTTAATTGGGTAAATTTACTTATTTTGGTAAAATACTTTATTTGGGTAAAATATTTTTCAAATAATAGAATTTGAGTACAACGATAAAGAATCAATAAAATTACTGATAACAGAAAGATTCTTATCAACACTAGTTACAATCATTCTACGTCACATTGGATGAAGATAGTTATTCTCATATTAAATTAACCACAAAGCAAAAAGATATGTAAATTGCCTTCATGACAAATTCAAATTTATCACTATCAATTCCTGTAGCTTATCGAGTATCCTGCTAGCATCTTAAATTCAGAGTTCAGTCTTTTGTACATGAATCCTATAGTTGTTTGTATGTACTATGTATAACCATTTCTTTTAAAATGTGTAATATAAACACAGAAATATTTCCCTTTGATGCGACTCTTTAATATTGTTATTTCTACCCACATCTAAGTTTTTACTTTAATCAATCGATATTCCCTTCATAGTAAGGGACTACACGTCATATACATAACTATTTCTTCAAAGAATTGTATATTACATTCCAAAGTTAGTTATTAGTTTTGACCATTTTGAATATGTGTAATAAACCAGTGGATCTACCAATAATATTGCCTGGAAATGTGTTAAGACATAGATTATAGATAATTGTACACACTTCTTTTGTGTCTTTGACCTTCCCTTCAAGGGTGCACAAGATGTTTTTGAAAGCGAAAAAAAGTGGCAAGGTTATTATCTCTTCTAGAATTGTGGTGTACGTCTCCCCCCGGGACATTTTATATATATATTATTGAAAATTAATAAGGGCATTCTATACTACTACGTATGATTATAACATTGTGTTTAAAGTTTAACTAGATTAGATATTTTCTAAAAAGGTATTAAAATAAATAGATAACATTCAATACCTCTTTCATTACCATCTGAAATAAATTTAGAAATAAATCTATACCTTTTACTAGAAGCATAACCCTTCTTGGGGACTTTAACTTGCTGACCATGTCTTCGAGTGATGTCGCTCCAATTATATTTGTCCCTTTTGCTTCATTGTTTAAGAAATTTGTAACCTTAAAGATAATTGTAATGTTGTATTAAAAAAAGCTTATCTATCTCTTTTAATTAAATAAACATGAGCTCTCCAATACTATCTTTATTAATGTTTAAGTTTATTACCCTGCCTCAGAATATTGACCTGTGAAATCATTACTTATTTTTAAAGAAATTGATTTTATTTTTAAAATGTTCTTTTCTTCTATAACTTTGTTTTTATTCTGACTATTAATGTTTTCCTATCAAACAACAAGAAAGTAAACATAGTTATGAAGATAAAATAAAATGCTTCAAATTCACACTTAAATGGTGCTGTTAATTTCAATTATTCAGTACATTGTTGCATCAAATGATTGATAATAATTATAAGAGAAATAAAGTTAGTATCTTACCTTTTCTACTGTTCTGTTGAAGGCGCAAACTATGAATCCCTTCGAATCCATATTTAAGATAAGGTTTTGGCCCATCACGGCCAAACCGATTAGTGCAATGTCAGCTTTTCTAATAAAAAAACAAACATTAGTTTTGACTCAAAGAAAATAAATCAATTTAAAATTTTAGTTTGCAATATTATTTAAAACAGAATAAAATATATAGAAAATGGTTATTACTCTATTTATACTAAGAATTAAATATCATTTAAAAAAATAAAAATGGAACATTGACATTGTTTGGCAGTCAATGTCTATTTTCGTTTACTCTTTTTATACTAATGTGATTAAAATGAACTACTAAATAATGATTTGAAGTATATTTTAATATTATTTCAACATCCCACATTTTTAGATTGAATAATTGACCAAAAAATCGCATGTTCTTAAGTTATAAATACTATTAGAGCACATCTATAAAGATCTAAAAAAAATTAACTTTCATAGACTCAATCCAAGAAATATAGGCCACTGTCGAATATCTATGGAAAGCCCTTGGTGATAAAAGAATTTAATTACTCTTTATTTTTTCAATCGATTTTCACCACGGAGTGATCGAATTTCATACATATTAAGCGAAATATTGCTTTCAAGAAATTCAATAAACTACGTCCCTAACATAAAATTACGTCCAATGTCAAATGAGTCAAGTGCAATATATTTATTTAACAATAGTTCACCATTTGTATTTTGATTCTTTCATAATGTGGGTCTCTAAATATTGTCTAATAAATAAATACAATATATTAGAAAATTCTTACTGAAAAAAAAATGATATCTAAGAATCGGTATAATTTTCTATGAAAACTGACGTTTGGAAACACCACTGTCAGTGCAATAAATAAATATTTACGAATAAATAACTATATATCAAGCAAGATTCAACCAAGATTGTAATTCAAATGTATCGTATTTTATTAATGAGTTTTGAACATTTATAAGTGTCAGTGAAAACTTTGACAGTGAAAATAGTAACAATAGTTCAATGAAAGAATGGCTAATTTCTATATAAAGGTGTAATAGAAATACTTACTCAGACATGTCTACAGTATTTTATGATTTTTAACTAAAAAAAATACTGATTCTAAAGTGATTGACAGAGTACTCTTCACAGAGCGACGATCGGACCACTATTAAACGTCACACTGGCGTAACACAGGCTGAACACTTCACATCTACGTGTTGAGTGTCCGTTCACTTGTCATGGTTTTCCTGCAAGGTCATTGTGAATCCAATGGATTCAATGACTTTCAAAATGTATTTTACAAATAACAGGAAAATACAATGTCCAAATTACACAATTACTGGAAGTGAATATATTATATTCCATATAATATATATTCGGAAAGACACTTTACAAACCTAGCAAATAGGTATTTTCAGAGAACGTAATATAAAATTTTATCTACCATTCAAACATTCGAAGAATCAATTGAATGATCTAATTCTTGTTGGAAAGCTAGGTATTATTTTTATTCAAATATAAACATTCTACTTATTGTACAGTAATTTGAATGTATCCTTAGGACTGGTTTCGTTCGGTGAGGGAGCATTTTTAAAGGTCTGAACAATCAGTTGAAAACGCTCCCTCACTGAGCAAAATCGTTTTTTATTGTACAACATAATTGTGTTCGTTTTTCTTTTACAATATTTCATTCCAAGATTGTAAAAATAAATTTTAAAAAGTAATATTATAGTAACACCGTGAATTACGTGACGAATTCGGTGCGAGCGTGAGGTGGGGAGGAGTAGCTCGAAAATATCAATCGTTCCCCGCCAACGGAAGTGTCCTACGTGAGAGGTGACGAAAACATGGGGCGCGCCCATACGGCGGCAAGCGCGTCGAACGCCGCCTCACGCTCGCAAAACTTCGTCCACCTAAGACGGCCCGTATTAAAGTTTTAATCAACAGGTGGCATATTCTACGAAGGGATCCTTATTTCATGTTTCTGGTTTCCTTTCAATTATTTATATGGTGATGGGTTAAAATATTGGTAAAATTTGGAATACATAATCATATAAATACCTGGACCAGCCATCATTTCGATCACTGGATATTTGATCGTATACAATCAACCAGCTGAGGGATTGTGGACTGTATAGTTAGTAGTAGGTAAGTAAGTTATCTATTCAAAATTAAAATAAAAAATGGAAATAGTTTGGTATAAAATGACAATTTATTAACAAAATCCTTTTTTCCCAGTTGCTCAACCTCTCTTCTTTCGAAGACAGTAGGAATAAAAGGACAGGGCTAGGACAGGACTAGTGGTTAGCTAATCGCTATCGCTACGCTCTGTGAGGATCGGATGCGTGGGAGGGAATTTCAGACATCACAAACACTCAGACTACGAACATAAATCCATAAAGCGATTGAAAGATCAATTTATGAAAACCGTCCGCACCGGGAATTGATCCCGAGACATCCGTAACCGTAGCTAACGACCGTACCAACTGGGCCACGATGCCGACAAATCCTACGAATCTAAAATGCGTGGCACTTCCAGGACCGATGTTAGGCATGTAGCCGCCCCAAAGTTTAATAATGATATTTTTGAATGGACTCATCACATTAAAACAGCAAGGGTGCCATTTTAAATTTTCTGCAACTATGCGTAACGCGGGCAGCACAGCAGTGTTAATCGGTTACAAATTATCGTTAGTAATGTCTCAGTAAGAACAAAAACATCTAAGACTAGATTGTTATCCAGTAAAAATGACAGTGAGTCATCGATAAGCTTCATTGAGTTGAGATCTCCATATGGCACCACAAACTTATTAAATACACACAAATCAATGACATCATTTTTGCCCTTTTGGGTGGAGGAAGCTGGCCAGCTTGCTAAAACTTTTATTTCGTCTGCAAGTGCAAGATTATTTTGCAAGATGTGTGCATTTCTGCTACATTTTAGTTAATAGATAATCAATTTTGATGAATATATTTATGAAATAGATATACCTACTATCATATTTTCTCAAATGCACTGAAATACAGGTTGTCCTTTCAATATAAGAAAATAAGATGTAAGTACCCCTAAAAGTTAAAAATTAACGCTGTACATTCGGCGTGTCCAGCCCGCGACCCAAAACAGAAAGTAATGTGGCCCAAATATCATCAATATTTTTTTTATGTTTTCAGCTCCATTTTCATTCGATCATATTTCATATTTCCAATTCAATACTTTCTGATTTACTACATCTACCTATACTTCGGTGTATTTGTATAGGCAACGGTAACTGGGATTATTTCGCCTACTATGTATAATGAACCTAATAAAAAATGTTTTGTTTATATATGGTCTTAACTTATTTTAACACTCGAATAGACAAGATATTTGTTTATAACTTTATTCAAAATCATTAGTTTATCACGCTAAACATATAGAATTTCTTGTAAGTCATTGTAAAACTTTACGTTTGTGTGCACACATTGATTACAAAAATAATGTTTCACAATAGCTTACAAGAAATTCTAAATGCTTAAAAAGTTCAGTGCGATCAACTAATTATCTCAATAAAGTTATAAACAAATATCTTGTCTACTCGAGTGTTAAAATAAGTTAAGGCCCAGTATGAACAAAATATTTTTTATTAGGCGGCATTATAGATAATTACTTGGTAGGCGAAATAACGCCAGTTGACGGTACGATATAGTATATTGATCATCAAACAAATTAAAAAGAATGTTATGGAACATATTTATGATAAAAGCCAAAACTTTCATAAAACCATAATTTTACACATTAAGTACCTTTCATTTAATTTCCTTGTTATTTTAGACTAAATAAATTTTAGTCTTTAGCTGTCATTTAAATTTGAAACGTAGATCGCGTACCTAATTGTTGAGTTTGTATAGCACTGCATTAGAGTTGAGTTTGGTATAAAATGTAAGTATTTTTTTTACTATTATAAAATTCACTTATATTCGGTGAGAGTTTTAAATTACGTTACCTATATTAAATGATGTTAAGGTTTTATAATGTATTATTAGACGCAAATCAATATCTGAAGATGTCTCGGGTCTCCGGCTACATAAGTAAATGAAATTATTATTTTATTTTTATGCCGATCCAAAGGAAAATTTTCTTACATCGTATTGAATCCATGCAGAAGCAAAGCAGTATTTATTTTTGAAAATGATAATCATAATGCAACCTAAAGTCGCATTCACAGATAAATTTAATTTATGTCAAATTGTATTCAAAACGATCTTCATAAACAAGATTCATAGACAAATTTTATGAACTGTCAAATCTGTGGCAATATGCCAAATTCAATTTTCAGAAATAATCTTAGCTTCCCTTCAAAATCTCTACCAATTAAATGGTTATCTATATTTTAATGATTTCGAAAACGTTTCTAGCGGCAGCTTGATATTCCTCACTGATTCTTTTATTGTATTTTCCAATCCAAATACGTACAGAATGACGTTTCAGATGAATGAGATCCTCATTAACGATAGCAATTATATTGTTCCAAATCCTCAGAAAAATGATTTCGAATTGGTTTGACATTGGACGTCCACGAATACTGTTACATCTGTGTAAATGGTTATCGTATTGATAGGTGAAAAGCACTAGTAATATCAACGAAATCATTTGAAATATTTTAATCTCTGGTATTTCTTTTGCTGGCAGTCATTGTAAAAGATACGGGCGAATATCGCTTACATTTTTCGGTAAATATCTATTGTGTAGTTTTCGGAGAAAAATATCATTTTTAGGCCTTGTCCTTGCTAATATATATATATATATATATATATATATATATATATATATATATATATATATATATATATATATATATATATATATATATATATATATATATATACTCAAAATAGTTAGCAGATTCGTTCCAGCAGAAGGGTCATGTAGATTATTTTATCATGTAAAATAAAGCTATCTTAATACGAACATTTAAAGTGAAAATGATTTGCGCATGCGTAAATTACACAAATCAGAAATATTGTATCTATTATTTGCTGCCTCAAATAATTATAAGAAATAATGCATTCATAAAATCAGTAATTATTACTGTAAACATATCTATAGTCCAGAGTCCTGAGAGACAATTATTCTTAGGGGTGTCAAACATCAATTATATTGTATGAGGAATCACCACTCATATTAACAGTAGGTATAAAATGAAGATTAAGTTAAAAACTACAACTAATTCTCCAAAGGAAAGGGAGATATATTATAAACATGATGTTCTGAGGATTGATTGTTAGCAAACTGCCCTATAACCCATTTCCAAGAGGGGTAAGACAGGATTTAAATCATCACACATAGATATTCTTTTAATACCCTAAAGCTGATATAATGGCTCTTAAGTGTCCCTTTTATTATAAGATTTTAAATTTATTTTGGTTTTAAAAGTTTGAGTTTATGAATTTTTATGTTTGGTTACTACGTTACTAAGTACCTAGTTGTAAAAATAAAATGAATAAAAAGCATTATTTTACCACCAATAAAAGGGCGCAGGGTGTATGCTTTCAAAGTAACTTTCTTATTCAAATATAAAAACATTTTGTTTATGCCACATTGTACTTATGTTAAATTTTTTTTTAAAACCATATCCATTCACATAGAGATATCCACTCCCTATTCGGAGCATATGGCTATCACGCGGTTCCTCCAAGCTTCTCAGTCCTCCACCAGTCTCCTTGTTTCATCCCAGCGTCCCATAGATCCGCCGAATACAACCTATGTATGGTCATTAGCGGCCTTCCAGGGTGACGGAATCTATCTGGTATAAGAGACAGGCAGGATTCAGGCTCCGTACCCCTAGTATTCGCCGCAAGTATCTGTTTTCAAAGCACAGTGTAAGGTTACCCTGTGTCTTGGTGAGGTGCTGCAACTGTAAAGCAGCACCGTCAGAAAGCACGCTTTGAATAGGTGGCACTTGGTTCTGACCGAGTACAACCATGAGTCCCAGACTTTCCGCATTTCACTAAAGGTCGCTCCAGGTATCCTTAATCGGATTGCGGGCTCTTTTTACGGATTGCCATCTCCCGTGATGTGTACCCCCAAGTACCTGAAGCCATCGACTCTCTCGATATATTGATCCGCGCTCGTCAGAGGGTAGTCTGGGTTCGCACAGAAACTGTTGCAGAGCACATTGGCTTTACTCGCATTGATTTTGAGGCCCATACGATACAAGTTGCTCTGCAGCCTGTCCATTGTTTCCTGAATACCCTCGACAGATTTGTCAAATATAACAGCGTCGTCAGCATGCTCGAGGTTACATAGCCTCAGAGTAGGGGCGACGATCAATTAAAACGGTATGTCAAAACATTATTACAAAATATGACAATTCTTAAAATACAGTGGGTGATCGGTTTACGAACAATTCGGGTAGCGAACATTGTATGTGAACGGATCATCAATTTTATTAGTTCAATTTGGAGATTAGAAAAAAAACAATTACACAAATTCTTACTAGGTATATTTATAAGTAATAACGATAATACATACATACTCAGTCATTCATTTTCATCAGTCTTGTTCCGCCTGTGAGGCATTAATGAATCTGTCCAATGTTGATTGCTTTTCTTTCTTCTTCATATTATTTTGGAAGTGATTAATAGCATAGTCGCTGTAGAACTCTTTAAGCCTATTAACCTCAACCTGGTTTTAGTAGCATCCTATGACCGTTGTTCTGACATCCTCCCAGTGCTACAGTAGATCTTTCATAGCACATATCTTTGGTCTTCTTAGGACTTCTTATTCAAGAATAAAACACATCTGGCAGAGTTTTGATGTTCTTCATCAAATTCCTTGTAAACAGCTTGTTATCCAAACATAAAAATATTTCGCAAAAGTGTTTGTTGCCCGGCTTGTTCGGAGTCCGACCTGTTCATTAACCAATTGCCCCAGTTCAACAATATTGGTCTGAAAAGGAAAACCATATTTTTTTCCTTTATGTTCCTTTTTTTAATTGAATGGACATCATTCAAAAAATAACAGATTACATAGAGTTTTTATAGAAATAATCTTCTTGCATTTTTTGTATTTGAAAGAGATTTTTTAATTTATGTAAATATGTAAGAAAATTATATGTTAAAACTTAGGAAGAAGGTTTTTTCGCGCAATTTGTAATTTTTTGCACTCGTCTTTAAATTGAGATAACTATTTAATCTGTTTTTGTGTTGTATTCAATGGTTAGTTTAGCCTTTGTGATGTTTTTTTATGCATGAAAAAAAAACAAATGAAACGGAAATGTTGAAAACAGAGTTGCATAGAAACTGGTTTTATTTAACAAAAAAATAGTAGAATTGAATTTCATCAGATATAAAGGGTTTATCATAATCAATAATCTTTTATTTTAATATAAAAATTTATATTTGATAATCTTTTACCAATGGTAATAGATTTAACTATATATGCGCTGAATAGGTTAAATTGTTATGACATATCGTCACCTTTACCTGGTTGGGTCTTTGGGTATTTTAAAGTAATATTTTGAAATTGTTATTTAAGATAAATTGTTATTTGAATGATTAAAATGTTCTGCTTATTTTATTTTTATACAAAAAGCCTAGTGCTGGGCTTTAAATTAAGGTCAGTTCCTTTCTCGGTAAAGCCATAAATCATAGTGGGATGAAATTTTCAAAATTTCTCAGAGAACAATACATGAATATAAACAGAAAAAAAGTCAATGTGAAATATGCCAGAAGACACATAATTGTCAAAATGATGTCATTTTGTTCTTGTTGCTACATAATTCACAAATCTCTATAGCATTTAAACTATATGTGATGAAAAAAATCACATTGCAGCCGTGTGTGATTATTACAATTTTTTTCAGAATTTAAAATAATTTTTAATAAATTCGTTTAATATTATCAAGTATCATATCACTAGTGCTATCTTTGTGGAAAGGCAAAATATAGTATTCATGGGAAGGTGTTTTATATATGAAGTAGCGCTCAGCTAAACGCACATAATATATGTGCGCCTAGACTCCTGTGTGTTAATATATGTTACAAGTGGTACATTTTTATGGTATATAATCAAAATAAGTCAGAATGTTAAGCCAATTCGCACATTTGGCTCTTTTCGAAAAATTAAAAGGCCGTAATGATAATAAAGTTTGTTTTATTTTGATAAAAGTAAGTTTATTTAATCTGTTCGCCACTGCAAGCATGTAAACATACGCAACAGCAATACAAATCAATCTTTGTCACAGGGAAAAGGTTCAAATACAGAAAATCTAATCATTATAAAATGCATTTTAGATATAATACTCGGCCACTTTGCTTTAAACACCTTCTGTTAAAATGCTTCATTGGGAGTCCATAATCTCCACACTGAAAGAAGACTTAAGTACTTAAAATCTCAAATTATCCAAAAAGTGGATAAAATGAGGAATGATTCCTCTACAGTTTTAATGTCAAAACAATATTGAAGATTCACAATAATTATTTAATGTAGCAATTTGATTAGAAATCTGGAAACTGGAGGAAATATATCGACACAAACAAAAGAAAGCTAAAAAAAGTTTTATTTCCAAATATTATTTGATTTCTAAAAAGACTTTTATTAGATTCAATGAATTTATTTCCTCGCAAAATGACGAAAATTGAGTAACTACTTTGTTTGTTGGTGGTATCGATATAAGATATAATGAGGATTTGTAAAAGCAATGTAGGCATTTGTATTATATTTTGAAATATGTAATTGACATAGAAATTACCAAAGAAAATGAACACAAATTATAATCAACTAACGCTGTGTGCTACATGTTAATGTAATAAATAATGTTGAAGATGTAACAATTAAAATATATTTAAACACAAATTATAGTAACCTTGGAGGTGCTCAACATTAACTCTTGTTGGAAAGGCATTATATATATTTAAAATAAAACACAATTTGGTTGTACTGCTTACAAATATTTATAATGATCAGGACCGGTTTTGTTCATCGCGAGCATTATCAACTGATAATGTCTCTACTGCAAAACATCATTCTTGCATTTACGGCAAGGTATTATACTCTATTTCTGACCTTCAGTAGGTGCTTTTTTGTGAAAATATTTTAAATAGTTTCTCATAAGACAGTTAAAACAAAATAAATAATAAAATCTAGCAGGTATTATTACTTAACATGACGATTATGAGCACATAGTAGGGTAAAAATACCCGTTCAGTATTTGACAACCAGTCACCGAAGCAGGTATGTATGTTAAATAGTAAATTATAATCATGACTTACTTTACAGAATACTAAATATGTATTTGAGTAGAAGCTAAACATAAAGCAAAATAGAGATATGATAAACAACACTAAAATATAATTTGACATAGAATCATTACGCTATGCAATCTTTTACATAATATTGTCAACTGAAACAATAATGATGATATCTATTAGGAGAATGGTATCAAACACTACATTTAAAAGAAATTTTCCAAAAATTCAGCAATACATTTTGTTGAACACAAATAAAGTTGTACAGACATAAGAAAATACCCAAGAGATGTAATTAGAGTAGCATAAGCATTGATAGCTCTACAAGACAACTCCGGTTAAATTCGAGGTTAATATTTCTAGCTTATTTGTCTAATGTTACAGTTTTGGGCAATCAGTTTTGCGTGGTACAGTATTTATCCAATCAAAATAATTTACAAAGGGCTCTCGCAGTCCCCGCGGTTACGAATTTGTGAAAATATGCAAAAAAAATATATGAAAACACAAGTGCAATAGTATTTTGAAAGAGTTTTAACATTTTAACTGTGTCAAAATTATTGGAGAATCTTAGAAGGAAATTTTAACTCTTGCCAATGATGCGGAATTCCCTAAAATCGATGACAGTTACATTGAAGAATAAATTCAATCACACATAGATCTTCTGACAAATGAGGATCTGAGAGAATCAGATATGCCAATAAATGATGAAGAAAGGAATAATGATAGCATAATGGAAGATGATGACACTGTGGCTATTTCACTCGTGAAAGGTTATAATATCAAAGAATTGAAATGGACCTTTGAACAAAAAAAATCCTAGGATGGTGCTAACAATTTAACATTAAGGTATCAATTATCAAAATGTCCTCTATCAAATATATCTCTGGCTGCCAGGGGTTCTGCTCCCATTGACCATTGCAGCCAATATGAAGTAGCACTCAATATCAGCCGCAGGCACTTTAACTGAGATAAACTCATATCTCTGAGTAAATTATGCGAGGGATTATAGCTACATGAAAGCAATTCATTGCAACAGATTGCTTGAACCATATAGCTTATTACCTTATAGAATAACTGACCAACAGGCTGCATCCAGAAATCTGGGTGGTCTGAATTATCATGATCGATATGCAAGAATATGGCTCTTATATGATAGTTTTTTAGAAAAACTAAGTCATGCTGATTCCTGAAGAATGTTATCTGTAATTTAAAAAACATAACACTGATTAATAATCCTTAATTTTATACATGTTTGTTCCTTCTATAAAGTGAAATATTTTAAGAATGTATAAGCGGGTGTAGGTCCGATTTAGGCGAAACATATTTCAGTTTTACATTTTTTGTTGTGAGCACTGTCCCAGTATCACATGTTTTCTAAAATTATCATCCATTGATAAAAACAACTTTATCTTGGTAAGAGAATTGCCAGGAAAAAGAATTTATGCAGATACAAATTTGATCAAAATCATACCGAGATTTAGTATCATTCATAAATTATTCGACTTAATAAAATCTAAAATATTGTTTTCAGTATAGTCCTTGTATACAGTAGTCACTACGCTGCAGTAGTGACATCCAATTTCGATACCAACAAAAACCAATGCAAATCAATGTATGCATTAAACTGAAACTAATTGGGAATACACATATTTGTCTGGCCATTTTAACAATAAAATGATTATTTTTGGAACTTATTTGTTCTATTTATATTCTAAAAATGTCCAATATTACATTTTACGATTGAATAAATATGTTACATATTCTTTTGTTATAAGTGGCACTTTGAATATTTAACACTGGAAAAGTGACCCTTGGTTAAGCAACCATTTTTGTATCATTATAATTTGTCCATTTAGAATGGGCTCTAGAATCATCAATTCTGTTTTGAGACTGGCCGTCTTCACAGGAGTGTAGGACTTTAAAAATAACTTATTGCACATTCTCACGAATTGTTTTCGTAACACTTCACATTGCTTATCGTATTTATTTCCACAGTATTACTAATAAAAGACTTTGTCAAACTTTCAGGACACTCATGAGCTTATGTTTGATAGCTACAAGTATTTTAGTTCCAACTTTTGCTGGCTACCAAGATATAGTGGTAGATCAATACACATGAGAAAATTTAAAACAACTATTGGAACAAATTTATTGAAGAACTACTGTCATATATGAAGGATTAACTTCCATATTACACTTGAATATTATGAGGTTTATAAATAGTGGCTTATTCTCAAAGGATGATTTTTTACTTTAAAATCAACGGTGATATTAATTGTATTTTTGTATAGAGACTACTTTTACAGACAATAAAAAGTTAAGCAAGGATCTTAAAATAAAAAAAATATTGTGCACTGTGCATGTCAACCCAGCCCGGCGTAAAGACAATTCAACCCATTTTTTAAGAGTTTCAGTATTTTAGTCAAATTTGAACAATTACAGTTGTTGAATTATTAAATTTCTAGAAAAGAAAGGTGAAATTGACTTACCAGGTGTACGACATATTTTAGGTTGGTTTGTCGAAATTTTTCCATCTTGTTCATATTAAACCTTATTCGCCACACACGGCTCATATTTGTCGCAGCAAAAATTTCTTTTCGTCTTGGGATGGAAAAATCACCAATGGCATAGACTATGTCCTTCATATCCACAGAGCTGAGGTTTAAAATCAGAGTAGGTATAAAATCCATTGTGAATGAGAGATTTGTTGACAAATGTTCTACAAGCACTGATGTTCCGTACCATGCTGGCTTCAAAGTGATTCGATATTTTACCCACAACCTATTTCTTGTCCTGAGGTAATTGTTAGCTTGTGACAACTGTAGATATAGCCATTTTGATATTGGTCCGTATAATACATAGCCTCTTTCGTCAATCCAAGGAACCATCGATTTGTACTTTTCATTTCCCATGCAATATTCTAATAGGTGTGGTGCCACGACCTTAAAACCATTACTATCATTTACTAAGTATACGTATTGATATTTTGGGAGTTTAATGCACACATTAATATCAAATCCAATTTTAGTAGGGGAATACGCATTGCAGCTGTAAATCAGGTTGTTTTGCTGAAAAAAACATACATATTTAATTTATTTTCGATAGTAATATTGATTAAATTTTGTTAGCTAGCCTAGAAAGGTGTCTTATTAATTGTAAAAAAATAATATTAATAAGTAGATACGACTAAATGTGACACGACAGTCATATTGTTGTTGATACTGCAATATATTATGTCAAATGTCAAAAACAGCTTAAAAATATATTATATATATCTTTTTTTCCATTTCCGCTCCCAGCGTGGAGCATACGGCCTCCTAATGGAGATATCTCAACACAAGCTTTTTTATGAGAACTGCTTGTTACTCAGATGCTCAACCTCTTTTTTTTCGAAGAGAGTAGGGATGTAAGGATAGGGCTAGGACAAGGCAAGTGGTTGGCTAATCGTTCTCGCTATACCTCGTTTTTGAAGATCAGATAGGTGGGAAGGGATTTTTAGACATCACAAACACTCACTACTACGAACTGAAATCCATAAATCGATTGATAGATCAATTCATGAAACTGTCCGCTCCGAGACTTGAACCGGAGACATCCGTAACTGTAGCCAACGACGTTACCAACTGTGCCACAGAGCCGACGAAAAAAAAATATACCAGAATACAAACCTGTTGGTATTTTAATTTTTTTTGTACATAAATAGCCCATGAACGTCATATGTATATATAAATAATGATTTGACAGTTAACAATATTATGGTAAAGAATATTGCCATTAACTATGTGTTAAAATTAAAGATGAAAAATTGAACTTACAGGTCTTTGAAGAGGGATTTGGTCGAAGAAAGTAAACGCTTTAAAAAATTCTACATGTATCTCGGAGATGGCCTTCATATAAAAAGGAGTCCGATTATTTCTGACGACTTCATTGAACAGGTTTTCAAAAAGAATGTTAAAGATTTCTTCGTTAGCCATTCTGAAATTACAATTCAATTTACAATAAAATATAAGATGGTCCATATCATCCCCGACTACAGGCCGATAGGCCAACAAAGAGCCCAATAATGAAATGAGTTGTTGAATGGTATCCAAAATTCAATACATATTATATACGTGTCATATATTGTATGATAGTAGTACAACTTCAGTTTTTGAAGTTTTGAGATAAGCGAGGTCTTGTAAAATCGTAACAGTATGTTTATTAATACACTCGCACAGGGGTAAATATGACCAAAATACGCGCAGTGGAGGGGCCCTAAAGAAATGACTACATCATTAACGCATGGCTTCTAAACAATTAGTGTAACACAATAAAAAAATAACAATTCAAAGAGTTACGAGCGATTAATGTCGACTATAACGAAGGACTCGGAGTACACGTTCTCAGCCACTCCACAAGAATCTCCACGACGCAGATTCCACGTTCCCCGGTGCTAATGAGTTAATATAATACGCAAGTTTTTTTATTTATTAAGGAACATTATATTTAACATTATAATTTTAAGCATACATAAAAATGGATCATGATAAGTGTATTTAAAGAATCATTTATTCTTTGATTATGATATTAGAGATACTTCCCTGTTTATGTGAAAATTATGATTGAATATTGTCAAGAATAAGTGGTGTACATGGTATGAACCAATATTACACTGATACGTTAACATATTTTGTGAATGTCTTTGGTATAAAATGTATTTTTTTATAAATTTGGAGTTACAGTACTATTGTTTTAAGAGACAATTATGAAATTCCTCATATGTGAAAAATTAGCGGCATCTTTTGACGAAAAAAATTAGCTAGCTATTATTTTTCGTATCAGCTAATTAAGTTCTAAGCCCTATTTTTTGGGATGTCATCTCTATGATGTATAAAGTAATAAATTATGCTTATATAATATTTAAGTTAAAATATAAATACAGTAAATTAGTCCTAGTAAATTTTGAAGCCCCCAACTATCACAATAATTAATATTAGAGTGTAATACAGCATTACAACAAATTTCAAAGATGGCGGTGGAATCACAAAAAAACTTTTTTAGAAATAAAAAGTAAACTCTCGATTTAATTGATTGTAATGCGTGATTATTTGGCCTTCCCATACGTTAACTTGAAGCTTCCTTTCATATAATATCCTTTTTAGGAATATATTCGTAACTTTTCATGGTGGTGGAAAACAAGGGCATGTGTATGGGGTAGATTTATTCAGACAAATTGAGTCTTCTTACTAATGGCCTCCATTGTTAGGGTGAGGTTTTCACTAATATTTTCTAATTAAGAACGACTGCGGTGGCTATGGGAATATTTTCCTTGGATTTTATTTCGATTTTAATTATTTCGATAACTTCAGAAACAATGGATGGGGCGCGGCAATTAAATACGAGAAACGATTTTTACAAATTTTAATTAACAATAAACATTCAAAATCGACGATTTAAAAAATCTGATTCGATTCCAATAACATTCAAATGGTTCACTTACTTTTTTGGCCTGCACAGGTTCACAATTAACTTACTAAACACAATAAGAAGATAAGAGTACACAGGGATAAACTTCGCGAGCGCGCAAAACTTTCATCTGAAGTCTGCCACACTCTTCCGCTCAATTGCAATTTTGAGCAGACGAAATCCTGAAAAATCATTCTGTGATGATTTTCGTCGAGTGAATACCTCTACTATTTTGAAGATTATGAAATTCCTCGTATCATTACAATGGCTAATACTATAGAAAGTGAAGCATTAGACGTTTTTTTAAAGTTTTTTACATTTTTTTGTAAACGAAAACTCTTATTATTATATTTTTGATAAAATAAATTTGAGGATGACAAAATAGTTACTTAATACTTTTATTTAATCATAGATGTCACTGCATTGAAAAAAGGATAGAGAAAAATATTTGTTCTCTTTCTTTCTTGTTGTTCGATGGAACACTATTTGTTATTTTTAAAAAATATATTTTAATCGGATAATAAATGGTTTCTTAGCAGGCTTGTTAAAGTTTATTTTGACTTATATATTTTCTTCAGTGGGCAGATCTTGTTTTATCGAAAACTTTCATCAAATCCTACGAACTTAAAATCCAAATGGATTAAAGATATACAGTTAACCTTCTCCTAATAATAGGTATATAACGTAAATAAGATTTATTCGTTTTAAGCATTTTGCATGCCATAATGTATTTTAGGTAACCAATTTATTTTAGACTGTTATCAATATCTTTTACACTTGGGGTCTCTTAAGGATCTCAAAAATAACTTATACAAGTTGGTTGCCCCACTTCCACCCGTTATGTGTATGCAGCCGCTTTTTCAAGGCCGCCTTCCACAACGTAATAACGATCAAGAAAAGAAACGAATTTACTCCTCATATTTTTGGCCCCATGCAGAGCTGCACGAGACCAATTTTTTAACCACGTACTATTGTGATTAAGAAAAGAAAAGATAGAAAAAAACAAAAAAAAAGAAAATGTGTCTTGCTCACTTAGTTTACGCGATATTAAGTATCCTGTATATCCGTACACTGAGAATCCGCCGTAGCGCTAGAGTTACATAGCACACATATTTTTAATTCAGTTTTCAAAATTTATTTTACAAATAACTTTGCGATGCTTTTTTGTAATCCAAAAAATAGAGCCTCCAAATTATATTGCGCCTGGGGCGACCCAAGTGCTTAATCCGCCACTGGATACCTATGTCGCTTGTACAAGCGGTGTTTATAATAAAGGGATTACAATCTTGGAAGAGTGCAAACTTCATAACTCAACAAACCTTTACTTTAATGAATAGAGAAAAAAACGTGATTTATTTATTATGAGATTAAATTCTGAAATTCGAAAAATCTATTTTAATGTTTTAATAGAATTGCCTTTTATTCACGAGCGCAGAATTTCGACTCAATTCATTAAACCACTATGCAGCTTTTTGTTCTGCTTTTAGAAATACAGAAAGTTACCAATTTTATTAATCAGTTCAAATATTGATTTAAAATACCGATAAAATGTTTGGCAAAGCAATACCGCATCAATTTTCATACATTTAAAACTAATATTAATCCAGTATAAATAATAAAGTATAACTTTAAGAAAAAGTGTTTGTATTGCCATAAAACATATGAAGCAGTTAACTAACGCCGTTTTTGAAAATAGAACGCTTTTACGAACAGTTTTATTAGATTTATTCAAATCGTGTTCCAAAAAAATGGGTTCTGAATAAAAGAAACATTACCTTAAAATTTTAATTCGTAAATAATTGCTTTTCTAATAAATCGGAATTTAAATGAACAGCACAAGTAATTACAGCAAAAGAAATTATTTTTTACCACTCAAGTTAAACAGACGTGGTAGTCAGAACAAAAGACACTGACATAATGTGCCATAACATAAATAAAATAATATAGTTTCATTGTAGCTTATGAAACTTAAAGCCTCTATTGTTTCAATTTCGTATAATATGAAACTAACATTCAATAAAGATAAGAAGTTCCTATGCTTTGTAATTGAAAACTACAAACATTCCTTTCAAAGTTTATTAAAATATAAAATACGCCTTATCGGGTCGGGTCCAATTACAATTTCCTCAAACTCTGTGGGTGACACATAGAAATGACTCGCGTTTATTGATAAACAATGAAGTGTGTTAATATCTCTTCACTCCAAGAAAGTAGTAAGTTAAGATTGTTAAAATGATTAGAAAAATCACTACCTACTCTATAAAGTAAATCTTATATTAATGAGATTCTTGGTTGAAGAAGTAGGTTCAATCTACTGTAGTGACGTCAAACCGTTCATGAGCAGAGTTATTTTAAAACATTTACACCAGTGGTCAACAGTTTACTTAGACAGGCACCCCGAATAGCATGTGTACGACAGAGAGCACCATCTCAATTTTGCTGTATAATGGAGTTGGAAACTTAAGGTAAAAAAATTAACACACAATTCATTTAATCGAAACACATTCAAAGCTAGTGGGAATGCACTCATATTCTTCCATGAGTCATGAGTGACCGATGCACTCATTGGTCGTTATATATGAGCAGAAATGTAGTAATATAGCTTGACTGGCGATAAAGACAATAGCAACATCAATTCGAACAGTAAAATATTTAGCAGTTCAATAGATATTTGGCACACTGCTGTAGTATTTATATAATTTAAGTCGACGCCACGATGTTCAAATATGATGGTTGTGTTGGTGGCAGTACTGACATACACCTTAAATATGCTCACGGGCATCACCACTGGCAGGCTACTTCTACACTTTATATTGATTGTGCATTGACCAATTGGTGTAACCCTCAAAAATTACGAAAATGAATTAATTATTGGATCTCATTGTAAGATTACAGAGCAGATCTCTGTCAAATGATGTAAATTAGTAAAATTATTTGACCACTTTTTGGAAGGGAAACATTATTTTACATTGGTTTTAGGTTTAATATTATATCGACACTCGCTACGTATAGTCCCCTATCTGCAAACATGAGAATTTATAGGAGTGCACTTCAAAGATTCATAATGCAACTCAACATATAATGTTTTCGATAAAAACATTTTTTACTCTCTCCTGTACGATTTCAATTTTGAGGGTTACATCGATTGGCCAAAACACCATCCATTTATGACTAGATACATTTCAATAAAGTGACCATGCCTAAGAGAAAATAGAGTGGATAAAGCCATGGCTAATATCCATAAACCTTCAAATGATAATATACGTATTTGCTACCGTTATTTCTCCGTCTACATTATTAATTCTTTCGCGTTTTTAGTTTTGATATTGGTTAATGTCAAGAAACCAAACTCACACGAATATGTACCAAGATTTCAAATACCCTTGTGGAGCGGAGCTCTGTTTTAGCTAGAACAGAAACCCAAAACTCTTCCGGAGTTATTTCAGAAAATTAAATATTGAGAATAGAGACCGTTGACAAGATAGCCAATAGCTTTTCTTCGTGAAACGAAAATTCACGATTTCGGAGAATAAATAAATTTTAATAATTCAGTTTTGTGTTTTAAAAATTCATTATATTGTACGTAATTGATTATTCAAACTTTCCATTTATATGAATGCATTGGTCCAAAGATTTGTTTTCTTCTTCATGGGTCTAGATATTGTTGTTTCATAAAAATACAAGGAAGTATCCACAAGGAAATATCAACGATTTTAAAAATATTATTGAAAATTACATGTTAATCTGGGAAATATTTAAGCACCGATAAAATTATGTTTCATATTTCTGAAGAGACGCTTCCTGCGATCTTGTCATCATTTTACTATGAAATTCACAAAAAAACGGATTAAATAGTCATTTTATAAATCTAGAGGTTGCATCAGTGAAATGAAGGGATAATTTTATACCTCTAATAGACATCGGACGGTCATGCAAATAAAAAGTGATAACGGAACGTTTTTAACTCGATATATATGTAATTAGAATTATTGAGATTTTGTACACTTACGTGTGTTTTGTCAATAGCGACCCGGGTTTTGCCTTTCGGCATCTTCAGGCATTCGAGCGCACGAATGAACTCGAATTGACATGACAATTGTTAATACTTGGAAGTGTACAAAATCTCAATAATTCTAATTTGATCTTGAAATTCCATCGTGCACCCGCAATCGATGTCTTAAATTATTTTAAATTATACGATATATATGTTTTCTGATTTGCGATTTTTCCAAAAAGACAAATTTATTTGAAATGTCGGCAATATTCATCATTACATGTCAAATTGTATACCCTTGGATGTTCGCATTAATGTTATTTTAAAAAATTAAAACACATGCTAAATATAACTGAATAAAAAATGGGTGCTTTTAGAGGTCTTGATTTGATATGGTTCATCATAATATTCACAACTTGGTAGTAGTTTTAATATTGCAGATTATCTGTGTCATACGAAATTTGATTTAATTATCTTTGCGAGGATTACAATTCGTTTTAAAAAAGACTAACGTTAGTCGTATACCCTGCGTACAAAATTCTACAAGCTCTTATCATGTTTAAAATTTTAAATGACGCGAAAATATTCAAAAAATTCTAATCATTACTCGAAACTAGTTCGCGTAGCACCGGTTAAGAACCAGCGTTATAGATCATAAGATGGGCATCGTGTCTTTTATTTATTTGAAATATTTTTCCAATTTTAAGATATCGAATTCCTGATCTCTGAAATAATATGAGTAATCATTCAAATTAATAGAGGGAAAATTCTATCCGGGACAATAAATTTAAAACCTGCGATTCCCAACCCGTGGTTCGGGCCTGGTGGCTAGAGAGTAGTACGCGAAAAAAGAATCAATACTGGTGGCTGTGCGTTACCTAAATATTATATTAAGTATACAAAATTTATTTCTCCTTAATGATAAAGAATCATCATTTACCTATGATTTATAAAAATATATCATTCGACAAACAGAAATGTTCCGTAACCCACCAATTGTCATTGGTTTGTTGTGACATATTGCTGTCCGTCGTGCGATATGTGCACAAGGAAACAAGCACAAGGATCTCACTAAATATTTGTTCAAAGTTGTAAGGCTGATTTTTATGTTCATGATACCTAATTATGAAAATGAGCATAGTGTTATCCCTACTTAATGTTCTCTCGTTCGAGCTTGAATACAAAATATATTACACTGTTTAATTAATTTGATTTTGATTAAGTCTTCATTATAACTTTATTATGAAATCAAGTGATCTTGGGTAATAAGATCTAATGTTAATGATTCCATCAAATATGTTCATAATATTGTTCGCGGTGAAATATCAGTTGAAAAGATTTGTATCAACATTGATAGATTTTATAACTGACGATCTAGTCTTTTTAACGACATTACTTTTATTCGGAGGGTTTTACTTAATGGAAAGAAACATCATTTTGACATATTGGTTTTAGGTTTAACTCACCATATAATTTTTCCGATAAAATCAGTTTTTACTCTCTCCTGAACAATTTAAATTTTAAGGGTTACATCAATTGGGAAAAACACCGTCGAATTATGAATCAGAAGTAACCTAATCAATACGCAAATAATACATACTTTTGAAAATATGTCGTCATCGGATATTTAGAAATTTTCCGTAAGCTTCGGTAGAATTTTGTTCTATCAAAATCAATAGGGATTTTAAGAAATATTAGCTTTTTAATCTTGAATCTGACAAATTTATTTGTTTTATTTGAATTTGATATTTTGATTAATTGAATGAAATTTTAGAAAAGTTACATGTTTTTCGATGATTGTGTTTTACAGGCGGTTTGAATTCTTGCTGTCCTGTAGCTGGGTTGTAAGCGCTAACGACATGGTTGAAAAAAATTATGACGAGGCTTTACCATCGCTGTTGTATTTATTGAAGAATGTCATCGAATCATATTTCTTCTATACAAATAATATTCTGACGGATGAATAAAACTTTTCAAATACCTTATCCATGTTTTCATAAGATTGTCCTATACAAGCCGCACAAAATATTGCAGCCATATGCCTATGCAAATCGATGACACCTTAATAATAGTTTAGCACCTTTAAAAAGTATTTATTATACATATACATTTTGTAAGAAATAATCAGTCGGAATAAATGTTCTCGATGCCATGCCATGTCACAGAAGTATATCAACATAGGAAAATACATAACGTTCGGAAAATCACTGCAATTTTCTTTAAATAAATGTTTTAGTGGAATGATTCGTTCATGTTCTTTACTATACTGCTATTATAAGGAAATAAACACGAACAGGATTAGGAATATTCTGAACAATAAAATATCAACTGTGATTCCAATCTTGGCAAGTTTTGTGTAGAATTTTTTGTTCGATTTGGTGTACAGTTTTCATATGAAGAGAAGCAATGAATAAAGAAATCCATAATAATATATTGCAATTATAGTTTAATATTTAAGAAAGCAGCATAGATAGATGTGCAATATACAGTGTACAATTAATTAACTAACGCAATCTATTTTTTTTAAAGAATTGCTAGATATACTTTACTTTCAACAAGTTATACTAGATGTCGATGCATTGACCAATTTAGGAACAACGAAACTTTTCCTGCCGGAAGGCTGCATTCTTTTATCCCAAAATCAAATAAGGCCGCGTTTGATAAATATACAAAAAAATGTATGTACATTATTTTATAAATGAAAGAAAACAATTAAATTTATTTATTTATGTATTTGTTTATTTTAGTCGAAAGACCACACTTCGGAGCCTATAAGGCGCAGGTTCGTCATCCCTGGACCAATTCATTGAATTATAGCCATAATAATAAATTCTGCAATTTTGATAGCTGTTACAGTCGTCTGGTTGGATTCATTTTTATTCGAAAATCTTCACGAAGCAGGGCCAATTGCGCCTTCCCGCATGCTCCTTATCATGCCAATGATATTTAAAATATTATGTGTAAGATTTAGCGAAATATTCTTTCGTCCGCTTGGTAAGGTTTCACGAACTTCAATCCCGGAATGAAAACGTTAATTTTCAATCAATTGATGGACTTGTATTCAAAAGCATACATCATCTGTGATGATTTCATACTTTCCCACAGACCTCAAATCCAATCCAGAAAACGAGTGAGACAGAAAGAGAGCCATAAGCTAGACACATACTAGTCTTTTTCTCGCTATTACGTTATGGATTCTCTTTCCTTACCATTTGCAAAAAGAGAGGTTCTAAGCTAATCATTTATATTTTGAATTTTCCGTGTAGTGCATTTATTATGTACATTTATTTTCACCAACGAAAATTTGTTTAACATTATTTTCGCTCTTTGTCTGAAATAAATAAACAATTATCAAATATTCTTCATACATATTAGTAATTTCCTTCGTAATTTCTCTATGTTTCTGGCTGTTCCATAAGTATCTTGCGAGCTATGATTAAAATACGTATAAAACATATTATTAATGATTTTAATACTAAGTACAAACATTTTAAATTACATATTCTTTTGTTGTATGTAGTAATTATCTATTATTGACGATAATTCTCATTTCTTTCATTATAAGTGTGTCAACGGTTTCCTGTAAAATAATTCATATATTTGATAACAGATGGTGCTGATGGTACAATCAAAGAGCATAAAGATTTTGATATAGCTTCATTTCCGGCAAATCGTTATAACGTAAAGCTTTGAAATGTATTTTTTGTTTAATGCATTGGAAGTAATACAATAAATTTAATAATCATGATGCATTATTGAAATATATCTTATAACATTGAGGGTAAACTTAGGTGAGTAAAGAGTATAATTTCAAATTAAATTTGTGTTCTAAGATTTGACTTAAAACATTTATGTTGAAAAAGTCATTTATTTTTTACAAGCAGTTTCCTCCTACTACTATACTGTTTTAAATCTACGTATGTATTCTTGATAGGTAAATGATCCTACTGGGCAAACCTGAATGCCATGTAAAAAAGTGTATGCCATAGAAATGTCGGAAACATTCATATCACTTACCGAATCTATAAAAAACTTCTTTTACCGACTTTTCTTCTTGCTGTCATCTATCGAAGGAGAACCATAATTCAATACATTTCGGGTCTGTTGTCGAGTGATCAACGTCATTAGCTTCGGTTGCAGTTTGATAAATTGTTTTTTTAACCTATCTACAGATTTGTGTCCGATAGTATAGATGCATGTGATGTCCAAATTCCATTCTATCCATATTCATTCAAAAAAGGGGCATAAAGGTAAAGCCATTAGCTATCCACTAGTCATGTTCTAGCCTTATCCTGCTATGCTTACTTTACTATAAAAAAGAGTGGTTGAGAGACTGAGTTGTCGTGGAATAACTTCAGTTAAAATAAGCTCTATAAGGAGTCCATATGCTTCAAATTGGCAGCGAACATGGCTACAAAAATTCTGATTCAATTACATGAAATCGGTAATGCTTTTCATATTGAGTCACTTACGTAAATTTCGTAGACAAGAAAGTCTCTTTCCATTATCACCCCTGCTGCCCTTTATTTTCCTTTACCATAATTACGCTATAATAACATTTAATATAGAAAACAAACAAACAAATGAAAATTCACAATTACTTTTTCAAATTTTGTTTGAATTTAAGTATGTAATACGTTTCGTTATATTATGTGGCATTTTATTTCTGTTTTAAACAATCTAACACGATGTCAACATTCAAACAATTAAATTAACAGGGTTTCTTAAATTGTATTTATGCCACTGGGGGATATTGCAGAACCAGTACGATACTCGAAACTTTATAAATAATACTGCAACCTCGAAAAAAAATATCAAGGTCTATAACACTAATAGGTCGATGAAACAATTTGTAAAATTACAACGAAATTGAATTACAATATGTACGTCGTTATTAGGCAACACCAGATTTATTGCACCTATATTGCAATTATAATTAAGTTATACGAGGAAATTTACTTCGAAGAAAAGCTTTGGGGCACTTTGAACATTTTTTTCGCATGCTTTAGTTATATATCAATGAAAATTATGTGAACTGAGTTATGCTATATTGCGTATCTTTTGTTAAACAAAATGTGGAATTTAGATGCCTCAATTGAGCCCATATGCGAAAAAACAGCGTTATCCTAAAAACATTGTTCAGAGATAATAGCGGTTGGTTGTTGTGGAGATACTGTTTATCGAAAATATTTATCTTTGATGAATGAAAACGGTTTGAGTAATTATATTGAGAACACGGCTAATTAATCAAAAAATCTTTTACTGGATAAATGTGCTTACAAAAATAAACCAAATAAATACGAACTTTGTTTTTCCGCATATGGGCTCAATTGTTAACTTGTAATGGAGTCGCTGAGTCGCTAAACACGCACCTGACGATTTTTCAATTAAATAAGTTTTTAATGTACGTATGTGCTCTATCGATAGATCTATCACTTTTTCCAGTTGCAGGTCTAAAATTTCTTCATATTTCGTCCCTTGTTCGAAATTAAAAAATTTCCAAACATAAAAATGTCGTTTTTTACACGATCTTGATCCTCATTTTACACGATCGACGTGCTCCGAAAAAAACCACAGTTTAAAAGAATATTTCACTTTTTCTTATACACCGTAAGACACAAAATAACTTAAATTATACTTAAAACTAAACTGCCCATACCCCTTTTTCGCGATTTACTCTAAAAACCTTCGGGGGTGTGCTTAGCGACTCAGCAACTCAATTAATAGCGCATCGTTCGAATACAGCATAATGTAATACTTTAATCAACTAATCGCTGTTAGATTGTTCATATCATTTTTCTGTCATAAATTACTGCGTGGAATTAATACCTGTGGCTTAAAGATACGACTATTTTCCCCAATCAGGATTTCAAAAAGGGGCAAAAGTGCTAAACCTCACTAAGAAAACTCAAAAAAAATATATCGTTGTGGGAACTAGAAAATTTGTAACTCAACTTTAATCGCAAAACGAGTTTGAATGCCATTTTGTGGCTATTGTCAATATTCGTGTTGCGAATTATGTAAATATAAAAAAAAATGTAGCACCGATAAAACATCATCTATGTTTTATATTCACTTGCCTAATTGTGGTAAACGTTGTATTTACCATTTTATTTAAATATATTATGTGCAAAACTACAATGTTTTTTGTCTCTCCTGTAAATTAATGTTTTTAGAGGTAAATAATTTTCTAGTTTTAACGACGATATAAACGTATAACTCGAAATACACCAAAAGTTTATAATATATATATATTTATTTACCATGTCAGTTCTCAACGTGGAGCATACGGCCTCCTGATGAAGGTATCTCAATGGAAGTTTTCTATGAGAACTTCTTGTTGTTGCTCAACCTCTTTTTCATCGAAGAGAGTAGAGATAGAAGTATAGGGCTAGGACAAGACTAGTGGTTAGCTAATCCCTCTCGCTACGCCCCGTTTTTAAGGATCGGATGGGTGGCAGGGAGCTCAAGACATTACAATCACTCATGACTATGAACAGAAATACATTAATCGACTGAAAGATCAATTTACGAAACTGTCCGCACCGTGACTTGAACACGAGACATCCATATTCGTAGCCAATGACGATAGAAACTGCGCCACGGAGTCGTCGTATTATGATTATAAATAAGTTTTAAATAATGGATTTCGGATAAAAAAGAAAGCACAATAGGAATTTTTGTTTTTTGTGTCCTCAATAAATTATTGTTTTCATTATTTGGCATGTTTTAAAAAAAAAGAATGATGCTGGCTAGAAAGTATAATATGCGACCTATTGGCCGACCACAATTTACGATTCTTCTCAGCTTTCCTCAACAATTAACTTACCCTATTTGAAGAGTAGCTGAATAGTCAACGCCGTTGTCTTCGGTACAGCAGTGTTCGCGAGTTCGAATATCCTAAATTCCATCACACCCATCTGATCCACAGACTGAGTGAGAGAAATTAACTAACCACTAGTTCTGCCCTAGTCCCATTCTTCTATCTTTATTCTCTCCGAAAAAGAGAGGTTGAACCGTTAGCGTTACTCTGTACGCGCAGCTCCCATTAAACAAGTTCTGCTGAGTCTATATGCTTCACATTGGAAGCGGGCACGCTTAAAAACAGTATTATAAAAGAAAGGTTGATCGACTTACTGACAATCACCTCTTATTAAACGCCATTCGTTGAAATGTTCCATTAGGAGTCCAGTTACTCCACATTGCAAACTGAATAGAACATAATCTCTATCGGCGAATTCGCAGTGATAGAGCGTCTTTGTGAGCGTAAGTTGAGTGATTTTTTAACATAATATATCATCATTCACATAATACATACTGATCGAATCCTGCCAGGTGACATTAACACATGTCTTGAAAGAATAGTTACATAATTATTTAATTTTATATTTAAATCGCTGAAATTTTAGCTTCCTAATGTTTTTTTGGTAGCGACTCAGGTTTCAGTTAACGACATCTTTAGTTCACGGATCAATTCGTAATGACCAAGCTTAATAAATTTCAAATATCTAAATGAGAAATCATAGTGTATCATCTTAAATTTATAATATAAATTGAACATCACAATTTGACAACTGTCTTAAACATTTTAATACGTACAAAATTAATTTATTTCTTAAAATCTAATATTTCATAAAATGTGTATCTTTTTTTAAAATTCATCTGTACGCTGGCAATTACTATTAACATTATTTATATGTAATAGATTATGTTAGATTCTTTTCGCCACAGAATTTAAAAATGCAGATCCAATATTTACCACCATTTTCTCTAAATAGATAAATTAAATATATACTGCACCATAATAGTATGTTACTAAAAGTTCGGTTTGTTTTACTTTATTTAATATTGTCGAGAAATCTGAAAACAATCCTCGAAAATCACATCCCAGACTATAAATACTGACGCATTAATAAAAATCTTTCAACCTTCGTTTCCGGCCACGATTTATGTTGTACTCGACATTTCATTCTGCGAAAGAAGCCAAATTGTGTTTTTTAAGAATTATGGTGAATGGATCTCGAATATCTCGATTATCCAACCTCGTTCTGTGTTGAAAGTTAGTATTTACTGACCTTTTGAATTCACGTCAAGCGACACCTATTACGATTGCACTAGCGCTATTGTCTCTAGTGATGTTAAATCTAAAGCTTCTGTGGCAATGAAATCTAGTGATAAGAATAATTACTAATTATCATAAAATTGTTTAAATTTATCGTAGAGATCGATATAATGTTAACAATTCGTTTTTGATATTAATAATACTATTCCTCTGATCGTCAACTGTTGTATATATAAGGTAGCAATAGGGTAATTTTAAGTTTGACAGTTACATTATATTAACTGTCACCATTTAAGAAACTTCAAAATTTGCGTAAAATGTATAAAAGAAGTACTTTATATAATATGGTGTTTTGGCCTATTAATGTAACCCTCAAAATTGATATTGTTCAGGAGAGAGTGAAAACTGTTTTTATCGAACAAATTATATGGTGAGTGGCGTGGCGTTATGAATCTTTTAAATGCACTCCTTGTTTGCCGATACAGGATTATTCGTAGGAATTTTCGATATAACAGTAGCTTACATCAAGCGGTCGGTTCATAATTTTAAATCTTAAACCGATGTTAAATGATGTTTAACTTCCAAAAAGTGGTCAATTTATTTTTCTAATTTGAATCATTTGGCTGAGATCTGCTCTGCCGTCTTGAAAATGAAATCCAATCATTAACTCAATTTCCTATTTCTTGAGGGTTCCATCAATTCGCCAAAACACAGTCGATATTAACTGTCACTGTAAAGTCCTATATTCAAAAAACTTCAAAATGTAATAATCCAAATAGAAAAAATCCTTTATGTATACTGACTTAACAATAGACAAATGTTGTGAAAGATAAGACACCACATGTTACGGCAAAAGAAATTGTTGTGTTACATAAGCAACATTTAGGATTATTTCGGTGAAGCTTATTTTATACTTTGGTATTTTACATATCTCCATTGGAAATGTGGTCAATATTGTTGCCTAAGGTTGCGATATTCACAAACTCGGTTCCCATTACAGACAGATCGAACTCTATTATAAGGCAAATAATAGCAAAGATTTTAGTTCTAGTAGATTTTAAGCTAAAATTTGATGCGTATTATTATTTTATTACAGTTCTTGTTATTTGAAACCAGAGGATTGAAGAGTAACCTTTTTCAATTCCTTCGCTTCAGCTCCACTCAATGATCCGCTCCGAGCTCCCGGTAAAAAGTTTTAATTGGACATGTATTATAAATAGGTGTATACATCTGTGTGTGAAAGGTAAAAGGCGTTTTGCTTAAATTGGTACTTTTCAAGAGAGCTAAAACAAAATTTGCGTTTATACGGAATATAAAGAAAAATGTGATATTCAAACATGAATTTTACCAATTCAGCAGTATTGATTCAACTCTTCCTTGTTATATTATATGCATGTATGTATTGTAGTTATTTAAGAATATTTAACTCGTTTTTTAATCGACCTTTTCCTTTCGCAAACAGAATTGTTAAAAATAAACATTATTTATTATTATCATTGATTATATAAAATAAAATGGTTAAAATTTCGCCTATTCTCACTCAATAATAATAATTTCAGCTCAGAAAATAGTCGCTCGACATTCACCATTGTCAAAATCGTCAAATAATTCTAATGATGAGAAATGCCTAATACAATATTTTTTAATGATGTAACAATGATAATTAGTATTTTTTTTAAATACATTCATTGGAATTTAGGACGAAATTGTGATGAAGAAACTATTTTTTCAGCAGTGGAACATTGTACATTTTCCGTGCTCCGGGTTGAATGCTCGCCATTGCTCCACTGCTCCGAGCTCTTGCTCCGAGATCCGCTCCAACGCTCTGTTTGAAACAATGTGATGGAAAGTTTGAAGTATTTACCTGTACATATTATTTTTATCGTGCTCTTATTTGAAATGAAAACAATTAAACACCGTTTTTTGGTTACGTTTTTCTTTATTCTACTTTGAGCCCCATATTGAGATGGTGATATTTGAGTATTTTTTGAAGGGTAGTTATTTATAATTCACACAAACCCATCAATGTATATACTGATTATTTGAGACAAAGAGATAAGGATAATTCTGACATCAAAAACCGACTAAATTTATAACTCGTTTTTTAGAACAAAATATTTCGTGAGAACTTTGTACATCTCTTTGTTTCATATACGTTCTCAATAGAATCATAATAAAGCACTTGAAAAACTGTGGTTTGATAGGAATGTGTTGTGGATCAATCGCTCAACCTTCATCTAGGGAGAGCGTAAAGAAAGACAGATGGGTTTGAAAATAACGAGTAGTTAGCTAAACAGTTTTTCTCCGTCTCGTTTCAGGATCGGATAGTAACGATACTGTCAATTCTACATTCGAGAGTTGGATGCTTTTCACTGTTGTAATACACGGTTGCGCAGTCAAGGGTTCAAATTCTAGTGTAGAAAATTTCGTATATTGATTTATGTATTTGTAACAAAATGAATGGTAGTATGTAATTTAGTCAGTTGGTAAAAGATTTTGTGACGAAATGCGACAATGAACAAAGGGGATCAAAAATAATAAAAATTATTTGACGTCATTTATGGAAGACCCATCCTTAAGTAGTTATGATACAAATATTTGTTTTTAATTAGATCTACATATTGTTTGCTGGGTGTGTGTCTGTACGTGTTAAGGGCTTAGCCGTAAGTTTTATCAATACATTGACTGCTGTATCATATTATTTCTGAAATATTTATATATTCAAACTACATCCGCGAGATTAGTGCGTGATCTTAATAATACTATAAAATAAAGGCAACACTTTTTGACGATGTCCAAATTTCACAGACTTTGTGGGTTAAGTATGTGGTTTACGTTCAGGGACAATCCAAGGATATAAACTTGATGACTTTTGCCGTAGATCATTAGTTGTTACTGTTTAAAAAAGGTATTACTTATAAGATATGTGCGTGGAGAGAAATTATAAATACAAGGTACAGCTTTTTCAACCGGCAGTTAGTACGGACCACCTCCCGTGAGTGGTGCTTGTGTATAGTTTTTTGAGCCAAGCCTCTTCCTCCCCCACCAGACCACACCAGGCCAAAGCCGGGCCTAAGCATTCAGCTAGAGACAGTCGGAGCTCAAAACACGTCCTCACTTTTGCTCTGCACACTACGCTCTACTCCACCATGAAGTGCACATTCTTGTAAGTTTCCGATTTCTTTAAAATATTTCCTATTGTTGAATTAAAATTTATATACTGTATTTACTCGTTTTGTGTATTGCGATATCAATCCGCATTCATTTTAACATTCATTACCCAACTGCACATGATAATATTTTGTTACTCTACTAAACTATAACATCGTGTAAATTGTTTCAAGCACAAATATACATAAATTCCAACATCAACAACTCAATTTTAAATCAACACTATTCTATATATATATATATATTTTAAATATGCACCTTAATACTTACTTTTTTGATAATATCACATAGTTATTCATTTTAAAATTAATTATAACACATTTATTACAATAATTGCTATTTGACTGTGCGATCAAAATTATGATAACTGATTTTCTTTGTTGAATTTAAGTATGTTAGCATAGAATATTGTTTATAAGTAGGCAATATAATATTAGTTATCGAATATTTTTCAATTTGAGTATCTGTATGGCAATTTGCGAATCGATTTTAAAATCACTGATATATAAATATTTATTACTACACAGTAAATATTACTAGAAACGGTATGATGATAATAATTATTAGACGTGATGAAAATTACACTGTTCTTTTTTTGAATTACAAATAATTTATTGAACTTGACCTTCGAATCATTTATTAAAGAATGCAATTTTGAATTATTTTAGTTTTATTCGAACAGAGTATTAATCTGGTTATATTTGAACACGCTAAGAAGTAATTTGAATAAATATTCTTTTCATTTTTGTTATTTATAATGGATTAGTCACCATATTATAAACAATCCTTTCTAATTGGTTAGCACATTTAATATTATTCTGCGTCTAAGTATCATCTTCCAAGCAATGATTTCACTTTCACTAACTTTACGTAAATGAACTTTTCAACCACTCTGAATCTCAACAATAATACTTTTACGAACAATACAACGATTATATTTTCAAATTAAACACAATAAATAAAAAAATAATACTGCCTCTTATAATACTAGATAGTAACACAATATTTTAAAGATTTATTAAAGTATTTCTCTTCTTATAAAATCGCCGAAAGAGAATTTTGACCTACTGGATAACAAACAGGCCCCATTAAAATAATCCACGTCAAAATGTAAAATACAATATTCCATCGCAGATATAAACAATTTTTTAAGCGGTTACATATTATAAATATTTTAAGCTTCATTACATCTGGACAGCATAGCATAAATCAGAGAGTTTTAATTTACATACATAGAAACAAGCTGCTACCGGATGCTTTTTGGTGTTATATGTATTATTTGTTACGAAATCAATAACAGTTTTACTGTACACGGATGTAGATATTACCAAATTATTGCCGATCAAGTGAATTTAGAGTTTTGTAATAAATACTTTTGTTAGTATGTACTGCCTTTCAGTATACGTTTTACAAGAACTCTTTCCATTTTACGTAATATATATTTAAAATTTAATTATTTTTAATACACACTCCTATCTTTGATTTACCAAATGATTTATTTAATAAAATCGTATTGAAAACGAAAGATGTTTAGGGTTTGATAAAATTCTTTTTATAGATTAGTATTAGTATGTTTTATTCAAACAAATTGTCTTCGTTTATGGAATAGTCGTGCTCAAATAGTTGTCGTGCATCTTTGGTTTAAGTAATAATACAGAAAACCAGAAAAGGAAACGTTAACTTTTCTATTTACTAATATTGTAGATTTGGCATAAATTTATTTATAACGTATTTTATAAATTCATACGGAATTTTTAATATTTTAAAGCCATACGAAATAATCTTTCCAATCATTTTTAAAAAGTACAACCTACCCTTATACGATTTCATAGTAACGAAAAAATTTAAATTTAGTTATGTTAAACATTAACAAATATTAGATAGTTTAGATATGATCTTAAAATTGCAACATGAGACCGCTCCTAGTATTTAGTAGATGTATCTATGCAAAAATGTACTAACCTACATTTTTTAATTATAGATTTCTAAATGTTTAAATTACTTTAAAGCTATAAAGCATTCAATGTGATCGTTTGGACTATTCACCTTTTCATTTACAATATCAGTAATTTGAATATATCACGAAACTTTAAAATGTATTCAAAATGAAAATATCTTTTACATTTCTGTCATATAAATTGGTGGAAATTTTTGACCTTAACATGGAAAAAATTTGAACCATCATTTTATTTCTATAGCCCTTTTTTATGTGAGTTATTACATTTTTGTGTAACTACCGTCCAATTATAAATACGATACTCAAATCGTTGTTTTTAGTTATTATAATTTTATAAGAGAATTTCAACTAGAATTTAACAATGTTGAACGTATTGCTGTGTATGTGTATTGTTGAAATCATGACTGTGTTTACATACTATTGAGGCAGACTGTACTATAATTATTATTTCCAGAAGTAGCAAGTGCGTTACGATTTTGAATAATATAACCAGGTCACTATTAATAATTATAACAGCGTTATTATACGAATAATTTTGCATCTCGTACGTACGTTTTCTTATTATTTCATTTATTGCATAACGTTAATTCGTCGACACAACAAGTTTGGAATACTTTCGCCAATGCATTAAGCAAGGCCACACGACGACAGAGATAGCTTGTTCTTTTTTTTGTTATTTAAATTTTCGAAAATCATGTCATCCTTATCAATAAAAAAATCTCGTGCCATTTTACAATATTATAATTTACCTATATATATATACACATACTCACATTAGGTTAAGCGATTCGGATGTGAATGATGTCGTAATATTTCAATAGAACAAGATTTTTGAGATATTGTCCTCACACTGACTGACCCGATTATATTTGGATATTTCAAAAACTCAATAATTGCATATAATTATTACTTTAATATTATGTCACTGTTGAAACTATCAATACATCTTCACTACCCAGCGTAACGTAACCCATTATCTTCATATCCGAAATGAATGAATTTTTTTAATTATGTAATTTAATTTTTTAATAGTTTTCCTCTCAAAATTAATGAGATTTTTTTATGTTATTCAACACAATATATGAATGAAAGTTAACTGCTAATGGCAAACAAAATAAAATTTCAATAGATATTACCGATAATTAGAAATCAGAGTACCTGTAAAATTTTGAATATAAACCCAATAGTGCGATTTTTTTGTTTCGTTTTTCAAAAACAATGAACGAAATGTTGGTTTATCCGCTTAAAAGAATTTTTATTCCAATACAATCATTTTATTATCCATAAAAGAATAATGTAATACTAAAAATCTGACGTTTAAAATCTGTTTTCAAACTTGGCGATATACTGTAGAGAAAACAATTTATTATTTTACCATCATAACGATTTCATACGAACGTTATGTCGATAATCGATACGTTATAATAAAGTTCTACCAAATTCATGACAATACCAATGGATTTAAGCAGTTTCTTTGATTTATTTAATATATTAATTAAAATAGCCTCCATATCGATACAAACCTCAAATATAAATAACGCACAGTATTGTTGCCATAATTCATAAAAATATATTATTATGCATGTCAATTCTATTTATAACCAGATATTTAAATTTCGACTATGTACTAAAAACAATTTATATTGATTGTTTTAACAATGTAACAAAAGATTTGATAATATTGGACTTGGTTAATAATTTCACTAAGACTTCTCCAAATACCTTTAAAAAACTGTTTTTCTCAAAATAAATCGGTTGATAGATTATTTAAACGTTAATAAATACCAAAATCAACAAAAAAATATTATTCATAATGAATAATTACTATTATTGGTGTAATATAATTAGCAAGCACGTAATATTTATTTGTATATTTTAGTTCGAGACACGGATTTTTCTCGTTTTGATTTTATTTATTATTTAAAATGTATTAAATACTATTAAATAATTCTAAAATAAAACCTGTTTTTCTTGAAGAAGGTTGGGGATCATTATGGTAAAGATTCTAGAAGTAATTTAGTCACGGAAATGACAAAGATTGTTTCGATGGTTGTACAAGGAAAATTACCTTTTTCTGCATCACTTTCCCCTTGAACCATATAGTCTTGTGACCTCATATTTTCTTGTGCTTACAAGGCGCCAAACTTTAAAAGAAAAAAAAATCATTACATACATGCCTAACTTTCGTAATCATAAATTATATACTATGTTTATCAAACAAATATACAATGCAATCTTTTAATTTATGCTTATGTATATAATACCTGAAAGGTGCTGTATAATTACACTCGGATGGCGCGTTAAAGGCCAAAATGTTTGTTAAAAGCGAAATCAATATTCATTTTGAATATCCGAAATGTCAATCATATTATTGTATATCATAACTGTATATACTTATATCATTTTGTTACCAATCGACAGAATCGGGTTGGTTATAGTTTTTTTTTAAATTTTCATATTTATTAAAATTGTTAATAGTCAGATTGCTTTTTTTAAATGTTTATTAAATTGGTGCAAAACAAAACCAATATGCTCCGGGAATAATTTGGGTTAGATCTTTGACAAGGCTAAATATAATTTGTTGAATTTTTCAATCAATCATATATTAAAAATAATTACCTCAGTCCTACTTTTCAAATGAATTTATTAATGAGAATTAATAAAACATTATATAATCCAAATTACAGCTAACGTCAGCTCCGTATTACATAGAATTGTTAATTAAAAACAAACATTATATATTATATATATATATATATATGTATTTGACAATACCATTGCACCAAAGATTAACATGAAACAGTTTTTACTTTATCATTGAATGTATTTGGTATTCAATTGAATTTCTCCCATTCTCTTTTAATTTAACTATCTCTGTGATTTGGAAATTAAAAATATTTCGCATTACGACATACAGAATTAATTGTAACTAAGTAACGTTTAGCTGTTCCGAGAAAAGCAACTTTAAATGTTATAAACAATTCAAGTAGTTCACTTTAGCATTTTTAGTTGATCAAGATCAGCTTTATATTGTGTGAACTACTTTCGCGCAAAATAAATGCCAACTTGTAATAATTGACGATGAATTTGGTCCAAGTCATTTCTTAGAAGGGATAAAATTTATATTTGTGTTTTCAAAAATCACTATATGATCAAAATTTACTCAAATTTGGTGACGCAGTTTTACCAAAATGAATTAACTATATCATCAAAAATCTACAGATGAATTTTACAAATAAATATAAATTTATAATTTATTCGTCTTACAACTTTACCAGTTCGTCCCCGTTATCAGAAACTTTACAGAAATTTTATTATAAGATATTACATAATAAACATCTCCAATACGATGGATTCGTACGTCACACAAATGATTATCTCATGACGATTTTCTTAATGTCAGTCTCAGGGTTGGCAGACGGTCTTTTAATGGCCCATCTATCTCGTGACTTGTTAGTTTCTAATCATAACTATTTTTTGATAACATTAGTATTGACCGTTTAACTTTTTTCTTTCTTTTTTAATTAAAGGCGTGCATTTTTAAGTCCGAAAATAAAATTAAAAACCATAAATGAACATATTAATATACCAGAAAATAATCTAATTTTTCTGTATTGTTTTTCTCCCCGTAATGATCCATTTTAAAGAATAATTAGTTAGACAATAGCATACTTCGTGTTTACTTCATCAAAATATTACACAGGAAATTGAGAGCCCTTTCAAAGGCTCCTCATAATTTAATAGGTGAGCGACGTAGGAAAAAATAAAATTAAAACAATATTTCCTGTTTTATTTTCATATTTATATTTATTCTATAGTATTATTGTCATAAGAATATAACATGTTTTCCATGTCAAATACCAAGAGATATTCCTATTTAATATTGTAAATATATTTATTAACCAATCGCGTATGGCAGAATATTTAACAATCTGTTATAAAAATAATTCCAAACAAATTTACAATCATTTTATCTCTATTATGCACAAGGTAATCATGGAATGACGTGTTTGTCAATAATCAATAATCAATCAGGTAGCCACTTTCACTAATGGACGATGCATTTCAATAAGGTTTCAATTAATTATAATATCAACTAAGTTTTCGTAAATTCAGATATTGTTTCATTAAAGTTTTAATTACACACCATTACACTAATTTGTAATGAAAAAATAATGACGTTGAATGACCTAAATTAGGTTTCAAAATAAAAAAATGTAATATAGATATAAAGCAAATAGAGTAGAACGTCATAAAAATGGCACATTGAATGAATGGCTATTAAATAGTTTTCGTGAAATAAACCACTCCTAAATACCATATATCGTCAATTAAAAATAATTCGTTCAAGACAGACTTTTTTAACGACAAAAATTTTTTTTTTCTTGAAATTGCAGAATGTCTTAAAAATTAATAGAAAATATAGACTAAACAGAACCTTCTCAAACGTGCTGTGTTAAAATAAATATTTTAGTTTTTCCTATCCGCACAACCTCGCACGATACTTATTTTTTTTCATGTTTGTGTGTGTAAATCTCTATTTTAATCTTTAACCCAAAATTAAACAATATCTTTTTTAATCCGCACAGGAAAAAATTTTCAGTGATTAGAAGTATGTTAAGCTTAATTATTCTTTGCAAATTTGTATAATCAAGTAATTTTGAGTACAGACGTGTTAACTAATGCATGAAGATAGCGAAAGGCGAAATCCGGGTCATAATAATTATTAACAAAACGCATGGTAGTATACAAATGTGCAATCGGTTGGAATTTAAATGTATAATGTGTTTATTTATATCAATGACAAAGGCGTTTTCAGTATTTTTGATTTCTAATAATTATTATTGTATACATTTTTGTTTCTTTTTGGTTGGTCGATTTAATTTCCAAGTATATTTTCAAAAGATGCTAAATAATAATAGTATTCACTTTCGTTTTCCAGGCAGCTTGTGATATTTAATAATTTTATATGAGAAAACCTGTTCCTCGGCTTTGCGTAGTGGAGTCATGTTAGTTATACATGACAACATTTTGTAGCGCGTGCATAATAAAACTGACTGTGCGGAACACTATCTGTTAATCAACAAAATTTTAGATTTTAAATTTGCAATCACATATTAAAATAACTTAATTTCCTCCTGATTAGAAAAATTCAATTGTGGAACATAAACAAAAGTAAAAACTTTAAAATTCAAAAGAAAACAATCCAAATTATAATATAGTTTGAATTTCGAACACGTGCTATGATTATTGTGATTGATAAATTTCCCAGCTAGAACTCAAGAATCACACTTTATTAATGTGCTCCAGAATGTGTATCATAATTAGATACAGTTGATATATTAAAAAAATACCAGACAATGTTCAAAAGTTTGAAAACTGGAAAAATAGGTAACGAAGACACCATTTAACCAAGTGGGCTTATAATGTTTCATTAACGTAAAAATCTAAGAACCATATCGTCGCTGTTCTGGAAGAAAACACTAAATCAAAAAAATGACATGTTGAGTTAGTTATACCTAAATGTTCCTTATTTAAAACTCTACCGTATGGAAGAATACACGTATTTTAATAAAACATAATTTTACTTAAAAACAGTTTTACACAGTACAGTACAAACAAACAGAATGAAAAAGGTATAGCATTTCAAAAAATTGACAAACTTCAAAGTTCAATTACTCAAAACTAGTATTTTTCAGTTAGTGTATTCTTCCAAAACAACGACGATATCATCGTGAGTTAGATTACATACATATTTAATCAAACCGATGAAGAAATACCTGCACATAAAACATGGATACTGTAATACAGCAAATATAATTCAAGTTTTTGAATGTAAGCAGTACAATGAAAAATACTTTATTGTTTTTGTTTTTAAAACAAATTATATATGAATGATATGACAACTGGTTACAGTGTGTTTTATGGAAATTATACTTAAAGATTACGAAGACGTCTTTAATTTAAATTTATTGTTAAGTTTACCTATAAAAATTTAATAGTTTTCTTCCACTGAAAATGCTTTTCACATTAATTTGCCCGTGGATGTTTAAACATCATTTTCTTACAGTGGTTTTAGCGGCTGTTGTTTGCAATTATTTTGTAATTTATTATATATTTTACCAATTCTACAATTTTATCAAAGGACCAAGGCTGGTTTTGCTCAATGCGAGTATTTTCAATGGTTGTAAATATTGCCTTTCTACCAAGGATTGACCGTTATCACCATAATAGTATGAAATATTTGAATTATTACGATAAAATTACGATAACTCTTTGAACTATGTCATACCATGACGACATTTAACTATTACAGTGATCTATCTAAGGTTTAAGTTTTTTACCATATTTCTTATAGCAAAAATAATCCACTTTCGAATAAGTAAATTTAATATCTTCTTATTTTTACTACTCATTCAAAAATATGCGGAATTAATACCTTTTTATTATTCATCACATTTCTAAAAAGAGGTTTTATATAGATATACACATTATTCGTAAGTTTACCTTTTTAAAAAATTTTCATCGCCAATACAACTTAAATTTATATTTGATGAATCCAATACAATGTTTTGAACGATGGCACGTAGGTTAATTTTTAAGTATACAGTGCGAACACCCTGTAAAAAATATCAGCTGACATTTCTTGGCTTTCTTTAAACTTTGTATAAATTATTCAAATCGCGGCCATTTTGTTATGTGACCGAATTAAAAAAAATAATCACTTAATTGATTGCTTTCGACACTAACGCGTTTGAAATAAATTTAAATTTAATTATTATTATTTTGACTACATTATCCATACATTTCTTTTAGAGAGTTTTCTCTCTTAGTAAATAAAATGATAACCAATGTATTTTCGAAAAATAAACTTGATTAGTAAAACACATACAACACAAAGGAGATGACGCCAGTTGATTAGCATATGGAAAAATGGAAACAAATACATCCGAAAAGCTCGCTTGAATCACTTTTAAATTTAAAAAAGTGTTTTCAATTTCATAAACCAATTAAAGTAGTGAACAATATATATATACAAATAAGAATTGAAATTTAATGATATTTAGTGTGATTTAAAGAATTTCATGTTGCGACTTTTTATATACGTAAATATACAAAATTAGACATTTCACCGTGTAATATTTAAGCCAAATGCTTTAGATATAGGTACATCAGATATAGGATGATCGAATCCGCTAGATCACAGCGTTAAGGTTAGACTTACAAATATATGGAAAAGAGGGGTATAGTTTAATTTTTAGAAAAAAATAAACAAATTCACTGACGTAGTCAACGAAAAAAAATATGTTTTTCCGTCAAAACAGTGACTACCATATTAAACGAAGAATGGGTTTTTATAATACATAGTAAGTTATAGCTATTTTATTGAGCATCTATGTCTACGACATAACTAAATAATGTGTATTATTTTTTTTCCTTTTTGGTAACTGAATTCCTCTACAATAAAAGATATTGCAATAATATTAACAATGAATATATTACACACCGTAAAATTAAATTTCTTTTTTAAATTAAAATAAGAATTAAATTCAAGTTCTTTCTAAAGCAGGCGATGTATTATAAATTTTTTACTCGACATTTACTACTCTCACCTGGCAAGGATAATCGAAGGTAAATAAAAAAGAGTTTTTTTGCGCAAATACTCACGTCCAATGAAACACCTTGCTACTCCTGGCCTTTGCAATTCATTTGAAGTATTATTAAGTAACCATTTTTTTGGCTGTTTGTTTTTACTGCAGTCAGTGATAATCAATCGTAGGCAAGTATGTCGTCAAAAATTGAAAAGATTAATAAAATCGAAGTAATGAATATTATTCATATTCTAGCGTATTTGAAAATCAATCACTCTTACAGTATGAGTGGATTAGGTATGAGGTGTGGATCTAAATGTGTTGGAGAACTTACATTTTTCTATTTATTTTTTACTATATTCGCTCCCAATGTGTACTATATGCACTGCTTAATAAAATTCTCAATATAAGTTATCAATAAGAGAGGGTAATGAAAGAACGATAAGGCTAGAAGATGGTGAATACTAAACAACCCACAAGTTCTCTACGTCCCATTTTATCAGATGTGGTTATTTAGGTGTTCAGGGTATAGGTATAATAGCAGATATTCGTACTTTATATCGTTGTTAGTTGACCGGGCGTCTACGGGGTGTTTATATAAATATACGAGTGGAAAAAAAAACTGATGTCGACCAAAATGATGTGACCTATGTGTATCTTTAAGTAAACAATGAATAATCGTTTAGGAGCTAGCCTTAAGCAATGCGATTGTTTCAATATAAACGTATTTAAACCAGACTGCGTTCCTTGAAGAAACAATCTACGGTGTAAATCGATGATTCGGTCATATATTACGATGCTCATGGGTTTTCGACCGCCACTCTAAAAGCGTAGCTTGCATTAAAAAATGTGTGGTGTTAATTTTACCACTAAATTTAGCATACGCAAATATTTAATGACATTGGTAACCCATGTTATATTTTCTATTAGATCTAGGGAAGGCCAACGGCCACACGTTATCCAGTCTCTTGGAATTTCAGTTCCGTTAAATTATCGTTTATGTAGGTAAAGGTTAAGACCATTTTCACCATGCTCCAGATATGGCTGTCATTTCTTGTTTCACGTGATGTCTGAATTTTGGTCGATGTAAAACGGTATGCCGGCCGCTGCCACAAGGTTTCAATAACCGAAATAACCTGCTTTCTGCTTTCAAGTTAATTTTCAATTCTCGATTCAACAGTATACGATACGTTCGATTTTTTCATCTGAATAATGTTATTTGCCAATTCTTGTTAAAAAGAAATTATATTCAAACACACACATACAATTTATAGTGCTAATTCAACAATTTTATGGATATAATTCTAATTCATCATTTTTTTACTGACTCATCAGTTAAAAACGTTTCAATACAACCTTCACTTGACGAAAAAGTTCCACACTATAATATAAAAAGCGGAATTGGAATTGGAACTAGTCGATTTGATTATTAATATTGTCCATAAATATATTATATCAACTGTAGAAAGACAAAAATACGTGTCCCTTCATCTTTTCAAAACATTTTTTTCGATAACATGATGCATACAATTTAATACACATTTTGTGTGGGCCATACACAATTCTTTTTGTGTATGAGTTACGTAGTTTTGCTTTTCCATAGTCTATTATTTTTTGTCAGTGATAATAGATGTAATAGAAAATTTAATGCTTATTCACTGTAAAATAAATTAAACCCTTTCCGATTTAAAAAATGGTTAGAACATAACACACCACTAAACTCATACCACAAGTAAAAAAGTACATTGAGTTAGTGACTTTTTCATCTTTATTTATTTTGAGCTCTATGGTTTTGTACCATATTAATTTAGATATCATTCGACGGTTATAATTCATGTTGCTTTATAATTGCCCGTTATTTCAATTTGAATTCGGTGCACGTCACCTTCCAGTCTTGTACCTGTGTATCAACTGAATGCACCATATATTTTAACGAAGATGTCTACATTGAACGTACGCCTAAAATATGTTAATTAATTTTAAGGTTGGATATTGTAGAGCTTCACAAAACATAAATTTTCATGGCATCATCAATTGGAGGTAGCTATGCAATGAAATATAATATAGATCAGGTGAGTGAAGGCTTACTCTAGGTTCTGCTGAAAATTGCTTCGCTGAAAAAAGTATATTCTTTGAATAAAGCTCTATGGAAATATTGTGCTGATCATACAAACCAAGTATTCGCGAAACAGCCACACTACTTTATGTACGATTAAAATAACCTGAAAGATCTTATATTATATATAAAACAGTAAGTTAATTGGTCATATTCTACATTTGATAGAAATAAGATTCAATTATCGCTATATCTATCATAAAAATAATAACTCAGAGCTGCGACTTTCCTACATTTTTAATTTCACGTGATTGCAAAAGTGCCATTATCTCAGCTTGACATTATTGTGGATTGTCTACATTCAATTAATGTATAAGAAGCATCATTTTTAATCGTTGAAGTTCTAACAAAAAATGATGCTGTATATTATATTTTATGGATGTGTCAATCACATACAATTAAATACGCCAAGAAATAAATACATATCTAGTTATATGATTCAATTAAAAAAGTTTTGATTTCACAGTGTATTATTTTTACACTGCTACATTTTTTTGACGTAGGGATTTTTTTGAAGATAATTTTAATATCAATGAATTTATCTAATTTACCCAATGCCAATTTGTCAAATCTTTAATGTCGGTTCTTATTTACCATAACACGGGGACAATAATATATTGCTATTTAAATGCTATTGAAAATAATTGTAATACCAGTTTTACAATTACTTTCAATTTACATAGCAATATCTCAAGTTCGTAAAAGTCTTAATTTTATTGTTTTTTAGGTGCAGCCAATACGGCTTGCCCACGGAGTTTGTTCAGACAACGTTGCCTTTTCAATTCTTTATTAGACACTTAGTATTGCACATATATATTTTAAAATCACAACCAAATGCTGAGATGACCTTTTACCTTACGATTCTGACATGTTCGCTTCTTCGGCCCGTTATTACGTCGTGCCTAAACTTTAAAATATAATTTTATTACCGAGCAAAACCATAAGTGCATTATTACGATTTTAAATATCATCTGTAAATGTGGGGTAATTGTTAATGGTGCGATAATACCGCGTTATTAATGTCGACATAAAATGTATTTCATATGAATTCTTTCTGTTTTCGGCATAGGTACCTTCCTTTTCTTCCTTTAATTCATTGATGTCGATGAGAATTCTATAATAGTTATAATGTATGTTTTGCAGAAATGCAGTATTAAATATAAATAATACAACTTCATAAAATAATTTAAACATTTTTGCAATGATTTACAAAGGTTGTCATTTTATTTAAATATAAATACGTCATTCAAGCATAGATAAACTAACAGTTTTAAATTAAATCGATGAGTATTTAATTCAAAACTGTTGTCTTATTATTAGCATGAATTACTGTAAACTGGTAAGATACTTGTCCAAAGTTCTTCTGTTAACATATGTATTGTATGTATAATTTTATTTGTCAGGCACTAATTACGTTTTCAAAACTCGTTCCCCGAAAAGGAATAAAAAAACACAAACTGTTCTGATTGGGTTAACAAATAGCCACTAATTTATTCACCTGCACACAAATCCACTCAAATGCCACAAGTCACAAACCATTCTAGATACAACGCGATCGAGAAATAATAACAACTTTTATAAAAATATTTTTAAACAATCACTTTTTATAAAACTTTTTCGAAACTTTCGCTTTAGTTGTGTACCATGTGGTCTCATAACAATAGAGCATTTCGGCGTAAGATGTTTTAACTAAAGCTGGTTGGAAACCAGACGTTCACCTTTCCTTTTCAGAGAGGGTAACGATAGTTGAAAAACGTCGAGGAAAGGAATTATCAGTTGTGTAATAGCTTATTAGTACATCACTAAGCGTTTTCAAGATCGGATAGGATACGTGGGAATACTTTCAGGATGTAAATTTACAAATTCTGAGATGAAACTTAAGTCCCATTACAACTTTCCCATTTAAAAATTTCAATTAATATTCTAATTTTATATGAGTATATCTTTAATTGATCTATATTTCATATTTTTCTATGGAACCTTTTTTCCAAACTAGCGAGATACAGTGATTGTTTTTTTACAAGACCCCTAAACTAATCTCGTTATTGTGATCGTAATATGAAAAATAAATTTCTGTGACTGGTTTACAGCTATTTTACATTACAACAGAAATGTTAAAAAATAGGTGTCGTGCCAAATGTGTTATTCTTCTTATTAGATATCAGAAACACGTAATATTTTTTCCATGGACAGGAGGTCAGATTTATGATTTATCAGTCACACTGTTCAATAATCGTGTTGCAACAACTTGCCGAGCTTCGATGTTTTAAGATTCACTATAAGACAAGCGCAGAAAGTAAAGTCATGACCTTTGCATTCTTGTAATGCGGATGCAAGGATCTCTCAACATACTTACATACCTATAATACATAAAGCTTATATTATACATACATGTACAATAAACAGATAGTCATTGCTTTGTAGAAGTATGAACTTTCATTCGTAAGTCTTATTTCTGTGCTCATGATGGACATACACAACGTGTAGTGACATCATACTCTGTAGCGAATCCATCATTTCGCAAGCTGAACTTATTAATCAAATATCCCACTCAGCTCGCAGAACCTAAGTTATTACAGGAAATAAATAGAAATTCTTTTACTTTAACAATATTGGACACCAAATGGCACATATCGTCGCTATTCTGGAAGAAAACACTGAATCGAAAAAATGACATATTGAATTAGTTATACCAAAATCTTCCTTATTTCGAACTCTACCATATGAAAGAACAAACTCATTTTTATAAATTATACTTTTACTCGAAAACAGTTTTGTACAAACAAACAAAATGGAAAAAAGTATAGGATTTCAGATATTTTACAAGCTTTTAAGTCCAATTACTTAAAACTAAGATTTTTCAGTTAGTGTCTTCTTCCAGAAAAACGACGATACATGAGTGATAGTAATACTGAGCTAAGTATTTAACATATTTTCTGTTAAGGCTTCTATTAACTGTCAATTCTTTGTGGAATGACATTAGAATTTAAAAATAAAACACAATTTATTTGTACTCATCACGCATTATCAATTGAAGTTGGTCCTGATCATTATAAAAATGTGAAAGTAGTTCAAATAAATTGTTTTTTATTTTTAAAATATGGAATAACTTCTTTTCACGTACGTCATTAAATATAAAATGAATCCGAGTATTTGTAGATTTACTGAACATTAAAATCAATGACATAAATACAAATAATTACGTAAAGGTAATTTATTCGCCTACATATTCTATTTATCGATTAAAAACTTGATGTCTTCTTAATTTTAAGCGATTATAATACAAAAGCATTGCAATCGATTGTTATATTGACCACTTGAGGCCTCATAGACTTGTGTGCTTTCTAAGTAAGACCACTATAGAGATCTCTAAAAACTCTTTCAACCAATTTCGCTCTACACATTGTGTTCATAGTGTGATCAATAATATTCTAAATCTTTAAAAAGAAACTTTGTGTGCTAAGATTATATCAAAAACTTGGACTGCATGTTTATAAAAGCGTGCATTATCTATAAATTAAATGATGATACTGTATATATTGGCAAAGTAAAATACACTCCGTCCGTTTTTATTCATTTTAACTACAATAATTTATTAGAGAAGAGTATTTTAATCTCGACCCATATTGGTTCTGAATTCCAATCGTTTATATGGCTTATTAAAACATATCAAACCGGTAAAACTTGTAAACGAAAATAGCTATTTTTAACAAGACTGAATACATTTCAAGATGGAATACGTTAATAGCCACTTGTTAAAAAAAACAATTAATGAAAACTGTACAAAAATGGGAAATCCTCTATTGGACTCAATGTTCAATGATCTATAAATAAGCATCTTCTAAAATTGTGATAACATGCTATTAATTAAATTTCTTGTCAAGTTTGCATGAAGATATTTTACAGACTGAGAAAAATATTTTTAAAAAAAGTTGTCGCTTGCGCAGTTACGGCTTTATTATTTTTCACTTTTCGCGGGGAATTCCAAGAGGTTTCCACTTTCGCTTCCATATCGCTATTATTTGCAAGTCATTCCAATATATTATACACATACACTCCAAACCGGATAATGGTGTTGTATACCTATTATGTACTACAAACGCCGAATGTTCAGAAAGTTCTTTCATATCCGTGAGTATTTCGATGCGTTCCAAATTAAAATTTCGAAACCGTGAACATTTAAAATATCTACGTATGTAATAAATTTAATTTTAAAAATTTGAATGATGAACATATCACATGACATTAAACACAAGTATTAATAAGAAAATAGAATTGATTCGAGCTGTAATTCAAAATTCGTACACCGAGACCTAATTAGTAAAGGAATTTATTATAATTTCGTATCTTAATTAACACAATTTATTATGTCGACAAATGTTTTTGAAAAAAATAGTACATAGTTTTTAATAGTGTAGTCGTATTATTGAACATTACTTTGGGTATGGCTTAAAATTCCATTTCATAATAATATAATTATGCATTAAATGTTTTTCTATTTTGATTTTATATTCATTCGATTAATAGTATTTTAAAACTAGGCTGTACCGATTAAAACCGTTTATCGTTATATTGTAATAATCCATACAGCAGGTCGAATGGTGACGCCTTTTAAATTTACAACAAAAAATATCTTGTACTAATTCCGCAATATCAAATGATCATGACCGGGTTCGCTCGCCAGCACTTTCATTTGATAACATTGTAGAATTAATAAAATAAATGATGTTTTATTTTTATAAATATTATGCCCTGAATTGACACATTATGTGATTTTACAAATATGTATACACTTGGGCCTCGTACAACACGGTTATATGGTTCCACAAAAACGTCGTGTAATACAAATCCGTGTTATACGAGGTTTGAAGTTCATACAAAATTAGGGTATGCGTCCCAAAAAAAATCTAATTTTGTTTAAATCCTTTTTTTTTAATTAACAATCGAAAAAATATGCATTTACGTATTTATCGAAAAAAACTTTAATAGCATATAATATATCATTATTCATCATCGTTATCACTTACAATTCTATATGTTGGACTGTTTTTCACTATCGGAGGACTCTGAAGTATTTTTGAATTTAGGCTTTAAAAATTCTGTAATAAGAGATTGTCTGCCTTTAGCATATAAATCTTTACGTATTTTGTGATAAGGGGCCAAGATATGTTGTAATTTCTTCTTGAACATCAAACTTCTATCCATTATAGGGTCGGATTTATAAAAAAAAATCTGAAACTGTGTTATATAAAGCGTGTGCTACAAAAATATGTCAAAATTCATAAACCATATTATATCAAAACCGTGTTGTATAAAACCGTGCTATGCGTGGCCCAAGTGTAATTGATTTCATTTACGTCTGGAATAAAAAGTTAATTTAGATTTTAATTATAGTTTATTGTATCTTTGTGTATGTATCTGAACCGGTGTAATTTCATAGTGGCCTTATGTCAAGGGTGAACAGAAAACATTGATTTTTTTCCAGTTGGTATTTATGGGCTTAACAAGTTTACATGCCGATATTTTTTTACAGTGGCGTTTTTTTGCATTACCATAGAGAAAAAAACCGTTCACTCTTCGGAAAAGTAATTTTGTACGGCATTGAGTTCAGCAAGGGGGAAATGGGCGTTCCGTTATTTTGATGATTGACCAATATAGATTACACAAACTTCCTCGCTCAGCTCTCAAGGCGATCAACAAAATAATAGAACGGTGGTCGAACAACGTTTGCGCACGACCATGCTTACCTATAAACAGTGACTATGAACCATTCGAAATAATATAATAGAAAAAAGCTATGATAGAAGACTGCCACCATAAGTAAAAAGACAGCTATCTATAAAAAGGATATTCTGAAAAATGAAACATATACTGTAATTTAAACCATAGTATTTTTTTTTTACAAATTTTCATCAATTGATACTGAATTAATAATTGTATTAAAAAACACGTATTTTGATTGGATTGGATAGTTGTTTTTTAGGTTCTGCCATTTGCTATGATTTCAGTAAATAGCTACTTCACTACAGTAGCGCCATTTTCTATGCGAATATTCGTAGATGTGATAAATGTAATGAATTCTGAAAAGATTTAAGAGGCTCAGCGCTTTTTTTTAATATAAATATATATATGCTAGTTTCTTAATAAATAATTTATATACATAAAATATTTATTTGTATTAAGTGCAATTCGTATTTTCATTTTACATAAAGGCATTACATGGATATCTAATAATGAAGTATTAATTTCATAAATATGTTAAATGTAGAATAAATTATAATTAATCGGATTAACTTTTCCCAGAAATGATAAAATGGCTTTCCAATGTTTTCATAATCTCCCACACACTATGTTAACATTGTCAGCATTATTTAATGACTTCATTGTTTATGTGTCTCATATATAATTGCTGCGCATACTCTTACTGATAAAAAAAGAATCACGAGTAGTCTAAATAAACGAATCTTTACTCAATGAATCAATTTTTTTCTTCCTAAAAACTATCGAAGAAGTATTTTTGTAATTCATTTCGGCTAACAATTACTTCAGACGATAAAAATGATTTCTACTGGTTAGGTAAAAAGAAAACTATTATTGATCCAACAGGAAAAAACGGTTAGCTTTCTGTGACCCTGCTTTTAATTGTTGATTCAGTGCTATTCTTGCAAAAATTACATTATACAGTGCATTGCACAATACTTGTAAAAATGTATTGATTTGTTTATTCACAATTCAATTTGATATTTCAATTTTTTTGTGACAACATTCCTCTTTAAATACCAGAATATGAATGAGTTGTTTTGCATAAGGCGAAATTCAAGGCACCGAAGAAATAGTTCAATTAAAAAACATTGTTTTTTATGATACATATCAGCATATTACATATCACGAGTAGTAATTAACAACATTTTTTTTACTAAGGCAAACTGATGTTAGCCTATCTAAATTAGTGCATTTTTTTTAAATAAATATTATATTGATCATACATAATCCTTGAATTATACTTTTCAGAATTTGAACTAAAAATAAATTGATTGTTTCTTCGTTGTTATTTTATGATTTTGTTTAATTTCAGATCAGTTAAAGATAAAATATCATGACCATAAACAGTTTGTATTAATTTGACAGTGAAATGGATTTGTGCTGTTTTGTTTTAAATACGAACTATCCAAAATGTCGGTATGTTATCACGATTCTGTTAACATTGAATATGTTCACAATTGTATACCATTTACTTAATAAACCAATCACGTACAATCCATTGCACCCGAAGAATTATAGTGGCATTATTCCAAATTCTTTTACGAGAACACTCTATGAATGATTAATTTTAAGGAAAAACAATACAACGTTGAACAACAAACTTTTTGTGTTCTTTGACTATTAATTAAGCCATTAAGTGCAACATTATAAAACATTTATTATGGTTTTAAGATGTTGAAGTTTATTTTTAATAGCAAACAACTAAAGATTCTGATTAAGGAGTATGTTTTTACAATGTTGATTCGTTAAAGGTTTACAACGACCGATTAATAATACCTATAGGTAAATTGAATACACCCAGATAAATTCTCGGGCTTATATTAAGAGGTGGCTAACCTTTTTGTTGCTGTTGTAAATCATCTTACAGTTGTACGTATTAATATTAAAATGAATCGGTAGTAATACTATCAATTTTGTGTATATTGTATTCATTATTTTAAATGTACTTAACTGATCAGCAAAAAATATCTATTCAAAAACACTATCATAGTTTTTATGGCATCTTGGAAACATGCTTTTTGGAATAAATGAAACTTTCTTTTTATGACGTTCTAATAAAGTTCCAGTACAAAATCTATTTCAATCAAGAATCAAGGTTTTTATTCAACGTGTATAATGAAGACTTTGATAATTAAATAACCTTAAACCTCATAATGGCTATGGTGCGCAGGCATTATGTGGTGCTTTATTTTCGGATTTAAAAAAATCATTCACGTTTTCTTTTTACCTTATAATAAGGACTTAAAACGTACATATTTATAAAATATAATATTCGGGAAATTTACTTAATAATTCAATTCGTACGGATATCAATAATGTCGATTCTATTTAAATTCAACTTAGAGACGAGTGTTTTTATTTATTGAAAACACTTCCATATCTGTGAATGATAATGACCGTTATGTGAGTGTCAAAATAATTAATTAACATCCGTGCTCTTCGAGGCCTAAGTATGCCAGAAGTCGAAACAGTTCCTTCGTGATAGCAATCACCTCTGTATCGTTTTCGATATTATTTTACAACTTTTTTTTGTTGCTATTTTGATATAGTCAATAATTGTTGATTTAAGGCAATGGTGTTCCAAATTTAAAAAAAAAATCAAAATTTTATTTAATAATAATTATTTATGGTAGATATGACGCTGTAGCGAGTAGGCCAAACAAGTGATGCAATATTAGAAGGCGAATGGCAAATGGATTAGCTACGTTTCGTAAACTTTTACTCCCGAACACCCCTTTTTAAATTACCGATGTTATAAAATCATAATAAAAAGGTATTTTCTTACCCCTCTCAGTTTCCTAAGTAGAGATTAATAAACGTAAACAATAAATAGTTTGAAGGATTTCAACTGTAAATTCACCCACCCCCTGTTCGACCCTATCATAAAACATTGAAAAACACACGTTCGAAAATCTATTCTGTGTAAGAGAAAACATAAATGATCCGGATTTTTTTCGATAGCGGCCTTTTTAAGCTAACTTCTACTTATAGTCCTTTCCTTACTCCTTTAGAAAAGGAAAGGTTGAATGATTTACTTTCAGCCAGTTCTCGTTAAAATCTTTCTGCTGAAATTCTCTACAGGAAGAGGACGTGTCTAAAACTATCACTAGTCTAAAGGTGAAATGGTATAATGTCATGTTTACAGATTGGCACAAGTGCGCAATGCATGTTGGGAGCCGCAGGTTATCTGCAATAATTCAGACCCGCGGCGATTGTATAGGACCTGGTACTCTAAGACAATATCTAATTATTCCAAAACGACATTTTCACTCGGCAAGAAAGTTTGTCTACCATATATCTCATTCAATATAATTATTAGAGTAGCTACTTCAAAACATAGACGTCGCCAACATACAACATTAAATATAGAAACCAATTTGCCCACCATTAATTATAAAGTGTGTGTGTGTTCATCTTATTACAAATGACAAAGGTGAACAACAGAGTATAATCTTCCAACATTGATATAAATTTATGATTTTAAATTTGGAACTACAACTTCCCGTTTGAGTAAAACATATTATTTTATATCACATGTTCGATGTTCTCTTGTCTTTATAGTTGACAGTATTCTTAATATATTTATTTTGTCCACAATACTGTTTTTAGGTAAAGTCAGTGGCATTTTTATCTACTGTAACTTCATCGAATTAATATGGCCTTTTCTCAAAATATGAGCACGATTATTTTTTATAATCAGGATTAAAACAATAGCTGAGAGAACTCATAAAAATGGGACCATTAATTAGTTTGCTTGATAATAATTATGATAGAAATTAATCTATACTAAATGAAGGCTTAAGAGTTTTTGTATTGATTGACAGTTAATGAAATATGATAGTCAGTAACCCATTGAACTCGAACAACTTTAAATTAATGGATCTCTAAGATGCAACAATCATTCATTTTCTATTGACTTACAATAAAAATTTCGAAAATACATACAATCAAAAGTTACGTTGGTATAGATTAAATTTATTCACAGCTCAGTGGGTTAAGCTGCTTAAAACGAAAAAAAAACGAATCGATCAGTCATAGATTGTGAGAAACAATTTTAAAATGTATCTAAATAAATTCAAAGAACGTTATAATAAACGTTATCAATGTTGTTCTTTTATTCATTGAAATAATAATTGTGATCAGTTCTTCGAAATATCTTAATTCGTGGCATAAGCAGTTATATGTATTTATTTATTATACCGGTATTTAAATGGATAAATTAATTTATGTGACAACGATTTATTTCCAAATAAATTACGTTGTTTGTTGAAAACGAAAATATTTCCCACCTGTATGACTGGTTTTGTTAACCAGTTTAGGGTGAACGAGTTATGTTTTATATTTTAATTAATCAAATTCTTAAAAGTTGAACGTCTTTAGTCTTTGCATTTTATATCAAGTGCAATTAGCAAGAAGTGAGGCAATCCTATATTTCGACGATGTGCTGGCCAATTGATGTAACCCTAAAAAATACGAAAATGAGTTAATTAATGATTGGATCTCATTTTAAAGATGACAGAGCAGGTCTCGGCCAAATGATGTAAATTAGAAAGATAAATTGACTAGTTTTGGAAGGGAAACATTATTTTACATTGGTTTTACGATCAAAAATTCTTACTCGTCCGCTTGATGTGAGCCACTATTACATTGATACTCCCTACGTATAATCCCGTATCTCCAAACATGAGAATTTACACAAGTGCATTCCAAAGATTCATAACGGAACTCGTCATATAATGTTTTCGATAAAAACAGTTTTTACTTTCTCCTGAACAATTTCAAATTTTGAGGGGTACATCAATTGGCCAAAACACCGTCGATATATACTATTTTGCAGAGTGTACTATAAATATTATCGAAGGGATATAAAAGTCGACTAAATTTATACCATTGGCGTACGGTGGATGTGTCTCTTTCACCGAACCTCACTTGTGTATAAGCAATTAGGATAAAATACCAAATGCCAGCATGCCCTTATATCTTGCTTGCGCCCTTCACTTTGCACGTGATTGAGCGAGAAGAGAAAAATTCACTGCACGCGCCTAATTTGTACCTTCTTCTAAATGTATCGATAATTTTGCATAGTGAATTTATTACTAAAGGCTTTACAGTGTTAATTCAATGAAAAGCATTAGTTAAATTCAATTTCATCGATATTTATTTTCCTCGTTATTTTTCTTCACTCTGCATTTCGCAGGTAAAGCCGATGATATGTGTACGGTGTGCGAACTGTATTGGCGTTGTTTTACGGCACTCAAAACATTTTTAATGTACCATTGTTTGCTGCTGTGAATAAAACATACATAATATTCAATATTACCTTCTTATTCTTCGTCCTGTTCACTCGCAATTTGCAACATAATGCGAGAGCAGGGACTCATCAATTCACTCAGTCAGCTGCAACATCCAACGAGATCCCTAAACGATGCAGACTGATGATGTAGCATTTGTAGGAAGTGAGTCGGAGATGACTACGAAGGTAGCACCCGGGTGATTGCCAAGGAAGCGAATGAAATGTAGAACCTTGTCTTTTACCATCTTTAAAACCTGGCTAAGTCACGTCAAACATCTCTTGACTAGTGGCTGCTTTGTCCGGATAAGTATTGTAAGAATTTCTATGCGACTGTACTGATACACTTTGAGACTTCACGGTATGCAACAATCTTAAAAGTTAATAAACTGAGAATTGCACATCTTGGATGCTATGATTTACATCCATACAACAGAACTGGCAGTGCATAAACTTAGAAGAGACCGAATTGTGTGATTATATAGCATTACATCCAACTCTTCCGTGATTTTGGAAGGATGAGCCTGGTTTAGGAATATCTAGCTCGCTCTGGCAGTCACCGCCGATCGGGAACCTATAGTCTAAATATTTGAAATGGCTAATAACTCAACGGCACTGCGTATTTCTTTGGTCTTCCATGCATTCACCTGTTGACCGACATGTCTTTAGTTGGCACTGTTGGCAGCAAGTATGTTGATTGTGACCTCTAACCTCTCGATCGCCATGTCATAGAGCCCAGCTTCTTCTGCGGAGATTTAAAAGAAAATATATAAATAATATGAAAAGCTATATTATCAAAACTTTATCACCAAATTAAACAACTCAAAACGGTTCATAATAACGGACATATTTAACTAATCAGTAAACAAAAGGCTCATGCTTTCATTTGTGAGTTTATTAGGTTTGTATTAGATCTTGGTACATCACAATAAGCTTAATTAAGTTATTTCTTTTATGTTTGGTATTTTTGAATAGGTCATATATAATAACTTTCAAAGTAATGCGAAGATCCATTTTGTGAATAAGATTGCGTATATTCCAATTGTTACTAAACACTGCAATTTATTTTGTTTATATAATAAGATTGGTATAGTTGAGGTACCCTGAATAAGTTGAATTATGATAACCACAAGTTGATCAAAATCTTTCACAATGCATCATTATTCCTGTTATTTTAAGTGTAAATTTACACGTTTCGTATGCATGCTAATGTGTTACGAAATTATAATTGAATTGTTGTAAGCGAAAGTTTAGTTTCGGGTGTTTATTAAAATTTAGTTACGATGTAATAGATTTTCACACTGTAAAATTTTAAAACACTGGTATCGAAATTTTGTTTAATTTCAAACTTTGTATTAAGGTTCGGATGCCACAATTACGATTTCTACAATTCATTTAAATTATTGCACTAATAGGCATAAAAATATGTCATAATTTAGAATTCGCATTGGCAATAAACAATAGCGTATATTTACGCTTAAATAACAACATTCTAAAAAATATGTGTAGGTTATAAGTGAAAAATACCTACTGACTCGTAAAAAGTTCACAGACAGAAATATATTTGACGTACTTAATTTCAACAGAGCCGAAAAGGTTTTTTTAACAGAGTCATTTAATTTAATGTTTTCAATAGTTTATTAATAGTAAATATTTCCATTTGATAACTCGAGGTCATGGCTCATGGCTATCAGACATTAATTCTAGATTTTATATTTGATTACAAATAATGTCTTGTACATCCCTGCTTCGGGATAAATCCGTGAAGGGTAGATTTAATCAAATAAATATCTTAAAGAAAATGTAAACTGTTTATTAAACATTGCAATTGTTGACACACAGAAAAATCTAATATTAAGTTTTTATTTTTATATTATTGGGAGTAAATTGCATACATTTCAAATTTAACCCTTACAGAGCGAGCCGTTTTCACACGAATTTATTTTCAGTCAATTGGTCTGTTAAAACGCTCACTATGGCTAAAAATAGATCAATTTCAACAGTAAAAAATTGAGAATTATGGGAAATATATATTAGTTATCCCAAATATATCAAGAAGTAAACTAAATTCGTCGTATTCTCGCTAAAATAAATCGAAGAAGCCGAAAAATAATTAATCTACTACTTTGCAAGCAAAATTTTCTGCGGCCAATCTTGATATACATACAAATATGTGCAATACATAGAGCTGACGATTAATGCTGCTTATCCGCAGTTCAAAGCTGAAATTCGAAAGACTGAATATCGAGAACCCTTTCCAAAAATATATTTCCTTGTGTACTACTTGATATTTTCATGATCTGTTGCCTAATTTCTCTACTTAATGGTTTGAATTATCTTCTAAAGAATATGTGCACCAGTTTTTCCTTCTAATTTGGTCGGAAATACGACATGTAAACATTTCCAGCGTGTTTATCGGGTTAAGGATATTCTATGGAATTTTACTCTTAAAAATGTAACTTTAACCTTTTGCCATATTCTACGAATCGACATTATACATTTCTCGAAAGAGCGAAAGAAAAACGAAGCACGAATATGCTTAAAAAACTTTTCCTGTTTATAAGTTCTGCGATTACGCTTACAACAAACTAAAAAACGTTAATAATATTACTCGAATCAAGTTCAATAGAATTATTACATCATTCAATTATTATTGTTTGTTTTTTTTTATTGGTCGCGCACTTGCAATTTAATGATTTCTTACTTGATGTATTTTTATACGTCTTTGTTACTTAATTTTACAAAATAAAACACTGTAATGGAAAACGTATTTTTTACTGTCAATTGGACATTAGAGAAAATTTATGAAAATATAAATCAATTTCGTTTTTTTTTTAAATAATGAAGACCATCGACAGTAAGGTTTCACAACTATACAGTATAAAATTAAATTGTAAATTTATTTAATACATTTAAAAAGAGTTTGCGAGCGCATGCTAATTTTAACATATTATTTAAATAACTTTACACAATACAACGAAAATTTTTCGTATATTAATGCAAATATTTTTTTGATACTATTGTGTTAGGTTTTGAAAGTTAAAATAATTTAGACGAAATAACTCTATATTGCTTTTCTTTCATTGTTTTACGTGATTTATTCAGAAAGAGGTAGAGCTAAAATGTAATTATATATATGCAAATATGTATAGTAAGCGCGTTGTAAATTTTGCGTGTACGAATAAAAATATTTATTTAAAATTAGCACGCGTTTGACATTGTTTTTTTTTGTTTTGCTTGCGTTATCTTCACTTTCAGGACAAGATTTTCGTTTCTTGTTAAAGGTTGTTTGCTGTGGCGGCTTGTTTGGTCGCGGCGTCGGTGAGCGCGCAGGACGCTGACTACTTTGAAGAGGAAGCCCCTAAAGCAGCACCAGCTCCACCCCAACGACCATCCATCCTGAGACGAGGTTCTCTGGCGCGTCCACAAGCAGGCAAGGCAGCTTCGACCACCACAACCCAGGCACCCAAGGTACGAGAGCACATATTTAAAAACATTTACATTTACAATTAACATTAATACCACCTACTATCACCCACCTGGGCCACACAGCCGTGGCACTTGTCCGCACCCTTTGGCGTCAATTACATACAGTAGAATTCTTGATATTCCATAACTTTATTCAATTATTACCACATTGTTTGTATCACCTACTACACTTTTTAAAAAAGAATTCACTAGTGTCATAATGCAAGCTCTGAGGAAAAAACAAAGTTTTATAGAAATCTATAAAATACTACAACTTCCCTTCATATACGAAAACGTTTTATACGACTAAAGTTCAGTGATAAAGCAACAGACCGAACTATTTGAATAACGGGTGACCCTTAGAATTTGAAAGCCTTCATGAATGTTTTATTACTTTTGCTTATGCATGCGATTTTGCTTATTATCAAACACATGTAATTATTATTTCTAAATAAGTGTGACACAGCACCCACAGTAAACCTAGAAATAAGCCCTGAAAAAACTATGTATTTTACATTAACTTTCATCTATTGTTATAATTGATTATTTAACAGTTCTATTTATGTTTATAAGTGTCATTTATTATATAACCACATTTTGTAGTTGTCAGGTTTTGTGTTATGTGTCTACTGAATAATTATACTTTTCGCAATAACGATTTGTTACTAATACCTCAACACAATATCATATTAATTTTATTGCTGTGAAAATTATTAAGTGTCTATGCGTAACTAGTTATTTGAATGTATAATAATCATATTGTATTGAAAAATCAATTAATGAGTAAGTTTAAAATTACGGTATGTAAAACACCTCCTAATTTCTGGTTTTTCACATTGCCTAGTGGCGTGTTGTATTCTGCGGGCCTGGTGTAACGATAAATGAATTAGTTGCTCAAATTATTTCCTGTCTATGCCACACGTAATTCGTACGCTGGACTACCGGTTTCTTGGTGAAATACCATTCCGAAACTGTTGCCTTATAACCTTGCTCTGGTTTGGATAAAAAAAAACCGTCCCGGTAAACTAAAATTGACAGTAGTGCTGTGCTGTTCTATAATTTGCTAAAACTGCATATACCTCGAATAGTATCTTATCAAGTTGTTAGTTAATACAATAATTAACATGTGATAAACAGTGGCGTTACTGTAATTAGAGGGACAAATATATTTATACTTCTGTCATGGCTTTAATCAAGCATTGTCATTAATATAAATAGTAAGTTTCAAACGGTAAACACGAAAGGAAAGAACGGTCTTTTATCCCCGCTGTTTTTTTGCACAACTTACGCTGGTTAGACTCTCAACACTTGACCAGACAATGTTTTCTTTCGGTGATCCTAAACCCTCGAGTCTTTCTTCTCTGTTAACACGTAGTTTAAATAAAAAACAATTAACATCATGCACATATAGGAGTCGTCAGTACTGACTAGATATTCCTGACTTAATTACAATTGGTTTCATTGACTATTTTTTAATGTTTCTCCTAACTACTTCTTGTAGTAATTTATATCATATTTCTCTTTAAACCAATGATTTATTTAATAATCAATCAATCCTTAGAATTTATCTATTTAACTGAACGAGATTATGGTCACAATTTTCTTGTGCTTATCTTATAGTATCCATTTTATAAATATAATAATTATTTTTAAATTTCTAACAAGTCATATAAATTGTGTAAGTGATTTTTAAATTACGGAAATCATGAATACAAAATTTATAATTGAAATTGGATTAATAATTATTCACGAAATTTTAAATAACACATTTAAAATGAGATTAAGTAACCTTGACAATTAAAACATTTTTTTTAATACAAGACTTAAAATGTGTATATAATTTATTTTATAGTTGTTTTAAGTCATTATTATACATTCAAAGTTGGTATTATAAAAATATTTAAGTGTTGCCAAGTAAGAATAATAATTATTGCTCGATTAAGTGAGTAAAGCAAATTTATATGAGATATTAAAATTTTAATTTACATAATGATTATTTTAATGAGAACAAACATAACTATTGCAACTTTTTATGGTAGAAATTATTGCATAATGCTTGCGTCTAAAATAAATTTGCGAAAGATTTTTTTTCTTTACACAATTTTAATTATTAATATCATTATTATAAATAAATACAGCTGGCGCAGCGATGTAACACAATTTTGCAACTTTTATAAATTTACAAAATGTTTTAGCATGCGAAACTTAATACTATTTGTTTTTTTTATTATTTAATTTTATCAACAAAAAAACAGTACGAAAATTTTCTGATTGTAAAGGATAATTAATATTATAGGATTTTGTTTTTTATTTTTATTTTCATGAATGTAATGCCAAATTTTAGTCAATATCAGTAAAAAAAGAAAGAAATTTGCTAAGGCGAAAAATTTTCGGAGGACTATACTGCCCTGCTAAGTAAAAACACAGTTTTTAAAGAAAATGTCAAAATTAAAGTATGGGGTATGATAAAGTGAAGAATTTAGAATATTTTACGTAAAAAAACATTAGTACAATTTATATGTTGTATTAAAAAAAGATCAGAATGTTTTTATATTGAAAATTAGCTTGATTTTGTAACTAAAAACACAGTTTGATTATGTTTGTAGGTAAAAACACAGTCCTCTTTGTGAAAACTGTTTTTACTTATAATTATATACATAACACCTTTTACATTATCCCAAAAAATCACAATCCAGACATAACAAAAAAAAAAGGTAAATTAAAATGAAAGTCTGATTCTGTCGAATCGTTGAACATGCAAATACTGTGTTTTTATTTATCAGGGCATTATAAAGTAAACTGGAGGACAGTTGGTGAAACTAAAAATGATTCATAGGAAGAACTAAAGTGAACAATCTGGATACATAGTTATTTTTTAACTGCTAATTAAATGCATATCATATCATACCATTCACTCAATCGTGTGACGTTAATATGTCACACTGAAAGGTATTATTCTAGAGCAGGGATGGCAAATAGCCCTTCATCTACATGCCTAAATAATTATGGTTTAATAGATCTTTTTCCCAAGACCTAAGAACAATGTATAACAGGCCTGGGTAAACTTTTTGTCTCAAGGGTCACGTAAGGAATTCAAAATGTACGGTGTGCCGCAAGGAAAATACTATTTTTAGGTGTACATTATTTATCAAGAATTTCAATATAAAAAATTAAGCGGTTCTCTAATTTCCAACAATTTAATGAGACGGATGAGCCGCACAAAAATACTATCGGTCCGTAGTTTGCCCAGACCTGGTGTATAATATAAACAAACACATATAAAATTAACCAAATATACATAAAATGTATAATATGTAACCCAAGTTGTAATAGTGTTTATTCAATATATAAAAATACAAAACAAAATGTCTTGAGAGGACAGACTATATTTTCATATATTAGAACTTTAACAAAAACGATCTTTTGTTATATTCGGCTTCACAGTGAAAAAACACGCGACGCAAGAAAATTTCGCATCCTACAAATGATTTTAATCACATATTTTTCAAGTTAAAAAATAAAAGCAATTAATCTTAAGCCACCGTTTTTGGTATTGTAATAAATACAATATCTTGTATCCCACATAAACAAAGCACACGTAAAAAATATGTTTGGTTGATAAAAGACAATCTTTTCTATTTTATATATTTTCTGTGAAATACAGAATTTGATGCAATAATATTTACTAGAGTTTTTTCCGTCTCCTGTGGTAAACGAAGTATTGTTTTATCAAGAGGGATATATCTATTATACATTTTACTAGAAACTGTAAATTAGTAAATAGAATAGGATAGGCAGCGTGCCACAACGTGAGTAGAGAATAAGGCTTTTTTCACCCAATTTTGCAGCACGACTACAAAAAGTGAACTTCTTTTAAAATAAAAGCTTTATATAGAAAATCACGGTCTGTGTTGTTTTCATTTCGGTGTTTCTATGAAATTTGATTGAATGCAGACATGCGTTTACACACGTGAGTGCGCTCGCCGTTATATTTTCCCAGTGCTCTGCTTGGGCGCGTGTCTCGTATTTGGCACCCCTGTTCTAGAGATGGGGTTATTTTTTTAATGTTTTCTCTCCAGAAAAACCGTATGCATAGTCTCAAGCAATTTACGACAAAGCCATATTCCAGAAAAGTTACAAAAACATCGAAAAGGGATCATTCAAGAAATGTACGCATGTGGGCAAAATGAAGCACTAACGAACACAGTTAATATTAAACACCTTTTTGGATTACAATAAAACAATTATTTATTAGTTCAGCAGTTGCCAGCCTTTTGATCTTCACCCACCACTAAATTAACAAATTTGAATCCCGCGGACTACTAACATGTTTTTTTAAAACGCTAGAAACCTACGTTCTATTAAATACACTAAAAAAATTAACATTTATTTATTATAAAATAGTAATAACGCTTATTTAGTTATAGCAAATAAATAAGTGTGATATTTGTCGCTGTATGTTTGAAATATGTGTATCGATTTTAAACTACAGTAACGTCACTGGAACAGCTGGTTTAGTAAGTTAACCTAAAAAATTATACCTGCTTTATACTGTTTTTTAATCCATATTAAATTTTAATTAAACTAAGATGAAATAATTATCAATTATAAAATACGTAATTAGCGTAGTAATTTTAGTATATACCTTAGGCTTATAAACATCCTAAACATTCATTGAGTATGTTAGAAACTATATCGCTAGAGATCTCTGACGGGTTCCATTCAAGTAAGGGTCGCCATACCGGACGAATAAATTAATACCATTGGTATTGCGAAAATGTACGAAAAAATAGCGGATGATTGCGAATTCGGTAACATTTGATAGTTTTACAGGGAACAACGACTGAAGTATAATAATAATGAGTAGTATTGATACATGATCTGTGTCACTATGTCAACCTGTGACGACAAGGACGCTTAGGACAGGGAGAGACCGTATGGCGGCTCATAAACACTCCGCTCCAAAACCGGTTTTCGGTATTAAAAAAATACCCGAAATACCGAGTCCCTGTTTTGGTAATACCTGTATTGCAATCCCTACATGCAAGTACCATTGAAACTGTTCACCTGTTCACCGTCTTATTTAATATGTCCTTCTTCGTATATCTCTTGTATTGTCTTTTTTCCATTCGTAAATAAAGAATTGAAATAAATTGAAGCCACACATTTGTCTTATGGTAAATGCGTGTTTCATTTATTTCTACACATGTAAAAATACACTTACAATGCAGCTGTATTTCCACACCCTTCTGCATGTCCAAAAAAAGATTTTTTTAAAATCAAATGTTTATACAGTACTATAAAAATATTTAAGCTTATTTTGGATATTCATCATCAGCACAATCACCATTTTAAAAGCAACAGATTGAAATTTACTTTTTTATTGTTATAGTCAATCAGGCTAAGTACTTATTTGTGTCAAGAATTATCTTACGCTCATATGGCCCTTCAACCCTTGGTGTTTTTGTAAACAGTATTTATTAAATGAATGCTTCTTTTCACGATACAATTGTTAAGTCAAAATTAGGGAAAAGGTTATAAGCGCGTATAAAACGAAATATTTACTTAAAGTTTCTCAGCTCCGGTATGTCCCTAGCCTTGGCCGGTTGATGCAATGCTTTTAAGAGAATTTGTTATGAATTTAATGCGTAACATGACAAGTTGTTGTAACTAAATTATTATCCGGACGTATTTTTTGCGATTTTGCTTTGCATGCGGTCGTAGAGCATTAGCGCAAATATCTGGAGCACTAATGAAAACTTGTCAATTGAAATGGCAATACGTACTACGTAAAATTATCAACTCAACCGCGTGCAAAGATTCAAACCATGAGGTAAGATTTTAAACAAGACAAATGATTACTAAAAAAGTTTAAAATTTGACAATGTTAAAATAATAAAACGATAAATGAATCATTCTAGACAGAGTTGGTCAGTTATTCGTATGATAGTCGGGTTTGAAAACAATTGTTTTCGCGACATCAGGGTTAAAAACGCAACGAAATCATGTGTATACATTTATGTCTATTAACGGAATAAGCCGTTCAATTTTCCTTTTCAAAGTTAGAATAATGATACTTTTATCTATCAAAACATCACAAAGATCAATAATTTGAATTATATTTACACAGTTAAATAAATGTAATTATTAATATTTGTATTTTTTTTTTTGTAAGTAGCTAAAACAGAATTTTCTCAGAAGTATTTGAAGTGTATATTGTAAACCAGAAAGCAATAATATGTATGGCATCAATTAATACTTTCGACAGTATCGACCGACCTGCTTGATAGAACTTAAATAATACATAAAAATTATTGAGATTTATACGCTTCCATACGTTTTTTTACTAATAATTTCGAGAAAAATACGTAGAAAACTTTAACGATTAAAATACAATACAGTTTGCAAAGCTCGTCCGTTGTTTAAAAGTTTGTAATATATACTGAACGCATCACTGTCGAGATAATAATAGTCTTCAACATGATAACTAAAAAGATTGTCTATTAAATAGATCTAACTTGACACTGTCTATCCATATTCATCACTATATCAACCGTTGTATAAGTTCCAAGATGACACTCGAATTAAATCTTTTCATCTTAAAAGTAAACTCCGATACACGCTCAAAATTCATTACTTGAGAATTCAAAAAACAATTTCTAATTATCGTTTATTCAAACATGATGGCTGCATAATTATTATGACACGCAAAAAATGTGGATTCGTTTTAATGAAATCTTATTGTAAAGTGATTATATTTTTAGTCTATGTCTGTAATATCGTATTTTTTAGAGTAGCGAAGTTTGCTCGACGATGTATGTATTATTCTAGTTAGAAATTTGTGAAACATTGAAATATGGAAATGTACAAAATCTCATCAATTCAAATTTGATATTGAAATTCCATCAAGTACGCTCAGTCGATGTCTTAAATTACACTAATTAGAAATCATGAAGTTTCCGATTTCTCATTATATTTTATAATACCGTTATAGATTATTGACCTTATATTTTTTAATGTAATGCTAATTAATTTAGTTCAACGTACGTTCTTTATCATTGTGAGATTAATAGTATCACTTGAGAGATGCGTGCGAAAATCTACGAAAGTGAAACAAATGGTTTCTTGATAATAAATACATAATTGAAAATCGAATTCAATCGATTACAAATCCTGTTATTTTTATATATGAATTGAATTATAAATAAACATTTTTTTTAGGACGGTTGCTTTATTAAAAATTTTAATCATGTTAAAGGTCCTCATATTTTCATTTGGCCTTATCATCCCAAATTCTTTATACTTTTTATCATATTATGCTTAAAACTTCATAGAAATTCCTATGTTAGATTTACTGTAGTAACACATGACAATAATTACTTGGTTAGAATAGCTCACCAAATTTAACTTAAATATGGAAAATGTATAATGGATAATCGACTGTGTTTTGGCCAATTGATGTAACCCTGAAAAAATACGAAAATAACTTAATGATTGGACTTCATTTGAAAGACGACAGAGCCGATCTCGGCCAAATGATGCAAATTAGGAAAATAAATTTATCTCTTACATATATATATTTTAGGATAGAAACTTTTTACTCAGGACCAACGTGAGAACTAGTTCGCATTATAAGATATTCATCAGTTAATATTTAAAACTAGGGACACAGATTATTTCTATGCTTATCATTTGGCATTGATATAAAGTTAATACTCGGTAAATATCAACTGCAAATCAATATTTAGAAATCAGTATCGGCAATAATTTATATGTTACCCTTGGACCACATATTAATAAATCGATGTCCTTCTTTCATTCGCACTGCATCCGTTTTTATTGAATATAATTAGTATATGATACATGTTTCAGACACATTTACATTTTATATTATCAGCGATGGTTTTGCTTTCAAACTGATATTTCACACATTAGTTTAAAAGCAAAACCGATGTGTGATGATAAGTTGTTGTGATCTCACTTGAGATGTTCCTTCGGTTGTTACTTTCTTTTATTTTATTTGTCATGTAAAAAAAAAGCTTTCCGACATAGCAGACATGATAGTTTACCAGCAAATTCATCGGAAAGCTTAATCTCCCTCGCTGCGTGAAACCATACATAACCATTCTTAAAGGTTGTGAAATTTATAAGTAGTAAAATCGTGTTTTGTTATTCTAAATAAAACAGTACATTCCACCAAGATTTGGCAGTTAAAACCGTAAAGTGACAAATAAATTGATGTCTAGTGAAATTTAATCAAAATAAAACAATTATTATTTTTGATTTTTTTGATTATTTTTTTTTACTTACACAATCTTTAGTAAGTTTTTTGTGTACACTAAAGCATTGCCATTTTTATTCTTTGATATAACAATATGAAATAAATCTATTGCGTACTTGCATTATAATAACACATCAATACTCAGAAAGCGAAATCATTTCAAAGGTTCAGACAAAGGCGGGTTGCATCAGCTACGCACCCATTACACGTTTCAAATTTGGAATTCCTAGTCTCATTAATGTCTGCCATTGAGACAGTAATGTCACAACCAGATCACACATGAGCTGTATTTTTCCATGAGGAAATTACACAGCTTTTGTTTCCGCACAATCTCTGACAGGCCAAGACCTTTCAAATAACATTTGATAGCAAGAATTATCCAAAGGTCATTACGACCTTCAGCGGTAAACATAACACTGTAATTTATCCACCCTCTCACTTGAATTGAACCATGTAACCAATGTCATCTCATTCGAATCTGCACACACATTAAATATTCCTGTACTCGTAAATGATTTACTACTTTGCATAAAAAAAACGCGCCATTGACTGCATTTTTTAAATTAAAATATTTGATCAACGCGTTTTACATGATCCATTTTCGCCATTCAATTGTTTCATACAACTTTATCACCAAGGACATTTTGTTGTGTGTTATTATTGTACAACTATTTGCAAATCAAATCTAAATTGATAACATCTAACAAATAGGCATTTATAAAAAAAAAACTGAATCTTGTATCTATTGTAAAAAATAACATGTTCATATCAAATAATTAAGAAAATTATTTTACTTTTTCATACGATTTAGAATTATAAGTGTAAACACCTATCTATGAACTTTCGAAAAAGATTCTATTATGGAAATTCTAGACGTTATTGTTTTTTCTAATTAACCTGCTGACTGCTAACGTCTCAACAGATTTCAGCGTGTTGATACCTAGCTGATACTCATAAACATAAGAGTGTTTGTTAACAGTGTTAAAACTTTCTTATACAAGTTGATTACTGTATTAAGATATAGCCTGATTTTTCCTGATAATTTCCATAAGTTAGGTTAAAACCAACACTAATGAATTAATTTTTAAATATTTGGTATTGGAATATACTTTAAACGGTTCAATAGGGAACGGGTTAAATTATTTATATCATCGAATTAGCGTGTTTTAATGTAATTTCAATTTAAATAATTGGAATAAAAAAATATATCGATACAACTTTTTTCCATTACAGTTAATAACTATCAATGCGGCAGAAATTTTGTAAATTTTAAATTACATGAGATAAAGTCAATGAGAATTATTGCATTAGAATCAAAACCAGAATAATCTTACTTAAAAAGTTTTGTTTTATTTTAATTAGAATATTTTATTTTAAATAATATTTATGTTTTTTGACACAGGTGGTTTGAAAGCGAATTTTAATTTCAATACATTTGTGTCTTTACCATTATGGATGCTAAACATTGTGATATCAATAAAAAAAATTTTCGACTTACATTAAAAACGTGTTGAACCAAAACGAAGATGATATTTTATATTTCCGATTTCTCAAAGTGTTCTTATATGTTTATTCTATCATTATTTAGTAAATGAATCCAATAATATATAGGTACAACATTAATGCATTGTTTTTATTTTGCAAAATGTCATAATTATGTGCATAACGTTTCCATTGTAATTACATAAAGGCCATTAAGGGATAAAATGTGATAAAAACGCAATATCATTTAATGATTTAATTTTTTATACAAAATTTAATGTAAGCAATTTGGAGCTCAGTAACTCAAGTGAAGCAATAAATTATTAATAAAGAAGTTTCCTGTTTTACCTTATAATCTTATCAAGTGATATGTCTTATAACTTAAATGATTTACATAATAACAAAATTACGCATATATGAATCATAACAAAACAAGATTAATTTGATCTTGAACAATAATAATAGTCTATATCAGGCCTTGGAAAACTTTTTGGATGACGGGCCACATTAAGAATTCAAAATGAATGGCTGGCCGCAAGTCAAATACTATATTTGAATACATTTTTATAACGATATTTATCGCTATGAAGTAGGAACTGTGTTCATTAGTGATGATTGATCATAGAGTTTTTAATGAAATTCGTAATAATCTGATCAGTTGATCTAAACTTTAGAAATACAAATATAGCTCACGGGGCACAGAGACCTATTCTATATTATATTTTGTATACATTTCAAATAGCATAATTTGATGAAGGTTATGAAATATCTATTTTGGTAATTTAAATAAACATCTTTGAATAAAAGAAAAACAATTTTAAAGGTATCTTCTACATGGTGGGATGTTTAAAATAAGGATAGAATTATTATACATACATGGTCATAAATAATGAGAGATTTTCATCATTGATAACTTTACTATCAAAGCTTCATTATTAAGACAAGGTTTTCTCCTTTTATAGGAAGTACCTGTTGAGGAAGAGGTTGAAGAAGAAGAGATTGCCGAAGGAGATGATACAGAGGAAGAGCAAGTTACAAGCACAGAAGCCAACAGGAGACTGAAGACAGGAGTCGTTCGTCCTTTCAGAAGCAACGATGACTTACTCGCAGCTCTTAAGAGAAGACGTGCTGAAGCAGCTGGATGTAAGTTTGATTTTTTTTTTACGTGACTACTTCTTTGAACATATTCTTATTTTTTATGGATCATATTCCTACCGACGTTTGTCCAGGACACCAGAATCCCACCAGTTGGAAAAAGACGCCAGCTAGGTTGAGGTTCTCTGGAGTCAGCATTATCTTTAACACTAAAAAATTACGAAATGTAAGATGTCGACCAGTTTTATACAAAATGATTGTAATAGTGAAGAAGTATTCAAGACCCCTCACTTTATTTAAATACATTAAATAAATTGATTAAAAAGTTAATGTATGGATGTGCTCATTCGAGGTTTGAACCCTTGACATCCTCCAGTAAGACAAAACCTCAAGAACATTTACTACTCGGCAAAGTACCAACTAACTATTTATGTTTATTTTATTCACTTTCAATGAATCAACTATCAATTCTTGGTGGGAATGCATTAAAAATAAAACAAAATTTGTTTGGTAGGACCGTTTCGGCTCATTGCGAGCATTGTCAACTAATCCAACTGATGCAGCTGGCAGCTGATCAAATCTTTATTTAAATTAAGCTTATTTTTTTCACTTTTGGATGTTCATCAGAGCTAGCAACCTGCCACTGTATTTTTAATAAACTGAAGTAGCCCATGATCACTCGTCAATTTTAATAAATATATCAATAGTAAATATCGACAGTTTTGCTGCATACATTTGAGCCCAGACTCCAAAACATACAAACCAGATTAAACACGTAGGTAACAAATACTCGAGGAACCTTTTTAGTTTATAAATTAATCAATACTTTCTTTTTAAATGTATAAATCATGTGTGGTTAGCATTCATTTGTTAATTAGCCGTCATACATGTAAAATTTAAACATTCGTATACGAAGTTTAAAAGGACGCTCTATGTTAATTAAAACCGCTTTTTTGTCTACTAAATATTTCGTTAGTATGCCATTTACTAGCTTTTTTGCAATATGTATAGATAGTTTCAAAATTTGTCAAAATTTTACACAAAATATTGGATTGCAATTATTACCATAATGAAATGTCAAGCGCCTTTCTTTTGCATTCCAAAGTTTTGACTTATATCAAATGATTCATTGGAAGTTCAAATATATCTTCTATATATTATTATCATTTGACTTGTTTTGTGACACCAGACTCCACCATTTCTTAAATAATTCATTTAGCCTTGGCAATATGCGTTAAATTCCAATTAATTACCAAAAGTTAATCAAAAAAGTTTTTTGTCTGATATACATGTACACATTAAAGTAATTTCCTTCTTTATGTAATAGTAATTAACTGAATTCAGAAACAAGGAAGCTCTTATTTTAATTAATGTTAACCGAAAGAATAATAACCACATTTTAATTTGAATATTATTCAATCAATTAAATGTTGTCTTTTCAAGAAACAAATAATTATCAGTATTTACATATTACATGTAGATTTAAATCAGGGATCAAAGAAAAAAAGTATTAAAAACTCTATTTAAGTTTAATGAAAACAATAAAGACCTTGAACTACAAAATATTTATTGGTAATATCTCAAAATAAATATAAATACTTACATAATGTAAAATACATAAAATCGTAATCTAAAAAACATTTGCTACATTTAAATTATGTTATAACCTAGAAATAGATTAACTGTTATAAGTTTTTCATCATCAATATGTCATTCAATGATAATTTTTGATTCCTGACATTACTTCAACAAAAATTCAACCAAAACCAGATCACAAGTAAAAAATACTTTGATAAATCCCTTTAAAAAAATGGCGAAGCCCTTATACAGATATGGATAGAATACTGACTGATGATTATATTTCTTGGATTATATAAACAATACCACTTAGTATTAATGCAAAGTTATGATATAACTTATGTATTTTTAATACACTCCTAAATTATCTGACTGTGGCATTTACTTTAAATATAAAAAATAATATTAAATAAATCTAAATTTTAAATAAGGCATTCGCAGATAACAATCTCCAAATAAATCTGTTATTTAAATTGGGCTAAAAATTATAATAATCCAGCGTAATGTGGCAACCTTTTACCAATACCCAATGTGGCATTATCATATAAATTAATTTATTAAGAGATGTGACAAATCTACTTTTAAATTTAATAACCAACGAATATAAGAAATGTCACAATAGTTCTAGTTACGTCTAAATGGTACTGTAGCTCACATTGACTGAAAGAAAACGTCGCGAAGTTCATTTATTATTTTTAGGCCATTTTCTTTTATTTACCGTTTGTATTACCGTATAAAAAATTGTTCCTAATTTCTGTCACACTATTTTATAAGTCCAGTCATATTAGATCACTAAATCCTTTGACGTACAGTCACTTACAGTTGTGTAACCAAGATAATTTCTTTCTTACACCTTCTGTCTTCCATTTTTCCATGAATGATTAAGTAGTAGTTTGTATATCTTTTTACGGAAACTGCATCCGAAATATACGAATTTCTAACAATGGATTTGATAGTGGCAATAACATGCCCTATAACCTCTCAATTGATTCATAAATCAAAATATCAGGAAATTTTAATTGAATACCGTTAAAGCCAAATCTCAAATATTGTATTTAAATACACATTTATTAAACGTGTACTTGGTATAGGTGGAATTGAAAGCTCAATAGCATATTACTGACTTAAAGAGTTAGATACAACGGATGATATAAAGATCTCTTAATAGAATAAACAAATTCAAGATGGCTTTAGAGATCATCAAAATATGTCTCTCGTTACTTGGTTTATAAAGTATATTTTTTCATCGTTTGCCGTTCGATTTGAATTGGTATTCTATTTACGTATAAAGTATCTAGGATTACTTTTATAACTTATAAATGTTTTATCGTGTGATAAATGAATTGAGGAATCTATTAATTAATTATGTGTATGAAGAAGTGAGGTAGCTAATGATATGTATTATATCTTTTCAGCAAAGGCCCAACAACACATTCATGAAAGCACTGGCACCCCTGCAGCAGAGTCACAGCCTGCTGACCATTCATTAAATGCAAGCAAAAATCAAGGTGAGAATTTTAATAAGCATGGAAACCAAATGCATATAATGAGAGTTTCACAAAATACATTGAAATATCAAGATATTATTGCTATTGTTAAAGTATAATAAAATATAGATATATCATGTTCTACAATTATTCATTGCCGGTAGATATAAAAAGCATAATTTATTATTAAACAAGAATAATAAATTTGTATGTTTTGCTGTATGTTTTTACAATTTGGTGAACAATAGTATGTCTGAGCTATCATTATGCTGGAAGGTAGTATTATTTGAAAGCAGACTCTATCAGAGCAAACAAAAGCTCGATGGAGGACAAATTTTAAATATTAATATTTTGTTTCTCTTATTTCAGGAGGACGCAAGCGCTTTAATCTTTCCGCCAAGAGTGAGCCGGCAGCTGCACCGGCGGAAGATGCTCCAGCACCTGCTCCTAAAGCAACAAGCAGAAGCAGATTCGGCGGAAGAGGTATTACAAAAAAACACAGCGTATCAGTAAATAATTGAAAGCTTTCAATCCGCATTTCTACACTATTTGTATTTCTTCCATATTTTATTCACATTTCACAAACAAAAAAGACAGTATGGGTAGGTAAGAGAGGACCTTAATATGGCAGTTTCTTCTCACTCCTTAGAGGAATGTATTTGCTTTTTATGATAATTTACTGTAATATTTCTCAGAATGTAGCATTACTTTTCATATTATGAAAAATTTCAAAATTCAGAGATTGAATAAAACAAAAATATTCATTTGGTTCATAGTAGTTCTGTCAGCATACAGAGTATAAAATATTACTTATAAAATTTATCAATATATTACAATTCATATAAAAACTATGAGTAAGAGTGGCCTGACAAATTAGCCTATTTGGGTGGAAATAGGATTATCAGGGAAGCGTTTTTCCTCCTCATGCCCTATGTAAGAAGATAATGAATTGTTTGACAAGTAAAAGGAATATAGTGCATGTAAAGAAAATAAGTCACATGGAAAAGAATGTTAAATGAAATCTTTGACTGAATTGAATTTGTCATTATGTTATTATTAAATCTTACAATCAAGATCGATGTACTTAATTGAACTTATTATATATTTGAACGCATCCGTGGCATCAATCAAATGGTCTGTGACAGTTACTATGCATCCTTTAAAACCAAGTCTACACATTTATTTCTTGATTAATGAATTGCTTATATTAAATTGATTATCAATTCTCCTTCGTTCATTTAGAATATATTGTTCAATAAATGTGTACAGCGCGGGAGTCATACAGAGTTTTCTATCATAATATGATAATTTGGTGTCTAAACCGGTACGATACATCTATAGATTTTCATGAATAATTTAATGTTGGATTATCAATGTCTTTCTTTAGTTAGATAGCTCATGAATTCAAAATTGCAAAACATATTAAGCTTGCTACATTTTTTGACAGTTATATACAGTAGAATGCTGATTCATTGTTAAGAACCTGTCAAAAAAAAATGCGAGGAAAACTTCAAACCATCGATAAAAATAACAATGAATGCGAGAACGATAGATCGGGATTCCACTGTGTTGAATTGAAAGCTTTTGTCTAGAATGTTTTCCACCTATCCAATTTATAATTCAAAAAAAATTATCGGATTTGTTTCTATTGGTCTTTAGGTTTGTATAAGTCGAATGCCGCCCCAACAGACAATAGTGAAATAGCTGGACTCGAATCTAATCAACAAGCTGTCGAGGTTAAACCAAAAGCTGGTTACAGGGCAGGACAGAAGAGGTCTTAAAATATAATACTTAATTTACAGTTTGTGATTTCGAATTAAATAAATTAATTCTATAATGTACAGTTTGGTTAGTGCAATGCATTACAAAACAATATAGGGCAAAGACTAAATAAATACTTTTCAAAATAACAAAAAAAAATATTTTATTCCTCACAACTCCACAATTATAATAATCCCGATTCTACTAATATCATCTGTCACCGTAATCCTTACTCCATATGCAAGACAGGTTGTAAAGAGAACGATTAGCCAAAAACTAGCTTTCTCCTAATCATATCTTTCTATCTTTGTTTACACCGAATCTGAATGTCAGACTCCTAATGGAGCATTTTTGCAGTCAGCTTTTAAGGAGGGTAAGGAAAGAAGGATGCAGCCTGCAAAAATCAGATTCAAGCTCAAATACTATATTGAAAAATCCAACAATTGATATTGACTTGACCAGGAATTAAACTGTAAACATTCGATTAATTTAAGTTGAGTTTCACCACTAGAAAGACAAATGACAAATGAATGTAAGGATAGAAGATTGGGATTGATTAAGGACAAGTAGTTAACTGATCTGTCTGAAGCTTTCTCTACGTCCCATTTTCAGTATCAAATAGGAGGTGGATGGAAAGTAATGAAAGTATAACAGAAATCCATGCCTCTGGATACAAATCCATCAATCGGTTGAAAAATTAATGTTTCAAAGAATTTTAACACTTAACCTTGCAACCAAGTAAAAGCCCAAGAGCGTAGACGATTCATTTTCAGGATTGAAGAAACTTTTAGGCTATCACAATATTGTGATAAATTTGAGTATTTATGATTTTTTGCCTTTCCGTATCATTCCAATCATTGATAGAATCCACTCTAAGTACAAAAAATAATATTTTAAATATGTATTACAGATGAATTTATCGTAAAAACTATGTATTATTTTACTTATTTAGAAGATGGAATGAATACAGTACCTTTTTTGGCCGAATCTCTATATATGTTTTCTTTTTTATCAACCTCAAGGGGGAATTATAGTCATATAGCTAATCATTTATATATGATTGTTTTTATTATAAGCCACAATATTTTATCAGTGGAGCGAATGAAAAACGATTCAATTTACAAGTCACAAACACAAGCCTAGTACAAAAGAAATTATAGTGAGGCAAGAACGTTAATTGTCGAGAGGACAAGGTAGTAAGCATGTAAATTGAGAAAGCTTATCTTACCAGGTTATTTTGATTTCCTAACTTAGTACACTCCATTCCATCTACTGTCTAGTCTACTACCAAACATTTGTGCAAATTAATTTCTTGTTTTTTAGCTTCACCTGAAGCCAGCATTACTGGCTGTCCTGAGAGATTATTCATTTTACTCTACCAATATATAGTCATTATTTTAATCCTCATAACATTGTACCTATGTAATAATTTTTAATATTGATTTCAAAGAGGTGGAAGTTATCCTGAGGATACTAATTTCAAGATTCATAAACACAAAAATGGTCCAATTTCCTTGTTTTCCAGGCTATTAAAATTTGATAGAAATGTAACCAAGCAAAATGAGTCTGTGATGTTTTATCTCTCTAAAAAGAGTATCAATGAAGTGTCTAACTCTTTTCAACTTTTTCGTTCGATACAAACCTTCAAAGAAAACTTAAATTGAACGACTTACAGTTGAATTACTCCGTTAAGTGTCCATCTGCACCACATTGGGAGAGAAAATATTTATAATAATCATAAAATAATAAAAAAAAGGTTTGTTTTGTGTACATTTTTATTTTCTTTTACATTTAGGTAGAAATCTAAATGATTTGATATAAACTCAAATACAGGATATAAATATATTTTATATTTCATTGGATTTTATGTTGATAGAAGAAAATATCAAACATTTTTAACAAGAAAAGCATAACATCGTTTCCATTGTAAAATTGTATATATGCAGTTTCAATTTTTAGGGAACAGTTTAAAAAATGTCAAGTAATTAATATTGAATATACTAAATCATAACTTTTGTCAGTTGCGTTATTTTGCATTGACGTAAGAGCGATTTTAGCAGCATTGCAGATATAAAATTTTGCAATGGGAACGAAGATAAGTAAAATTATAAATCGTTGATGCGAATATGTCGCATACGATTACAGTACGTAATAAAACAGCCATCATAAGACCTTTAAGGCAAAACAAATATTCTGAGCAATGATAAATAAACTGTGTTTTCATCTATTATAATTTCTTCTTTACAAAATATTGATTATGTTGATCATTATGTTAACGTAAACTGTATCAACAAATAAAATTTCCTAAGGTTGCAAGCGCAGTTTAATTGCTCAGAATAAACCTTTACTTGGCTTGTTTTTTTTTAATTTTAACGACAAATTATAAACATATAAAGAAAAAACAAACAGATAAATTAACTAAAAAAGAAAATGTTAAACATAAATTTTAATTTTACAATAACTTTAACGGGAAGAGTAATATTGAAGCTTATCTGATGGTAACATCTAATGATGAGAAAAATTATAAATTTAAATCTGCAATAATGTTTTAAACAACTTCAGTTGATAATGCTCGTGATGAGCGAAACCGGTCCTGATCATTATAAATATGTGGAAGTAGTACAAATGAATTGTGTTTTATTTTTTAAAATATAATGTCTTTCCACCAAGAATTGACAGTTAACACCTTAAAAGTGCAAGAATGTTAATAGCAGCTCGCTTGTTCTATATACCAGGTTTTGTTATAAATTTTAATTACAAATTTTTCACATTGATAGATATTTATTACAGAAGCTTAAAAAATATTCTTCCTGATAATATCTTAAAATTTAGGAGTATGTGTAGTATTTACAAGTTACTACGTAATAAAAAAATAAATAAATCATCAAACGTGTTCACGATATTGACATTTTGTATTACTTATTTTAATTTGTGGACCACCTTAATTCTGAGATCATTATAATGTTGATCAATAAAAATACTGGTAGATAGAATTAGCCCGAATATTATATAGGCATTTGCACTATACTTGAAAAGCTTAATAATATAATGACTGTATTTTGATAGCATTATTTATTAATCAAAAGGTCGGTCAATGTAAGGATCATTTACTTATCTGCATAGGATATAGAAGCAAAAAACAATATGTTTGAGAGAAAAATGTCTCAACTTTTTATCTTCGTAAAATAAAACAATATCTATTCAAAGTGTCACATTAGATTTGAACATGAGATGAGGGAAACTCCAAATGTTGGAAGTAATCACCACTCTCTCAAGCTTAAGAATGCTATAATTGACAAGTATGAAACACATAGATATGATAAAAAACCAACCATTCTATTCTGTCTCTAAAATGTAAATTGACACTTAGTTATTTTGACATTAAAAAATATTTGAATAAATAAAAACTAGATAAATATATATCTACTGTTTGACATTGTATGTCAAACCAACTAAAAATAAAAGAAAATTATGTAACTCAGTTTTAATTTAAAATTGAGTTTAAATGCCATCGGTCATATCTATAATACATGTGGTATGAATGCGATTTGAAAACTTTCATTTTTTATGCAGATATTTTTAATAATAGTGAATAATCATCTTCATATATTCCTTATTTTTATTTTTTGTGTATTGCATTAGGCACAATACAAAATATTGTATGATAACATACCCTCTTTTATCAATAGCAATTTGAATTGGCAGGACGTCAGATGGTAGAATGAGCCGCAGATAAAGCCAAGGAAAAAGTTGATTGATTGTGTAAAGAATGTAATACTGAACAATCTAAAAGAATGAATAGGGATAGTCAATGAAGAGTAATCATAATGGTGATCAAGTCCCAGAAAGATGTAACCAAGGAGAAGATAATTAGTACTTCACAAATGCGTGATTGAAATTATGCGTTTCAAATACAAGAACGTAGAGCATTTGGGGAAAAGCATCATATAATAATATACGCTGATGGATGCGTCTATTATAAATTAAAAATTTCCTTTCTAAATGAAATCCCAATTGTGAAAATGTGAAGATTGAAAAAGACGGTTAGAAATACGTTAACCAACATAAAATTAAATTTAAAGTATTGAAACTTTGTACATTTCCATGTATTTTGTCGCTAACGACCCGGGTTTCGGCTTTCGGCATCTTCAGGCATTCGAGCAGAAGAGTGAACATGAACTGATGAAACATGGAAATGTACAAAATCTCAACATTCAAATTTGGTATTGAAATTCCATCAAACATTCCGAAAAACATGAAATAAGTAAAATTTCCACACAAATTCATACGTATTTGCTGCAGCGAAAATTATTCGATAACCTTACTATTTCCAGAAATATTGTAGAATATTTAATCAATAAATGTAAATTTATGAGTAAACAAATTGTCGGTTAAATAGAAATATATTTTTTTATAAAGTGAAGCTATTCAGAATTGATTCTCTAATTACGAAAGAAACAGATGAATATTTTCCATCATTAAGATTATGGAATTATCTTGTTTCACACATGATTTTAATGGTTTTTGAGAATGAATTTTGATGGAATTGTAATAGAATAATTAAAAGATTATATATATCTTTTTCATTTCTAACAGCAATTATAAGATATCATTGATTATGAAATGTACTCTGAATTCAAAGATTCTAAGCCAGGTTTAAAAAAGCGTCTCATAATCAAGGAGATACTGTAATTAAAATAAATAACTCTTAGGGATTGTGCATTTCATGTATATAATACTTTTTGCTATTAAATGTTTTTTCTGTATAGTTAAAAAGATAATGACATTGAAAGATGATACACATGTAAAGTTTACACCGAAATAAGTATAATTTACTATGTATAGAGATGAAGATTATCTCTAGAGGCGAAATTCGAAAAACTGATGAGGAAATCATATTTTTACGAATATCTTGTCAATTCAATTTTTTTAATATATATTAATAATCCGAAAAAAAAATGGTTTATACTGGCCGGTATTCAATTACCTTATCAATTATATATGGCGTTATATTTCCAATTAATTCAATACCTTAAACATAAGTTACTGTTAGATCTTAAATGTAACAGCTAACATCTATGGACTCAACGCAATAAAACCTGAAGAGTCCTTTACGCATTGCATAAGATTAGGAATTTGGTTTTGGCATGAGAATGACAGTATTACCATCAACGCTAGGTGTTATTAGGAGTGTATAAATTTTCATCACTTGGTTCCAGTGATTCTGGTAACCGCAAGAACGGAAGAGCATCGTTTCCACTCCAGATTGAGTATCCTTTAGGTTCCTGGAAACAAAAAATATTAAAATCAGCGATATGCAAGAAGAAAATGTGAGCACATGAGAACTGCATGTAATCATTACAGGTGGGAGGGAATTCAGTCATTCATGTCTTCAAGCACAAATACAAAAATTGTCAAACTGTCAGTACTGGGCTACAAACTCATGAGCACCGCAACTGAAACCAACGACTTTGACTACTCTTTTACAGGTATAGCCTGAATATATGATAACATACCACCTGGATTACAGTTGTATTAAGACAGTCACTATATTGTATTACAAGCTTTATAGCTGTTGGCTGCTTCATCAAAATATTTTATAACAAGATCAGGTAATTCGAATTTAAAGTCGATAACTTTGTGAAATGAGACATGTTTTTTGAGAATCCTTCTCTGACATAACATGTTCTTTGAAGTAAATCATCCAAGAAACCATATTGGGAGTCTATTTTGAACAAGGGTTAAAAAGCATTCAATTTATTGCATCATTAAATATATTATGAAATATATTTTACATAAACATTTATGTGTTGCAATCTAATAATGATCTATCAAATTTTGTATTGGAAACTTGGTAAAAGTATGTTATTATATCATAAATATTTACCCCAGCGATCATCTGCCATCCGTGACTCCTTTCTGGGTTTAAGCCATTCTGTTCTTTGTCTGAAACAAAATATATAAAATTGTAATGCTAAACACTAAATCATTTTTGTGAGCCTAAAATGATATAATATGAGTATTCATAGACACCTATCAAACAGCCTGACTGATAACTATCATTGAAAAGGAGTAGCCGTCATGTTCAACACGTATGTGGACATAAAGACTATATATTTTAAATTTTACAGAATATATTAATATTTTTACTGCTTGTTAAAATGTCAGGCCCTATCAGAATGTTGGCAGGAGGGGGCTATTAACCTAGGCTTCACAATATCAGAGGTCTTGGTAAGTGCTTTGTAATTTCAAAAAATATTGGAAAGGATGCGACAAATCAAGCATTTCCATATATTTTACTTTCAAGAAAGCTTGCAAACAGCGAAATTTTACCACAGAAGAAAAGTGATTATATGGACGGGCACTGCTAGATTATAAATTAGGTTAATTTAAGAAGAGTTTGCTAGTGCTAAAGCTTGAAAAGAAGATTTATAAAATATAATTGAATAAATATTAAAAACCACTAAAGCCTTTTTATCTTCTTTCCAATAGTTTTGATTTTTAAAAACGAGTCCTCAAAACATTATTAGTGTTTGGTTAGCTGTATAAGTCAATGTAAAATATGTGCCATGTTCACACACAAAGAGTTTTATTACTTTGCTAACAAACTCAATGAAAGCAGATGCTTACTTCCAACATTGCTGAGTTTACTCTATAAACAAAATTAAGTATAAAATTAAATGTTTCAGTACTTTTTACTGGTGGCCGACAAGACAAAAGTAAGATAGCTGCCGCCAAAGGATCTTGATCTCCTCCCCAAATACTGTCCCAAACACTACCGCTGCTGCCATAATTGTCTTTCCAAGATTCTGAAAGCAAAATTAATAAATTTATGATAAACATAAGTATTAGGTTAAGCTACTGTTTTCCTCATGCATTTACATGGTAGTAAATTTCTAGACCTAACTGTTGTGTATGAAAACAGCAGGAGTGGGTTAATTTTTTAATCTCTTTTTTAAACAAAACAAAATAATGATTATGTTATTTTATTATGACACAATGTTTAAATTGAAACCTTTGATCAATTCAAGGTATTTATTTGGATTCATTACATATTGATTTTATTAATGCAATAAATTGCAGTAAAGAAGTTATTATTTTAATAAACTGTTAAATTTTTGAGCAGGCATTAGTAAAATATAAAAATATAGTTGAAAACTTAATTTTATATTTAATTAGTGAGTATGTAAGAACATACTCTTGGTGTATAATTAAATTTGAATCCTTTTAAATTATTGTATTCTCTATATGTATTGATGTGTTAAAAGATTGGTAAATTATGAAAAAATACCCGATTGAGTTGATTGATTATTGGGCTGTGGCGGTGGAGGACCTCCATCCCACGGCACAGACCAACGCCTTGCATTTGCCCCGTCATCTTCTCTTTCACACATCTGAAAAAGACGAGATTAAAATATAATAAATTACACCGTAAAGACAGTTAAGGTTTATTTATTTTATTATTCTTATGACCACATTGATTACTATCACATACTTCATATGTAATCATACTGCAAAAACTTAAGAAGATAATCAAATCTGCAAAATGTGGCTCATGGTTATTGTTTAATTGGCTATTCTTTTATACCAAACCAAAATTTATAATGATCAGAAGTATCTTAAGAAGAATCGTATTCCAAAAATTTTAAAATTCCATTGACGATGCAGCACTTTCTGTGCTCATATAGAATTGATCTTGGGAGACTGTTAAATACATGTTATCTCTCAGTTTAGTAATTCGAGTATAGGTTTGATGGGATCTCTTTCTTGTAATAAAATTGAAAAAAAATATTGAGATTTCAACTGCATGGAGATATATTAAAAATAAAAATATGATGAACAAATTCACTTCATGTGCTGCTGCCTCTGACCATCGGCGCTGCTGTGCCGACTGCAGCTTGCTGAAGGGAGTGGGCATTGCATATGAATACACGGGACCAGGTGCGTACGCATGTGGGCCAATCCTAGGAGGTTTTATGAAGGGCCCTTTAGTAGAAGCCAACATCCCAGGAGCAGGGAATGGTCCTCTCAAACTGTAAATAAAACCAAAGAAAATTAATAAGACGATAAAGGCTAAGATATTCTTGGATAATTAAGAAACTATCGTCTCAATTATCAAATAAATCTCGTGTTAGATTTGATTATGTTAATATAAAATAATTTTTCTAGGAGTTTCACCAAACACAAATTTACCGACATGCAGTCTACCGATTAACAAATTGTTTTCTGGTTTGAATGTCTAAGTGGCATGTGAATGATTTTGCAATATTATATAATTTAGTGGACAATTCATTTTCAAAATCAAGAGGTTTACTGCTTTATCGAACTTTGAAGAGTTTATTATAGACATAAAAATATATCAGTTAAAGCAAAAATAAATAGAAGATATTTCCAACACACAAATTAATGATAATATTTCAAATGGTTTCAAGGTTACTAGAATATTATATTGAAACATAATTTACAGCCAATCCAAATTTTTTTTGATGATAGTAAAAAAAGATAGCTGATGATTTCATCACTTGAATGTAGGTGAAGAAAAAATGCATTGAGGACAAAATCTTATCTTCCGTGTGATGCCTGATAGTATCTCAAATAAAGGCTATAATATTTAAAAGTATTTATTGATAGTAAACTCAAGATTGTTTTTGATGTACTATAAATTTTGATCTTATTAAATATCATGAAATTTTTTCATAATACATAATAAAAAATTAGTGTGAATGTATTTTTAATGTTATCTTTATAATTATAAATTTATTAAGTCTCACCTTCCACTGTCAGGCAATCCTCTCATGGGCCCTTTAATTGTTTCACACCCCAATGGCGACAGAGGACCACCGCCAACAATATTTCCAGAATGTTGAAAAATCCTAAAACTCTCCGGGTTCAAGAAAGACTGCTGCAAACCATCTGATGATGAGCTAGATCCCTGAGAAAGTTGTGCTCGATCTATATTGCTCAAATTGCGGAAATCTCTTCGAGAAATTCTCATAGTCTCAATTGACCTGTCATGGTTTGTTCCGTACACGCAATTATCACACGAGGGGTTCAACAATCTACTGAAATCAAGTGTTTTAGGACTCTCCATGGATGTCCTAGAAATCTCAGTACCAATTGAAAACAAATGAGGGCTGGGTGTCGGCGAAACAGAGTCTTCGTTCAAGCAGGGAAACGACGGAGAAAAACATGACATCCGTGGAGTTAAGAAAGTGGTTTCATGTTCCAGCAAATCATTCGCCCCCATTTTCCAGCATGGGTTGGCGTTCAAGGCAGCTAGTCGTTCACTACTAGCAAAGCAGAAGCCATAGCTCATATCGATGAATGATAGAATATTATCAAATATCAGTTGCTGAAATCAGACAATGGGTATAAATGGAAAAACAGCTTTCATTCATAAAATCTTTCATACAAATTTATTAATTTCAATAGCCAGCAGTAACTTATAGTGATTTTTTTATCAATAAATGCAAAGCAATCTTATGTTCGCAGTAATGCAACAGAATAAACATATTATATACATAAATATTAAAGCTCATCATGAGTAAATCGCGAACCGCAGGCAATTTTTACATATTATAGGCTATAATACATTGACTATAAACAACACGAAATCACAAAATAGTGAACTGTTCAGAATTCGATGATATAACCATTGCAAAAAAATATCCTGACAATAATAGAAGGTATATTACTTATCTGATAATGTCATATGTCAGTCGATACCATACATAAAAAGTATAAAGGTAATTGATTGCGACATCAGAAACTAACCTGAAATGTATCGTCCATGAGTTGATGATCGTTTCGCAATGATTCGATTCTTTGTAGTAAAGTCATGCTCTGGGAACGTGCAGTGGTTGTCAGAGTCAGTAAAATGCGAGACACTTCTTCCCAATCAGCATGAGCAGGACCCATGTGATCGCTAGCTGCTCTCTGGAAACTATTTCGCACTCCGAGGGCAACTCTTGCCCCTGTCATACACAGGCCATTAAGTGTCTGTAAACAATAAGAGAATGGGTTAATAAAAAATATCAATAAACAGAGATAGCTGGGCGAGTTATTTCAAAGATTATTTGTTTCTTTGATAAATGTAAACTGTCCGAGAAAAATGTTCTAATGATTAATATATAAAATTTACAGTATAAAGTTTCAGTAGAAAGTTTAGGTAGAATATATAACAAATGATCTCACTAACTACAGTCAGTTCTTATCCGTTTAATCGAATGCCTGAAGATGCGGAAAGGTGAAACCTGGATTGTTATGACAATACGTATGCAAATGTACAAAATTTGAATGATTCAAATTTACTAATAACATTGCAAAAAGAAAATGTAGAAATACCTGGAGATAAAATAGCCAGAAATTTAAACAGTCATTTAGAGCAGTTTTGGATGCATTCGCTGCGTAAAGATGAGGGGGCTGAGCATCACAATCTGTATCACTCATTTTTAGATGTGTTTGCGTTCGGAGTATATGATATAGCCTGTTGGCAATAATTAATACAAACTAAATTATTATACTAGTCACATGAGAATTCCAAAATAAAAAATAGAAGTCTTAAGTAAGAGAGGAACCTAAATTACTGCATTTTATCAACTATAAGATAGTCATAAAACTTTCTAATGAAAAACAAAGGAGAAATTCAAAGAAAAATTACTTTACAGATAAAATTTAGCGGAAAACATGTTCATTTTGTTTGGTTAGGTAACATCAAAATAAAGCCAAACATGTTTGAATTTGTTGCGGCCGTAGCAGCATATGAAAGCATTACAGGTTTATGTGGAACATCTACTCACGTTCGGTGGAAGACCAGTGTTACGTAAAACATAGTTTGGGAAACCCTGTTATAGATCAATAATCAGAACTTGAAACAGAATCAGATATTTAAAAGTTACATTTATAGTCGAGCCGTTCATATCGAAATTTTCCTATACAATATAGTGTAGTATTGCTCTAAAGTCCTCCGTTCTTTCCAGAGATAATAAATGGTTTGTTAATTGAAACATTGAAAAGTTGCTTAAGGCTCACACCTGCTATTTTTTTGACAGATGATTCCACTATTACTTTCTTTTGGATAATCGAAATCTCGTTCTATGAGAGGCCAACTGTATTATTGAGACATAAAAGCCTTACATAAGGTTGCATCTTTAAAACATACGATATTAATCAAAGTATACAATGAACAAAATAGATTTTCTAACCTTCAAATATAAGAAGTGGATTCATATTAGTCGGGAGCCGACCTTTAACTCACAGGATTACTCAAAAATCTTTTATTATTGTGTGTCTCTCCAGAAATCAACCAACAATGAAATGCTGAAAAATAATTTTCAATTAATAATATCTTCATGAAAACAAAAGAAGAGCAAACAGAATACGTAGATGAATTCGAGAGTTACAAAGACATGTTAGACCATGAGGTTTCATTTTGGCGTTTGTTATCTCATTCACATTCTAGAAAAGGAACTGTTATGAACCATGCTGACAGAAGTCAAATTTAAAGTACCAATTAATAATTTTCGAATTAAAACGCTAATAATGTACCTTTAAAATTTAACGATCAGTTTTGCCAAATAAATATAATTTACGTATTTTTACGTCGATGACAGCTAGTTTTATGCCTATGTTTCAATCGGAACCTAAACTAACCGCCGCTAGGGTTGCAATTCTAAATATTGTCTATGATTATATGATATGGATAAAAGCATAAAGGCGAGATTAATGTATCAAAAATGTACGTCATCAATGTATTAAAATGTTTTAAAAAATAAATATGTAGTAAAAATAAAAAATATATTGTCTTCCAACAGCCATGTGTCATTTTAAAAGTTTATTTTGCGATAAATATTGAAAATAAATAAAACACATTAAAAGTCACATTTATTTTATATACGACTTTATACCTTTTGAACGTATTTGTTTATTTAGTTTTAAATTAAAAATACGATTTATAATTAATTTCGTTCAATTTACATTATAATTAATTTAAAATAAATAAATTAAACTTATGATAATGTTAGCGCTTAGTGCTACCTTATATTATTGTTTATGGTATTTTCTACTGCTGCCACACCAGAAGTAAGTAATCTGACGTCCATTGAATTATATTTTAGTAGGGAACAGAGAATCGAATGGAATCGAAGTAATTTCTTCAACATCAATCAGTCGGACGCTAAAACAATATACAATATTCAGCGTTCATTATAATTAAAACATATAAGTTAACATAAATCACAAGATGGGCTCAAGGCGGAGGTAAGATTTATAACGCTAATGATCGATGTCGAACGTTTACGTGAATCACATCAATCTATAGACCACATGCTAAATAATTCAACATTGCTTATGATTTTTTCAGGTATTCGGTTAAATCTTACTATGAATTCTACTTTGAAGTCTCGCCACCATCCTCAAGAGGCAGTGAGCCCGCTATATTGTACAGATTTCCTGAAAATAGCGACAATGAAGATCTTCTACGGAGTGCGGTTAAATTCATCTATCCGTTCGACTTTTCGCAGTAAGTTTACCTGTTATTAATTCTACACACATTAACTATGATTTTGTTTGATTTTTGCTTTGATTATCATCCTTTTCGTGATGAGATTGCATATAATCTTCGTAACACCGGATCGTAGCACGCCGGAATGTCATTGACAATTTTTTGTAAATTTGTTGATAAAAAGTGTAATAGCGAGTTTCCATCAATTCAATTCGATGTAATCTGTTTTTTAATATAGATAGTGTTGGTTTTTATACCGCTTAACATGTTGGTTATATATGCAATTATACATTTAATCATTTGCCGGAAATAACCTCAAATATTTTTTGAACGTTTTGAAACGAAGTATTTTATTACTTGAATAAATAAAAGAAATGAGCTTTGATTGAAACTTAAACGCTATATTATTAGCTCACATCACATTTTTTTAATTGTTAAATTAGTATACTTTCGATTATCCGGCCTAATGAATATGTGGAATTGCTCAGGCAAACGAAACTCTCATATAGTCTATAATACCATAATATATTTCTAATGTATGATTATTACATGTTATTTTGCTACAAGGCTTCTCTATATTTGAGTCTCAAGTGTTATCATAGAATATTTTTCATATAAAATGGAAAAAGAATGTATATACATTCCCCGATAAAAAAATCTTAATAATTTTTTCAAAATAAACTGCCTTATTATATCACTGTTGTTAATCAGTATCTTTTGTATTGAAAATGTTTTAACTTAATTATTCGAGTATTGAGATATCTTATATGTTGAGTATTTTTAAGAATATTCTTCTCAAATAAAGCATTACTTTTTAACTGTATAATTTAGGTATTTTGATGTTGTGTTAATATTCTTTTCATATATTTTCAGACACATGGTGCAGCACTTTTCGTTTGTACTGACAGATTCTGATTCAAAGTTTACATACGGCTATTGCAGGCACGATCCGCAAGTCGACGATGCGATTGCTTTTCTATCATATATGCCTCATACCGACGAATTTTACAAGTAAGTTTTATTTTCATTTTATTTTACTTACTGAAAGCACATAAATGTTTGTGTCGTAGGTTCTTTGTCTTTCACAGTTATTATTTATGACTCCAACTTTGTTACTTCATAAACATTCCTACGACAGGCAAAGGAAACCCCATAACGTCGATAGGGATGACGGGTTGGCATTGAATACTTTGTGGTTTCCACCAGTTGCTGCGAAGTTTAATATTCAAAGATTTGTCGTGTCTTAGAAGTAATTTTCTACGACCAACATATGTAATCACATAAGCTCCCCATGTTTTACCGATGATCATTCCTATGAGCAGTGTTTGACATTATATTATACATTAATTCTTTTATCATCATTTCATCAGTCTGACCTCTAAAGGTGAAACCTATAACGATTTAGTAAAACAAGGTGTTCCCAAGATAAGAATCATACAAATATTTGTTTTGATGAATAATATTAAATTATTGGAAACTACTTCAGAAAACTTTTTCATAACTCTGATATTCCTTGATAGAATGATATTCTAATGAAAAGCCAATTATTATATATAATGCAAACCAAGTGTATTGAATCATTCAATATACATAATATATTATTTTAATTATTCTGTATTATCTACTATGTTAAAGGAATTGAAGCCTCAATGATTTTTATACTCACAATATAAATACTCATAGATTGAAGTTATTCAAACAATTATTTTGTTGAAAGCAAATTTTGTTTATACTTTATAGTGATAAATATTTGTTTTATTTTTGCTATCAATTTTAATTTAAGGATATGGCCGAGGTAAATTTATGGAATTCTCAAAAGCTGTTATATTTTATAGAATATCAACCAACATGTGAACATCAGTCTAGATCTAACAATATCGGACAATATATATTTCACACAAGCTCTTGTTACAGTTGTTGCTTATTATAATATTGACATAAAATTAATGATGTCTTAATACCATTTCAGATACTTGGATGAAATTGCTCTGATTAAACGCAACCATCGTACAATGGCAGATAGTACACAAACGTCTCCTAGAATGCAGGCTGCGGAGATTGATAGCTTCCTAAAAAGGGTTTATATAACTACAGCTGACACCACCTCACCGTATGTCCTGCCAAAGATCCCGGATAATGTAAGAATATGCTGAATACACTATGTTTTAATTAATGATGTTATTCTGAAATTCATTTTCTGTACTTATTAAAAATGAAAATAGTTGTCCTTAGCGTTTAAACACATTTCAATTATATCCATGTTCAGCTTTCAGTTAACTGACTTTAATTTCACTATCAACTTAGTATTGGGTGTTATTACATAGTATATTACAATAGATATTTGCCATATTGTATTTTGCAGTAAACACAAGCAGTGAATTTAATGATCAGCAAATCATAAACAAATAAACATTTGACAGTATACATTAAAATAAAATTATCTCAGAATACTGGTCTGTCCTTATGCTTTTTTAAATCAGAAACACTTATTTCATACTATTTACACTAAAGTGGAATCTTTTCCTAAAACATTAATCAACATTTATTATATCTGCGCTTGCTAGCATCTGCATCCGTTTTTACTGGAATATTGTATTTTTTTTTGCATTTATATTCATAGCATTGCATATATATTTTTATACAGATTGATTTTCTGCTTTTTTGATAATGTCCAAATTTTTCTATTCAATAATTGCAAGATGTCTCGGAATCCAGCTTTAATTATAGGAATCAAACTGGTTTTTTATAAATTCATTGCTACTAAATAGAAAACTGTTATGTATTTGTAAATATAATCCGGCGATTACTCTTATGTACCATATATTAATTTGCGCAATTGCTTTAGGTTATGTTTGATTATAATTTTTTGTTTACTATATTATGTTATTATTTGCTATATTAAATAAAGACCTTACATGGGTAACAACGTAAGATTTCTTTGCCCCCCAATAGCGTAACTTGACAGACTACTTCAGTGCTGTGGATCCTCAGTCAATGGTTGGCATGTTGGGGGCTCTTCTTCATGAGCGACGTATTATTGTGAGGTCTTCGAGACCATTCCGTCTCTCTGGTTGCGTGCGAGCTGCCAATGATCTTCTTTATCCACTAGTTTGGCAGCATATTTTCATACCAGTCTTGCCGAACTGTTTGATTGACTACCTCTCGGCACCTATGCCTTATCTTATCGGTGTTTCGGATGACATGTTCATGGTAATTATATTTAAAATACTCTTTCCTATAGCCCTATAAATAGGTCATGAAAATACAGGTCATTCTTAAATTATTCTTAATCTCAAATTGTTGAATTTATGTATGGTATACAATATTTATCACGTAACTGACAAACTGATCCTACACAGCAAAGGAAAGTGGGCACACAGTTAATATCATTATTTTATTCTTTACAGAGTCTGAGACCATCGGAAATCGGTGAAGTCGTCGTACTAAATGTAGATAGACATACTTTCACCTCGCCGTTCGATGATCTCTCATCACTGTCAGTAGATATAGTAAGCATAATAAATTTATTTTTATTTAAAATCTTAAATGACCAATACACTAAATACAGTGAAATATTTTTTTATCTACGTAAATATAATTTGTATGCTTAGAATAAATATATTTATATATTTAAGATAAAAATAAAATATATTCTCAAATTATTTCAATGCCCAAAAATTATGTAAATTAAATCTGAGCCTTGTGTAAAAATGAACGACTTTCAATTACAGCAAACTGGATTACGGCGTACGATTAAGACTCAAGGGTTCGGAGAAGATACGGTTGCGAGAGCTTTTCTGAAGGCAATTGTACAGATTATTGGTGGATATGAGGATGCTATCAAGTAAGTCAATCATTATTAATATTAAATATGGTTAAGTATTTAAACACAATTATTGCCTTAGCTATATAAATAGCATCAGTCAGTTCTGAATATTTACAGTGATATTTCCATTAATATACAAGTGTCCCCTTATTGATCACGAGGGACTTGTTTCGGACATGGTCACAATTGATGAAACTTCGCAATTGTTGCGAGAGATTTAAAATAAGAAATAACACTTTATTAATAAACTAAAAATATTTATAACTATAAAAATCATACATAAAATATAGTAATATAGCTTTGCAAAAAACTGAAAAATAATGTTCATTTTAAATAGATGTCGGTGACAGTAGTTGATTAAATGCTTTGGAATAGTAAAAGCAGAAATTGTTAAAACAATATTCATTTACATAATATGCATTCCATTTATGTGTGTGAAAAATATGCAGATGGCTGAAGATTTGACATGATTGCTTAATTTTTCAGGCTAGTAGATGGGAATTTGCTGTTTGATCCAGATATCTTTCTGAGCGGGTGCAAAAGCTCTATGCGTAACTTCAGAACACAGCTATTGATGACTCAAACTTTTCAACAGGTATTAAATTATTTATATTTTATTATTTAACATGTAAGATTCCATTGGGGTACTTCTAAGGATCTATAATGATATTTACAACAGTTTGTATCGAAAAAAAATCTAATAATACTTAAATGAAAACGGTTAGTTGTTTTAGAATTTTACCCATACATGCAAGGTTGAATGTATTAAAAATATCTCTATTCAATATGTATTTTTATAAATATCTTTTTGATGCATAAAAGCAGAACATGATTTTGTTAATGTATAAAATAGTTCTTTCACGACATACTAATGTGTATATATTTCTTATAAGATTTGTAAAATTCCCCTATAAAACCCTATGCTGCTATTTTCAGTTTATTGAAGAGCGTCTATCTCGCATTGTAAAGGGTGATTCCCGATCTGATGAATTTGAACGGGAGTATGCAATGTGGGAAACTGCCAGGGCTTCCAGATCATCTGCATCGAGCACCAGGAGGATTTCATCTTCTGCGGCAGATCTCTTGAGAAATGTTAAAGAACGGGTGAGATTCTTATTATCACTATCATTACGATACAAGTTTGTTGCTTTATTCTGATTCTTTTCATCATATTCTTAAAAAAAATCAATAGTATTTCGCAACGAAGCCAACTCATACTACATATCACAAAAGTTTTATGAGACATTAATCACAGAAGCATTTAAGCTGTATCTATTATCAATTAATTTTAATAACTCAGTAAATTAACGCTACTTCTCAACAGAATTAGACTTTTCATCACTGAATGTGTTGACAGATTAAATGATCAATTTCATTTTATTTATACTTTTAATTAATTATAGACTACACGTCCATAACTTCGATAGAATCAAAAAATGTAATCATGTTTTTAATTTTGTGAGTACGCATTCGTATTTTTGTGATTGGTGTGGTTTTTTTTTTAGTGTGTGTGTGTTTGTGTGTAATCTTTTCAAGCTTTTTTTGTGACAAACTTTTCAAGAAAAGAAAATAGTTTTCCTTGTATCAATTGTAATTTCTAAACACTATTTAACGTTATCAGATGATAAATTGGCCAGTCAGTGAATCAATTATCTTTAACTGTACTCTTTAATTCAAAAATAAATTAAATATAACTGTTAATCTTTATGAAGCAAGTGACATAATTATATCTATCAAGGTAATCTTTGTGATAAGTTTTTGTTTGTTATGTTAAAATCACTACAGCCATTTTAATATCTTATAACACAAACACTCTTACCAGTCGTCTGTTTTGTAATATTTAAACTTCTATCACTAAATGGCTACTCATTTAATCAATGTGCTTTCTATAATTATATGTTAATTAATATGTAGTGGCAATGATAACTTCAAATCACATTCAGCCTAATATGACTAATAATCTTCTCTTTTCTATTCTCTAATGAAATTTTATAATAATCGGTTTGGTTTAAATAGTAATTTTTGATGTCATAAATATCACAAACCAATTATTTTTACAGCAATTAAAAATTTAAATATATTCTACAGATAAAGAATATATGTAGGCCTCGGCCTCAAGAAGCCCTTTCTTTTCATATCAGATAGGATAGACTGATTTTTTTAAACCTCTTTTGATAGTGAAGCACCAACAGTCAATGGTATCCATATTCAACTTAAAAAAATATTGGCTGATCTGTAATATAATCACATCTGTTGGTTCTCTAAGACTGGACATGATTATTTTGTTTTCAGACTCAGCCGGCCGTCGAAACAGCGGTGCAATCTGTAAGTTTTATAAATGGCAAATGCTTTTTGTATGTTGTTAACCAACTCATTTGCATGTACATGGCTTAATGTAACACATCATCATCTCGTAACTCAAATAATCATTAACACATCTTCCCTTCTTGTTTTTGGTATCTTGAGGTATTTATGGAGGGTTTTTGTTTGACTGTTCTTATATGAACCTTCTCTCAAAGAAGAGAAGAAAAAATGCATTTATATTGCAATTATTTGATAATGTGGATTCGTTTGTCTTGTCGAATCTATGAATGTCATTTCTTTCAAAGAATTGATAGTATTATTAATATCTGAAAAAATAATCTAATACTATATCGCTCAAAATTATATAGAATTAACTTCAACATCCTTCTGTATGATATTCCGATAACCAATGAATTTCTCCATTAACTAACATAATGCATGGCTTACATAGAAAAATTACCCTTAATTATTGTTATACAATGATTAAAATGAAGGTTTCTTTTAGGTACGCCAAGGCGGACGAGACGTTAAACATGTATTCCAAGAGATTAAGTCACGTATAGAGATTACTTCTCACAACACCCGTTCAAAATTGAGAAGGAAGAAGAATGAATCGAGGTAATACACACTATAATATTTGTATAAAATAATGGATAGATACAATAGAATGCCATGTTTTTCCACACTGATTATTTAATACAGGTTATCTTCGTAAAAATGCACAATATAAAATAGAATTCCAACTATTTACCACATTGATAATTAAATATAATATATAAAAGCTGTAAGTTTTGATTCATTTGATATTTATCATTTTAGCTTAAACATAATTTGGTTTATGGTTATTTCCTATTGAAAATATTATCAATACATTAAAATTAAAAATTTTACTATATGGTCAGTAACCACCGTTTTTAAATATATTTTCAGGCCTTCATCCCGATTGTCTGGAAATGCGGATACATTAAACTTACCTGACGGCCCAAAAGCACTCAGTGTTCCTGATACTTCCTCTGATTTCATGACGCAGTCTCTGGATTTTGCTCAGATATCAACTATGGCAGTACAATCATCTCCGAAATCAGGCTTTGATTCTTACATTAGAGAATCAGGTGTCAAGTATTCGCCAGTGGTCTCGATGGGCTCTCCTCCTCCACGCCTTTCACCTCTGTTTTTGGTACCATTCCCACCAAGGGTAAATTCAATTCAGTATTATTTTTAATAATCAGAATGACATTGTTTTAAACACGTTCACTTCTAATTAAATAAGGAATGTTACACTAAAATTCACTAAGAAACTGATCCAGGTAAAGAAAAGTTCTGTAAAGCGCATGATGCTTAACAGCCATCGTCACAGGCGAGAGCTTGCCTAGCACGATATGTGTAACATACACTGCGGCACATTATGTAGTCGTATTCAGCACTGAATGTGTAAAAAGTGGAAATCAACCATTTTAGAAAAATTCCTTTATATTATTGAACTACATATTTTCTCAATTCTTTCTAGGCTTTGTTTAAATTTATAATTATCCATTGATAAGTAATGTAAAAAAATTTAAATTATGTAAAATAACATTTTGATTAATTTTTAATTTCTACAAAACACTGATAATATCATGGCCCATGATTCATGGGTATTAAAAATTTTTCTATATAGTGCTTTCTCAATCTTTGATTATGCTGTAATGTTTAATTTAATATGTACTTTCTTCTGAATTTGCAGACACCAATAACTAGTGATTTCATTCAGCTGGAGAGCGAACCATCAACGTCCGGAGACACGGCATCAGGGTGGAGATCACCTAAATCGGTAATAATTTATCTTTGTACTGATCTTTCAATAAATAAGATGGAAAGTCATTATACAATCTAATGAAAATGTGTATATATTGTAATCTAAAGTTATTTAAACTAGGAGCCCGGGTGACTTTAATTAAGTAAACATTTTCGCTTGAAACAATATAAAAAAAAACCAATACCATTGATTGATTTGTTTGACACAAGAGTTGAAAATGAAAAAATGGTCCTGTACTTGAATTAAATGTGGAAAATTTATTATTTTTCCATTAGATCAAATATTAATATCGATATTAGCAAGATAATCCGAAGAAATAATATTTTTTTTGATCTGTCCTATCATATGTTCTGTTTTTCTGAATATCTCAGATACACATGAAATTGAATGTATATATATTTTTCACTCCGCACCATGTAACTGAATCAGTATGCCTTACAACTGTGATAACAACCAGTTTTAAATAGGGATAGTTTAAACTATTTGTAATGATAATTTTTGAGGACCCAAGTTTGTCTTAGTTTTCATAAATTAAAGATGCTTCATAAATAACTGCATAGGAAATTTATTTTGTCAATTATTTTACATATAACTGTCGGTCTCTTTGGTGAGAGCTTTAACCAAGTGATCAGATGGATCTGGGATTTAGTTTTTTTTTTCAATCTGAATTTGAGAGATACATAAGTTTTGTGATATCATTTCATAATAGTTGTAATTCCATATATTTTTTTATAAAAATTTCTTTAATCAATAATTTTACTTTATTTACAGCCCACCTTTATGTCTCATTTACCGGCGAATGGAAAGACTGCTGATCTCATCCAATTGGAAGATGAAAAACCGTCGGAAGCCAAGCAGCAGGAGGCTGACCTTTTGGGAGAGTACGGTATAGACTTTGAGAAGTTCAAAATATCTCGAGATAATTGGACCACATTTGAATAGACCCATGCACACATGTTTCAATCGCACGACTTCCTCGCTATTCTTATGACTGCGCATATTCCCTACTATTGATTTTAACCATATTTTATTTACTTTATTCCAGTATTAATTAATCAGGATCAAAAAAAAAAAAAAGATTTATACGCTGTTATTCTATACTACATCTATTCTTTCATTATTTATATTTAAATTAATTAATGGATTTGTTACTATTCAATGAAATAAGTAATATTGCTCAATTTTTTATTTCTAAACACATGTAAGATATTTAAGTATTCCCATATGTTCAAATTATTTATTGAAACTGTAGTCAATGTTTACTGTTTTGGAAATTTATTGTTTCCGAATCGTTTACTAATTTGTTTCAAAATGAGACGTTGGGGATTTAAAAATGTGTTTATGTTTGAGGGCTCTTTTTTGTAGTTGCATCCTGTTCGATTATGTTTAATTTACAGTATAAGTACAATTTTTGTTATTTTAGATTTATTTACATAATATATAACTCTTTTTCCAATACAGGACTAGTACTTGTGGATCTCGCTAGAGAATGACTGATATTTCAATGAACAAATAATAATTATCGTATTAAATTTAATCTTTATCCTCGATGGAAGGCTATTATAGATGTAATGAAATTTAAGTTGTATTAATACTTCCATTATAATAATATATATTAGCAATTATGCTTCCATTTCCAAGATATATAATTACAATTGTCGTACTATAAGATTATTATTTAAAAAGAAATGTTTATTCCACTTTTAAAGACAGCTAACAGCTAGTCTTTGAAATATTTATTCAAGCTATACCAAACAAAGTAAAGTTTATATTTAAAAAGAAAAAATACAAAAGATACATTCAATGTTCTTTGAAATAATTAAAAAATGTTATTAATACACATATTATATTTACCTCTTTACGAGATTATTTATTTAAATAGAGTTATTTAATATTTTAAGTATAACCAAAGTTTACAGGGGTGAATAAAAGATTTAAAAAAAGCACAAATAAGACTATATGTTGAATGACTGTGATTTTAGTAACGTAGTAAAAAAAATATAAATTATTTATTTCAGCCAATCATTCTTAAAATGGATAAACTATAAACTGATTTCGATGAATTGTTATGATCTTAGATTTAAATTTAAATCATTCGGTATTGGACCAAAAATTTTATCACGCCCGTACTTTAAATCCTATTTAATGTTTGTTGTATCGTTTCTTTCAAGTGGCGCTAGATTAAACTCGCAAACAGAACATATATTGCAGTAATATAGCGTGTATTACTTGACGTATCGACAAGACTGTTTCTTTGATGAGTAAAATTACCTGAAATATCTAAATGTACAGAGGCAGTTTTTACAATCGGTGCTTTATAGTCGATAGTCAGTAATTACTTTGTACCGTTTTCTATATTTATTATTAAGACTTGCGGGCCTAATTTTCATATCAAGTTTTTTTCACTATTAAAATTGCTTAAAAGCAAGTTAACCCTAAACTGACTTCAATGAATTAGAAACACGTAAGGTTCATATCATACTATAAAAGATTTTTTGTACTAAATTTATTCTTTATTAAAGTTTTTTTTTCTAATGGTCAGTAAAAAGAATATTGTATTTATTAAAATCTCTAATATGGTTTAAAATATCCGAAATTCTTGACATAAAAATTGATCATTTAAGTAAATCTTCATCCATTCTTATTTGGTTCATATTTTTCAATTCTTTGCATCTTTGATTTCAAGCTAAATTCTCTTTTTATTTACTTTTAAACATAAATAAAATCTTGATAACTTCAAATGTTGTTCGGTAAACACATTTTCACAAAAACTTAAATAATATGATAGTATTCATAGCTTTTTTGACAGATATCTTTTACGGTGTCGTATGGGTCTACATAGTTCGATATCCATTAAACCTCAAATATAATTCAATTTAATTACAGTATTGATATCTAAGGTGATCTAATAATTAAGTTAAATTGCTTTGCTTGCTTGCTTATTTGTATGCAGCTTGCTCTCGATCAAGATTGCCATCAGTTTAAGCAGTTATAATCACAGAACTGTTTGCTCTTTCTTTTTCGGCCTAAGTTATTAAATGAGCTTTAATTTAATCATGAATAAATAATAAAAATGTTAACTGCCATTTCTGCATATGATTGCATATATTTAAAAAATAAATTGTCTTATATTTAAGATGCTCGTTAAGTCAATTAAATACAATATATCATCATATTGATGAAATTTGTACTATGTGAACTGTGATCGTAGAATATTTTCTTTTCCCAGTGTAGATAGGTTTTTTGTTTTTGTAAAATGATATCCTTTATTTAACAAATTGTTTATTTCGAATGTATTAAAATTAGTCAGTTCAAAAATATATTTTTGTAGGAATTATTGTAAACTGTAATATTCCAATCATTTTCAATATTTAACATGCATTATAAAATGAGAAAAAAATACTAAATTAATATTTATACCTACCAAATGAATTAAAAAGCATTATTATCAATAACATAGTTTTATTTTGAATTTTTTGTACCCTGTCTGCTCCCAACATATTAGGCACAACAACAAAAATTATGACAAGAACTGGTTGAAAAACATACGTTCCTCTCTTCTCAGAGCAGGTAAGTTAATAAGCAAAAGGTTAGTATTACATGTATCAAAGATTAGATGTTAGTTAATGATTTACTCTCCCTGGTTTTCACGATTAGGCATTCTAGATGGGGTTAAATTTTATATAAATCAAATAATTCAAACATTCATTAAATGATGTGATTTCTTGAGCAAGACACATTAAGACAAAAGCCTTTGAGCATTACTGTTGGCCGCTGCAATAATTTTACAAATAAATAATACAATTCAATTTTTCAAAAAACATTTAATTATCTTTCTTGTAGAACTGAATAAATTGTAACTTTTTACCATATTATAATTGAATTCTACCAAGTAAAAGCCAAACCTTTCAGTTGCAGTGGCCAAAAATTGGCATTCGCGAACAGTTTCATAAATTGATTTATGTTCAAAGGCATTTATGTCTGTGATGTTAACATTCTGTCCCACTCTGAGGAGTATCGAGAGCGATTAACTAACCAGTAATCCTTTCCTATTCTATTCCTATTCTTACCCTCTACAAAAACCAGATTGAGTGACTGAATAATGTATAGTTCTCGTAAAAAACACAATGAATAAAATCGGATGTTCAATTAAAAGTCTCAACATCCCACATTAGAAGATATGGTTGGCAAAAAAACTTTGATAATTCATTGCGTCTATTCTATCTCAACTTATTCTCCCGGTGAAATGATTCGCCTATTGCAATTTCTCAATTCACTCCAAATAAATATGAATATTTTTGCTGTAATAATTTTCCTGTGCTATCTAAAAGCTATTTTAACTATAATAACAATGAGTATTGAATCATTTTCAATGTTAACATAATAATACATGTTTCTTATAATATAAGATATGTTTACTTATTTTAAACTGACAATATGAGAAATCAATGATAATCATTTGATAATTTTCATAATGGTTTTATAGCATACTGTATCAATGGGAAAATTATAACTGGATCAGTTACAGTCCATAATATTGGCTTTGAAATGTTTTTCAGTTATTTGTTCATCATTTATCTTTAAAAGAATTCATTTTGTATTGATTACTGAGTTATGATTGCTACACTAGAATTTGTCAATAGTTTCTTTCATATTTTATATAGATTCGACGATAACTTTGTGGAAATTCATTTTTAATATAAAACTAACACAGAATAACATTTTGTGTCAAAGTTTCGTTCATTTAATGACTTTACATTACATTTTTATAAATGTTTTAGTGTGTTATAAATGTTAACTTGATGTTATGGTAGTCTTCCCTACAGGGTTTCAGGAAATTTGGTATTATAATATATTGGAATTTCAGGAAAGGAAAAACAATAAGTTTCTTAGCGAATATTCATTTTATTTTCTCGTCTCAATATCATAAGATATAAAAATATATTGAAACTTACAAAATAGATAAATATTAGAACTGGTTATTACAAAATGCTAAATATATAATGAGTAAATTAAATATTAATTATTCAGGCAATAGGAAAAAGCTGCCATAAGTTTCAGTCATTTTTAAAATGTATATAATATTATATATATATGTATTTATTTAAGATCATCTTTTATATGATTGATAAATGTTGCTGCTTCAAAACAATCATTCTATCGTTAATACCATCACCTGAGAGTTCTAGATAGAATTCAAAAATCTATTCTACAAAAGTTTACAATTATTAATATGATTTCCTGTATTAAACTTTCACACTAAAATAATGCAGATCTTTGAACAATTCTTAGAAAAATACTCTCGCAATTGGTAGCCAATATATTCATTTGTAAATATGCCTGAGTCAAAGGCATACTGTGAAGGAAGGTAAAATCATACTATCATTTCTAAAAACCCATTGATACATTCAGGACCGACCCCAAAAGTTTGATTAAATTTTTTCACCCTAGTTGTAAAAGTTAAATCTGTATTTACCAAATTAGAAATGTCAGAGTGCTTTTAAATTTCCCGCTAAAAGATATATATTGGACAATGTATTATGTTGCCAGCTTTTCTTGTAAATAATCAGATAAAAAGAAAAATATGATTCAATCCGTTTTTGTAAAATATTAGCATAAGATCAGGAACATTCCATAGATTTAAGATGCAAAGATATATTGTATGAATTTTCACATTTATAATTCATATCATCAACAATTGAAAGTAAAATATATAAATTAACAACTTACGCTACTTGTTATAATAATATTATGTAATGTTTCTACACAATTAAAATTTGAGATTTTTAGAAAATGACTAGGCAAAAAAAACTATAATAATATTATACTCAAAGGTGGGAGATTCTAAATAATTATTAATATACTCGACAAATAAATACATCACAATTCATTATGCATTTTCAGTTACATCTCAAGTCTTATAAAGTGGTTTTCTTTACCATGAGATAGTATTTATTGTTCAAAATAAACACTAAAATAATCTCAAGTTAGCAAAACAAACAAAAAGTTATATTCAATAATATGGCCCATATTTTTAAGTCAGCTATGCGTCCTCGTGTGCAGACATAAACAATTTCTGACACGTAATCGTGAATGATCCTAAAGACAAAAAAAAAAAAGCACGTTATGATTATATTGGTGGTGATATACACCCTTAGTACCGAAGTAAACGAAATATAAAAATAGCTTGAATATTTTAAAAAGTATAATGAATTATTTAACTGGATGTTTTTTTAGACAAAATTGTAAATTATTATTGCCAGCATTTAATGTTTTAGTATTTCCATTGTAAAATCAGTGTATTTAAATTTTCAACTTGCGTTTCGAAAATCAATACCAGGCATGGAAGTCCAAAATTATTTAAAAATAGTATCCATTGAAAATATTATACTTACGAGAAATTCTCGCTAATATAGCAGGTTGTTTCTTAATGCATATGTAATAGACAGGTGCTCCGGCTAGAGTTATCAAAGCCCCAGCTCCAACTTCCATTGGTGCTTCAATACAAGGCACGACCAGCAATGCCAAACAAACTCCTACAAATACTATTGGTACAGCTAATGGCACCTGTAACAAAAAATTGATATGATGTAAACTTTCGCTCATTTAAAATATAGAATGCTTTTCACTTAGTTATAAATGAGTGACACTTGTTGATGTAACAATGAAGCTGCTTTACAGTCATTGTATCTTATCATCAGCTGAGAGTTATCATTACATTTTCTTTTAAAAACGATTTATGTAGCAAATGTAGAGATAAATTGATTTCTATTCTTATTTGAGCATGCGATCAATAATACTATTCAAAATTGAAATCTATCTCAGACACATACTGCAGAAAAAGCCAGAGAGCCTAGTAATAGCATGTTTTCTCTTTTAATCAATTGTAGCTCTGTATCCTGGATGTCGCTGACGACTATTGATAGATTGTGTTCAGTAGATCTACACAATCATGGCATGATTTGGATGGGAGATAAGAAGAGTGAAAGACAATCTTGGAGACAATACTAATAGGCTCACAATAATACAGACTATATTCTTCATTAATGAAATAGGCAAATTTAAATATTATTCATTAGATTAGTCTAACGTTTTAGCAGCATATTATCGCAATTGACATAACTTCATATGTTTTTGGTGAATTTTTCCAAGCAATTCACACACAAAAAATTTTGACGAGAGCATATTGAGATAAAGTTGAGTCAAAATACTATACAAAGTAATATGGATTAATAAAAAATAAGTTTATACAGAAGCAGTTCTTTATGATCTTATAAAAACATGATTGAGAGCTGCGAAAACTTGATCATAAATGCTTTAAATATATGTTGTAGTGACATAAAATGTGCTTTAAACATAGAGCCAATTATTTGTATATATTATAAATATTGAAACCTTGATAGGTCGAACCAATTCAGGTTTTTTGTATCTCAGCCAAAGAACAGCTGCAGCACTCAAAGTTGTGAAGAATGACTCGACAACTGTACAATATGTGATCAAAGTATAAACATCACCACTTATAAGCATAAGCAAAGACATCAGCATCTGAAACAAATTAAAAACAATGTAGTTAATAATACATATAAAGAGAAATGATACAATGAAAAGAAAGGGAACTAACGACTATAGAATCTTTTATGCATAACAATCTAAGCCAATTCAATGGTTATCTTTATCTTTTATATTAAAAATTAGTTTTCTTTAATTCAACACGATCGGTATTCCAAGACTTTCACAAGTAATTACATGTTTTCAGATAATATTTGGGAATACGGGAATAGTCGACACAACATAAAAATCTATCTCTATGACAAGTATAAATGTTTATTCTGTTAAGCTCTATAGACATTACTTATTGAATCTTAGATGTGTGTACTTATGATATAAAAAAAAATGACAAGGAACATAAGATAACTTGGTATAAAAGATATTTCATTCATGCATTGTTCAAAAGATATCATCAATCATTTACCAAAAAAACCAATGATGGCAATGGTGTAAGGCATTTAATGTTCAAGTGACTCAAAAGGGCAGGCATGTGACCATTACGGGCACCAGCAAAGCACATTCTCGATGATGTCATAATGTGAACACTAAGGCCACCAAATGCTGCTATCGCTACCAGTGCAGGCATTGCCCATGAAAGCCATCCTAGTGCACGCTCAGCAAACATCTGAAAACATAAAACAATTTTGTGCTGTTTGTGGAGAAATTTTTATTGAACACAACCAATACCAGAATGACAGTGTCAAACACTTTTTAGGTTTTCTTGAAATATGGATATTGCTACTATTGTTTCTATTTCAGAATTAGATTAGTTAAAATGCTATATTTTAACCCATTCATTACAAAAATTATTATACTAAAAACGGAGTAATGCTGCAAAAAATAAAAACTTTTTAAAATGTTTTACATGCTTAAAAATTGTATATTACTTCGAAACGTTTGAAAACAACCAAATCAATCTTCAGAGATACTGGCCGGACGCAATGTGCTAAGACCAACGGAATTACCAATGCTAAGACATTTTTTGTAGTATTTGAACAATATACTTAGGTGGACACTACAAACTAGACGTGTTCTCAGCACAGAATGGGTTAAATTATATTCAATCACAATATCCAAAGCATATTTATGGTATGGATACCGTGTAGTTCATTATGTTCGCTATTTAATGACAACTGTCAATAAATTGCTCAAGCTTTTCTTTCCTTTTCTAGAGAGAATTTACTTCTTGATAGAAGAATAAGGTTAGGAGGACTCATTCTACATCCTGCAGTCAATATATAGACAAAAAGAGTTAATAAGCACTCATATCTTTATAATATAAATATATTGGTTAACAAATCGATATACGAAAACATCCAAAAATTTGAACGCCAAGCCAGAGGATTACCACTTAACCATGCATTAACATAATCAGCAAATATACTAATTCAAACTACATATCGCCGGTAGTATTACATTTAAGCATTTCAATATTATGTGAGCTGGTAATTCTTGTACTAGAGAATGCATAACTTTTACAGCCTTTCCAAGTAATTCCTGGATAAAAAAAATTAAGAGCAAGCGCAGAGGCTGAAACTACATAATTCAGTTTCACAGGTAAACTATTCCATAACTATGATATTTAAAATATTATGTCAAGATTATTAATCAAAGGCACCATATTATTCATTATATTAGCTGAAAAGAGGGTGAAAGATAACCACAAATTAATAATATTTTGCTTATAGGCAACTAACCTCTCAAACTTTTAGTAGTGTGAATAATTATGAATAAGACTTACCACAGCAATTGCAGGTGACGCTAGAACTCCTTGAGGTCCTAAAACAGCCAAATATGCAAGGTTCGCAAGCACATAAATTACAGTGACCAGTGGTAGGGAAATGTAAATAGCTCTTGGCAAGTTGACAAAAGGATCTCGCAATTCTTCAGTCATAAAATTGAGGTAGCTCCTGGAAACGAAAATATAATTTAAAAGGAATGCATTTATCTACCATATACAGGAGTGTCACTTTTAATTTAGTAGAAATACAGAATGTTTTTGTACATAAAAAAAGAGCTTTCATGTTTGAGTTTTATTTAGAATTGTCAGCATCAGTAAAATTGAGTTCTAGTAAAGCAAAAATGGTATTCATTATTGTATTGTTTATAACATAATATGGATATCAGACATTCGAAATCAAGCAGACGATTCTGATTGTTCACCATCAATTTTAATCCGTCTACGTCAGGGTTTATAAATCACAAAAAAAGAATCATAAGAAATTTCTATAACCCAAATATTAATACCTTTATCGAATCACACAAAAAATTTCTATTGATTGACATTATTTGTTTTGCCTCACATTTGCTGTCTCAAATATATTCATTTTTCATAACTAAATTTGAACTTCTTTTTAACAATTAAGCTTGAGTAAAAATATGAAATATTACCATCCAGAGTAGGAAAATATTCCAGAGTAAAAGGCAACCGACCATTTGCTTACATCACTTGAAGTACCTTGCCAGCCTTCATTGAAATTCTCGATACCTCCTAAAAAGGAAATTACAAGGATTAATAATTGTTTTGTGTTAAAATTAAAGATAGCAGTATCAAGTTTATTCCACCTCAATTAATCAATGCTTTAAATTAAGAGATGAAATAAGGTGTTTTTAATGCATTTAATAGTTATTCAATCCACCAATTCTGTTGTTTCACAATGTATACTGTCCAAGAATGGTCCATTTTCCAAGAATGCAGTATCTGTCAATTGATCTTATAGAAGAAAAGTTCAGCAATTATTTTATAATAACAATAGTAAAATAGTCCTCATTTATTGCAGCATATTTCTCACATTTAGGATAATATCTTTTCAAAGAATTATAGGCCTGTAGCTGAATCCAATTCAAAATTAACTGTCAAGTTTTCGATACAACTAGTGGTATTCCACTAGTTATTAATTTTATATTATAACAGTCAAGAATGAACCAATAGTTTATAAATATCTAATTAGAAGCACCAATTGATATAAAACATTGATTGTATTCGAATATTCTATATTATCTCACCTTTCGCCATCCAAACTATTCCGGCAACTATAATGACTAGAAGAGCTGATATTTTAGTAAACATGAATACATTTTGAGCTTTCGTGGTAGCTCTTATATCATATCCGTTCATGAAAGTCAAAAAACCTGTAAAGATTGGAGAAATATCAAATGATATTAAATAAATCAATCCAGCTGATAAAGAGGCTTATGAAGTGAGATTAGGATATAGATATGTGTTCTTAATCTTTTTTATTTTTCAATGTTATAGCATGTTGTTTTAAATAAACAATACATCAATGTTTATTTGCCAAACTAATTAATGATTTAGTGGTATTTAGGAATTTAAAAACAAATACTTTGTAACAGCTAAAATAGTATTACTCTAAAACCTCAATATAACAAACTAATACGGGTAAGAATGTATCTGTTAAAATTATTATAAAATAATGTCAGTATTATGAATTAGTTTTACTATTTATTGAGAAAATAATAACAAAATACGTTTATATACATAAAGCAGTGAAATTTTCTTAAATGAATGAAAAATGTGTGGATGGGATGTGTTTTAGTGTTTAAAACTGCCACAGCTGTGTGATCACACGCTAATCTTTTGTAGAAAATTGTTTAAGGGCTGTGACTCGTGGAATTAAGCTTCATTTTGGAATATGGTATTTCAACAATGTTAAACCAATTTGACCTGAAATTTGTGAGTTAAATCCAAAATGCATTGAATCGAAGTATGTTATATTGAGGTTATACTGTACTTTAAATATATGTATACTGTACTGATAAAAACACCGAATAAATCCTTACTAATACTATTAAAATCAAATCAGCACAGAAAGAAAACAATGCTTGTTTCTTGCAAATATAACAATATCGACTTTCACAATAATTATAAATAATATGTTCATATCAATATAGAAAATATAAAGATGAATTCAAATATCAGAACAAGTTTGAAGCATACAGCAAAAATTATAAAGAATTCTAAATAAATCTCCTCAGATTTAATAAAGACGAGAATGTTTAAGGTAGAATTTTGGCAAAACAGTTTTACCCATCACAGGGAAATGTATAGGTTAATATTAATAAAGCAACATACTAACATATTGTTATTGCAGCTATGAGTCGTTGTGATAGATCTGGCACCTGGCATGATGGAAATAAAGGTTGTATTATATAACTCGCAAATGTTAATCCCATGATCGCATTAGTAGTTGGTCTGAAAGATAATAAAATTCAAATCAATGTTTTTCCAATTAAAGTGTCATTGAATTCAGGGTATTTCTCAATATGAATATAAATCGAGTCTCACAAATTTTTTAAATCTGAGTTTATTTTATTTTTATAGAGGCATCTCAATAGAAGTTTTCTACAATAACTTGCTATTCAGTCATCTTCTATTTTTCCAGAGAGCAAGTATAGAAAGATGAAGCTAGGACAGGACAAGTAGCAAGCTAATAACTTGAAGTAGGGAATTTTTAGTCATCGCAGATATCTATATCTTCGAACATAAATTTATAAATCGATTGAATAGTCAATTTGTGAGTGTATCCATACTGGTATTCGAGCCTGTGGTTACCTCAACCGAAGAGCATGATTTTGACCACTCGGTTGGCCTAGCAAAGAAGATATCTTGTGACTTAGTTGTTCTTGGAAAGACTTGACAATTTTCGCAGTTTCATCCATTTCATTTTAATTGTTAATACTAAATTCAATTTAATTTATGATAAAGCAACGGTTTGCCTTAATCTATAACAGCCTTATACTAGTAGAATATTAGTAAAAGTAATTTAGATAGAAAATACTTACACAAAAATTAAATTAGCGTCCCATAGGTACAAAAATGCGGGTAATGGCCCAAATGCTTCGTTTATATAGTGATAATCTCCTCCACTTTGAGCTAATGTTGTTCCTATAAAAATAAATTTTACCATTGTTTTTGAAACAGTTTTCTTTTATATGTCAAAGTGTGTTGACAGAGAAGCATTAATTTATTTGTAACAGATCTGTTTAGCTGTCTTTTTATTTATATATATTTATATATATATATATATATATAAATCTATATATAAAAATAAAAAGACAGTTAACGGCAAATTCTTATGAAACATGAACAGTAATTTCAACCTTCATTATCTAATTTTTTAAACAATCAATACAATTTTGTAAAATTGTTAACTTTGGCGAAAACACAGAATATTTCTTCTACCAATCGCTGCTTTTTAGCATTAATATGACGGCAGTATAATTATGAAATAAAGCGGTGAATAGAATACAATGCCATTTAACGTGAAACTCAATATAACATACACTACATATATACTGGCTTTTAATAGTTAACCATAGAAACTTTTCGAGATTCAAAATAAACCGCCAAATTACAGCTTTCAATACACCAAAGAGACATCTAGCAAATTAATACTAAAAACTTTTATAAAATTATCATAAATTGAAAAAGCTTTATGTGACTAACAATAGATGTCAGTATATATTTTTGGAAAATTTAATTATAAAAATGAATCAAATGATTTGTTTATACTGTTCGTGTATTAGTGTAAAAAAAATGCAATAAACAAAAGAAAATGATAATTATTTATAAAAATAAATGTACTTTGGTGCAAATTACTTATTTTTACACTATCATCAAATTACAAAGAAATAATAGATCTTTATGGTATGCAATAAATTAGTTTAAAAAATACATATAATTATGTATTCAGTGTCACTAACGGACAATAAACAGACCTGAAGACTTATTTTTCTTGACCCTATTGAAAGGTTATTGGGTGTATTGGTATAATAATAAAGTTGTCCCTTATGTACTAATTTCATATATTTGTGAAAAAACTAATGAATAATTCTTACATGCATAAATAAATAGAAAAATATTTATAGTAAGAAGAATAAAAGATAATATTTAATCACTTTCAGCAATGTGCTCAATAATTAGAGTACAATTTGAAATCGCTAACACTTTATGTTGGCATGAGTCTGAATGATAGTTAAAATATATTTTATCAGAATTATCTGCTACAAAATATTTACTATAAAGGAATTCATTATTTTCAAGTTCACGATGATACATGTATTTTTACAAAGCATGAACTCTCACCATATCCTTCAATATAAGATTTTCATGATGATAAGAAAATGCATTCAGTAATAATTAATTAGAATAATGTGAAAGTGATTTTATAGTAGACAGATTTCATTTCGTCTTTATAATGTTAAAGAATTTAAGTGTATTGATTAGCATTCCCTAAAATAATGTCATTAAATTTAATAACCAAATATTGACTGTCAAGAATAGTTTGTACTTTGTTATGCAAAATTATTTAATGTGTCACTGAGGCAGTAAAAATCATGAAATATTACTATATCATGTTAAAATACCACAACTTTGTTTAAAAATCACCATTCCTTTCGTTTACAATTTTATATGGTAATAAGAAATGAGCAATAGCATTTAACTAAAAGTGGATAAAAAAACCTTAAATTGAATGAATGACAAACCTAATTCAGCGTAACATAGAGCTCCAAGAGTAGCTAGCCCTCCACAAGCAGCCCATACGATAAGAGCTCCCCATACCGAGCCAGTCTGCTGAAGAACTCCTTTTGGAGACACAAATATTCCAGAACCAAAAATAATTCCCAGGATTATTGCTACGCCTTCCAGCAATCCGAGTTGCTTTTTCATTTTTATTTTATTCTCATCCATGTTGATTTATGAACTTCGCAACTATACTCTTATAAAATACGTAATTATTATTATGAATTCTACGAAATAAATAAAAATGCTATGTTAGCAGTTCAATGTCAATCGAATGGCATACTGTCGTGTACATTATTATTTATTGCATGTAAAATATAGCCATGACCATAACAACACTGACCCTTTTCACCTATTACACCATTTAATGGGTACGTAAATAATACATCTGATAACTTTAACTAGAAGGTACACATGTTATCATAACTTTTCTTAACCTTAAAATTTTCAATAGGGAAATAAGGAAAATAGACATTAGAGATGTTTGTATTCGTTAATACTGTAGCCATGACCAATCTATCTCGAAAACAATGAGTATTGGGTACACCACTATATCACAGTATACTCAAATATTTATAAAAAATAATACTGCATTTTAGATTATGGCCTGCTATTATTTTTTAGCATAACATAAGTTAATTTTTTTCAAAATGATTTTCAGAAAATAATATAAATATCGTGTTTTATATAAATACAACTATGCTACTTTTTTGTATTATACATTGGCCTTTGCATTTTTTTAATTGTTTTTTATTTTCATGTGATTCTTGTTATCTACATTGGGGAAATATTTTCTAAAAACTAAACAAATAAAAATATTTGTATTAATGAATATAATATCAATGATTTGGCGAATAATATTTGAAAATTAATATCTTCATAGTAAGCATCAATAGCGGTTACTGTAATGCTGAAAGGCCACAAAGTACACATCCTTACAGATATTAGTTAGTTGATATAAATAGTGAGGGCCGAGGGGCGTTTATTTTGACAGCAGCTTGTAAATATTCAACAGACAATTGTAATTAATTTTATTGCGTTATTTATACAATTAAATTTTACTAAATCATTGAAATGTAAGTTCCAACCTGGCTTGTAAACTGTAATACTTGTGGTTTTGTAGGGTGCTAAATTTTCTCGCGGGCTTATCTCTGACTACTTAGACGCTCATTTAGGTCATGTCTATAAATATACGTAATATATTATAGTTTTCCTAGTATTTGTAAAGTATTACAATAATTCCCTATTATTAATTGGTCAATAATTATTGTGCACAACATGATCCCTGGTGTGGTATAGTGAATTTGCGGCGATAATCTTTCATAGGAGAAATATAGTTAGGTATTGTTGGGACCTTGAAACATGTAAAATGATTCTAAATGTCGTGATGACATTTATATCTCCCGATTTCAAAAATCGACCCTTGCACACCTACCTGACTAAAAATAATATTTAATGAAGAAACGTTTATATTGCATCATGTCTGACACATTTTCATGTAATTACATTTAATTCGTGTTTACACTCGCAAAGCCTGCTACATATCCTGAAAAAAAGCTTAATTGCCTATCCTTTATTATGTCAACATATCAGTTCAAAGTGAGATGAAAATTAGTCGTTCTTTGTTGAGAAGATTCTTTAATTTTGATGTTTTTAAATATTTTCATCCCAAGTTACAAAACCATGACATAATTTATATGTCAAGATAATACAATTATCTTTATTATTCACATTATAATTATTTATTCTGATCAGCAGACTTTCAAAACCACTAAAATGAATTCTATAAAATAAAAAACCTATTCATCATCTATCTTTTTCATTTTGGTTAGTGTTAGTGAAAAGTGACACCTGTTTCATATTGTATACATCGAATGATTCAAAAATGGAAGGCCAATGGCTTTGAGTTAAGCAGTCATGTTAACTAACAAATCTTTCGATTCACACCAAAAAGTAAAACATTGCACATATGTGTTTGTAGTTAACTTGAATATTACGGATAGTCTGTTATTTTATTGGGCGTGTTTCAGTGTGGGTGGTGTGGTAAATTATGCTCATTCAAATAATTATATGTAGAAGTGACATACTAAATTATCTTTCGTGTTATGATATTAGGCTTTACATTAATTATTTTTATTGATGAATTCTATATCAAATGATATTTGGTCAAATTGCTTTAATTACACAGTAAACTTATAGCTTATCTGGTCATCAGTAATGAAAACAATCTGGTCTATGTTTATATTATGGTGAATCCAAGTGCAATTTCCTATTTGTATTTTATGTAATTTTATTATTGATGCTTGACAAATATTACCTAACGAAGAAAGAAACTATGTATCTCTTTTGGTAAATATACTTTACAACATGCTACTCTTTTTCTGCCTCAAAAATGCTTTTTTTATGCTGCTGAATACAATCCCATTCTCTAGGGAATTTAATTGTCGATCGAAAATTGTCAAAAAACCAAACATCGTAAACAAGGAAACCAATAAATTAAGTATTTCGTCACCTTATTTCAAATTTTGCCCTATGGTTTGTTCTAAGAAGTTTCGTTAGACATAAATCATGGTGACTTTTCCAAACTGATATTGTATTTGTATTTCACGTAAATTATCAGTTTCTTTGATTCCTATGTATGATAATTTGACATTTTCCTATTCGTAATTAAATTTTCTACAAACTGCATTCTTATTAGCGGCATTTAGTACATTTTCGTAGGTAAAAAGAATAGCATGTTGTAAAGCATACTTACCTATGATTTATTGCAAGAAAACACAATTTGGCATTTTGATAAATACAATTTAGAGATTGAGTTGGCATTTACTTGGTAGAAACCATTATAGTCAAATATAAATAGCACCAGATTTAAAGAATATAGTTGAATGTATATCTAATCGAAAAAGCTATATTTTATAGTTCTTGGGGAAGCAAATAGTGTTTTTTTGACATGTTTATCTTATAATTTTATATTATTTAGTACCATAATCCAATCGCCACCAAAATTTCCTCACAGACAAGCGGTTGGCTACCGCTGCTCTATATTATGGCGCATTCAATACAATTATTTAAAAACTTTATGACTTTTCCAGATTCTTAAGGATCCATGAAAACTAAATCTCTATTAATATAAATCTAGCATTGTTACGTCATACAGTAGTAAAGTAAGAGATATAAAAACCTTTCTGTCACTTTTTTCAACGTCATACAGTAGTAAAGTAAGAGATATAAAAACCTTTCTGTCACTTTTTTCATAAATTGTACTTAGATACTTTGTATCATCACACCTAGGCCATCAATGTTATCGCATTACAAGCTTGAAATTAATATTTACTTTGTTTTTATCTGTAAAGAAAAGCAAAGTTTTTGAAACAAATAATAACAACAAAAAATAGTGCAATAGAATTTATATGGAAAACAATTATATCAATGATATCGTATTATTGGATGTAATACGATTGTTTACATATCAATTTATTGTCATCGTAAGCAATAAACCATTTAAGTAAATAAATCCTTACTTACTAGTTATAATCTAAAAGATAGTAAGTACTTAATTTTGTTGAGTTGTGTTTTGAAAACTAAACAACGTAAAACCTCATTACAAGGAAGTTCGGATTTAACGGACAAATTTTAAAATTGTGACTGGCTGATAATTTGACATACACTAAACTACATCTTGACCTCCTATTTTTTTTAAATCCCATAACGTTTTTAGTCCATGTATGGAAATTTCACTGACCTTGTTTGTAAAAATATTGTTTGGTTAATTTTCTTCATAAATAAAATAGCTGCTTAAGAAAACTTGCTTTATTATATAACGGACTTTCGATTTTAACGGATACTCATTTGCCTGCATTAACGTATTACAGCCAGGTTTCACTATAATATATTTCTACTTAACAATATAAATTTATTACGGCATTCTCACGCAGTGGAATTAAGAAACACACTGCGCATTGGATATGTTGGTCATATTGATTCTAGTTCTCATAAAACAATTGACAAACCACACAAGAAGTCTTGTTCTCTATGTTACAAAACAAGATGGATTAAAAAATAAATATCTAAATTTCTTTCTTTGATGCTTTCATCATAGCTATATGACTGTGAACTATTCCAATAATAGAATTGAGTGAACGATTGTGTATACATTCTGTGAATTTAACACGATGATATCGTAGTGTGTATGACTTAATGAACGTTATTGTGGTTTTTTTAAATGGATTAATTTCAGAGAAGTGATGAATGAAATTGGCATGTTGTCATCTGTTTGTTATCTTGTATTATTCACAAGTTTTTAATTTCTTATTACTTCAATTCATTCAATTTCAGTCATACAAGTAAGCATTTGTTTATTGGTATAGTCTGCGTAATATTTAATTTTAAAAGAAAATAACTTATAAGTGACAGTTAAAAATTGAGGATTATTTCATAATCATATATTTTTCATTATGGTTATAAAATAATGTAGATGATTACTATATTAGTTATTTTTATTAGAGTGAATAAAATTGAAATCATATTTCATATTTTTTAACAATATCACATTTATGTGGTTTAAAATGAAAAGTGGCAGATATTATTTATTATCATTTTATCTTGTTATCAATTGAAATTATTATCAACAAATAAAAGTGTTTATCGTGATTTTATGCACATAATGATGCTTCTAGTTAGAGAACAGGTGTAAATTACGCTAAATGTTTGGGTTTTCAATATTTATATTCATAATATCGGAATTGAATTTGTTAATTCTTGAAATATCAGGATTTGAAAAATGGTCTAGCATTGCAAGTCTTGATTGAGATGAAAAACTGAAATGAGTCATATTTTTATGTTTATATTTTGTTTTTCCAGTTCACACAAGCTGAATCATGAGTAATAAACCAACTGCCCCACCAAATTATGGTTTCCAAATACCACCAACCGGAGCTCCCCCAAGCTATGCGCAAGCTGTTGGTGGAGTTGGACCCTCTAGTCCATTCGTACCCGGTTACACAGCTGGTAAGATTTATTTTTAATATTTTTCTTATTATTTATGTGTATACATTTTCTTTTTGCGACATGATAAAATGATATTTATTATACAACCAGACGCCGATTTACATGGTAGGTTCAAAATGAAAATGTTTAATTTTTGGATGGTGCACGCTGCGCCAAATAGTTTTAAGAAATGCATTTTTCTTAATCGCATTAAAGTGAAACTGCATAAACTGGAGTTTGTGTTTATACTTGAGTTATAAATATCCGTCACCAATATTTTCAATCCACAGTAATTTCTAGATGCAACAAAACATGATTTTTGCCATCATTGTTTTTAATATAGTAAATGTAAGAGTCAATATGAACTAAAAATCAATTCCAGTATATTCCACCTCTTATTAGCAACTTAATACAACTGGAACTTTTCTTCAATCAAAAAATGCTTGCTATCACAGTGAAACCGTTATTTAGGTAAAACATGTAATATATACATATATAATTGTTGCTTTCATCATATCTTTTAAAGTAATTTCACTAGGGATATGTTGAATTACGTAACTATAATATAGTAATTTTTATTGGATGCAAAAAAATTATGTACTATCATTTTTTACCTCTCTGAAAAAGAAGCTTGAGCGAGTGACATTAAATCCCTTCCAATAAACAAAATTATGCATGCAATCAAAAGATCGTATGAGAATATACAGAAATTGAATTTCTGTTTGTAGACCTACTTGCTTTGTTTTCATGTCAGATTCGCTGCTGCTAATTTTAACCATTCATAACTTTAATATTGTTTACTGTGGGTGTCCTGGGTAGAAAGACATCATAGCATATTAAAAAAATTATTTAGCATTCAATATTCTACTTGATATTGGTTAAATAGGAGCCATCGTGTAACAGTATTGTTTTATTCATTTGAATTTGTTCTTTATAGCATCGGGGCCAACTATTGTAACAACGGTTGTTCCTGTCGGACCACACCCAACACACACCATTTGCCCAAGGTGTCAATCAGAAATTAACACGACAACGAAAACTGAACCTGGAATCATTGCTTACATATCGGGAGTTGTAATTGCATTACTTGGGTAAGGGCATGAAATAATTTATTCATATATATCCAATTCAATCACTCTATTACCAGGGTCATTACCACTTGTATTAATTTACTCAGTAAAGTATATAAAACTGATGGTTCATGAACTAAGACAAGAAAATACTGATTAGCAAACAAATTATACATAAATCAAATAAAAGAGTCTACAATTAAAATGCTATGGACCTCTTACAAATCAATAAATGCTCAGCTAAATGGACTTTTAATGTAGCTATATTTGTGATTTCAGATTAGTATTTATTGATTTGTAAAAGGTCCATAACATTTTAATTGTAGACTCTTTTATTTGATTTATGTATAATTTGTTTGCTAATCAGTATTTTCTTGTCTTAGTTCATGAACCATCAGTTTTATATACCTTCATTTTTACACTCAATTTTATATAAATAAGCCTGTTATGTTTGTATTTTTATCAGTTGATAATGCTCGTGATGAGCGAAACCGGTCCTGATCATTATAAATATGTGGAAGTAGTACAAAGGAATTGTGTTTTATTTTTTTAAATATAATTTCTTTCTACCAAGAATTGACAGTTAACACCTTAAAAGTGACATATTGTGAATCAAATAATAATAGAGTGTAAAAAATTTCAGATGCTGGCTTGGATGTTGCCTGATTCCATGCTGCATAGACGAATGTATGGATGTCCATCACACTTGCCCTAGCTGCAAGGCATATCTTGGCCGGTACCGTCGATAAGGAATAAGTAGAATCTAGTCAAGAGCGGTAGAAATATAACATCATTAATATCACTGCTTTCAGTACGTCTTATTCTTTATACTTACACACATTCTATTTTATTTTAATTAGCACATTGAGGGTGAAACAACGAAAGTATATAAATAAATAATTTCTACTGGAATGCATATTCATAACTGTCAATTTGGTTACAATTAAAACTGATTAATAAAATAAGTGTATGGGTGAAAAATATTTCTTAAAATACTCATAAAGGTTATGGTAGCTAGTCACAAAAAAAAATGTTTTAAATAATAATATTGATGGTGAGTTCTTACAAATTGCCGAGTTGCCAAACTGGAATAAGCATAACTTTGTCTCCAGTGTTTGTTTTTTTTTTTTTTTGTAAAAAATTTCCATAATTAAATGAAAATCTTAAAAGGCCTTAAATTCATTTAATAAATGTTTAATTAAGGAAAATGTACTCGGTATAACATGTTTTCATTTTTTAATGTAAGTATTTACATCTTCTGAAAGGGTCATCCATCTAATTGAACTGCAGATTGCGAAAAATTTTGCTACGCAAGCAGAAGACTTATCTCTATTTGATTATAAGTTATGAAGTACACTCATCCCTCGATTTATGTAAATGGATTAAAAAATTTCTTTTTTTCTTTACTTTCCATTTAATAAATACAATATTATTGACGTTTGGACCAATATTACACTGCGCCAAATTTATGGGAGTACATTAAAAAAGAATTATTATTATTACCGTCTCACAAAATCTCTGCACCTCGCATTGAAGAATTAGAGATAGATATTTAAAAAAAAACAACTGTTTTATGTGCCTGCACATTTTCATAATCATTTTTATCTTTGTATTAAATATTCTGATGGAATAGTAAATAAACAATAAGATCATATATATTTTTACCATTTTTTTACGTGGAATGTATAAACATGCAATCCCATAATTTTGTATAAGCTTCATATCTTTTTTTACACGGCTCTTTATGTGATGTATCTACCATTTAAATCAAGGGGTGAGCATGTTTACTCACTGTTTGTTATTTCATTGTCTTAACAATTTCTTGTTTACAAAATACTTAACAAGTTTGTATCAAGACAATATAATGTTGAGCTGGTAAAAAATCTTTAAATATTTGCCTTCCACACACTGGTGCATAAGAATGAGTCTGTATTAGTGCATGCTATTAATTCAAATGTGTGCTGTTATACATTGTCGAAATATATAACCTCTTATTACTTGACATTGAAATTATGTGAATCTTCAATGTGCTAAGAGTAATACTATTGTTAAAATTTCAATTGGTCATACACTCATTAAAAATGTTCTATTCAGAAATTAAAAAAAGTATGTCAATCATCTATGGTTTACATGTAACCTTATACTTTATAACATTTTGTCACTGTTTCTGCAATATCGATCATCCAGTTCACTATTCAGACAACTCGAAAAAAATAAAATTTGAGTTAAATATGCACCTTTATGTAAAATGTTATCCTTTATCCGATTCAAAAATATGCTGAGGCAGATAACCTTATAAAGAATTAAACAAAATGTCAATATTTCTACGTCAATAAAAGGATATTTGTAAATATCCTTCTACTGACTATACTCCGAAAGTACCTAATTGTTAAACACTGTTTATAAAACGTATAAAACTCAGGTACAAATCAATAATATTTCATTATTGGTGACCATTTGAATATTGTTTTTCTCATTATCTCAATATAGGCTATTTGGAGATGTCTAAGTAATTAATGAACTGGATGATCGATATGTCCCAAAAAACATGTAATCCTTTATGGGGGGAAATGTATTTTTATTGAATATATATAATTTAATATGAGTAGAAGATAATACATAATGTTTGTATAATTTGAAATTTGAGTCTTGTAAATTATTGCATTTTGTAACTTTTTTACATACTGTCATTCTAAATATCATATTGATTTAAAATAAACATTTTCTGTGTGTGTGGTCACCAGACAGCACACATATCTGTTGTTTTAACATTTCGTTATCATAAATAATTGACTCATACAGGGACTCAAAAAATAAACCAAAATTGGTTTTACCAACAAAGAATGAGTCACTTCAAAAGCATATGAGAAAACATAAAGAAAAAGAAATGTCCAACTCATTGTTTGTTTAACTTTGAACACAATAAATAATATTTTTAAACCTAGATAAACTATTGAGCTGCTGTCTTATAAAAATAAATATAATATTGTTTTTTCATACATTTTAATGAAATTAATATGCTGAGAATTCGACTTGTGACTGTGACCATTTCATTGTTAACCGCAGATGTTTATTGTAAATTTTGTGTTTCGAATTTGACTAATTTAAGATATCTATTCCTATTCTGATTGATGGTTTTGTCGTTATCACAATGTGTAGTACTGATTGAAAACTTTTTTAGCTCATATTATGTACAATCAAAAGTAGCATTACTTCAGGAAGCAAATTTAAATATGAGCATATTATGACAGCGGTTCAATGGATAAAACTGTGTCATTTTGTTTGTATATGCAAATTTGGAATCGATTTAAATCTATGGTCTGTTGTGAATTTATTGTCTATAGTATTGATAAACAAAAATTAATACTGTTGTATTCATTAATAACATTTTATATCCAGAAACTTTTATATGTAGTTATTATTATATATACATCAGAAATTCCCAATCTTTTCCAAACTGTACGCCTAATATAATACGACCGAACCCTCCCAACATATCTAAATAAGAAATTATAATTAACCTAAGCAACCTAATTAAAGCAATGCTTCAAAAACTCATGGTCAACTCCAAGTCTTGTTCATCTTTTATTGAGTTTTCTTCTCCACTTATTTGCAGTTTTTTGCATATCTATTTAGGTACCATAAGACTATTTGCCAATCGTTCAATTATTCAGAACTTAATTTCTTGGTACACATTTATACTTTCATTCACTTATTATCTGGTGAAAATATTCCGAATAGTTAAGTGAAAAAATCCAAAGCTATTTACTGCCTTATTTAATGTTTCTTTGGCTGTCATTACTTCAACTAAGACATCAATGTACTATTATAAATAATACTTCAAGATCGTTGAAACACATAAAAATTCTTTCTTCATTGATATAGATATTCAATAATATAAGATACGTGTTTTATTTCCAAAAAGAATGTTAATCTCAAGTGTTTGATTTCAAACACTTGTGGGAATTTCCTCTTGTCTATTAGATAAAAATATATGTTGCCAGCCAAACACGTCGGGATATTTCTATAGTAATAATTAAAAGAAATCTCATTTGAATATTTCAATGGCCTTTTACTTAGTCACCTTACAGAGTCTAACGATCTCTCTTGAACATCTGGCAATATAACGAAATGTATTTGATGCTGGAATCAATGCGGTTTGCTGATTCAATATAACATTTTTCTTTTTTGTAAATTAATTTCATTGTTTTGATATAATATTTGGAAATAAACTTTGTCCTATATTCATTTTTGTATGGAGACTAAAAATATGTAGTAGAAATAACTTTTTTCAAATGTTTATTTCACATTTACACAGTACATTACATTAAATATATATATTGGGTTAAACTTTTTTTATTATTTACTATCAACAAACCCTGAAAGGGCTTATTAATTTAGTGTATTTCTTTGTTAATATTGACATTTGTATATTTTTGACAGAATAGATTTATGGATTTTTAGATATGCTGTTTCTGAATTTTAAAATAAAAATTTAAGTATAGAATGTCTTCACTGTTTTCAAATAACTATGCATTGTAACATGTGTCAATGAGTGAGCCAAACTTTGATTAAAAATAAATATTTAAACATCACACTAAGCTATAAAAATATACATATAATAATTAAGATAACAGTTTGTGTTATCATACTTCTCTAAAAGAATGATGAAATGGCCGTTGTTTGTTTTAAATAATCTTTAATAGTGTACATAATCATTTGAAAATATTTGAATTTTATGTAAACATGGCCTAAAAATTTATAATAACTTAGGTTTAGTTCACAAAATGTGCCCTCAAGAATTGAAATTAAAACATTTCAATTTGGCATTATTTTGAATGGGAGCAAGTGTCTAAAAATATATGATTTGTCGTTGTAAAAATATTGTTTGAATGTCAAGCAACCCAAGTACATGCAAGTCCCGAATTATGACTACATTAATATATTATGCTGTCATAGTTTGCCTGAAAACACTGGCCTTGAAGTGATGACATGTTGGCATCACAAATCTACCTGCATCATACTATACTTAGACCAAACTACACCGTGGTCAGGATGCAAGTGTAAGAAAGTAATTACTTTAACTTATGACTGAGATTTTGAAATTGTCGTAAGTGCGGAATATATAATATCTGCACAGCATTACTTGAAGTGCTGAAATAAGACGTTATATTATTATGATACTTATTCTCACAAGCTTATTGTGTGACTTTATCATACATATTAGCTATTAATATAATATAGCAATCTAAAATTTGTAAGTTAGATGTTATATTATAATTTCATTTAATAATTAGATCTACAGCTATCAAATAAATAAACCATTTATTGGTCCAGAGATTTCTATGCAACTTGTATATCTTGTTTACTTAAAAATATTTTGTCATTGAAAAAAGTGCCTTAAATTTATTATTAATTTCTCGTGTCGTAATTAACATCAAATGCTAGTTCAGTACATGGCATCAGCTAACAAAATAAAACTGTAAAATTATATGTACTGTGTTTTAAATGGTATATAATTAATATTGTAACATGTATAACAATGCGTATGATTGTATTTACAACTATTGTATTCGTAAATAATTGCATATTGCTTTTAGTGTGGATAGGTGTTACAATTACACTTTAATTCGCTAGATCATAATGGCATTTTAACTTTTTTTAATTTTTTTTTATTATTTCATTGAATAATTTATATAAAATCTGCTTATGTTTAATTATTGATATAAGTAAAAGATCTTTTAAATTGTTTAACATGCGAAGTTAATAAAATTGGCTATGGTCAAACAACATATTCTAAGCAATTAAATTATGATTGATGCAATTATTTTAACAATGGAAGTATTGAAGTTACAGTTTATTTGACTATCTTTTTACTTATGTCAGTAGTATTACAGTGTAGGCCCAAGTGTCATTTTAATTAAAATAGTAATACGTAAAAATCAGGAGTGGTTTCATTTTTTAATCCTTATTTGGCATGGAGTTGGCAATTCATCACATTATTTCACTTAAGGACAGACGCATCATGATGCTGCCTTAAGTATAGGTACTTTTATAACTACTTATAAATATTAATAGCTTGTAATTGATACGGGTTACATTCACATTGTCAGCATTTTTATTGATAGTTCGCTTATATTTCTGTTCATACAATAAAATTTGTTGTTTTTTATTTGTCTTTAAAAACTAATATTTAATCACATTTATTTGAAAGTTTTATTCAATACATACATATCTTGAAAAGCAAAAAGCATTTTATAATCTCTTTAGTATGAATCTAAAAGTTTAAATTTCAACCACCAATTTCAAAGTTAACTCACCACAGTATTTCATAAAAAGCTATAAAACATTTCTTCTTTTATGTTTCTAAATAATGGTGTTTGCATCTCAATATTTCATGCCCTTGAATAATATGTCTACAGTTTTTTTTACAGATTTTATTGATTCTGATATTAATAAATTAACTATTTTAATAAAATTACCTGCCATCATATACTATTGTTTTTTTTATTATCTTCAGAACCCACCCTTCATCAATACCTTCATGTTAATGGATTCAAGTAATCAAAAGTACCTTAAATACTTCACTAACGAAAAATGATTTCAGGATAGGGTAGGGTGAAAGGAAGGAATGAAAACCTGCATTTGGATGGAAACCCTATAGGACGCAACAAAGTAGGATGATAGCCCAAAAACATTTAGCATTCAGCTACAGGACCTAGTTTAATACTAGAGCTACAACATATAAAATGATAGTTATAAGTATTACCTACTTATATATACAGTTTAAGTAGAAGAAATTGGAGGATTACAAAACAACTATATGTCGTTGTACAAATTGATTATTGATATATTCTTTCTCATTCATAATAGTGGCCGTCAATATGATTATCCCTATCAGAAAGTTAGCAAAAGAAATGGCATGAGTTGTACAATTTTAGGGCCCTCAAATTTGAACTAATAAGTTGTGAATGTGATATCTCATCTTGAAGTGAGAAAATCTTTTGTTGAATACAATAAATATTGAACTCATTTTGTATGTTCTTTCATATAGTTTAAAATTTGGGAAGGGGTGCTGTAAGACCACCGGCATTTTCTCTGAGTGGTTGCACCCATTTTCTATGAACTATTTGAACCAGATAAACATTTTATTTGAGATATTGGAAGGTTTTTTAAGAAACACATAGGGAGAATAAAGTATTTTGCTCTCGTATTATTATTATCATAGTATAAACCTTTAAATTATACATTTATTTAAGTTAATACGCCTGGGAATACTTTCACACAGTCTATTAAAAGAAAAACCATTCATTTAAAAATAATATTATTTGAAAAAACTGTTTTAAGATTCAATTGTTTTTTCAGAATGTTTGGAGTTTATTCTATGTCCGCTCCCAATGTGGAGCATATGGACTTCTAATAGAGTTATCTCAACAGATGTTTGTCTATGAGAATTACTTGTTGCTCAGTTGCTCAACCATTCTTTTCTGAAGAGAGTAGGGATATAAGCATAGGTCTAGGACAGGACTAGTGGTTAGCTAGCCGCTCTGCTACGTCTCAATTTAGGTTCGGATGGGTGGGAGGGAATAAGATTAAGAAACTTGAGTTAGGGTTAAGAAAGTATGTTTTAGGTAGATTTGGTTATGACAAATTTTGATGCTTATTATTATTAGTATGTAAGCAATAGCTGTTAAGTAAATAAAAAACGGTATTGCATTATAAATTCATGTGTAAGAAGAGTTAATGATATTATTTCCAATTATCTCATTTAGCAGTGCAGGTAAATTATATCATACTACATTTTTTATAAACAAATGTCGAACGGCGCATACTTGAGTCGATGGTATTACCTCAATTAGCCCATCTCTAATCAAATGTCAAAATAATCTGGGGTTGACATATTATAAAATGCTAAATAAAAATTATGTAAAGTAATCGTTCATAATTTTCACATTAGTTTTATAATTTTAGATAGGTACAGTAAAGGGTAATAACATAATATAAAAATATTTTATACGAATAAATAAGAAAACACTAATTCTAATTCTAAAATATTAGATAAGAATTATTAGACCGATAATTATTGCAAAATACGAATATAATATCAGTATGAAAAAGCCACCATTAAATGACAAAAGGAATTTCTTAGAACAAACCATAAAGTATATTTGAAATATGACGACGAATTTTTGTATTAATATTTCTTTTTTCGCATAATTTATTGTTTTCTTTGATTTCAGTGTTAGACTTTTTGCCAATTTCCTGGAGAATGACATCATTTTGCCAAGCAGTAAAGCATATTTACCAAAATATAATAAGGTCTAAATAATTTACTATTGTTAAATTTTTCTTAATCTCCGTCATTTTTGCTCACTCAATATAAATAAATAAAATATATGTATCGTGTACGCTCCCAATGTGGAGCATATAGCCTCTCAATGAAGATATCGCACTAGAATATTTTATCAACTTGTAGTTTTCTTCTTCCACCATGGGCATAGACCATGCATAGACTAATATTATAAGGAGTACTTGCAACATCTGCGAATAATATATTATTTTATGACCTGTCGTCTGTGTGTAAATTTTGATTGAACTGTGTCATTTTAATTCTTTGTAAATATATAGTCAAATGGCTTCGCCTCGCCCTAAATCTCCGAAACAACCCATCACAGGCAAGAAAGAGGAAAAAGAAGAATCTTTCTGGGATAAAATTGGGACATTAGGAAGGAAGAAGAGAATAAAGGAAGGTTAGTGAATTTAATGGGCGTGTTGTGATTTGCTTGACATCCTTCTATGGTCTTTGCATTTCCAGGGATCGCCCACCTCATTTCTGATAGTGAAAATGTCACGGATTATACCAGCAATCTAGATTTTGAAACATCTGTCATGTTTTTGTAAACACCCTTTCATGACGTAACGATCTAAAATTAGTCGTGGTAAACACTAAACAACTCGTGAAGATTTGAAATAGTCATCATATACACCACATTTAATTAATTATCGTAAATCTTATGTACGTAATTGTCAATTTAAAACTTAGAGCACCTGGTTTCTAACTTATTTGATGTAGTACATCAAATTGTAGTTATAAAGTCAATCCTATATCGTTTAGATCAAAATACACAATTGAGAACTTTTGTTATTATTTCATTGCTTTCACCAACTTTTATCTTTACAAACTATTGATTTTCCGTTATGTAGTAATTTATGTAGTTATAAATGTTTTAGTAATAACTTTACAATTTTCAGAAATTAATTGCTTAAAACAATGAAGTATAACTGTTCATTAAACTGTAAATGGTTATCTTCAGCTGACATCGATAATGCCGAAGATTTCCCCTCAATGATTTCCAGAAATATCATTTGAAAATTGCTAAATATAAATTTATTCTGAAGGTAGTAATTTCTTGTCATTGAATAACCGTATATCATTATTATATAGTTCAAGAAGTTCAAGCTGAGGGACAGTATGCCATCGATTCCCCTGGAAGCCCTACAGCTCCTGAAATACCTCCAGAAGATTACACGTTGAGTGAGTTTTTTTATGCTTATCTTATAATAATGAATTATATTTACCATCGAACAACTCTAAACAGATGTTATTAACACTCAGACACCCGGTCCCGCATTAATGCGGAAATTGTCGCATTACATTAACACCCGGCCGAGTGCACGCCGAATTGACATCTGTTAGAATAAATTTGACGCCTTAATGTTCGTAACTCATATGCTGCCATTTTTAAAATAATAATTATACAAACATTTAGAGTAATAACTCGTGTAGTTTTATTGCCCACTACTTGTCAAAAGGGATCGCTGCTGTAGGGTTAGTCGTTATTGTATTTCACATTTTTATTTTGCGACATCATAAGTAGAGTCAATTTAAATGCAAAGATTCACTATTTACTATTCTAATTTTACAACCAGTGTTTCTTTATTTTTATATGCAACATTATATACTTCCTAACCTTTTTTGTTTGAACGCACTATTTCAAGCGGTTAAATAGATATGATTTGAACTCAAAATAAAAATAATTTTACATTCTAAAACTGTATAAACACTCTACTTCACAACTAAATGATTTTTTTAGTTTTTAAATTTGGATTATTGAGATTTTTTTAGTAGTAAAAAACACTCAAATATGACTTAAACTTGAAAGAAAACAATGTAAAACACATTGTGATTAATATTTACTCATTGTAATTTAGATGACAACGAAGAGCGTTCTATAATTGAACCGAGATCTTTGGATGACCCGCAAGTTCGGCAATTAATTCTCGTGCTGATTGATTGGATCAATGATGAGCTGGCACAGCAGCGCATAATTGTCAAAGACATAGATGAAGATCTGTATGATGGACAGGTATTGCAGAAGCTCCTGGAGAAACTCACTGGCCACAAATTGGATGTCCCAGAAGTAACCCAGTCAGAGGATGGTCAGAGACAAAAGCTGGCTGTAGTCCTGAGAGCTATTAATAAGGTTGTACAAAAAGTCAGTTTTTATTTGGATGATAGAAATGAGTTAGTGATTTGAACAACTTGTAAGAAATGAAGCATGAATTAAATTTTCCAGAGATGTAAAATATTAATTATGCTCAGCACACAATACATCCATTTTAAAATTAATGTTAAATTCATAAGTGATAAATATTGACCCAATAGTTAATTAACCTAGTTTTAAATTTTTTCATTAAGTATAAAAATGATATGTTTTGCATAGTTTTCAGATAATAAATATTATAATTTTACTGACAATAGATATTGTAATTTTTTAAAGTTATGAAAAGCAAAACAAGGTGTAAAAGAATAATTTCATAACTTTTTACAAAAAGAAAGTCAAGTGTATTTTTATTATAATCTTTTCTAAATAAAAAAATACTAATTTTCAGGCTTTGGGACAACCACGTTGGTCACCGAAATGGAGTGTGGACTCAGTTCACTCAAAAAATATTGTCAGCATTTTGCATCTGCTGGTTGCGCTGGCACGTCATTTCAGAGCACCAGTTCGTCTACCGGAAAATGTCAGTGTCTCGGTTGTAGTTGTCAAGAAAGATGCCTCCAATCAACTGTCGCACAGGTACTGTCATAATAAATCCTAACTTAACTGATAAATTCTATTATTTAAATACAGTTAGGATGTATTTAATCTACATTTTAGGCAAGGTTTCCCTGCCCACCGAATTCACATTGTTTGCAAACAATTCTCAATTTCGATGAATAGTTCTGAGTTTTTGAAAATAATTTTAAAAATATTGGTTCATTAACACAATTAATTCTTAAAATCTTAGATGTGGTATTGCAATTCCCCCCTCCCTTTTTTTTTGGTTGGGTAGGGAAAGGTTAAATTCGAGTATTTCAGTTGTGTTATTACGGTCTGCTTAATGGCTACATTAAGTGACTATTAGTAGGTGACTTGAATCTTTCCAGAATCATTTGTGCATTGAAAGAAAATTTTTGAATGATTTTTGAGTGACATTTGATAACGTTCTTCTTTTAACTTATATCTATCACCAATAGATGAAGAATCTATCCAATCGAATTGTATCTTATATTGAATAATTTTCAGATTGTTGTATGGTGTTTGATTTTATAAAAGAAAATAATTAAACATAATTACTAATTTTGTTTGTTTCTTTATCGATGATGCTCAGAAAAGAACAGGAAGACATCACCTCAACGTATGACGATCTTGGAATGAGATGTGAGAGAGATGCATTTGATTCACTGTTTGATCATGTACCGGAATTACAGCTAGTTAAAAAGGTAATAAAAGTCGTATTCCAAATTTAACAAAACAATCCATTGCGACATTAATGTATTATTTCTTGTTGTGTTGTTTCCTATATTTGTTTTGATTCTACAAATTCTGCCAATGCATTATTTTAACTGGCTGTAACATGTTTGTATTTATAAGGATTATTTGGTTTATGAGATTTAAAAGTAAGGTTATCTACCAAACATTAAAGAAAAGTTGGTATCATATTTATTTTTCAATACACCAATTGATGTATTGGTAAAACTCAATATATTCATTCAATCCTCTTTATATGAGGGATACATTCCATGCAAAAGAAAAAACCGTGTAAAAAAGAATCAAGTAGTTTATTATGTTGAGTTGAGTTATCAAAAATTCACCGATTTCATTGAAATAACTTGAGTTCTATAAAGATTAGATGGAAGTTTTAGTTACGAATAATTTTTATAGTATTTTTTATAATTAAAAAAAACTGTTGAATATATATAAGGATTGTATATTTTTCAATTGTGACACATTCTAATCCCATAAAGAATTATGTTTATCAAAGCTATATTTCTAAGTATTTTTTAAATGGTGAAATAAAAATATATTTAATACTTTTTCTAATGTCTGTAGCTTTTTGGCATTACCATATAGTGCTGGTCTGAGTAATAAGTTTAAATACAAAAACTCAACAACCACGTTTATTGAATATAATTTTGCTATAAATCTACCTTTAATCTAATATTATTATCAATTCTACTGCTATCACCATAAAAAAATGAATCTGTTCTTGGTACTGAAAATCTCTTTAAAGTATACATGCCTGAAGGGTTAATAATCTTGCAGATAACATGTCATGTTGTTTCAATGATTCTTTCAATAGACTTTTAATGATGGTTTCCAAAAAAGAATCAATTATTATCTAATATTCATCCTTTTCATTTCAGTCGCTGGTTATGTTTGTCAACAAGCACCTCGGTAAAATCAATTTGGAGGTGACAGACCTGGATACCCAATTCCACGATGGGGTTTACTTATGTTTGTTGATGGGTCTGCTTGAAGGATTCTTCGTTCCACTGTACGACTTTTTCCTCACCCCCCAGAGCTTTGAACAGAAGGTGCTCAATGTTGCATTTGCCTTTGAATTGATGCAAGATGTCGGTTTGGCTAGGCCCAAAGCGAGACCTGAAGGTAAAAAATAGTTGTTTTTAAATATCCCATTTATTTCAATTCATTAGTAAACAATACTTACTTTATTTGTATATAATGCAGCCCCAATTACATGCCGAATAAGCAATTATATAATTAGTATAAGGTTTTTATAAAAGAAGAGCAAATCTTACTACATTGTGACAAAGAATTTCTGTTACCTTTGACTTAGATACTTATTACTGTTTATTATCAAGTGGTTCAACAAGGATCACATCTTTAGCAGTGTCTTTAATTTGTGGTTTGAGAGTTTGTGATTAACCATTTCTCGCCCTTTTATTTTTTTTAAATTTCGCTGACAACCCTTTATTATCTGGCTTTTCTTTTTGAAATGAATATTAAGTAATTGGCCACAAGTTATTATTAAATTGTGCTGTTAAAATTGTCTAAATTGGTATATTCTTTCCACTTAAGGAATGGGATGGTTTATACAAAGAAAAATATTATACTAAATATTCACAATATCCATTAGTAACAAGACGTTAAATGGATATCAGACACAATCAATTTAGTGTATCGATACTATCCAAAAGTATCATTATACCCAATAAGACACATGAAAGTCTTCATAATACAGACTAATCTAATCTTAATAAAAAAAAACATATTCCTATACATTCAAAGTAAAGATGGTTTTGTTGATTCTGTTTCTTATTTTCAGATATTGTTAATCTGGATTTGAAGTCAACACTCCGAGTCTTGTACAACTTATTCATGAAGTACAAAGACATAAATTAAGAATCTCTGATGCAATCTCCACTTCTGTAATGGTACTTCCCTCATGTGTAGTCTGGTTGCTGTGTAACTGGTATTTCGATTATGGTATTGTCAATGTTGATTGTAATCTGTAATATCGGGATCATAAACGGCGAGTAACTGGACTTCTTCTGAACTAGAATAATGATAATTAATATACTAGTGCTGTTTACTAACTTATCACCCCCTTTCTTTAGAAAAACTAGTGTTAAAGCAGAAGTTTGAATGTCAGTCTCGCCTTTGTTTAATGGAGATGAGATATTAATTTTATAAAATTGAATTAACGGGTATTTTATATGAAATATCTTTTGTCTATAAAATGACTGACTACTAATCTTGCCACCATAAATTAAACATAATTTGCTGTATATTATGTGGATCCAGTTTTACACATGACAAACTTCTGCAATTACATCAAAGGAAGAATCGCTATTATATTTTAAACATTTATTGTGCTTATACAAATAGTTATGGCTTAATAGTTTTGTATACGCTCTGTTTAAGTAATTGATTCATGAACAATTAAAAATAAACTATGTTTTTAACTGTTTCTATGAATGAACATAAAATGAATTTACAATATTATTGTATAGAAATAAAAACAGAAGTTGTAAATAGTTTAATTTTACCCAGAACTTTTTTATTTATTATTTTGTATAATCTCAATGTGTCAGACACAATATATCATCATTGTTTTGGAAAAAGACACTAACTGAAAAATACTAGTTTTGAGTAATTGGACTTTGAAGTTTGTCAAATATTTGAAATGCCATACTATTTTCAATTTGTTTGTTTGTATAATACTGTTTTTAAGTAAAATTATAGGTTATAAAAATATGTTTGTTATTGCCATAACTAATTCGATGTCATTTTTTCGATTTAGTGTTTTCTTCCAGAACAACGACGATATATTGTATTGTAATAAAAAAATATTTATTACATCGTCATCATTATGAATTTGGTGGGTTCTACATAACGAGTACATGATTCTCATGCTCTAAAATAGTAGCTTACGTTTAACGTGTGCACAATAAGAGGTCAAGAATGCAAGACACAGTTAAACAATGCATTGGAATTGAAAATTTCAATCGAGAGTTGGTTTTTCAAACACCAAGCAAATCACAATTCTTGGTGAAAAGGAATTATATTTAAAAAAATAAAACACAAACCAAATCTTAAGATCCTCTAATAAAATCCTGAGGTTTCATAAATATAAATTTATTTACTACTAATACTATAGTATTCTAAGTTTTTTTGAATGTCAAAATATGCTTATAAATTTCAAATTAGTTCAATGTTTCCACTGATTAGATAAATTTATTATAGTGAATTGCCAAAATGAATGTGTAAAGAATCTATTATGAACTAACTGACAGTTCACTATTTTTGTATATGCAGTTATTTGATTGTATTTTTTTTACTCTGTATTATATATATTTTAGAACTATATCCATTATTGACTGAATAAATAAATAACTGATCACAAGATTAAAGTACCACAAATATATGTAAATGATCAGCGCGCCTTTCTGTGTCAGGAGTGACACTATAGTCTATAAAATGATAAAATCAATAAATTGCCTTGTTCCAAATAAACTTTTTTGTTATCAGCATCTCTTGTATGTCGACATTATAATGTTTTTTCCATTGTAAAATTGTGTATCTCAATTTTCAGGGGAGTATAAAAATAGTTTAAAAATAACTTTGTCAAATAAAAAGCGCAATTATTATACATACACTTAATGATAATTTTTGTCAGTTGTGTTAATTTTATATGAACTTACGGGCGATTTTTTCATTAATGATTATACAAAAAGCCGAAAACACATATCGATGGCCTAATGTTATAAACCCATATCTGATATTTTGACGAAAATGACTTTATAAACCGTATCTTGTTTATTTAAAATAATACAAAGTATTTAAACATTTTAATGATTTACAAGTAGTCTAACATACTATCCATTCAATACTTAGAAGAAAAAAATGTCTAATATACATATTAACGTAAATATTCAGTTTCTTTTTAGCCTCTTGTAAAATTTGTAAAAAATTACTTACAGGACTATAATATTAGGCCATCGATATGCAGGTATACAATTTTGTAATGGAAACGATGATAGGCAGGGTTTACATGTGGGTGCTTCCATGTGCGATTAGGTGGTGTGTGTGCCTTAAAACGAGAGCTCGCTTGAAAATGAACTCGCACTCTTTCTCGTTTCAAAACACACAAACTTCCATATCACGTGTGGAAGCGTCTGCTTAATACCTATTTACATGACATGGAAAATAGCGTTTGGTAAATGAAAAGTGTTTCTTATTAAATTTATTGTGCGTGTATCACATTTGTAGCGACTGCTGCATGAGTTATGAATAATGTGCCTTAAAATGACTAAAAAATTATATTATTTTTACCTAATTCAAATAATAAATTAATAACAAAATGTATTGTGTTTTTTCTTTTTTGAAGATGTGCGACAAATAATTCCTAATGAATAATTACTATCCTGGATAACATTTATTGCATATTTTGAACACACCAATCGGCATAGTTATACAGGTAAAAATATATATGAGTGAAAATCAATAGAATATGGACTTGTAAAAAATGTAGAGATAGTTCTGTCGCTATGGGTAGAAGTTTTTATTTGTTGGTTTTTTGTGCTGGAGATTTGAAGTTCGTATTTTCTTAAAATATTTCAATCTGAGATTAGAGCTTCCTTTATGATTTCTCGGGAATATTAACTTTTTATATGAAGAACTGCCATAATTGAAATTAAATTATCTGGACAATTTAACAACCGCTCAGATAATGTTAGTAAAGTCAAAACCACTGCAAACAGTTATAAAGCACATATCTTTAGTTTATATCTGATGATATCTACTCTCGGCCAAATGATGTAAATTAGAAAAATAAATTGACCACTTTTTGGAAGGGAAACATCATTTTACATTGGTTTTAGGATTAAAAATTCTGACCTGGCCACTTGATGTAAAAGCCTGTATTATACACTCCCTCCGTATAATCCCGTATCTTCAAATATGAGAATTTACAAGAGTTCATTTAAAAGATTCATAACGCAACTCGCCATAATAATTGACGTAACCCTCAAAAAATACGAAAATTAATGGATGTCATTTTAAAGATGACAGAGCATGTCTCAGCCAAATTATGTAAATTAGAAAGATAAATTGACCGCTTTTTGAAAGGAAAACGTCATTTTCCATTGGTTTCATTGGTCATTTCCTTTTAGGCTTAAAACTTCCGACTCCGCCACTTGATGTAAGCCACTATTATATCGACACTCCCTTTGTATAATCCCGTATCTGCAAACATGAGAATTTACAGGAGTGCATTTCAAAGATTCATAACGCAACTCAATATAATGTTTTCGATAAAAACAGTTTTTACTCCCATGAACAATTTCAATTTTGAGGGCTACATCAATTGGCCAAAACACCATCGATATGCTTTAGCAAAATTAGATCCTTCAGTCTTCAACCCCGAGAACGGTAAGTTAGTGCAGAATAGCATTCCTTTTCACAACCGTCCACACCTTGCGCTGGTTCACTCCCTACAGACTCAACTTAATTCTTTTATTTGAAATTAAAATTCTGATTTCTTTTTAAATTATTTTATAAAAAAATTATGCTGTTACTCTTAGTAATATGTTTAATTTACAGAATTGACTTACCTAATGATTTATTTAACAGTTTATTTACAAGTTTGGGATGATCCTGTACCTAAAAAGGTAAAGGGACTCAAAATAAAAACAAAATATCATAATTATATAATATATATATATTTCAGTTTATTTTTATTGGTACATTTTTGAAGAGTAAAATAAAATATCTGCAAAAACAATTGGTACAGAAACCAAAAACTTTATTCTTTTATAGTATTACTTAGAATGATTCACACAAATTTTAATAACCGTCATGTGAGAGAATTGATTATAACTTTTAAAGAATACTTAAAAATACACCTTAACAGAGACATTTAAACCTAATAAAATAATACAAAGGAAATCAAAACAATTGCATAATTAACTGCAGATTGAAAGAAACTACGGCTTGCAGATTTGGTTCATTGTTGTATCAATTGAAGTAACTTTTATCCCACATATCAAACAAAAAAAAGCTCATCACCTATATAATAATTTGAAACATTTTAGAAAACTGCTTTCTTAATAATTTGATAACATTATATGGACCACATTCAGTCAGGTATTTATCTATCCGTGCGTAGCAGATTGTGCCATTAATAACTATTTATATATTGAATATTCTGTGAGAAGTGTTACAACTAAGTAAATAAACTTTTCTAGCAAACAAACATACTATAGTAATCAACGGACATCTGCCAGTTGTCACCCTACTGAATTATTTTCTTTTGTAAACCAGCTCCCAGTAGGTCATACAATATAAACAAGAAAGCAATAGATACAAGTTGAAAAAATTACTTTTGACGAGGAGTTTAGTCATAAACCATGGAATTGTCATTATAATATAGGTGGTACCCCGTTTTTTTATTATAAATTATAATCACTAATAGACAGCTATCAATTTTTACGGCAATACAGCAACTAAAATAAATTGATGTGTAGTATATGTACAGTTTATCTAAATATCTTTGAAAATGTTTTTGGCACTTACATGGCTTATGACTATCACTCTTTGATTGGTAAAAATGTCAAATAATAATTGGGTTCGAAAATCTTATAAATAAGAGAACAATCATGATATGATACCAATTTGAGTATAAAATCTTAGGCCAATCAGATAAGTTATTTAGGAGTAATAATTATTAAATATTTATATTATTTGTGACGTGATTTCGGTTGATTCAGGACCCACTGGAAATTTTGTGATGTCTAGAGTCAGCCTCATCATGACCCCACCCCCCCTTGGGCGTTTTTTGCATATCATGCACTAAACATTATAGTCTATATCAGCTTTTCCCAAACTGTGTTCCACAAGACGTGTGAATCAGTTCTGTGTGAAATAATAATTCAAGGGTACAAAAACAAAAATTAGAATTTAGATATACGAGTTTATTTTTCGATTCAGTGAAATAAAAAAATCTCACACGCAAAAGTAAAGATTTAGAATCGGTTTCGCACCTAGTGAAATAATTCGTGGTTTAACAGAACTAAAAATTACAATTTTATTATCAAAAATATATGAGCATTAATGCTGCTTTTTCTTGAGAAAAGAAACATTAGGGAAACGTAAATAAAATAGGATCACTGTTCTGTGAACAAGAAGTTTGGGAAATACCGGTCTATATTTAATATAAATAACATAATAAATTTCATATCAGAGTAGTTACGTAATCTAAATGATAATATTTTCGATGCAGTACCTATATTGTTATTGTTTTTTTTAACTGCCAATTTGTTTAAATTTTAACATTTTCATTTTGTGCATGCCTTAAACTTTAATAAATTTATAAAAATATCATCACAATATTTTGTTAAACGTGCGCTATATTAATTTAAGAAACGTAATATTTGATAGAAAGAAAAAAATATTTATTTCAGATAATATTGCCTCTGGCACCTAATGTAATACCAATATGCTATTATGGAATATTTTTTAAATAGGTTGTATTTTTGGTCTATTCATTGAGGCAGACGGTTCTTAGTATGGCGTCCACCACTGCGTAGGGATCGCAGTTGGATGATGGTCGTCTGTCTTCCAAGTAACCCTTCTTCTCTTCGGCTACACTACGAGGAATACGTATACTACAGCCGCGGTTTGCAACACCTGCGAAAAACAAAAGAAAATAATTAAATATTTTAATTTTGGTTTATTTTTATTGTCCAACAAGTTTGCTAACTTAAATCTAAATAGATATGTATCAGTGTCTATCCTAGAATCAATGTAAGGTAGTAATATTAAGAGGAAAGTATTACAACTTATTTATGTCATTGATATACGCATCCTGGACTCATTTATAGAGAAATAAGAACATTTGACAATATTTGAATTGCTTAAGTTATAGGATGTAAGTTGCTGTGTTTTGACTTGTGGTAATCGTGGCATTACGATACCTAGCAGGTTTCATTTCCAAAAGTTCTAATGAAACACTGAGATGGATTATTGAATATGCTCCATTAAAACGTGTGTTCCCAAAACAAAATTTGCAAATATTTGAATTTATCATCACTATATCGACTGTGTTTTGGGTAATTGATGTAATCCTCAAAAAATACGAAAATAAGTTAATGATTGGATTTCATTTTAAAGACGACAGAGCAGGTCTTGACCTAATGATGTAAATTAGAAAAACGAATTAACCACTTTTTGGAAGGGAAACATCATTTTACATTGATTTTAGATTAAAAAATTTTGACCCGGCCACTTGACGTAAGCTACTATTATATCGACACTCATTATGTATAATCCAGTATCTGCAAACATGAAAATTTACAGGAGTGCATCTCAAAGATTCATAATGCAACTCACTATATAATCTTTTCAATAAAAGCAGTTTTTACTCTCTCCTGAACAATTTCAATTTTGAGGGTTACATCAATTGGCTAAAACTGTTGATATAGTATTAACTAAATGTTTCCTTATGTTTCTGCAATCGGCGTTGATGAAAATGTTCATAAACCATAAGAAAGACTATTCACAGATAAAATTCAGAGTTACCAATGAGTACCAACAAATGTCAAATCATATTGGTTTAGATGTGTACAATGAGACATAAGATCCTTCTTATGTTATGGTTATTTATAATAATGATTTATTAAAACATATGAGCTACATTCATTAGGATATTTGTCAACTTACCAGCGCTAAAGTCATTGATGCTAGAAGTCTCAAAGTTTCCAGTCAGTCGTTTTTCATTGTCCTTTCCTCCTTTGGGATCGTACACCTTGATATGTCTCATATGGACCTTAGAAAGCTTGTCAATTGCCTTCTCAATTTCACTGTAAAAGAAAACTTATCATTAGATACAAGTAATAAATGAAACAGTTTAATCTAAGACATTTTCATTTAACTGTTATGTCAACATCAATCCGTTGACTTCCTCTGCATTTATCAAAAAAGAAATGTGAAATATTATCGAAAGCTTATGTTGAGATGAGTTTTGTTTATTTAATTTATAAAATATTATTTGATTTAGCTTTTCCGGTATGTGATTAGCTACACATAAGTAGTGTTTATCATTTCAATTTTTCAATAGCTATAAGCCTACTAACATTCTACAAGATGTATGCTATATCATCGGCTTAACTTGCAAAATACATCTAAGTGTGAGAAAAATGAAATAAAACCAAATGAAACTGAGTTGAATTAAAGCATATACAGAATTACGTGATAAATTCTTCAATGTACTAAATGAATTCAAAATATTTTGTGTACAATTAAATCGAATCCCATAACAGATTTATCTTAGATTATTACTTACATAATTCCGTTATCATCTCGCATTTTTTGGGTTGAGAAGTTGGTATGCGCACCGGATCCATTCCAGTTTTCAATTGGTTTAGGATCCAAGCTGACAATGATGCCAAACTCTTCGGCCAGTCTATGTAAGAGGAATCTGGCAATCCATAGATCATCGGCTACCCTGGTTCCAACAGTTGGCCCAACTTGGAATTCCCACTGGGATGGCATGACTTCAGCGTTTGTGCCGCAGATGGCAACGCCAGCATACAGACAACATCTGTAGTGGGCCTCAACCAGATCCCTGGCATATACTTTGTTGGCACCGACGCCACAGTAATAAGGGCCCTGCGGTGGTGGGTATCCTCCCTGAGGCCAACCGAATGGTCTTAAATCAGCATCCAGTAGTGTGTATTCTTGTTCAATGCCAAACCATGGGATTTCATCTTTGCACTTCTGATAGGCCTCATCACATGCCTTCCTTTTGTTGGTCTCTGTAAATTTAAGAAGATAAGAATGTGATTTCAAGTAAATTAAAACTTTAAATATTGACAATTTTGTTTTGCTGATTTTTACAATTTTATGCTTTCATATCTTTGTAAAATGCTTCTACTATCTACAGGTAAAATTTTCAACTGACTGTAGTATTCATATTTTTGTCTATCTATATATTATTTAGGATCGGATGGGTGGGAAGAGGGAGTTCTCCTCCAACGTATCTGATCCTAAATACAGGGCTTAACGAGAGCGATTAGCTAACCACTAGTCCTGTCCTAGCCCTGCTCTCGTCGAAAAAAACAGGTTGTGCAACTGAGTAACAAGCAGTTCTCTTTTCTGCATGCATGCTTTTAAAGCTACTATGATTTATAGCATTGGTCTTTTATGTGAGTTTTAATGAGGGAGCTTCTTTTGAAATAAAAAATATTTTATTTTACATGTAGTAAATAATAAAAAAGGGTAAAGAATCATGGAAAATAATATTACCCTAATAATGAGCGCTACATTTATCTTGTGTTTGGTCATCAATTGATTTTATATATATTCAGAATGCAGTTTGCTTCAACATCAATTGAAAATGGCTTCAAGTTATGTATTTCAACACTTTCTCTGATGTTTCACAACACTCATACGTAATCAAATTTGATTTGTATTAACTTGTAGCATCACAAGACAGAACGTTTGTTTCGCCATGTTGACATATCCACAGTGGCGAAACGGTTAAAGAATACTAAAATAATTTGACATGATTTTTTGCCATATTCAAATTTATTTTAATATTATTTAAGTGTAAGTATTTATATAAGGCCCTGAATGATAATTAATTATTATGTTGTGTTTGTTTGACAAAATATGCTACGAAAATATCAAGCAATTTGACAAATATTTTCACATGAACAACAGTCCAAATATAGTAAATTGTTAATGTATGTCATATATTGTATGGTTAGCACACTTGACATCTTATATTTTTGAGTTTCGAGATTAATATTACCTGTTGGTTCATAGTTGTATTTGTAGGTGTCACACATAACAAGAATGTTATTTCCACGTCTGAATGGATCCTTGTAGATGGCCTGAGGGTACAAGAATGTGTCAGAGTTCTGGCCTGTGGCCTGGTTGGTCGAGCTTCCATCGTAATTCCAAACGGGAAGATCTACAAAAGTTACAATAAACTGTGATGGCAAAAAGTATGCAAAATACAAATATAAAAAAAGTAACAGGAAAAAAAACACTTACATAATATTGTAATAACAATACTAAAAAATGTATCGCTATTTGATCAAAAACATGTGTTTATTACCTTGCAAATTATTATTAATGTTTTTATTTTAATTGTTCAAAAAAATATTTTAGTTATAAATATTCAAATGAATGGATTTGCATAGCGCTAACAAAATATATTATTGCAGAATACGTAATGTTTTTTGGAGCATTCAGATTCTAACCTTTCGACGAATAAAAAGTAAATAAAAAAACATTTTTTGTTAGATTTTTCTTTTGATTCATTCAGGGGTTTCACAAAATAAAAGATGGCTAATAGACTACTAAAATTCATACTCACTATGAATAACTACAATAGAAGGTCTAAAATAAACTACGCTTTATTTTTAATAGATAATAAAATAATAGGGAAGTATTTTAACATAAATAGTAGTGATGATTTATATAATATACTAAAGTAAATCGCATAGAATGCAAAATGCAATTAACGCTATAAAACAGAATACACAAAAGACATTAAAAGTTCGATTTAGGAAAAATATTATATCCAGAGACAATTTGACAAGCTGGCGACTACTAGAAGAATGAAAATGAAGATTATTTACTTTTCTTTGTCACGAATTTTGGAAAAAACAAAACAAAAATGAAGTAGTTCAGTTTCTTAATTTAATTTAAGCTCCAAACACATTTTATACGCAGTCTTTTACAGTTTATCTAGTAACTGGACTACTGTGTTTTCTTAGCCGTAGATAGGTGCTTGTGGAGTTGATTCTTTATAGATTTCTATAACTAAGACAAAACAAAGCAATTAAACTTGTTTCTTGTTAATTGGATGGAACTCATCTACAAATATACATTAGCAAGGTTAAAATTTTCCGGTCTAACATTTTTTAGAACGGCTAATTGACTTTTCTGAATTTTTGTCCTTAAAACTTTTCCGTTTTACTACGTATATTTATATGTCTGTATATAGCCTAATTGCATAAAAAAATATTCTGAATTCTCATGTACATGATTGTACAAAGTGACTTATTATTATATCTATATATATATACATATCTACCAATTTAAAATGACTATCACGTTTCAATAACTATTATTATAAGTGTGAAGATATTTTGTAGGCTGAATCTTTGTTTACATCTTTTGTGATTGCATTGTTCTTAGTAGTCAAAATAATGTAATCATATTGTTTAATTTACCTTCAGGGTTCACAGGAACAAAGTCCAATGTACGATCCTTGCATCTCAAGTATTCACCGGTTCCGTCGATCCAGATGTAGGTGGCTTGGATCTTATCCATAGGCAGCGGCAAGTCCAAGTACTTTGTTAAGATGGTCTTGTTCAAGACGGCATTGGGCGAATCCGTCAGGTAGTGACCTCCCACTCTACCACGGCTCTCTGAAGTAGACAATAAATTAAATTAATATACTTGTATTATAATACTATGCATAACATAAAAACAGACAGAGTATTAAACATTCACTCAACGTTTTATTTTTGTAATGAAAAACAAAATTGAGAATTATTTGTCAATCATTCGAATAATCTTATTAATGTGTTAGGAATAGCATTGTCAAAATATTCTGCACCCATGTTACCGATCAAATTAAATATTATTGATACTAGAACTGCCAATCCAGTATACATAAATATTGGCGTGAGCATGACATAAACGTATGCAAGCTTTTATTTTTTTTGTCCTACTTGCTCATACGCATGTTAGGCTGTGTGATTGAGATAGTGAAACATCCACCGCAACGTAGGGATATTATATATCGCCCATCCAGTATAAAACAACCATTACTGCAAATTCATAGTTTTGAGAAAATCGCATTTGAAGTTTTTTATCCATTTAAAATACTCGTTTCAGATCAAACATATCAGATATGAAGATATTTTTTTTTGTTTCCACAGTAAATTAGTGTGTTTCAAACTGATTTCAACAAAAATATTGTGACATTTGTATTGTTTTTTAATTATAAAAATTTAAAATTTGTTAAATATACTAAGCATCAAAAATGAATACCAATGTTTTTACACTACAATTATGTGAATCCCACGTAATTTTTTGCATTTAAAATAGAAAATCACAATTTTATGAACCCACGGTTGTTTTATACTAGATGGGCAAAATACACACAGCATCAGAAAAATTATTAAATTTGCAATTCTACAATAGAATAAATCTTTTTTTTTTAAGCACATTTTTTAATTTAGCCAGGGTTTCAACCCATTGTCAATTTAATTTGTATATATTTGTACATATTTTAACTTTTCCTTTAGGTTAACTTACATACTAATAATTTAAAAAAATCTGTATATGTATTATATGATATATATTAAATACTAACCATCTCCTCCCTTCCGCGGGCACGAGTCAGCCATATTTATTCAATGTTATTCTGAAAACAAAAATTAAAAAATATTTTCAACACATAATTTGTTTTTGATACTCTTAATAAGTATTATTGTTGAACCAAAAATAATGTTTTTGATGCCAATAATTATAGGCTGTAAAATATTATATTATTGAACACAAAGATGTGGAAGAAAAGGTGTTTTTTTAAGAAGTAAACAATTTTGTTTTTGTGAAAAATTTACTACAGCAAGAAACGAAGCAGTAACTTAACTATCCGCATTATTTGCCATTATCTAAGGATATAAAAAATATATTATAATTTTATACAGCGTCATAATTAAGCAAATACAGCAAACAGGGAGATTATATTGTAGAATTTATGATCAATATTACATTTAGATGTAAATTTGTAAAATGGATGATTTTTTTTTTATTTATGGCTATTAAAACAAGGTATTTATTACATTTTCGGATATTTTATTTAAGTCTGTTAACAATGTAAGTTGTATGGAATATTTAATAGTGACTAAAGAAGAGCGATGGCTTAACTAGAGGCCCACAATAATACTCCCGCAATGCTGAAATATCATCAGCCAAGGTATTTTTAAAGCTAGTTATTGAAATATATGGAATGATATGAAAATCTGAAAATATTCTGTCAGGTCACAGAAATTGCAGCAATGAATATGAGTCGATCTTTTAAACTTTGCGTTCATTCAAGTTAGTTGTCGTACACATTAGATTTTATCAACGGCTCTGTCATAAAAATTTGCGTAGATAAAATTTTCAATACAAGTGAAATGACATCGGCAAAATAATTGATTCTGTAGGAATCTGTGGCAATATTAAAGGTGCTGGGATTCAGGGTCTCAAGAGCTGATGTGAAAAGAGATGATATTATGGAAAATTGCGAATGTGAGGTCATAAAGGTATATAAATCTTTTAGCAATTACCATAAATAATAATCTCAGCTCAGAAATCTACTGGACAATCAGTTTACTAGAGCAAGGTTAGTTAGTATTATATAATAAAAGGCAAGTCACAATAGAAACAAACAGAGTTTTTAAATATAAGTAGGCACCTCTTCCTCTATGGGTATAAAATCTTATATTAAATATTGGCAATTTAAGTAAAATTAAATATTGGCAATTTAAATAAATGTATTGTTATATTTACGCCCATAAAATCATTATAAAATAAGAAAATTACTATGATATTATTGCAAGATAAAGCATTTTACAAACCATCGTCAAACAAATTTTAGATGAAACATTCTAGATTTGAGTAAATCGATTTTGCATATTTGTGTATGAATTTTAATATATTTCAAATCATAACTTTTCAGAAATTAATGCATGTGATTCCGATTTATTTTATACTGTATCGACACTGCCTACGTATAATCCCGCATCTCCATACATGACATTTTACAGGAGAGCGTTTCAAAGATTCGAAACGCAGTTGCAAAGTAACTGCTGCATATATCTCATTCAAAATTGGGACAGTGCTGTTATTTTAAATCTAGTTTGTTATTTTATATAAAGTTTTGCTCAAAGTTTATAGTTATTGAGATATTACAAATATGATATTGGACTTTTGATTTTAAGTAAAGATCTTTCGTATTAGAGGCTAGTTATGTGATTATACTTTACGAAAAAACGGTGAAGTAGGTATTTTGTTGTTTGATGGCTTACTTACAGAAATGAGTGATTATACGTAGGTAGTGTCGGTATGAAGTTTCAATTAATTCAAGCTGATACTAAAGTAAAAAATATTCTTTCTTAAAATGTAATACAATTAAATTAATTAGTTTTTACTGTACATATTACATATCAATTACATTCTAAAAAATTGAAACAGCTACTTAAGACAATCTTACACAGATACAAGTCACTGGCAACGATATGTCATAATAATGATTTTAAATCAAAATTGTTCTGTTTTATTCTAAGCATTATTTTAAGTATGTTCGTATATTTAACTCAAAATACGACGTTTTTTAGCAGATGATATTAATCTCACTTTTAATTTACGTTAATAAATCATATATAAAAACGCCGAGTTAACGTTATGTAAATATGCCAGTTAGTGGAAAAGTCAATGTTTTCTAACACATCTGCGTAAATAATTGAAAATATAGTATTATAAAAATTGTAATGATTTTTTTTTCTCTTTCCTAAATGATATTCAGATATTCGATGTGAATTGCTTTAGTGCCGTTTAGAAGTAAACAAATATTGACCCGATTTATCTTTTTTAAGATCATTTCTATAGATCTGTAAATAAATCAAAAATAGCAGAAACCTTAGTAAGAATTTTATGTAACTTCTTTTTTAGTGTTTTTTATACCACGCGTATCCTTTATTTATAGTCCTATGAAAACGACACATCAGGAAATATTTTTTTCATTAACTTGCTTAAGAAAATTAAGATGCTGGAATAAAAAATACATCTCATAACAGCTAATCGCAAGCGCGCTATATTTTTTACATTATATTCTATTTCAAATCTTAGGGATCAACTTGGGCGGAAAAAACATCACAAATACCCACGCCAAAGATTTAAAATATCAACTAAAAAAAAAAACATATTGACCTTGCCAGGAATTGAACCCGGTATCTTTTATCACTAATCGGAGCGTTTACATGAGCCCACAGCGGCTGACAGCACAGTGAGAGGCCATTAATATTGAATTATTATATAGAAATATAGCAAAAAAATAATAAGCAGATTATACAGATTAGCTACATAAACCGCGTAATACAGTCAAATTAATAAACAAGTATGAACATAATATACCATATTAACTAAAATTAAGTATGATTAATTTCATGGAATACAATCAGTACACGATTGTGTGTAGGATATGGTGAGAATTGTATATGGGAAAGTCATATCCTTTAATTACTTTTCCATATGCAATGTCGGAAAGATGGATCAAGTAACTAATACCTAGAAATATGAAGTGACCTGTGTTGTAATTTTCCTTTACGGAAATTACAATTATAATAAACAAATTATGATTAATATTTTATGAACTTCATCAAAAATGGTAAACTGTGCATAGTTTCTTTTTCATTTCAATCAAGTGTTGGTCAATTTTTGTTTTATTTTTTGTATGACGTTTGTAAACTGTTTTCATCGATAGATTACCCAATCAATGGAGAATTCCGTATAGGAGGGTCGCAGCTTCTGCCTCTGGGGTTGTACCACTCAATATCTGAAACAAAAATAAAAGCGACATTAACAAAAAAAGTATTTTTTTCATTTTACATCTGTAAGTATATTATGAGTAAACGCTGTATGGCGAAGACAGTATTTGATTCGTTCGTTCAAAGTTTAATCTCCCTCTTTTGACTAGTCACTCTTGGTGGAGTACGGTCGGAGGGATGAAATCATCACATCCCTTTGGATATATATGCAAGTTGGAGTATACGCCATATAAATTGACACTCTTTACTACACTGCTACACTTTGGGCATAGTACTCAGAGCAGTGTATGGATCCCGTGATTTTAAATCCTAGAATCGGACCTAATGCAAAATTATACGGCGTGTACTCTAACTCTAGTTTATTGCGAAACCGACAAGTGCCAATTCGTTAAACCGAGATCGTTTTTTAATAAAAATAAACCTGGTATTTGAGTGTATTTGACACTTGACACGCAGCAGAAATCTCATAACGAGTAATGTAATAAAACTAGTGCAAGTACATCGCTTGTATATACGTGTCACTTAGAATAGTAATGGTGTAACTCCAGTTTTGAAGTTTTGAGAAAATCAAGGTTTTGTAAAATGTTCTTCGGATTAAATAACAACCATTAATAACTGTTTGTCAATCAACTGAAGAACTTAAACGTTAGTGTAGTCGTGAAGTCTGTCCGGACACTTCACTATTATTCTGAAAAATATCATTAAATATGGGAATATAAAAACAAAAAAAAGTTTTTTAAAGAAATCAGGAGTATATATATGGAGGTGCACCAGTATTAAACTAATAGAATAACATCTTTTGAACGTGTTTGAGGTATAAAATCAATTTTCGTAATTTTGGAGTTACACCATTACTATTCTAAGTGACACATATGGCATACGTAGCATAAAAGTATTATATACAATATATAAACAGTATACAATAATTGATGCAATTGAAAAGACCCTTTCTCTGCACAATCAACCCACGGAGTTGGAAGAAAACGAGCGAGTGAGTGCTGTAAAGTATGGCTGTATAGCAAGGGTGGCTTTCTTTCTAGGGGCGACTAGTTGATAAAATTATTACTGTCGATCGACTGATATCGCTTGTAATTACATAACGAGAGAACAATAAAAATCCAATTTTTATAATTCAAATATTTATATGTACTTTGAAAACAGATGTTTTATATATACAAAAAATAGCGATTTATTAGCGGGAATCAAGAGCTTGAATGTCGTGTAGTCTTGACTCGTTTGGACAAGAAATAGTACAATAGTACAAAAATATCTTTGTTATCGACCCTGCTGTATAGGATTATTTGATGGTTATCGTAAAATTTTACATAATAAGCCTAGACAAGCCAAGTATTATTGTACATAAATTCTAGATTCTTTTTTGGCACGCGAAACAAAATAAACATTATTTTTCTGTTTTTTGCCTTGATTTAATTTTATGACGTTTATTTTGTTATTAATATGTTTAGTTTTTCTAATAAAGTATTGTTTCCTATTTAAAAATGTTTTATTTTCAATTCGTCATTGATTGCCAAATTTCGGTAATCACAAAAATGTTAAAAAAATCAATTTACGAAAACTTCCTTTCGGGGATTGGAACCCACAATCCCGCAACCAAGTCGGCAAAGTCCAAGACCCCAAGACCATTGAGTTTTGGGAAAAGTACTGACATTATAAATTTGTAAACGTATACTTTTATTATTATATTAATACTTATTTTTGAAAAAAAAAATATGCCGGAACTTACTTCTAGTCAAGCTTTTTACCAAAGAAAAACATTTTTTTTTTTATTTTAGACTTGTCAAATCTTAAATTAATTGTGATGAAAAATTATAAAAATACTGATTGTAATTATTATTCATTTAAAAGGTGCCGGAACGCCGTTCCACCGTGTTACATGACAAAAGTCTTGACTATAATCTTTCGTATTGTTATAGTCTATCTACCATAGAATTTAATAACACACTACCAATTTATCAACGTATGCACAATGCTCCAGTTGAGACAAATTCTGTAATATTATATTTTAAAAATTGTAGAGATTTACAACTCGACAACACGTTTATATTATTTGAATTCGAATACAAATACAAGATAGCGTTTTGTCGTATGTATATGTCATTTAATGCGAAAATAAAATGACGCCGTGAAAGCGTTCTTTGCCAAATAATCCCGGGTTTGACATTGAGTACTGAATACGAAATGCCCGTGTCAAAGAACATCGATTCTGCATCATCATTGCGTCAGTGCGTTGCCCAATGAAGGCCTTTCAATGTCCAATGGCAGGGTTAACATACTGTCAATAAACCCGCCAGTCTACCGTCAGGGTTCAAATTGAAAGAGATTCAGTGTTTTAGTTATTCTGGTAACGTCGAACTAGACATAAGTGTGTTAGATTTCAATTAAATTGTAATACAAACATATTTAAATTTGGTTGATGCTAATACGTTGTGGTATAAAATCGTTTTCTACTTTTATCGCATTGTTTGAGTCACCGATATCAAAAATAGTCTATAAATATGTACAATACATTGTACTAGAATAATTCTATTTACAGACAATTTCCCATGGGTCACTTTCGCAGATAGCAAACATCGGTGCGTTCAATTGGACGAATACATTAATGGTTTAAAATTGTGCTTTGTATCATATACAATTAGACATCGATATCATTTTAATAATGTGTGTTACTTATTAAATTAAGATATTTATCGACTGAGGGTGCTTGATTGATGGGAGTTTCATTATTAAATATTGTACCTTTTCAAATGTTTTGTCACTAACAGACATTCGGTTTTACAGATAAACTCTAACTGACAGGAAGTAATTACTGTATGCCGTTTATATGTAACAAAAATTCAGAAAAAAATATTGTCTATCTGGTTTAGGAAATACATTGATATCTGAATTAATTTTAATACTAACGACTTTTAACCTTAATTGGGAAATTAATCGTAAAGACAATTATAAGTTCATGTGATTTAGCAATTGCAGGTAGTCATAATAACTTTCCTAATAATTTTCCTGAATTTTTCTTATATATAAATGATATAAACTATTTACGAACTATCAGTTTGAGTTCATTTGTGTACTCGATATTTGAAGTTGACAACAGGCGAAACCCGGGTCCTTAGTGACAAAATGTATTGAAACGTACAAAATTTTAACGTTTCAAGTTTGTTGCCTATTGTTGAATTGCTCGATTTTCACTATTCATATTATTATCATTAGTGATTCAGAGAGGAAAGTCATAAATTGTTTGTCTTTGATAACCACCCACCGAACTTTCTACCATTAAAATAATGTAATATGGACTGCGAAATTGTATAAAAAATTGTATTTACCGTTCAATGAGGTTAGCTATACTGCCCTGATAAGTAAAAACACGGTAATTACGTATCAAACGTCCTATTTTAATTTACGTTTTAGTGTATTTAGTAATATTTATATCTGAGTGGTGTTTTTTTTGGATAATGTACAAAGGTGTTATGCAATTGTAATTCTATGTTAATTGTAAGTAAAAAGATTGTATTTTTACTTACAAACATAACGGAGCTGTGTTTTACTTACAAAGTCAAGTTAATTTTAAATAATTATAAAAACATTTTGACCTTTTTTTAGTAGAAAATATAAATTTTGCTGTGGTTTTTCTTGCGTTATATATATTTTAAATTCTCTACTTTATCATACTTACTTCAATTCGACATTTTCTGTAATTACTGTGTTTTTACTTACAGTATAGATAGATAGTGTTAAAGTGTTCTTAAGAAATATAGATTGAGTGATAGATAGCTCGTTACCCAGCACGAGAAAATGTGCCAATGTCTTGAGAGACCAGGAAGACTCTTCAGTGCACTCGGATTGAGGTCGCAAGATGCATCTAGTGTGAAAACAGCGTACTACTTACTATTTGAAGGAAATCGATCACAGTCCCGGATAGGGAAAATAAAGACACAGAGAGTAAACCATTGGGGTGGTTAGATTTGGCAACGGGGGATTGAAATATTGGCGTAATTAAATGAATGCAGTCAACTGTCAATTCTTGGAGGAAATACATTGTATTTATAAAAAATTGAACACAATTTTACAGTATACACCCGATTACACGGGGGATACGTTCCACAGACTGCCGTGCAAAAAAGATAAGATGTACGTATAAAAAATAGGAGCTCCATTACTTAAATTACATATATCCTAAGTAATAAAATAATGTGATTTAATATGAAACTAAAATTGATAACTTAGTTATTCCTCTTGGTTTATCACTAACGTGACGCGTTTCGCCTCTTTAGACTAGACATATCGCAACGTTATATCTTACCCCCCCCCCCACCCTCCGCACGTCCAGTAGAATGGAATAAAACCCACCCTCAACCTTTATTTAATGTAAAAATTGGAATCATTGTTTACCTTAGAAATGAATAAATAACCTTGCGATATGGTTAGTCTGAAGATGCTTCTTAAAGTGGCGAAACTCGTCACGTTAGTGATAAACCAAGTGGAATATCTAAGTTATCAATTTTAATTTTATATAAAAAAATGAACTTCCACAAAGTTACCGCCGAATCCATAGAAAATATTAATGTGATTTTGTGACGCCCCATTTTTTATTTTTTCAAAAAAATAAATAAACGAAATGTTTCAAAAAGAGTCTTTTAGATTTATATTTTTTAAAATATGCAATCCGCATACAAGTTGATTTCAAGGGACATTAGCAAAAACGTGTAGGTATAATAAAATATGCAACTATTCAACAACAATTTTATGCCAGTGAGATAAAAGCAGCATTGAAATCGTTCAAAGTAAAACAACTTCTATCTAGCAAATGCATCAAGAGATTTATAATTTATTGACATTTAAAACAAGTGAGAAGAGATTTTTTGCTCCCTAAAACCTATGTAACTTTGACATATCTCGTATTTCAATGATATAAATATGATACATCCTTTATACCAGTGGTTTCCAAACTTGTTATTCTCATGGAACCCTTCTTAAATCAAAATCCAGACCATGAACCTCTAATTAAATAATTCTACATAACTGCACGCAGAACAATTATAAATTTAATTTTTATGTTTTGAATGGTAAATGATGATTTAAAAATAAAATATAGATAGGACATTTTGATATTTAAAGTATGATGAGGTCGTAGCTGCACTAAATTCACGTTCTACTAAATAGGAAGACGGAAAAGCAATCAACAGCCTCTGGACAGTGATCCATAACGCAGGATATAAAATTGGTGTCGCGTAAAAAAATATATCAAGTGTTAATACCGCCATTTGAAAGTGAAAGATATCTTTTATAATTACTAGATGTTGCTATTCATATTGTTAAATGAAATATTTTGTTCACAACGCACACTATTTTTTTATTAATGACAGTTGTATAGGGTTTGTCTTACATAATCCGTGGTGCACTAATAATTTAAGTGAACAGAAATGGCTGAATATTCTTCGGGTTTTAATAATACAAATCTTTTCAGGATTCAAATTTAAATTTAAGTAGAAATGTTAATTGACTATATTAATTTCAAATAAACAGGTATAATATCGTCGCTGTTCTGGAAGAAAACACTAAATCGAAAAAATTAAATATTGAGAAATGTTCCTTATTTAAAACTCTACCGTATGGAAGAAACCACTTATTTTTATAAATTATAGTTGTGTACAAACAGACAAAATAAGAAAGGTATATGATTTCAAAAATTTTCAAACTTCAAAGTCCAATTACTCAGAACTAGTATTTTTCAGTTAGTTTCTTCTTCCAGAACAACGACGATATGAAACTGATGAATCGCGAAAACCATTTTCAGCTGTCAAATTAATCAAGAATTAAATGTTCAAATACAAACTTCATTGTCTATTTTTTCAATTTTATTTATTGGTTGACAATGACTAATCACAAAGCTAAGCCGGCCCTGTACTTAAACGTTTAAATAATATTAATACATATTATGTACATACAATATTAACATATTTCTCGCGTAAATTAGCAGTTAGCAGATAAGATGTATTGCCACGTTATGTTGTAATGCCATCGCAGCGAGTTTTTCAGTCAGCAAGGTCGCGACCTTGAATTATTCTTCGCACTAGTGGTGGTACGCGATCATAGTATCTACACGCTACAGCGTCGTTATTGCCAATATCCGTATACTGGTAACGAATAGATATTTTTATCGATTGATGAAAAAGGTCACATTTTCGAGAACACTAATGTTTTTCAAATATATTTATTATATTTCAAATATAAATTCTCGGGAGCAAAATACATTCGTATCGTAGGTTAGTTAGTAGATGTCGACTAGTATGTTACTGAATCCAATATTATAATAAATATATACATTGGTAAACTTATTACCCAAAGATCGGTAATTCTTGAATACGAATAATTAGAAATAGGATAAAAAATAGCAATCTATTTAGTTATACAATAATTTTTCATAATTAATTATGATACATATCTATCAATAAAATGCAAATAAGTGATTTTCTCTATATGCAACACAAATCTGACGCAATTTTGTATGTACAAAATGCATTACTCTGAATTTGTTAGTGTTCTGCTAGATAATAATATAAATATATAGTACTAATATTATTAATATGCATAATCGGTAGACCATCTCTACTTTTAGGCTGCTTTATCGTTTGTCCGCCTACAGGGAGCCGTGAATATTTTTAACGAGGGAAAAATAAATACATTGCATTTACCTCGACCGTGATGAAAATGCGCCGACTGCAATAAAGTGCATCGCTTCCTCAAATATAAAATACATTTAAACAACTTGCCGCGCAAGTCCACAAATGTTTCTCTCAAGAAAATATTGGTTAAAATAGGAATTGTAATTTTTAATTTAAACCAACTGTGTTCGAAATGAAGAACGAATGACGTATACAGAAACTATTGTTATGGACATTAGAGTTTAAAGCGTTTACCTCTACAATCTAAAACTTAACAGTTATAGAATGAAACAACTTTTTAACGAGAATATCATATTTTTGTACAATCGTTCAATGGTGTAAATAATTATTGAAGAATTTTAGTTCTTAAAACCTCATATTCTTTGACATTTGAAATTATTTTGTTATTTAAACGTATATATGGCAATTAAATATCTTTTTAGATATTTTATAAGTTACTAGCTTAGACGCCCACATATATTTTATAATTTGCATTTCTCATTGCATAATGTAACATGCACGCTCCCTAAGTGTGTCATCTATTCTATAAGTTCCAAAGTGTAACAAAGTGTCTAAAATTTGCAATTTTGAGTTAAGTATTATGAAATGATTAGAATACCGAGATCTACCAGTTCCGAAATGTAACAAGTGGTAATTTGTGGTTATTTTTACTTTAGATCAAAATTGTAACAACTACGAAAATTATGTGAAAACTAGTAATATTATTCTTAGAAAAAACTAAATAATATTTAAGTATATTTTTAGATAATCTTAGAATTTCATTAATATCTACAAAAATAGGATATACAGTACATAATTAAAACATACCCAGAATCTGTCTAGAACTATGCTTTTTGAAGTATATTTACTTAATATTAGAACTAGCAATTGGAATGCGAAAAAAATATTTAGAGATACTGGTAACTAGCCAATCACTCTGTCTTCAATTTCGTTCCCCACAATCTATCAATATGAACAATTTTTAATTATTTGAACTAACTGTCGTAACTAGCAGTATATTTTTTAAATTATTTATAAAAAAAATGATAAAAGTATTATTTATGAGGAATTAAGTTTTTTGATTAAAGAAAAATAATTAAATTAATGCTGTATGTTTTATTAATTAAAATTGGATTTATGAAAGACTAAAAAAAACTATATAAAATATTATCAACTACAATAATAAACGATCTTTTTTGTACTTACTGTTGTTACGCAGAGTTATCAATCAGCAAGCGCGCAACATTGTAAGAGACACAGAATAATTTCATGCTGTAACACCTGCACGTGTTTTGCCATAGAGAGAATAATCTTGACTGACTTCAAATGATGTCAAAATTGAATTACTCGCATTTTTCTTACTGTTTATTGAACCTAAACGTAGATGAGATTATAAATTGATCAAAATATATTATCTACGATAAATCCTTGACTCATATGATCATGCATAAAGTCCGCAAATGCAATTAAAAATTGATCATAAGATTAAGTTATACATAATCGTATAATCAATTCAATCATCAAAGAGAATCTATCTAACTAAAACGATCTATGATTTCACGGGGTTTATTTCATCATTATAATATTTAATTTGCATTTGGAATGTTTGTTATTTTCGGCAGACATCTTTTTTTAAATTAAGCACATCTCATCAAGATTTTGTGTGATTGAGTAGGGTGTTTTAAATACATTTTGAGGACCGGGAATAGAAAAATGACAGTTTATTTGATTCAACAAATATTTTTTATTGACGATAGCTACTTTAGTATTAAACCATCCTGTCCGTGATATTTGGCCTACTGCTGTAATAAATATGAATAAACATATTTTTTGTATAGAAATATATCAATTTGTATGTTGTGTTGATGATAATATTTAATTTCGATATGAAATAGTTCACTATTTTTGTTGCATACAAGGATGTCAAACCGTTTTTATTAAGCATTTTACTACATTCCTATCATGTGGAGAAGAAAGAAAACAACTTTTCAAGAGAAATTATAGATCGCTATATACTCAAATTTCATTGAAATAATAATACGACTGATTTTGGCGTCTTAAAAATTAAATACGATTAGAGAATATAAAACAAAATGCATGGTTATTAGTTTTTCGCTCTGTGCTGACGATATTGTCGTTGTCGAAAAAATGACATATTGAGTTAGTTATACCAAAATGTTTCTTATTTTAAACTCTACCGTATGAAAGAACACAACTATTTATATTGATTTTACTTTTACTTAAAAACAGTTTTGTACAAACAAACAAAATGAAAAGGTGTAGGTATTTCAAATATTTGACAAACTTCAAAGTCCATTTACTCAAAACTATTATTTTTCATTTAGTGTCTTTTTCCAGAACAACGACGATATTATAGTCGTTATAAAAAATCTTTTTTTATTAGAATATATTTAAAGATTGTTTATCAAAAATAAACTGTCATTGAAATCTAATTTTTGGAATTTTACAGTTACTAATTTTGCACTCGTCGATATTATGATAGTTCCGCGAAAGTACCGCGGTTCTTGTATTGACAGTCACTAACCTCGTGTGCGTTTTAAAATAATGAAACATACAGCTAGTAAACTAAACGATACGATCATTTGATTATCAATTTAATTAGATATTATCAAACATTAGATAAATTGAAATATTTTAATCGGGATAAAGAAATGAATGCACTACGTAGCGCGATCGATCTGGTTGACAACACAAATAATTATCAAAATTGGCCTAATTTCCAATCCGACGTAGATAACGATGTGTTTTAAATTTTTTCCCCTCATTTCTAAATCGTAAAACTGGCGGGAGATTGTTTCTGAGAGAAACATTCTATTTAAGATGCCATTGTGAGCTTGCCAAAACTGCTCGTTCGTGTTATAATAAATTTAAAACTGAAGTGTAACTTCAAACACAAATATTTACATTTGCAATTTTACAACACGCCAGATATTTTTAATTTTCAAAACAATTGAGATACATCAATGAGAACAAAAAAAATCCTAGATCAACTCGGAGAGAAAAGACACAACAAAAGATTTAAAATAATCATTTTACATGAAATACAATTTAAACGTCGTATTCCACAACTTTATTAATTTTTCAGCACTGGCTTTACTCACATAGAAATATTTGCAATTGCGGTATAAGCAACCATATTATAAAAGTGTGAAATGATTACCGCAGATTGTCCTTAGATTTTATAAATACCTACTAAGTTTTATCTTCTTTTCACACACATAATACACACTAAGCAAAACCACTCGTTATAATATCGACGGTGTTTTGGCCAATTGATGTAACCCTAAAAATTGAAATTGTTCAGGAGAGAGTGAAAGCTGTTTTTATCGAAAACTTTTTTTATGGTTAAAATGCACTCCTGTAAACTCTTATCTTTGCAGATACGGAATTGTACGTAGGCAGTGTCGATATAATAGTGGCTTACATCAAGTGGCCGAGTCAGAATTTTTAAATTTAAAACAAATATAAAATGATGTTTCCCTTCCAAAAAGTGGTCAACTTATTTATCTAATTTACATCATTTGCCCGTGACCTGCTATGTCGTCTTTAAAATGAGATTCAATCATTAACTCATTTTCGTATTTTTTGAGGGTTATATCAATTGGCCAAAACACAGTCGAAATGTTAAATTATAATAACAAACTATTCCTGATAACAGATGTAAAGGTTTAAGAATGTAAGTATATTTAGTTTTACGCTAAGCAATTATCATCTTTAATGCAAAGAGAAAATAAATTTATGGATTAAAACTATTAACATGTTATTACATTTTAAGGAACAAGACAAGAGAAGTGTCTTCATAAATTGAATTATGTCTTATTTGAAAAATTCATAGAGACAGAGACAGAGAGATATATAGATAGATAGAGAGAACGTGTATGTGAATGTTGGTGTATAATATTACTAGTAAATATATATTGGTGTATTTGATAAAACGAATATAATAATATGTCCAATCAAATTTTATGTTCAGTACAAAAATAAACTTCAGTAATCAAGAAGTTTTAGTCAGTTGACACTAAAGATTTATTCAGCCAAAGCTTTTAGAAGCTGACTAACAAATCTTCAGCATAAAAAAAATAACATTTATTTTTATTGGAACCGTAATAAAAACATCGCCACTGTACTACGTTTCCGTTTATATAGAAATTGAATTTATAAAAAGCATCGGAAAAGAAAGTTGCTTTATTGGTGTTATCCAAATGATAAAGAAATGCAATTAATATCAATTGACATATCTCGCCTGGTGCCAATAGGGAACACATTAACTATAAAAGAACGAAACATTTAAAAAATGTAATTAAAATAGAATATCATTGTCTAAGAAACCGCTCAATACAAAAGAGTCGAGTTGTAACTTAATAAACATTTTCCTTAGTCAAATTTTTAAATATTTTGATAGTTATTATATCGACGATGTTTTGGTCAATTCATGTAGCCCTCAAAATTTAAATTGTTCAGGAGAGACTAAAAAATGTTTCTATCGAAAACATTATATAGTGAGTTGCGTTATAAATCTTTAAAATGCATTCCTGTAAATTCTCATGTTTGCAGATACGAGATTATACGTAGGGAGTGTTGATATTATAGTGTCTGTCATTAGGGATGTCAGAATTTTTAAACCTAAAACGTATGTAAAATGATGTTTCCCTTTCAAAAAGTGGTCAATTTATTTTTATGATTTATATAATTTGGCCGAGACCTGCTCTGACGTCTTTAAAATGTGATCCAATCATTAACTCATTTTTGTATTTTCTGAGTGTTACATCAATTGGCCAAAACACAGTCGATATAATATTATGTAGGTGTTATAAATATTATTCAAATTAATGTAGAATATCGGCATGAGTGCAAAACTATAATTATGTGGTTTTTATTGAGCAATGTGCAACGTGCATAGATGACGAAATAGTTTAAATGACACATACCCTGCGACAGTAACTTGCGAGTAAATGAACGTTTGGCAAGTAAAAGCGATGGAAAATTTTCAACAACTTACTGCCGCTATAATTAGCAAATTCATGACTGTAAGTTTCCGTTAATAATCAATGTAGTTATTATAAATGTTCTGACCATTGTAATTCTGTCGTATAAACACAGATATCAATCATGAAGAGATTACAATAATTCATTGTATTTATGAAACCATAATAATTAATGTTTTAAAATGTATTATCTCAAAATAAGTTCCCAGTGGAATGATATTGAAAGAATTTAATTCGTTTAGTTCAATAATTGTTATTTTATTATGAATTATTAGTTCAATGGTTGATTATTGATTGTGACAAAGCGTAGAAAAAAACCAGTGCTGGGTTTTTTTATGAATAGTTATGATATTAGGATAAAATATCAAAGTTTTCAATTTCATAAAGTTTTATTAGGTAGCTATAATTTAATTAATATTTATGATATCGTTGTTCGCAAAGTCCTCAACTCTATAAACAATATAACATTAGATCGCAAAACTGTAATAAATCTGTTAAGTTAATTCGTATCTGTAAGTAATTGGTTTTTAATATTCATTTCGTTGCGAGATTTAAAATGTTTAAAGAAAAAGTATAGCAATTAGCCCTTTGGATAAAAAAATCGGGCTAATTTTTTAACAAATTTACGAGAATTTTTAAATTTTTTTATTTTAAATTTAAAATATTCAGAAATTATTGTTGTTTTTATTAGATACAATGAGAATAATTGCAGCATGAGTATTAGGATGAGAAAAACCATGTATGAAACTAACAAATATCAATATTCGGATATGAAAGAAAAAAATCTTAAATCTCTGAGAAAAATGTTAACAAACTTTTCGCTGCATTTATATTGTCCAAGAAATGACAGAAAGTTATAAGGAATTGTAATAAAAGCATTCATACTGAGTGATAAATAATCGACGTCCCGTTGTCTAAGGGTTAAGAAATTGTGGTACAATAAGCCTTCGCAGGTGTTTAAAATCCAATGTCATTTCACCGCTTAATGTATGTGTTGACTATTACGTCGCATCTAACTCATTCAATTGTTTTCTTAACCAATAAAGAATTTTTCCAATCGTTAAAGGGAACCTAAACAGAAAATTACAATGTTATTACTTCTCGTGATAATCTTGTAATTGATGCATAGAAATACAATTATTAAATAATTATCGCACCGTTATGTACTCAATTTTCTGTTTTATAGAGCAAATTGTATGTCATTGTCTATTAAAACACACATGGATAAAGTTTAAAATCACTCTTATATTATAGCAGTAATAATAATTACGATGGTCAACAGTCATAATTTGATAGCCACGTTCTTATTTTAGAATTTAAATTTAGAATGTAATGTCAAACTTAAAAGAAAAACACGAAAAGAGTTTATTTTTTGTAGTCATTAAAACGAATTATGCATGTGTTATTTATATATTTGACTTTGGGCTCGTGGACGAGCGGTAAAGCTCTTGTACTTACGGTAAACTATAAGAATACCTGAATGGATTGATTTTTAGATTTATATATATAAGTTATGAATGTCGGTGATGTTTTCATCGTTTTCCACCCACCGTAGCGAATCATGAATACGTGTAAAGAAAAAGAGAATAACTTAGTCTACAATTAGAGCAAGCTTTAAATACTGTAAATTCAACCATAGCGTAGAGATTGGTACTAAGCTATAGGAATACTACGTTATATGGGACTAGGCACCCATCCAAAATTTGAGGCTAGGTTCTTTCAATTGTATTTTATGAATTGAACGAAATCAACAAATATAACCTTTTCCCATTTTTTGTTTTAAAATACGCTACATTATAGGGGAGTTTACTGTATTTGTTACATATAAAATATGTGTTAATTATTATAATATCACAATAGATATGGCAATAGTAGATTTTTAGTCTAGACTAGTTCAGTAGAAAATAAACAAATATTTACAAAAAGAGAAAGTATCGGTATACATTTAATTGCCTTCGCACACGGAATGAACGTCTTAATGAAGGAAACACTGACGTCACTATTTGACTTGGCTTATTGCTTGAATTGTCGATCGTGGAACCCCGAGCGACGAAGGGTATCGCTCTATCGGCATCGCGACGAAGGCTACACACCGCGATTATAAAATTCGATTAAATTAATATTTTAAAGTAGTATGTACTTACGAAAAATTAAGTGTTGCGTGGACAAATTTGTACCTTGGGAGAGTAAAAACCAATTGAAGTTATCGATCGGGCAGGTGGGGTGCACAAAACACCTGCTGATTGCGAATCATCCGTAAAGTAAACGAAAACCGAAGACATAAAAATATGTAGTAACTATTCCAAAATCGACTTTCGTATTAGTAATAATCATTTTGTATCAATTGATTTGACTAAGTTAAAATGAGTATTTATCATCATTTTATTATATCGTTATGACTTTTTTTGTTCCACTGTTGTGTTTAGAGTTTTAAATCCGAGTCTATTAGTAAATCTCGAAATACCGGAATTTCGGGATTCAACGAAAATGCTAAAAAATAGATTATATTTCAAATTAAATACTTCTTGATTAACGGAATTACCACGTCTACCTCGGTTTGTTTATGAACATACTTTATAACACCTAGATAATTAATACATTTCGTCGTTGTTCTGCAAGAAGACACTAGCTGAAATATATCCTAGTTTTAATTAATTGAACATTAAGTTTAGATTTTTATAAAATTGTTTGAAATGCTAAACTTTTTTCTTTTAGTTTGTTTGTACAAAGCTGTTTTTAAGTAAAAGTATAATTTATAAAAATTAGTGTGTTCTGCCATACAGTAGAGTTCGAAATAAGAAACATTTAGGTATAACTGACTCAATACGTTATTTTTATAATTTAGTTTTTTCTTCCAGAACAGCGACGATATATGTATTGTGATCTCCCCCCTTCTCATATTTCGTAATTGCCGTACAGTAGTCGATAATTTTGACATATTTTTTGTGTTATTTTATGAGAAAATTTCAACTATAAACAACAGCTTCTCAATAAATAAAAAAAAAATTCCCATGACCAAAAAAAAATATTAAATCATTATATATTTATTTCAATAGATACAAATTTAATTTAAAATATACAATTTAAAACACGAAAGTACGCTAATTGCCCAATCCCGGGATCATTTAAAGGTTTCGGTTATAATACTATTTGTGGTACGTGTTACGTCTCTGTGAGATGCATCTTGAGAATTTTTGAGAATATTTTTAGAAATTCTTAAATACAATGTACTTATTACATCAATTGTGGAATGAAAAAACGACGTAAACCACAGCAAAAATATTGTGTATAACTCACACAAAACCTGTGAATACACAATATTTATTTATAAATGTATAATATATTGTCTGTAGAAAGGCAAAATGACCATGTCTTTTCAAATTTTTTTCGATAATCAAAATGTATACAATTTAATACACGTTTTGTTTGGGCTATACACAATATTTTTGTGTGTGGGTTACATCATTTTTCCTTTTCACAGTCAACATGATTTCACTCTACTCTAATTTTGTAAATTGGGGAGATTCCTGTTTAACAGTTCTGTTTTTATCGTAGTTGAGGTTGGTTAACTTTGAATAAATATTTGCATATTAATAAAATTATACAGGGCCCTTTTAATTAAAGTTTCCCCATCGCTTTCCGCAATTGAAAAAACCCTCACACCCACAGTACAGTAATAGTGATTGATGAAATCGTTTTGAAATTACCCGTGCTGTAGATTTGACATAAGTACATAGTTGTACATAATATATAAAAGCTCCATTGATTGTTTGTGGATTATGATAACACAAGCTATGGTCAACACTCAGCCTGAAAACGTTTACATAAAATAATCGATAAAGCTATTTCTGTGAATTGACCTTAATATTTTGACATAGCTGGTCAACGGGGATTTTTTTAAAAGTCGTTTTAATATGTTCAGTTTTGAATCCCTAATAATTAATACTTAACAAGCAATAATAGATTTGCTTAAATTATTTAATGTTGTGTCTCAATCAGTAGAATTGTATCGCTTAGTAAATATAAATAATAAACTGTGAAACGTCCGACTCGGAGGTAACGGTTTTTTTCACGCTGGAGGTACTGCTGTCGGATCTCGCTTGGGTCATTTGTATACAGTAAATTGCCTTATAGCGTACAAAAAATGGGAAAAATGTTTGATTTCGTTAAATTCGCAAAATACACTTAAAATAACCTAGCCTCAATTTTTGTATGGGTGCCAAGTTACCTGTAACGCAGTATTCCTATAGCATAGTACCAATCTCTACGCTATAGGGGGGTCGACTGTAATGTATCGAGGTTATACTGACATAACGCATTAATTGAGTTTTGGATAATTTTCTGAATTAAATGTCAAAATGTATGCAATTAAACGCTCTACGTAGCGAAGTCATATAGTATATTTTTTTATTCTGGCAGAAAGCATAATTTTTACGCCAAAAAGATTATTCTTTATAATATACAAAAGTTTTTAAATTACAAACAATTGTTCTTGGGATAGAGAGAGAGAGTACTTTGAAAAAAAAATGCTTTAAATAGGATTATCTGAGAACTTGTTTTTATGACTTAATGTCATCTGTCAGTATAACTTTGATATTTTTATAATGTAACGTGACGAAAAAATTGAAAGATCGAGTCCAGTATAAAAGCGAAGGGTTGATTAACGTTTTTTCTTGTAAATACGTCAAGGAAAGCTGCTGTCTTTCTTTAAAAATATTTTTAAATTAGCATATTTATAACAAGTGATGGAACGTCAATTAAATGACTACCGTTTTCTCAAAGCACGAGAATGAAATTTTTATGGCAGTTGTTGAGATGACGCTCTATGAGTTCATTTGCTCCAAATTGGAAGTGGACATGGTTTGAAAAATACAGTATTTTTAAGCACACTGGTTAATAGGTGTTAAATATTGTTGTGGTAAAAAACTTCAGTGTACATTCAAAGTTCATTTTGTAACATATAACACTTTGATATCAGCGACTGTATTTTATTAATAATGAACGGAATCTAAAAGTTTTCATAGTATGTATGCAAAAACAAACATAAAGGTATGAAATCTCCATTAAAAAAAACGAACATTTTTCTTATGTAGTATTATTGTCATTTTAGTTTAATGACACATGTTTATGACCACGACGTAAAAACGTGATACAAAATTATTTCGTAGGATTCTGATAAATTTACTTGAGTAACGTAATCATCAAAAAAGAGCTAAAACAAAACAGAACATCTGTACTACAAAGTTTATCTACATTATTTCCAATCGGTGTACGACTCGATTACATAGAAATTAGTTATCTATTTACACCTAATGTTATTATAATGCAGTTTATGTCATATTTTCCAGCGCACTTGTGTACACAGTACATACATATACACTTTATTTGTACTGGAATAATATTGAATATATCAGTGATAAACAACTGCATATTGTTGTGGGTTGCCGTAATTTTGTAAACATTAAATTAATCATTTAATGTAACATAATGATTTTGTTTGCGTCATACGCTAATTTAGTTTTTTTTTATATGATTGACAGTTGCATACATATGTTTTGTAATCATTGTATAATCGCTGTGTGAACACGAAATAAAAATATCTTTTGACCTCCTGGGTTTCGACTTTCAGCATTGTCAAATTGTAGAGACCACGTTTGGAATCTTTTTGAAGATAGTGTTTTGATTTACACTTGTCATCGTGATTTAAAATAAATTTCCATTTTCACTTATGACAATTATAAAAAAGTCTAAAAAATATATATTTTTTAAAACAAGCCTTTATTATTTATTAGCCTTATTTAGCTTTTATTCATGCAATGAATTTGACAATTCTTTTATTGTGCATTATTTTTAATCAAAATCAGTAAAAAATTGCAATCGTATTAATGAAAAAAACATTTTGTTACAATTCTCGCGTGGATTTTTAAATAGCCACAATTTGCTCTCGATTTGTTGGTTTCATATAACTACATGACGTGATTATTACCAAATTGCATCGCAAAGGTTATTGGACGGTTATAAATGTTTTTTTTTATCAGAAGAAAACAAAGCAGAATTGTATAAGTGTTTTATACATGATCAAGACTTTGTCGCTGATTGAACATAGATCTTTTTTTTTCTTCTGGCAACTATTTTGTTTAATAGAAAAAAAAAGATTTTATCAATATGTACGACTTAAGAAATTTTCAAACATACCAATAGAAAGATTTGGTTGTAGAATGCGCTCTACCACGTAAATGCTGTTGAGATGCTTACCTGCAAACAAAAAAGAAAAATTATTATACTACAAGAAATTAAATATTACATTATTCGTTAATCAGATCACGACTGGTTTCGGACATCGCTAGCATTTTCAATTGATTCAAGAATCGATAGTTAGCAACTGAAAAGTGATTCAATGCTCAGTCAAAAGGTGCATATTTCGGAAAACACCTGACAGAGAGCTTTGCCATGTCATCCCGTCACTGAAGTGCGTGTTAACACTTTACGGTCCGCTCCCGCCATGTCGGCGTCTTTTGCGTGCCGAACGTTACGGTTCGGAGACGCCAGCGAGGCGTCAAAACTAAATGTGAAATTTAATACTTGCATGCAACATTTATCGATAGATGGTTAAACAGTATGTGCAAGATGTAAAATCGCGATGAAAAAAAATATTTCGTGGTTTTTTTCCGAAATGGTGGACGTAACAACATTCGGTAACGTAAACGAATGCTAAATATCAGTCTTCTTTATTTTATTCGCACTGTTGTCTCGTAGATAAAGAGTGATTGGCCGATCGTCAGTCATCGTATGAAAATAAAGTTGAAATTATTAATGTAATTATGTATTAATGAATTGTGTGGTACATTTAATGTTGTGCGAAGAATTTACACAAATATTTGAACAGCCTATTAGAAATGCGACCGATGCAAAGCTTGCTAAGGGGCTTCCGATGTTTAGTTACGTTACTACACAGTGCTGCAGAGTTTCACGTTTTTTCGATGTCGTGTTATTTTTATTATTAGCCGAACACCTAATGCGTAGGCCGATGGAGTCAAGGACCTCATCTCAGTAGGTCAGCATTTGACAGCAGAAAAAAAAACATTATCAATGAACTACTTAGAGCGTTTTTGATAACAAACAATAATAAACATTCGAAATTTCGACAAATTAAGATCATTATTTCTTTCAATTCAAGTTTTCAGTACGATTTAAAAATGCATCTTTACTGGTAGAAGATAAATATTTGATGTTTTCATTTTCAAATGATGTATCATTCTAAATTAAAACCGGCAATCGTTTTTTTAGCGCCACACCAGGAAAAAAACTTTATTTAAAACTTAATTTTATTTATTTATTTTTTAATCTCACCAGAAGTGTTTCTATGAGAACTGTATTGTTACTCAGTTGCTCAGTCTATTTTTTCTAAGAGAGTAAGGACAGAACGATAGGGCTAGGACAGGACTAATGGTTAGCTAATCGCTCTCGCTACGTCTCGTTTTTGAGGATAGGATGGATGGGAGGGAGTTTTAGACATCACAAACATTCATGACTACGAACAGAAATCCATAAATCGATTAAAAGATCAATTTATGAAACTGTCTGCACTGGCACTTGAGCCTGAGACATCCGTAACCGTAGAAAATGACGTTACCAACTGCGCCACAGAGCCGGGAAAATTTTATACTATGTTAATATTTTAATAAACCAAACGTTGACAAAAATGGCATTTTTTATCACATATTATTGAAATAAGATTATCGATTAATCATTTCATTTAAAAGCTGACTCACAGGAAATAAGATTTATTACAATATTTAGATCACTTATTATCTAAACCTAAACCATGGGATTAAGGGAAAATTGGCCATAGATTATATTACTTCAATCAGTCAAAAGAAATAGTAAGAATTATTATTTGTGATAATTATCTTCGAATAAAACAGATATGTTTCTTTATTTATTTAAAGCCTATGAATAAAATTGGGTTATAAGAAAACTGATGAATTGATTGTATTTGTGATTAAAGAACATTAAATATGATAAGTAATCACTTTTTTTATTCGACAAGTACTTGGGAAGAATATCCTTTAATACTAATTATTTGGTAAGTAACTTATTCGATAAACGGTCAGTAAGAAATAATAATTGGTCAGTTAATAATTATGTTTGACCAGAAGTTACTGTAAGTGTGTTCAGAAATAATAAAGATTTTGGTGTAACTAACTCAATATGTCATTTTTTCGACAGTGTTTTCTTCCAGAACAGTGACGAAATATATTTCAAATACGATCCAACGACTGCATTTTTAATTTTATCAGCCGTATTTTTACATAAAGCTTTTTTTATAACCTTTTTATTACTATTTGCCAAGTAACTCATAATTACACCAAGCTGTTCGGTTTGCTCAGATTATGTTATATCTCTTAACAAGCTTTTTAATACATGTATAGAATATTATAGTTCAAATGCAGTAAATATTTACGATTCTATCAAGTGTAACAATTTTACTGAACTTGTTTCGACATCTTGGCTATAAGCAATTGCAGTGTTGCGTGACAGCTTTAAACTGCAGTACTACAATGCAATTTTTAAGCATTTTGCTGATTGCTGTGGTCGAGTGGTAACGTTTTTGGTTTCACAACGATTTCGTTCCGCGAACCAGTGTTCAAAAACCCGAATAAAAATGTACACACATTAGTTTTGCAATTGATAAATGAATTGGTATTTTCCGGAGTTTTCATATACCTTCCTAAAATACTTCATACATTTTTAGTAGATAGACCTGTGTTTTGAGAATTTTCCGATAAATGCGAAATAGATGCTTAAATGTTAGATATTTTTTCTAAGTAAATATCAATTCTTACTTAAACGCACAACTATAATGAGTTTGGTTGCGCTGCACTACAGTCAATTTGGTGTTCTGCGAATAGTGTGTAAGACGAAAAAAATTTCAGCAAATATAATAGTGATATTTTATCTTTAAATAACTGTTTTTTTATTTATGTGTTTGTTTATATATATATTGAAGTTTTGATTTTGATTTCAGCTTTTACATTGAGTTGAAAAGTATTGGTATTTTTCCTTACTTTGAAATTTATGTCTGATAAAAATATATGCTATTTTTTTCATTTTAAATGGTATTAATCGCTAAATTGATGAAAAAAGATGCTCAAAATACGGGGTCTCTAATTATTATATTAGTTACAACGACACTAACAAACAGTTTTCTCAAAGTTGTAATCTTCTATCCTTACTAATGATGCGAGGCCAAGAAAAACTTAGTTTTTACCCTGCTAAAAACTCCGAATAATAAATATCGCATGGGAACATTGGGAAAAAACAATAATATTAATGACAACTGTTCATTTTTAATTTGTAGTATTCGGTAACACTTATTTTAAAAGCGTGGCATTTTTGGCGTATACACATTGTATCCCAAAATTTTAGGTTATGGTGAGTTATTAGTTTGGTGATGTAGATGGAAGTATAGTTCTCTATGAATTGAAGTAAGAAACTTTCGTCAATATCGGATCACGTATGACATATATGTATACTTGAACCAACATAAAATATTTACGGAAACGCTCCTGTTTTTATGTATGAAGCTAAATTCGTTGTTAAACACATACATATGTATATGTGCATCTGGACTCAATATGTTGAAAAGAATTATATTTAACAGTTTATTTCTTATTTTCCGGGTTTTTCTCCACCATTTAAAATTTTCCGGGTTTTTTGCAACACGAATCCTTACCCAATCCGCAAAGAAAGTTATAGCGCAAGTGCATAATGAACTCAATTTTAATTCTCATGTTCGAATAATTAGAAAGTACAATACATTATTATTGGAAAGAATGTATTATCTTATTACCGTGTTGGTTTGATATGAAGGTATGTGTTATTGAGTGAATATAACTAAATATTTTATTAACTCTTCGGTCGATGAACTGATAGAAGCGATGAAGATATAACAGAATAATCCGTGCATATTTCAAACCAAATTTAATAAATAATATCTACGTACAATTGAAGCAAAATTATTGCTATAAAAATTCATTCAGAGTATTACTATCAAGATTTTTCTGGAATCGGATTATTTATTGTTATCTTTATTTGCTCTACGGCTGTTTGTAAAAAAAGGGGCTAACTCCCCTCGCATGATGAGTAACCGCAATCGTTTGACATCAACCGACATTTGTTTGATAATTATAGTTATGTTGTAATGATTCTTGCTAATTATCTCGGCAGTAATCGCTTCGTATAAAAATTGCCGTAGAACTTACAATATGTTTTTTTCTCATTATGTTCTTGGTAAGAATGCAATTTGTTAATATCACGAAAAAACGGTTGAGCATGAAAATGGTGACTATAGATAAATACCTTTTTTAAACAAAACAAAAGCAGTGATTGGTTGTCAGTTTGAAACAACATTGAAATATAATATAAATCTAAGACATCGACTGAGGGTGCTTGATGGAATTTCAATTTCAAATTTGGGTTATTGAGATTTTGTACACTTTCATATATTTTGTCACTAACGACCCGGGTTTCGCGGGTCAGTTCGAGTCCATTCGTGTGCTCGAATGCCTGAAGATGTCGAAAGGCGAAACCCGGGTCGTTAGTGACAAAATATATGAAAGTGTACAAAATCTCAATAATCCAAATTTGCAAATATAAATCGTCAATTGTATTAGATTGTTCATTGGGTTTGTATTTGAACCAATTTTTTTAAATTAACCGGTGAAGTAATGAATTACATGAAGTAATGAATTACAAATTTATTATATTCGAATATGTCGCCTAATACACTGTAGAAAATTCGTATATATATAAGACTTATAGAAAAAAGTACACCCGATTCTTTTTTGGCACGGTTTTTTATACACAGTATAAGAAAACGAAGCAATTTTTTTTTGCATTTACATCGTTATAAAAGACGAAAAGTATTATTAAATATTTGTATATATTTAAAAACACTTTTCATTTTGTTCATTTTGCGAATTTTAAGATGCAAATGTTAATGACTTGTTTTGACACATTTATGTTGCTTCTATGCTTCGATTTTACTCCCTTTCTGATTTTTATTTTGTAATGTCTGTTTACCGAATTAAATAAATGAATTTTAATCCGCTATCGTTTTTTTGACATTTTTGAAACTATTTTTATACATAGTTTTGCCAATTGATGTAACCCTCAAAAAGTACAAAAATTAATGGATGTCATTTTAAAGACCACAGAGCAGGTCTCAGCCAAATTATGTAAATTAGAAAGATAAATTGACCACTTTTTGGAAGGCAAACGTCATTTTCCATTGGTTTCATTGGTCATTTCCTTTTAGGTTTAAAAATTCCGACTCCGCCACTTGATGTAAGCCACTATTATGTCGACACTCCCTTTGTATAATCCCGTATCTGCAAACATGAGAATTTACAGGAGTGCATTTCAAAGATTCATGACGCAACTCAACATATTATGTTGTCGATAAGTTTTTACTCAATTGGCCAAAACAACATCGATTCACTAAAATTGTGTATGCCGTGAACATTATTACATTAAAACACATTCCTCCTGTTATACATTTAATGCGAGCATGTTCTTGTTACGACAATTTGGTATGGGTAAGAAAGATCTCGATGCTATACTTAATTTAAATAATAAAATGGACAACTATTCACGATCAACTCGTTAACATACCCAAACTAGTTATCCAAAGACGTTTGTGTTTTATTGATTGGTACAACTGGTCATCTAGGAAAACTAAATATGGAATACTACGATGCACATATATGCCTTACTACATCTTCAAAATAAGCATGCTTGAGTGTAAAATAAGAAAACAACTCTAATAATTATGCAGTCATTTGAATAATTACTATCTCAAGTAAATCGTGTTATCTTTAAATAGTTATCACGTGAAATCTGTTGTTGCCAAGTGAAAAATATTATACCAAATATTTTCCGAAAGATTGCAGATTCTGTTGTACATTGAAATCACTGATAAATTAAATATTGCCAAAATGAGACGCTGGTGTCAACAGTGGTCTATGTTACAAACACATTATTTTAGACTAAATGTGTGACATTTGAAAAATGGTTCTAAACAGAAAAATTATTTAAACCTCTATTTATTAAAAAAAAAACCGTAATATTAAAATACATTTTATAATATAGACAACTATTCGTACCGGCGCCTAAATTATGTTACACAGTATTATAGGATCAGACTATAAAAAAAATCCAAGCAAACCAAACTAATTGTCGTTTGTTTGGCGGAAGTTTTTTAAAAGGCTCTGTTAAAATCATCCTTAAGGGCTTTGCGTTTTAGGTTGCGAGGCGTGGAATCGATATTTCACATAGCTAAGTATATTTAGGGCTGTGACACGAACACCAGCTCTGTTTGAATGTGTTGGTAGTAACATTTTTATAGATATGCGTTTACACAAGTGGTGTGTGTAGACCAGAGAATAATAGGAATAGTCATTACACTTAAAGATTTAATTAGTTTTGTATTGAAACTTTGAATATGCACCTGACATAAAAGTAATCAATTGTTTGTCATGTCAGTTATAGTTCACTCGTGCACTTGAATGGCCGTAGACGTTGAAAGGAAAAACTCTGGTCGTTAGTGACAAAACTTATGGAAGTATACAAACTTCGTCAATCACCCTGACTCTTAAAGGAATAATAAAAAAGCTTATGCGCTTATTTCCAAATGACAATTTCTAGCTATACAAAAAAGTTCAAATCGACACTGATCATAATATCAAAAAAAGATAATTAAATATAAACTGTTTTATTTGGAATATTTTTTTTGAAGCGTGGTTATAGAGAAGGATATTCTGTATACCATGGATGGCCAAGCGCACAAACGCTATGTTAACTATCCTGAACGAGCTACAAATCATGGACATACACTCCGCCGTTTATGCAAGACGCCTCCTCAGCTTTTTTGGCCACATCGCTTGATCAAGAGGCTTGTCGTCACATGAAAGGTCGAAGACTGAAAGAGACGAGGAAGGGCCCCAATTTTCTAGAACGACCGAGTGAAGGACGCCACAGGTCTCTTCTTACCGAGTGGCGAAGGATGGTCAAAGGAAATAGAGTGGTTGCGATAGGCGGAAGTCACGACCCTCACCCGCGACCAATACGACAACCTATCAGATTGATTGCCTGATCGTAGAATGAAGTTATGTATTCGCCCCCCAAATGTTAAAAATACAACAGTGGACCACATCGTTTTCTTCTTTTCAGCTATGTAATAGATTCTACTGTGATGTGAACAAAATTTCCATCCCATTGTTAGTCGAACAAACAAAATGAATCAAATACCTAAGTTATAATTCCAATTGTCGCAAGTACAAAGCCTTTTCCTTTGTTAAGCTTGGCCAACTTATTTCCGATTCAGCAACGGGCGTAGGTACGCGCGTATACGAAAAACGTTCAGAGAGAAATTCTACGGAAAGAAATGAATTTTTAAACAGGGTAACATCCTGAAGGCACGTTGAATACTGCCCCGTTCAGCGGCATTAGAGCCGAATGTGGCTTTTAAATAAACATAAATAATACTGTGCACGGTTATATAGTTACTTCTTTCACGATAATTTACTTTTTATTCGTGAAATTATCAGGTACGAAAACTATTCACATAAATAAAGGTAATTTTGTATCCGCTACCAATTTTCAGCATATGGTCACCCAGGTCATTTCAGCTTTTTTCAGGGAGGGGGGATTTGCCAGTTTGCTATTTTTTGTGTGTGTTCCTTCAAAAATCGAGGGGGCTTATGAAGTCCTTATCACCAACCCCAAAAAAAAAGTAACTCAATATTGATTATAATTTATCATTTAAAAATTAATAGCTAAGAATTCATAGAAATATACAAAAAAAGTAGTAGAAATTAATTATTGAAAATTAATATTTTTTTTCGCTCTCTTTTAAGTAACTGAATGTGAGTTACTGCTTCGTTTGTTGGGAGTGTCGATAATAGAGCATCACTACATACATTATTTTTATGAGAACTGGTTGTAAGTCAGTCGTTTAATCTTCCTCTTCGGAGAGGGCAAAGAAAGACGTATGGAGGTAGGAAAAGATTAATAATATGTATTATAAGTCACTCTCTCTCTCTAATCACTTATTATTCAATACAAATTGATCAAATTGAATTTAAAGAGGTGAAAGTAAATAGCGAACAATTTACCATCGGCGAATTTTGAAACATTTTTTGATCTTTATCGTTTTGGCGTATGAGGTTGCTAAATCATAAACAAACGGATCAATAAAGATTTTGCAGAAGGTTGACCACTTATGCCATAAGACGGTGTCGTTTGATACAATGCCTTCTGTTCCTTGAAGAAGATGAAATATATATATGCAACACATATTATACGGTTACCTATATACGTACATACAAAGGTAGGTAGTGTAGGTTTATAGTCAGGGATGACCAGTGCGTCGATCGCGTTCGACCATGTTTCTACTATTTCTTGTTGAAACGAGTCAAAACTACTTGATGTTCAAGCATTTAAAATCAGTTAGTTAAAGTAATGAATGACTACTTTTCATGGTGTTTTTTACATTTGAATCACTACCCACATGTCAGTAAAATAGATTGAAATTATAAGTTGTGTAACTATGTCTTAATTACAGTTGATGTGTATTTAGTTTTTTTTAGAAATGAAATACATAATAATATTATCATCGTCAATTTGGTTCTTCTGTATCGTAATTTTTTACATATATACAATATTTGTTTTCAAAACACATAATTCGACGGTGTTTTGGCCAATCGATGTAACCATCAAAATTGAAATTGTTCAGGAGAGAGTAAAAAGTGTTTTATCGAAAAAAATTACATGGTGAGTTGCGTTATGAATCTTTGAAATGCACTCCTGTAAATTCTCATGTTTGCAGATACGGGATTGTACGTAGGTAGTGCCGATATAATAGTGGCTCACATCAAGTCGGGTAATAATTTTTAAACCTAAAATCAATGTAAAATAACGTTTCCGTTCCGAAAAGTGATCAATTTATTTATTATTTTAAATCATTTGGCCGAGACCTGCTCTGTCGTCTTTACAATGAGATCCAATCATTAACTCATTTTCGTATTTTTTTAGGGTTACATCAATTGACCAAAACACAGTCGATCTAATCGTTAATTTCCAATTGCGTTATGAAACTTTGAAATTTAAAATCTTATGTTTGCAGATACAGAATTATACGTAGGGAGTGTCAAGTTGATCGCCACCAATAATTTTATAAAGCAGTCACTCATTGAAAAAATAGTGTGGCCACCCCTGGTATACAGTATATCATATTTTATACAAGAGTCAGGACTGACTAAAGATATAGAAGTTAATAAAATAATTTAATTTATTTATATTTAAGAGAACGTCATACGAGTGCAACTAAATATTAATGTTGTTGCATTGCTAACGGCTTATCTAAAACAATAGAAAATATAAAAATATTCCACGTTTTTGAACCTCGTGTCCCTGAGTTGGATGCAATATAATTGTTAAATACAGACCAAAGTATTGGCTAACAACTACTCTTTTTTTAAATGTATATTGTAAAATAGCACGCATTTTGAGATTTGGTATAGTGTTTTTTATTATATTATTATTAAATTACGTGTTATATACGTAGATAAATTACTTAAATTAATTTTAATAGTAAAATGTTTGTATTAAAATTGATATTGTATAAAATTTCTCTAAGAGAACAGCATTATATAATAATATATAACGAATTTTATCAAGCATAAATACACATATATAAAACAATTTCTCACTACATATATATATATATATACATCTACTTTTCATATATATGTATTACTGGTTGAATAAACGGGTAGTTTCTTGGTTAGCTATTTAAGATGGCGTGCTTGGAGATTGTTTAGTTAATTTCCCCTGTAAACGGTAAACTTACATAGTTTCAATTACCTATTAAAGAACAGAGTTTTACTACTATCTCTCTTTATCACGTGAGTTATATATTTATAGAAAATTAAGAGGTATAGTTTGATGTAAATTGGCACGGTAATTTGCACGATGATCGCATTGCGTTGGCCTTTACATCAAATCTTGAAATTTAATAATGCATGCCCGGACTCAACAGTTCGCCCGCGGGATCGTATTATGTTTTATAGAATTCATAATTCGAGGTCTGCAAGTCGAGTGGGTACAGGAATCGAGGTACAGTCGTACTACACTCATGTCTCTCGAACTAAAAAAAAATACTAAAATAGTCCCCGGTACTATCATATAAAAATATGTGTCGTTCTGTTTTATTACGGCCCGTATTTATTTAATCTGTATCTAATTCGTTTTTTGGCAGGTAAATTAAATAAATTGACATTTAAATAAAGCAATAGTTAATTTCCAAAGTTCAGTATGTGTGAGGTCAGTTTCGCACTAGACGGTAAGTAGTATATTATACAAAACAATCGTAACCCAACCTCACAAAGATGATGACAATAAAAAATCTATACTGATTATTTACTCACTTAGTTGCTGGTCAAAAAAATAGTTGAAAAGGACACATAGTATAGTCATTAAGTATTATCAATGGTCAGTTAACAAAACCACTGTCATTATGTATTTGGTAAGTATTTGAAATGTACGTCACAGTGTCGAACCTAACCTTACCAAGGTCCTGTCAAAAATAGTTATTTGCGATAATGCAATACGTTGTAATGTAAATGATTATTTTTTTTTTTTTTTGTTTTGTTAAAAACTGGTATCAATACTTAATTAATTAATACTATAATAATTAGTTGGTGTTGTAGACATCAAACTAAGTTTTAATTTTATATTGAAAACGAATTTCCAAAAAGTAGCAGCCGGGTCCATCAAAAATACAATTATTGAAAACGTTTGAATCACAAAAACGACTATATGGATTTTTGTTTTGTGATACAAATATAATAAACAGTTAATGGTGCGGTCAATCTGGGTAACTTTGGCTCAGTTCTGAGGGTTTTTGTATTTGTATGGTTCGCCATTGCATTTATGTGTGGTATTGTATATAGAAATGAACTAATGCATTAAGATGAAATTTAATTAACACACATAGATTTATTGTTATAATTGATGTATAAACATAAATAAAACACGGTGGAACAATAGGGTAACTTTGACCCACGATAAAATAATCACTGTAAATACTATAAATTAAGTGATTTTAAAGAGTTGGCTACTTTTCTTTATGCTTTCATATATTCTGAATATAATTGAGATGGGAAAAAATACAGCAAAAATACAGACAGCTTACAGATTCAACAATAAAACAAATTATGTTGTTCTTATTATTAATATATTTTTACCACGAGGGGCTACTCAATACATTTTCTTTATTAAAAAAAGTTCATATGGCATTAGTATTATCATGGTATTATAACAGTACCCTTTTACATGTAATGGACCAATCTTAAATCGATGTGAAAATTTACCCAAATTGATGGTAATTAATTTTATGTTTATTCGTGTTTTAGCGAAGGATGAAAACAAAAATAAAATCTTATTTTGAATCCGTACATGAAAAGGTTTTTCTTCACTTAACTACTGGTTATGTCAACTCTGTTTACAACGTCCTTCTCGTTTACATTTATTTATAAATGATTTGCCCTGCAACGACATGATTTAATTAAAATTACTTTAATGGCATGGACAAGAAGCAGATACGACACTGAAAAACTTTTCATTAAATTACAAGTTAAAGTCGTAGGTAATTTATGAGCATACTCCAAATAACAACAAAAAATATACAAGCTTCAAGAATTTTAAATTAATTATAATTAGTTAGCAAGGTAAAGAACGAATGGAGACCCAACACAGGGTACCAAGTAAGCGAAGAAACAGTTGGGTCAGCATCATAATATGACAGATAAGTAATATTTTTATTATGAAAATTTAAAGTAATGAAGCTTTAGTACTATTACAAAAATCATGATAGATGATTAATTAATATGGGAAACTTTGGTGTTTGACCGTGGCTGTTTTTTTAAAGTTGTGGCTGCCATAATTTTCACGGTCAGCGAATTTTTAATACCAATAATTGGATACCAACTTCGTTTCGCTTCGGTATAGTAATTGTAAACCATAATGAAAATGCATGCCAAAAACAGTTAACTAATTGATTTTCGTAATAATTATATTTATCTATACAATCTCTTTGGCATACGAAACATAAGATTTGGTATCGATAAGTTATAGTTATATCACGTTTTTTGCCATAATAAAAACATAACAATATTACTTAATACTGTTTTTTTCAAAGCCATTACATCCTATGGCTTCATGCGTTATAACAGTACATAGAAAACATAAAAAAATGACTTTATGCATTCTGCCAGTATAAACTTGATTTATAAGTTACGCATATTTTATTGATTTCATTATTTATGTGTGTAATTTAATGTTTTTGATCGCCAATCTTAAGAGATCAATTATTATTCTTACTTCGTTTGAAGACTTTTTATCTTTAAGTAGAAATAAATTAGTATTTGCAGAAAACGCTTAGTTTTATTCGAATAGTTCGCATTTTGAAATAGATGATTCGCACTACTTAAGCATTAGTTGAATCGCACATTCCACATATATTTTTCTCAAAATAGAATATTTATTGCCTGAATGGCTTGTCATTTTTTTCCATAATCAGTAACACCCTAATTGTATATGTTTGAAATATTCATTCAACCTTTCTACCTCTTTCTTAAAATTAAACATTATGAATGATAAACATCTTTTATATAGGAGTGGAAGTCAGAAAACCTACACCATAACTGTGGATATATTTGGTATCAAAATATTTTTATCCTTAAATCGTTAAGGTGAATCTATTTGCTTTCAAAGATTACTTTCGCGATTTCCACGTGTAACAAATCGAAGTCCGGAATTCCTTGGCATTCACCACTTCATAAAACAATTCATCAACTTTCATTACATCATTTTCAAATGCTTTATTTTTTTCTGCAGCTGCTGCAATAGCAAGATATAGATAATAATATATCGACGGCGTTTTGGCCAATTAGTGTAACCATCAAAATTGAAATTGTTCATGAGAGAGTAAAAACTGTTTTCATCGAAAACATTACATGGCGAGTTGCGTTCAGAATCTTTGAGATATTCTCGCATAAAATCTCATATTTGTAGATATAGGATTATACGTAAGGAGTGTCGATATAATAATTGGCTTACATCAAGTGGTCGGGTCAGAATTTTTAAACCTAAAATCAATGTAAAATGATGTTTCGCTTCCAAAAAGTGGTCAATTTATTTTTCCAATTTACATTATTTGGCCGAGACTCGCTCTGTCGTCTTTAAAATGAGATACAATGATTAACGCATTTTCATATTTTTCCAGGGTTATATTAAAACAGTCGATATTATGGCTGACCATTTCTCAAAAAAAAAAGCAAATTATAGCCTGATTTCTAAACCGGGAGACTCCTGGTCAAATCGTGACGCATTGTAAATCTAATGACGATAATAATAAAATAATTCATCAGCTGATAATGCTCGTGATGAGCAAAACCGGTCTTGATCATGATCCGCATGCGTAAGAAGTAAAAAAAAATTGTGTTTGATTTAAAAAAATAGGGAAGGTTATGAAGGTATCAATATTTTAATTAATAAAATATTGTAAAAGTCTTTAAAGTGAGAATTTCTATAACACGTTTTTAGCAATATTTGACCCGAATAAAAAAATAGTAAATACGTGAAACTTTTCAATAGAAAAGTTTATACATATTTTTTTTTGCGGGAAATGTTTGATTCTGTTATTTGAACAAATAACCAAAAAAAACCTGAACAAAATTTTGTATGGAGCTCTAATTTTTATAACACTGAACCAACTCCGTGTTAGAAGAGTTGACTGTATGTGATAAAATTTTGGTATAATAAAAATTGTTGACAAAGCCATCGATTTCCCATCACTTACTGGCACAGATCTACTTCGATCTTTTTCTGCACGTTGACACATTTTGCATATTTGTCAGCCGGTATGTTTGTTTAGAATAGTAAGGATATCTGACCAGCTGGCCAACTGTCAACTAGACAAAATGACATGTGAGCTCACGAGATGCACGCTTCTAATCCGGAAACCGATGTTTACTCTGTATCCGGCGATGTAATTGCAATGCACGCCTAATTAATGATGTCAACACGTCAATATCGGCAGATGTGGACTGACCTTAAGCACATCCGGACGAAAACTAGACATACCAGTAACGAGAGCAGCTTTCGTAATATGTAAAACAATGGCAACTGCAAAAGCACAATTATTAACAGCTATACATATAGCATAGTATACACTAATACAGTGTCAACTACTGACGTTTCTGGGCGGAAATGAATTATATTTATAAAATATACATTTTTTTATTAATTTCACAATTGTATACATCGGCAGTGTTTTGGCTAATCGATGTAACCCTAAAAACATACGAAATTGAGTTAATGATTGGACCTCATTTTAAAAACGTCAGAGCAGGTCTCGGCCTAATTATGTAAATTATAAAAATAAATTGACAATTTTTTAGAACAGCATTTCACGTTAGTTTTAGGTTTAAAAATCGGACCCGGTCACTTGATGTAATGATGTAACTATTATATAGACACTCCCTACGTATAATCCCGTATCTGCAAACGTGAGCATTTACAGGAGTGCATTTTAAAGATTCATAACGCAACTCACCATATAATGTTTTCGATAAAAACGGTTTTTACTCTTTTCTGAACGATTTCAATTTTAAGGGTTACACCAATTGGCCAAAACCCATCGAATTATGATGATCAGGACAGCATCAGTTGAAAATTCTTGCGTTCATGATCGTTACATACAACTGCGGAATTATTATTTTTATTATTACTTTTTAACTTTACATCAAATACCAGTTGTTGTAAGTCAAGCCACTAAACAAGTTTTAAAGTTTGTTAAAGACCTTTTATTGAAATATCCAATTGAGGGTCAACATGTTCCATATGTAGAGCGAACATTGCCACTTAAAAAAAAACTGAAGAATACATCTCAATAATCCCACAAATCCAGACAAGGTTTTCCAAACTTATTATGCCCATGGACCCATTCAGAAAGCAAAAACCTGACTATAAACCCCCAAGTAAAATACTACATAATTGCATAATAGAAACATTATAAATTTAATTTTGATGTCTTGAATTGTAAATGGTGATGTAAAAATAAAATATATGAAAAAACATTTTTATATTTAAAGTATGAATAGGTTCATAACTGCACTAAATCTACGTTCTACTAGATAAGGAGACGAGAAAGCAATCAACAGCTTTGGTACAGTGACCCATAATGGAGGATGTAAAACTGGTGTCTGTTTTTGTAACCAGAATTTGTGGTATCCTTTGTTCAAACATTGGATTCCGCTTCTTATTTGTGTAAAATTCAATAAATTACTCCTGTATTAGTATGGATTCATTCCAATAGTGTCAAACACCAAACAAAACATCTACCAATTTATTTATTGCTATTTATTTAAACTTTCATAATAATGAAAATGTGTCACAAATGTGTTTTTATATTAAATCTGTTTGACGTTGTCCACGCACCCACAAATAATTTTTAATCTGCTACAGACCCCCTCAGCGGTCACAAGGCTCCTGGGGGTCCGTAGGACCACTTTGGGAACCACTGCTATAGAACTTGATACACAAGATATCTTTCTGCTTTTTGCTAATATTATTATTTTAGCACAGCATATTTGCAAAGCTAATTATTATGATATGATAAAATAATACGAGTGCATAGTTGCAAGGCCTTCGATTTAGATGAAGTAACATTGGACTGATGCCTATGGTACTGAGAATTGAAAATGCTTTACCTATCGTCATGGTATCAGCAAATGTATAATGAAAATAACACATATAAAATAATCCACATTTTATTTAACCATCACAACCGAATCCACAAAGTAAATAAGATTTTTACAATAGATAAAAAGGCACGCCAAACATTATGTACTTTGTTATTTACTATTTGACAAGCTATTATGTATGAAACAATTGGCTTCAGTGAGTGAAATGATGTTAATGATCATTAGACAAAGTAAAGGGACAATACTAATTGTGCTTTTGCAAAACATTTAAATTTTAATGAACACAAATGGGAAACAAGTCATAAAAAAAACATTCAAAAACCTAAATCGTGATAATCATTTGAAAGAAATGAGAAGATTTAACTGTAGTGATGTAATAGTAAAAGACTTTTACCCTTTATCCGCCCGAGCATTTTTTTGCGCAATTATTGCGTAACCCTAAGTTATCATTAAAATAACTATATCTCAAAAACTAGTCAACTTATTTGGGTAAAGTAAAAAGCGTTATCAAAAAAAAAAAGATTTTTTAAATTCTATAAAAGCTTTATTCACTATTTTTCACAAAATACGTAATTTTAAATTTGAGTCAAAAAATTAAAACTATTAAAATTACTGAAAAAATAGGGAATCAAAGTATAAAATTGCTATTAAAACCTTAATATTACACAAAGATTAAATATTTTTTTCATACGCCAATTTTTAAAACATTTGTCTATATATGGAACTTCTGGCATGTGAATATAGACGACCCCGAAACGAAGATGTTTGCATTATTTATTATGACAAAAACATTTATTGAATGCTCAAAGTAATTATTTATGTAAGGTAATATTTATATTTTTAATACTTTTTTTATAAAGCAGTGTATTCCGATCGCGAAATTTGTCATTATTAACATTATTGTCATTATGTAAATCAAGCCTTGATAGTGTTATTGCTTATATTGAAAAATTATTACTTTAGTGAGCGTTTTATAAACACCTTATAACAATGAATTTGTATTTGGTATTTTTCGTAAGAGGATAGATTTGTAGATTATACTAAAGATTGTCAGATACAAAATAGTAATATTGTATTTGCGCTCGGAATTATTATGAAATAAAAAGTATACCAGTTGAATTGGCGACAGCGAGATATTTTTTTTAATCTAAATGTTGGCAGCCTAACAAAATCATCGGGCAATGAATACATAGCGGAGGAATTTTACGTGGAAATAAGGTAAACGATGGGCAGCTAAAATAGACCGCGCAAACGACCGCTTTGTCGTCGAAAGAAAGTTCAGTTTCCTCAGATGAAGTACGAAAAAGAAATATTTTAATTGCGTAGATCAACGACTGTAAATGGTGTAATGACCGTTGAACAATGACAAAGGCTTGTATTCATTTAGACGGTAAATTAAATAACTTCAGTAATATATCAAAACAGTCAGTAAGTATTATAAATCGTCAGTATGTATGACATCGGTTACTTATCTTGAAATAAGTGGATTAGTCATATTTTCAATTTGTATTACTAATCTGTAAACCGAATGCCGTATATTTTTTCCCATCATAATTATGTACAGAATATAATATAAAAGCATAAAGAAAAGTTGTCAAGACTTTAAAATCACTGAATTTACAGTAATTACAGTGATTATTTGTATCGTGGGCCAAAGTTACCCGATTTGGATGCAAACTTTGGGCCACCCTGTTTTATCTATATTCATATATCAATTATCTTATAAATTTCATCTCAAGACAATAGTTAATTTCTATATAAAACAATACCAAACATAAATGCAATGGTGGACCATAAAGATACAAAAAAAAAACATCAAAACTGGGCCAAAGTTACCCAGATTGACCGTATCTATTTTTTATGCGATTTAAAAATAGCATCAAAACTGTACATCTTTACATTTGCCTGGAAAATTTTCACGTTGCTCCATTAGATGAAGGTTCGTAAAATAGAGGTTTTACAGTACTTGTAAAATAAAAAATACACAGGTAATTGTAATTGCGGTTATGAGATAATTAATTAATCAAAAAATAGTTCACTTAGGCAGTATTTTCCAATTGATTTGGGATTAACCACGAATCTACAGGTCAAGCTCGAGTTGTCGGTTTGCACATCCTGCCACCGCGTCACAAAAAAGCGTCTGGAATAATGGCACGTGAGAAACTTTACAAAAAAGACATCGGACCTGTTTTGAGAATGAAACGGGAACGACCGCTGTGAACCATTCATCTGGTTTTATCGCGTGATGCAACCGTTCTCGGTTTTAAGGCTGTATTTTAGCACCAGCCCCGAAAACTGGATACTTGTCAATCTTCATTACAAACAACCAATCCCTAAATTAAAAAAAAAAACAATGGAATTCAATTCGACATAATAATTGAGCACCATTTCTTGAATTATCTTTATAATATACTTGTTATCTTGATGATTGGCGACATACAAGTAATTTTGTAAGTAAAGACTCCGAATAAAACATTGAAACAATATAAACTGTCTCCATGTGGGAATATTTCAGCAATAGCGATACATTAACGACCAAATTTCCAAATCATATGTGTTAGAATTGTTAGGGGTTTTTGTGTTATATGTAACGTCAGGTTTTTTCTTATTTTATCTATGAGGTATTGCCCGTTTTAAGTGTTTTTATTTTTAAATGATTGGTTATTTTCGGCTCAATCTTTTGAGTAGAGTAAGTCTATTATAACTGCAAAGATGCTTACGAAATTAACGATTTTAGTAGATTTTATTATTTGTCATTTGAGTCGCTGAGTTACTAAACTAAACATGCTCCAAACGATTTTTCAATAAATAAGTTATTATTGTACGTAAATGCTCTTTATATAGATATGTCAATAATTTTTCGTTGCTATGATGACACTAAATATGACACATTTAATAACTATACGGCATGTATGTGCAACTTGAGTCCAGCTACAGGTAATACAAATTATACTCTTCGTGGTTACTCTTATATGGATCATCCTGCAGTCACATGACGTTGATTTACTAGTCCAGTTCAATAGGTAACAGCTGTCAGTTTGATATGAACAGCTGTATAGGGTGATGTATCCCGGTTGGAAGAAGTACTGAGCAGTTAGTCAATGATTATTTTCAGTGAAGATAGATAGCTGTACACGATGACTTATCTTCAACAGAATGTACTGTCGTAACAGCAATACCGACAAGTACAAAAAATTACTACATCCATATAGTCATAGTTTATCGCTATATTATTTAAGACATCGACTGAGGGTGCTTGATGGAATTTCAATATTAAATTTGGATTATTGAGATTTTGTACACTTCCATGTATTTAATTAAATACATGGAAGTGTACAAAATCTCAATAAGCTATATTATTTACTTAATCTCCAGCTAACCGTCAATGAGTAATACTGCAACTGGACACTAAACTTTTGAACTTATATTTTTTTAAGTTAAAATATTCAGTATTATTATTCCAATACAGATTGCGGTCAATACAGATAGCAAACAATATCTATCGCTCAATAACATTGTCAAGACTAATATACGCTATACACTTAATAAAACGCTTACGATTTACTTTATATCTATCTATATATATAAAATGAGTGTTTGTTTGCTATCCCGTATGCATTCCTATACCTTTTATCCGATTGCGATGAAACTTAGGTGCGTTAAAAAATCTACAATTCTAGAATGGGAAAAGTACTCCAAAAATGTCAACTTTATATGGGACGAATATACAACGGAGCACAAAAAAGCATTGGAAGCGCACGCCCACGAAGGTTTCTGAATTAGTACAACCATCTTCTTCTTCCATGCTATCTTTTTTCTTTCTTTGAATGGCATTGAAAAGCGTTCCGGGTACTCGCTAGTATATTATATAAATTGCGGCCATTAATGAAGAACTGTCTTATTTTTTAAAATTTTCCGATGTTGAAAGTGATTGTTATTTGATTTGTCAATAGACAAACTAAGGGGTTCATGCGTTATTCAAAACTGTGAATTTGGTCGATAATGATATGAACATAATTTTAAATTATTTTAGATGGAACAGCCGTTATTACTAGAAATATTGAACATTAAGATGCTTTTTTTAGGGTTGCCCACTAATCCTTTTTGTAAATATCAATAACAGTGTAAAAAATGTAGCTCAACATTTCCAGGAGTGACTGTTTAAGCTAAAGGGGCTGAGTTGAATCTAATTAAGAATAATTTAATACGTATTGTTGTGAGTCTTCATTAGCCGAGTGGTAAATACTATTGGTGTCTATGTCTATTCGGTTGCGCGGCCAAGGGTTCGAATTTCCAAATGGATTTTTTGAATAGTATTTTTAAATGCAAATTATATCTTTTTGTTGAAATGCATGGTATCTGTGATGGTTTCATTACTTCTCAACCGACCCCTATTCGATGAAAAGGGACGTAGAGATAGTGATCCTTTCTTAAGCTAATCATTCTTTGTTTATCGTCTCGGAAGAGAGAGGTTGATCAACTATTTAACTATCATTCAATAACTTATTTGTGATAATCGATTAAGGAGAGGAAATTATGAAATGACAGTCATTTGAATCAAAGGACCGGCATTGAAAAATCTTCGGCAGTAAGTGGAAAGGCGTAATTTAATAAATATAAGAGATAGGCAGTGTTTAAAGTTCGAACATTAATTTTAAGCAAGTTTACAAAATGCCACTTAAAAGTGCCACGCAAAGGTTGCTCATCTGTTTGACAATTCAATGCTGTGCGGTATGTTTTTGGGAGTACAGATAGAACGGTGGCGCGTTCAATATGCCCATATTGAATACGTTTAAAGGAATAAATAAATAAAACGGATGAGCACATAGGAACTAAAGTTGTTGGAAACCCTAGCCTAGGTCAACCTGACTGACCCCAACCATTCCAGTTCAGCACCATTTATATACCACAGATAAGATTAGAAGGCCATGATGGTTGCACATACACTCCAATTTATTTAATGAATAAATGTGGTACAGCAATGGCCGATTATAAAATTACTCAAAAAATCTAGCTTTATATTTTTGTAGTCTTTCTGTGTAAGAAATTATAATGACTTAACGTTACTAATGTAAACAGACGTACTTTACGACGCTATATTCTAGTGAAGTGTTGTCAGTTTCATGCAGCTCTGCACCGGGAAAACACATTAAATCAAACTAATTCGTAATATTGAAGGCGGTCGTGAAAACAACGGCTGCATACACGTAACGGGTAGTCTTGGCACAAACAGCTTATATTGGTGTCTTAACACAACAACTGTGCTAAAAATCGTTGTCAGTTAATTTAATTTGAATGTGAGTGCAGTTCATATAAACTGCGTTTTAACCAATTGATGTAACCCTCAACAAATACGAAGATGAGTTAATGATTGGATCTCATTTTAAAGACGACATAACAGGTCTTGGCCAAATGATGTAAATTAGAAAAACGAATTAACTACTTTTTGGAAGGTAAACATCATTTTACATTGATAAATTAAAAAATTCTGAACCGGCCACTTGATGTAAACCTATCTATCAATAGACAATCCCTAGGTATAATCTCGTATCTTCAAACATGAGAATTTACAGGAGAAATATTCATAAGGCAACTCACCATGTAATGTTTTTCGATAAAAACAGTTTTTACTCTCTCGTGAACAATGTCAATTTTGAGCAATCAATCAATTGGCCAAAACACTGTCGGAATTAAAAAAATGAATTTGTAGTTGAGAATTAGTATTTGTCATTAAATAACGTGATAAATTGTTCTATCTTTAATAGTTAATCGTTGTTTTGATAATCTATCATCGAAAGAGCTTCGCTTTATAATATATTGAAACAATGGCATGTAATTAATTAACTATCTATTTTCCGGTCGCACTGTGGTATAATGACACATGTTGTGGTCAGATGCATATAAATGAAAAAAATGTTTTTAAATGTGAGAAAAAATATGAAACTGATACTTTTTCAGCAATTTATGGATTTGCATTCAATTACACAGATGCCAGTGACGTTTTCATTCGATCCCATCCGCCTTATATCTGATCCAATAATCAGAGTTTCCCAAGCTTTTTTTTTCATTCCCCGTTTCATCAATATTTAGACTATAATTTTCCCCTGTACTACTCAAAAGGTGCAATCCAAATATGTAATATCAATAATCTTTAATTAGCAATGGCAATGCTTCATATAATGTTGCTTAACTAGTCTCTTCATTTCATACATTTATTCTGTTCGATACTCTCATATATCAAGATAAAAAACTAGCGTACACTCTATAATTCCCCCTTAGGGGAAACTCACCAATCGTTGGCAAAACCTACTGTAAATGGATTCATTCCGTCAAGTCCTGTGGTTCCACGACTGTCATCTAACAACTTCTGTTTAGATGCTTCATTATGATTCCATATAAGACGATATGGGAAAAGTAAATTTGATTGTTTTTTACTATATGAGGTTCTTTGGTCAAAATTTTAAGTAGATTCAAAACTATACTATGAATATATTAAATTCAATCTAAATAATTGTTTTCTTTCCCAGTGTGAAAAGTATACGGACTATAAATTAAGCATTTACACACAAGATATTTAATGGAAACTACTTTACCACCCTTAATTGGTTTTAGTAATTAAGGATTACCAATATCTGTTATCAATATCTACAAGTTTTTTTTACCATATCCGAGTATATGGACTCTTAATGTAGGTATCGCAACAGAAGTTTTTCTACGAGAGCTGTTCGTTACTCAGTTGATCAACCTCTCATTTTCGGAGAAAGTAAGAGTAAAAAGATACGGCTAGAACAGGACTAATAGTTATCTAATTACTCTCGAAGGGGACAGAAAGTTCGTACCGGCATTTGAACACGATTCGTAACCGAAGCCATCTAAGTTGACCACTGCACGAATTTTTTGCGAAGGATTTGTATTATCAACAGCTGTAAGAAGAAATTTTGTAAAACTCAATTAATTATTAGGATACCTATTGTAAGTGTAAGCATTGATAGTACTCTTCATAATAAGCCTATGTTAGGAGTTAAGCGTGATAAGAAGCTTAGAAATACCTTTTTAACATGAAATAACCTGTTATGATTTCCCGTGAAAATGTAATAAGATAATCGTTAAAAAAAATTTTGAAGCAGAAAACAGATAAAAATCTGGATTACAGACAGATTGGAATGGTTAAAAATCAGTGTTTAGAAATAAACACCTTTAATAACGTATAAATATAAAATTAATAACTAAGTTATTCCACTTGGTTTATCACTAACGTGACGCGTTTCGCTTCTTTACTCCATCGAGTAAATAAAAAAGGTATTAAAATGAATAGCTTAGAGTTTTTAGAAATTAATAAAACCATTAACAGTAATCGAGTATTAGTAAATAACATTTTAAATAGGACAGGCGGCTCACCACTATTAAATTTATTTCCCTTGGGATTTTCACCTCCAAACACAAGTAATTGTTTTGTAATTAGTAATGTTACGGTAATTAGTTCATCAGTGTTTGTGTCTTACCCCCCTCCCCATGTCCAGTAGAATGGAATAAAACCAACGCTACCCTTTATTTTCAATGTAAGAATTAGAATAATTGTCTACCTTTGGAATAAATAACCTTGCGATATGGTTAGTCTGAAGATGCTTCTTAAAGACGCGAAACGCGTCACGTTAGTGATAAGCCACGTGAAATAACTAATTTATCAATTTTAATTTTGTATTAGAAATGAACTTCCATAAAGTTACCGACGAATCCATAGAAAAAACTTTTAATAATTGTTTTTTTGTTACCAAATCTGCTAAATGTGGAGCATATGGACTTCCAATAAAAGTATCTGAACAGAAATTGTGTTGCGCGGAATTGTTACTCAGTTGTTCAAGTTTTCATTTTAGGAAATATACAAAGGGGTGCGACAGAACTATTGCTTAGGTAATTGCTCTCGGTACGCCCCGTTTTTGAGGATCGGATGGGTGGAAGAGAGTTTTAGACATCACAAGCATTCATGACTACGAACGGAAATTCATAAATCTATTGAAAGATCAATTTATGAAATTGTCCGATTAATTTATGAAACCGAAGCCAATGACCACTGCAACAACAGTTTTTCATCTCTACAATAAGTGAGGTTATAGTTTAAAGAATACAATGTAAGCAGTATATTTAATTTCTGTAATTTATTTATTGCCTTATCTCAGTCAGCTGACTAATTAAAAGCTATTTACATGTCTATTATGATAATAATTAATACTTTTATCAGAATAATTTCCCTCACATCGCCATACAACGCGTAAAGTTTGCTTGCAGTTTGTTTCCAAACGAACGGAACTTTCCGCCAGATCTTCCCAAGTCTAGTGTGGCGTAGGCCCAGATACGATAATAATTTCACTAAATATTTTCTAGGTTTAATTATTTATTACTTACGTACCGCTTGATATAATGGCTGCTTTATATATCGATGGTGTTTTGGCCAATTGATATAACCCTCAAAAATACGAAAATGAGTTAACGATTGGATCTCATTTTAAAGACGACAGAGCAGGTCTTAGAAAATTAAGTTGACCATTTTTTGGAAAGGGAACATCATTCTACATTCATTTTAGGTTTAAAAATTCTGACGCGGCCACTTGATGTAAGCCACTATTATTTCGACAATCCCGTATCTGTAAACATGATAATTTACAGGAGTGCATTTCAAAGATTCATAACGCAACTCACCATATAATGTTTTCTATAAAAACCAAACCAAGCCGGCTGAAGCACCGTCGATACTATAATTAATTATTAATTCACCAATAAAATATCGAGAGTATACTGACAGAAGAATTTTTTATCAAAGTAATCTCTACCCCAAGTACAATTTTTTGTGATTTAAAAAGATCTTTTGTACATTATAATCTTTTTTCCATACAAATCATAAGATTTGTATGTCATATCATGTTTTCTGCTAGAATAAAAAAAATTATATAACTTATTACTGTTTTTTTTAAACCATTACATGCTTTGACTTCATGTATTCTACCATTGCTTACAGCGTTAAATTGCATACATTTAAAACAAAAAACCACTTAATGGCGTAATGCATTCTGATAGTATACCATCGATATTAGATAATTAACTGGTAATATAAATCCATAACACAAGTGCAGTAAAGACAGATTTAAATTTATATTACTTAAAACTAAAGTATTAGGGACCAGAAACTATATTAAAATTATACTTAGGACTAAGAACTGAAGATATCAATTCACATCGGGGACGTCGTAATTAAAGATTTTTTTTGAATACTACATATATTTGTTTAAATCATATTCGGTTTTAATGTGCAGCAAATGGACACCAAATAAAATAACTCTAATGAATGAACTTGTTTGTACGAGACATGATGGCAATGAAGGAAGAGTGTAGTTAGGCTAGGACTAATAATAGTTCTCTCTTTCTCTATATACATTTTCAGGATTGGATGAGGAGTGGGTGGGAAGGTATGAAAACATTATATGAATCTACGCCTATACATAAATTCGATTGAAAAGTGAAAGCTGCTATTCCGGGATTCAAGCCTGTGACCCTGCAACAGAGTGGACGAAAGCTTAACAGCGTTGACCATTCGAAAGACATACAGGACATTTTTGTGTATGTATAATTCGTGATTGAATGGATTCGTAATAAATCGGTACAGCGTTGTAATACCACCTGCTTATGTGCTTTTAAAATTGTAATGCAACCATAATCAAGTCATAATCAAATTTAGTCATCGATTATCTTCCACATTGAATTACAAAATAAAAAATGACTCTCTTGAAACATAACGATATCTTAATTACAAAGTGTCGCAAGTCAAAAATTTGAGTTTTGAGTTAACTATGAAGAAATCTTTTGAATACTGATATTTACCAGTTCAAAAATGTATCAAGTAATAATCTGTGGTTATTTTAAAATGACAGTGGTTTTTATTACTTTAGATGAAAACTGTAACAAATACGAAAATTCTGTGAAAACTTCTGAAAACTCTTATTATTAATATTAGAAAAAATTTTAATTATGAATGTAATATCATACTTAAATATATTTTTAAGATAATCCTATAATTTCATTTAAATCTTCAAAAATTGGATGTACAGTAGAGGATTAAGTTTGCCCAAAATCTTGTTTCCTTATTATTTCAGAACAATACTTTTTCACTTGTTACACTATGGAACTGAGGTATCAATATGTTGAATAGTCGATATACAAAGCTTCATTAAAGCATACATTTCTACTGTAATTGATTTCTCTCACGAACGCTATGAAAATAACTGCTCTACAAAAAAAAAATAACATCATATTTATCAATGAAGTTCAAAATTAATATTAATGCCGCGGTTATTATTTATGTTTCTAAACGAAGAAATTATATTACTGATTTCTAATTAGGTTTCTGGAGAATGTGTTCAAACTAACAGAAAATTGATTTAGGATCTTTTGAAACTTACATAGACGTTAGTTTATTTAAAAATCAATTGGTTATTAGTTACTACTAAGATTTTTTTTTTATTACATTTAAATCTTTTATAGATATATACTTAAAACACGTTTTACTTAATCAATAGAATTACAAAGATCATTTTGAAAACAGAAATCGTCGATGTTCTGGATGAAAACATTAAATTGAAAAAATGACATATTGAGCTAGTTATACCAAAACGTTCCTTATTTCAAACTTGTACAAATCGAAGAATACACTTATTTTTATAAATTATACTTTTACCAAAAAAACAGTTTTGTACAAACAAACAAAATTAAAAAGGTATACCATTTAAAACATTTGACAAACTTCAAAGTCCAATTATTCAAAACTAGTATTTTTTACTTAGTGTTTTCTTCCAGAACAACAACGAAATAGTCTACAATTAATTGTTGAACACTTTTTATCTATACTGTTTTAAAATAAAATACATGCATCGTTTTGGATTTGCAATGTTTTCAGAATGCCATGTTCAATTATAATATTATACTAATGTGTCAAGTCGATAAAATTAATTCAAAATAATAGCCAAAAGCGAGATTTCAGTACGGTGACATTTAATAAAAAAAAAATGCTAATACTACTGTTTCTAATTCAAAAATTCTATTTTTAAAACCGAGAGTTGTGAATGTCGGAGCGCGTAATAAATTTTTGAGTCCGGTTTTATAATAAATAAATATATGTTTATAAAAAAAAGTGATACGTTCTCGGTGACTCGGCATTTTTGTGGTAACCCTCAAATCAGCTGTTTACCTAGACGTTTGACCGAGTAAAACTTGTTCTATATATTAATATGCACAATATTACGGAATGATTTTATTACACATTATGTAACGCTGCACACCGTTGGCATAATGCTAATAATCAGTATCTGTTAATTCAAATCATACACAGCACAAATTATAATTATTTTATTTAAAGTTTATCTTACATACTTTGTTTTAGAAACGGCCTGGAAAAACTACGACCCGAATCTTATTTTTATGACACCTATAAATTCATCTCGTTAACTTAGAAAATCACTTATTTTTATGTTGAAATTTATTTTTAATGATAGTTTTTAATCTATAACTGAAAATTTTATCGTACTTGCGGCCCGACATTTATTTTGGATGTTTAATTTGGACTTTTAGTCAAAAAGTGTGCCCAGACCTGCTATATATATACATATATATATTAATGGGGAACGCGTTTTTTAATCTTTTGTCAGACAACTGAATTTTTTAATGTATTCAAATAAAGCCTATTACAATCAAATTTAAATAGGAATCGATTACGTTTGTATTGGTAAATAATATAATACTCACAACTTTAATACCAAAACTAAAAATAAAGATAATATTTCAATAACAAGGATACTTAAAATATAAATGGGTTAAAAATAGCTGGACAGTTAAATCAAGACTAACATATGTTTCAGTAAATTTATAAACATTAACACATATTGTGTGCAAGTGCTTCCCTTTTTTGCACGTATCATTATCGGGGTATTTAGTTTAACACGATGTAAGAAAACTGGTCAATTATTTTAATCATCTAATAATCTTCAGAAAGTTTAAATTAATAATAAATATATTCTATTCAATAGTGTCTCCGTGGTGCAGTGTTCAACGTCGTTGGCTACGGTTATGGATGTCCCGGTACCCGACAGTTCCATAAATTGATTTTTCAATCGATTTATGGATTTCTGTTCGTAGGCATGAATGTTTTTGATGTCTAAAATTCCGTCCCACCCAACCGATCCTTAAACTGGGGAGTAGCGAGAGCGATTAGCTAACCAATACTCCTGTCCTAACCCTTTCCTTATATGCCTACTCAATTAAAAAAGGAGAGGTTGAGCAACTGAGTATCTAGCAGTTTTCGTAGAAAACTTCTGTTGAGATACCTCCATTAGGAGGCCATTTGCTCCACATTGGGAGCGGACACGGTAAAAAAATCAATTTAAGTTGAAAGCCATGGCATACGTTTATGCATACTTAAAAAAATATTCAGTTTTGGGAATAGTTAGTAAATTGTTGTAACATGTTTACTAATTGCAACTTTTTTACACGCTTTTAAAAAATAGTAGGGGCGGGATTTTGATTCTTTATAATGAGCGGCATTATGCCTAAGTACACCACTGCAAATACTTGACGGCTAGAATGCCACATTTTCAAATACATAGTTCCGTCCGAGCTAGATAAATTTATTTTGGTCGTGTCATAAATTCGACACTTTATGACATAGTATCAAAATCTCGTGAATGAAGTCAGTGTGGTAATTTTCCATACAAGTAATTTATTGTTATATAATTAATAATTATTACCGACAAGAGTTCTGATTGGCTATTACTATGTGGATATGTAGTACAGAGTTGATACATATGGGAAATAATTTCGAAAGACACACTCGGAGAGATTTGACACATGACGTTTTATGAACATGACGTACTATATTTATATCGACCTTTTCCTCGTTATTTAAACACACAATTTAATGTCGAAATATTTTAATAACTCTCATATAAAAATACAAAATTTATTACTTTTTATATAAGACACCTGTTTTCCGCTTTTATATGTACTTTAATACATAACAAAACCTTAATTATTACATACTATTTTATGAGTTATTGAGAAAAGTTTACGATTTAGTAAGCAAGATGATGTTTCTTAAGAATACGAAACACGTGTCATTTGTCTTAACACGACTATGTGATACACATCGTTTAATAGTTACCATTCTACTGGCAAATTTTCATATCAAATATGTTAATTTTTTAAAATGTTTTTTTTTTATTTCAAGTACAATTATAAAATTATGATATTCAAAGCTTATTTATTATATCGTATTGATTAAATGTTTATCTATATCTTTTCAACTTTCAGCTATGTCTACCAACAACATAGAGCGTATGGACTCGTAATGGACTATCTTAATACTAGTAACTATACCCGTCATAGATAACGGTATTGAAATACTGAATGATTAAAGTATAGACACTACGTCGGAAATTTCATACCTACATGTGATATGTGATAGTAATAAAACGTCTACAGAGTGGTCTGGGCTATTATATATAAGATAATTTTACAAAAACTGTTTGTTATTCAATAGCTTAATCTCTCTATTTTAGAGAGGTCGACGAAGGAAGTATTTGGCTAGAAAACGACAAGCATATAGCCCTTGTTATGCGAACTTATAATAAATTACATTTGGAATACTGAAAAAATTTGTATTAACATGATTTTTTGCATATAAACAATTCACCTTGGCTCCCCATAATATCTCTCAGTTTTTCGGAAATGAAAACAATATATCGTTGAGGATAAGAGACCACGTGCAGTTAGCTAATCACGACAGGTTTTAAAGATCGGGTAGGTGGGAGGGGATGTAAACATCGTATACATCCATGCCCTTGAACACAAGTCCATGAATCAATTGATAACTCAATTAATGAAAGTATCCTTACAGGGATTCGAATCTATATACACCGCAACCAAACCAGTCGATATCTATATAATATTACAATATAGCTATATTGAGGTCGATAATTATTTATATGGGTTAGTATGACAATTGTATGCATAAAACTATCTAATTTTTTATATATTATATAATTGTTACTGCCCCAAGGTCGTCGAAAACTTTCACCTGGTGTGGCTGTAATCATGTCATTTTGTAGCTAGGCAAAAAACGTTAAGTTAATTATCATTGCAGTATTTTATGCACCATTATCATTGTAATATATTCTAAAACATAATTGTACACGTTGCTTATAGTTTTTGTAAGTATTGATTAAAATTAATTATATCACTGGTTCTCAATCATTACAACGTGGTTGGCGTGTTTTATAGTAATGGATAAATCATTTTAAAGTAAAAGTGTGTTTCTTTATTATTTAATTTTTATCAAAACAAGTCTAGATTGTCGAGAATGTAAAATTTCTTCTCGTTCACTTTTCGTTTTTATCGCAAATATTTTTTCCAACTTTCATCACAAACTTAGCGAGTTTCATTAATTTACTGAAATTCGTTTCTTTAATTGGAAAATATTCTTTTAATGTATTTTAGTACGATATACGCATTTTTTAAAAAATTGTATACGATTGTGCCCCATAACATATTGGGAGCCATTGTAACAGGCGAGGCGAGACAACAGTTAAATTAAAAAAATTGTTGTAAAATTTTAACAGTGAAAATATGAGATAAGAAATAATTAATTTAGTCTTATTTCAATTCCTATAAGTTGAAATTGGAGCGAATTCATAAGAAATTTCTACGATATTTCTATTTCAAAAAAATTAAATATTTTCCCTTTAATGGTTCCCTAAAAGAGTACTACCCAACCAAATTTCTTTTAGGAATGCTATCTTTTCACTCTCTTGAAGCACGAAGATCAGTTTAGATTCTAAAGCATTTCTCTCTTCTTCCTCGGGGACGAGTTTATAATCCTGAAATTCTCATGACTTACATGTTCCCAATTGTTATCTACGTGGCCGAAACCATAATCAAGCAATTTTTATTCTTCAAACTTGTTCTTCGCTACGGTCATTTGAGTCACCAGTTGCAAGAGCCGTTCGGCTGATCAATGCATTGCATAGACAGTTAGATATCTTCAGCACTAAGCTCTGGGTATTGTGCGCTAAATATTTTTTCCTTGTAAATTAATAATGTCTTTTAAAAATGGTTTTATTTTCATTACTGTTTTAATTATAATTGTTGTTTTCATTATTATTATCGTCTTTTTTTATTATTGTACTGTTGTAATTATTGTGTAAATGCATGGCGCATTGGCGTCAGCTGTATTGCCATGCATTTTTTTTTAATTTACAAATAAATAAAAATAAATAAATAATCCGACTTGGTTAAGGAACTCTCCGTAATTTTCATGTAAAACCAACATAGTAAACAAACTATTTTGAATCAAACGTTCTAAAGTAAATACTATCGTGATGAAAATATTGGTTTTCAATTATTTTAATTATTTGGTAATACATATTGATTAAATTGGGATTTAGATCAATAGTATAATATAATTCAAGTATAAAAGGACTGCCTAATGTTGTCGATAGCTATTCCGCAACTATTAGCTACGCAGAAATTAAATTTGGCGTACAAAAATTGATCAAATTGGTATTTAATCTGTATCATTAAGTTCTAAAACGATTGTCAAGCTATTTGCTATTTGGCACTCGCTGAGAAAAATATATTATTTTTTATTAAATACATTTTCAAACGTTCTCAAATTATTATATTTAATTCGTAACCATAATGTTTCATTTCAATTTTATTCATTCTGACTTGGCACTTCTGTCGAATGTAACGTATCGATTTACTTTTAAATTTGGTTACACTGATACTTTTGTACTGTGAAATCTACTCGTTTCTTTGGTTACTGATAAATGAAGCGTTGCGGATTAATTGAGATTATTCCTTATATGCGGATAATGTAGACTGGATTGCATTATTGAATTGAATGGATATCAACACAGTGTGGCGCGGGGAAATCTCTGTTGAAGCTACGAGGTATTGCGTGTCTGTTTGTTTGTATGAGCAATGGAAAAGTGTGTGCGTCCCGTTCTATTTATATCCGACTCGCTCCCACACAAAGACGATGATTACGTTGCGCTTTTCGCCTTGTCCGCCACAACAAACAGCTGACTGAATTTCCTCCGAGATCTCTCAGAACAGAGGGAGAGAACAAAGAGTTTTCGGTTTGACTCAACTAACACTAAATGCGGAGGAAACCACTGTTTCGATTTCTGTACAAATTCGTGACTACATACAAGTAAACGGACATAAAACTTAATGTCATTGTTAGTTTCAAAGTTATAAAAAAGCACACGTCCATACAGACCACTATCTTAAATTATCTGTCGATAATTTAAAACCGTTATCGGTCACTTCTAAAAATAAATCCTGTTAGACAGTTAATTGTAGAACAATGAAACAAAATGAGCAATCATTTCAATTTATTTTGCATCCAATTAGGTAAACAACTAACGACGTATACCAGAAGTTGCTTCTATTCTACCTCATTTTATATGATTTCTTATTCTGAATATAGCTGATATATGAACTTGTTATTAATATATTCTTGAAAGAAAGATCAAATATTGAAATACACTTGGATAATGGTTACAATAAAATGCTATCTAGCCAATTTGTCACGATTATTTCGCTCATAACGAGTATTATCAAATCATGATCAGTGGAAACGTCTAGAAGTAGTACAAACAAATTGTATTTTGTTTTTAAAATATAATACTTTTCCACCAAGAATTGACAGTTAGCAACGTAAAAGTGACTATCTGCCTAGTTTCAATACAACCCAAACAACGAAGTGGAAAACTATTGTCTTAACTTTGTATTCATTTTCGGTCCCTATTCGGAGTATATGGCTTCACTACAGTGCCTCTAAGATCTATCAATCCCCGGAAGCTGTTTGTTTCTTCTCAAGTCATCATAGTGTTTTCGCCAATTGATGTAACCGTTAAAATTTAAATTGTTCAGGAGAGATATATGGCGAGTTGTGTTATGAATCTTTGTAATGCACTCCTGTAAATTATCATGTTTACAGATACGGGATTGACGGGACGACAAGTGGCGGAGTCAGAATTTTTAAACCTAAAAGGTAATGACCAATGAAACTAATGTAACATTACGTTTACCTTCCAAAAAGTGGTCAATTTATTTTTCTAATTTTAATAACACCATTTGGAGGACACCTGCCTTGTTGTCTTTAAAATGAGATCCAATCATTAACTCATTTTCGTTTTTTTAGATTTACATCAATTGACCAAAACACCGTCGATATGGATGATTTTCAGCGGCTGATGAGGGATGGAATTCACCCGGTTAAAGAAGAGACACAGTGTAGAGTAATATGAGAAATGCTTATGCGCGTACATCGAATGCAATAGAAACTTTTTCAATTCTTGGTTTACGCGCGATCTAATTGTCGAATTTGACCATATTGTCATAATTAACACTTTATCTACCAAACCAGAGAAAGTCATTGTGTCGTATATTATATGAATGAAGATCAATTTGATAAAATAAATTTAGCATGTGATGTTGCCGGTGCTATCTTGAACGCGAGCTATGTTTCCTTTGTGTTAAGATCACACGATTACATAGAATTTGAATTAATTAAAAAAATAATATACATACAAATTACAGATATCAGTGCTATAAACAGAACAATGTACGTTACTAATCATTTTTCTAGCCAACTCTTCTGACTATTTCGCTTACACTTGCTTAATATGAAGTAGCGATAGTAAATAAAATATGTATTTATTTGATAAAACGATTCATTGTAAATGATTTTAGTAAGAAGTTAACAAATGCATTAAAAAAAAGAGATAAGAATTTTTTTATTATATCATCCACTGATAACGGTTACAGCGTTTTTTTTTTTAAATTTTTGTTACATGAGTCGTTTTTCTTGGGAATTTGTAAATTTGTGTCTCGCTTTGACACAAAAATGATAACAATTCTAAAATGATCAAAACCTCATGCATTTATGAGTGATTTCATAAACTTTTAACCGTGAATATCAATCAATGTACGTAAATAAACATTTTTGGTAGAAAATAATTATGTACGTCTGTCACAAGAGCTCCTCCCAAGCGGTGTACAATAGCTACGTGAAATTTGCACATGTTATTTTGGCCATTTGACTAGGTCTACTGTGCTATTTTCAACTTACAATATCATTATTAATTGATTGACTATATTTTGTGGGTGTTACATGAGGTATGGTCTACGGTAATAATTTAAACTTTTAACAATAATATTAATTGATGACTATATTTTGTGGGTGTCACATCGATACTGCCTGCGTACAATCATGTAAGTGCTACATACGCGATTATACGTCTTATGAATTTTCGTTGTTGACACACTCCAGTTCTATAACTTGGCATCAACCAACATTGGCAATAGTAACTAGCCACTTATACGAAAGACTTTTAGCTAAAATCCGAAGTATATTGTCGTATCTGTAATATCTCAAAAACTATAAAAATTTTAGCAAAACTTTATATTAAGTAAGATTTAAATAATAGCACTGTCCCAATTTTGAAGAAGATAGATGCAGCCGTTACTTTGCAACTGTGTTTTGAATCTTTGAGACGCTCTCCAGTAAAATGTCACGTTTGCAGATACAGGATTAGACGTAGGAAGTTTCGACATGAATTACGATCCATGGTGGTATTTTCAACTTTTAAAATTATGATTAATTTATGGATTAGAGTTATACTTTGTGAGCGATACAAAACGTACATTCTACAATGTTATTGTAACGTTAGCTTGCATCAAGCTAGCCCCAACGTATAAACGTTAGCGCCGTCTATCCTCGGTAATAAATACTATTATTTTATAAACTTAAAATCGTGCAAATCAATGAACGAGGGAAATAAACCCATTAATACAAATTGCATATAATTATAGCATACGGGAGATTGTAACATCGATATTGCGGAAAGATACAATACCGTTTATATGACGGCAATCGCTAGAGAAAGGAACATTTGTGTGTGGTGACCTTCATTAATTTAACCGCGTAACTTTGATGTTATTAGGATTCTGACGAAAGACAAATGCAGTGTTACTGGTATTCTTAAATGTCAGCAATACTTGCATCAGCCAGGTATTGGCCTTTAAGACGAGGCAGGAAACTTCTTTCCATCCTCATAAGTCAAAGAAGCCTAGATTTCAATCATATATTATAAAATATAGCAACTGACAATACGCACACATTATAATAATATATATTATCGATACACTTTGCGGTATGTATTCTAAGAATATATATTCGGTACTAATCATTAGGAAATTCGTTATTTATTTATTTATACCAGTGAATTACATAAAAAATATATTATATATAATAGTCCAGACCGCTCTGTAGACGTTTTATTATTGTCATATATAGGTATGCAATTTACTCATGACGTAAGCTTTCGCGGTGTGTATAAAATGAAATGTTATGCAATGCACACACAGTTCCGACGTACTAGCTACTTTAGACATTATGTATTTCAATTTCAATACCGTAATCTATGACGGGTACGGTTATACTAGTTTTAAAAAGTAAACGAGCATAATTCAATAAATACAACAAAAAATTAGTTACGAAATTTTTATTTACCAGATAATTAATTATGACGTGGCATCAAGACACCTGTAATAGAAACATATCGGAACGGTTTCGCTCAGAAAATCAGCATTATTTGCAACCAATAAGTATATATTATGTAAATTTAAATTATCAGCGATTTATAAGCTTATTAAAGTATTTCACAAAAACATTTACATTTTTTCCTTTTTTCTTAGAATCGTAAAATTTGTTTTAAAGATAAATTTGTTATTTTTTACCGTCGTTCTATCAAGGATGCACCGCCAAAAAAAGTTTAATTTTATCGAAACAGCGACACTAAAAAGTTGTGCAAGGCTGAATTGTTTTTCAGCTGATTGGATAAATAGCTACTGGAAAAACACACAAAAGAGTGTAAAATATTATTGTTTTTGTTTTCGTGCACTGCGAAAATAAATACATTTCCAACGGTAATCAACTCAGCGAGTGATTGTTACCTGTCGAATGAAATTGCTTTTGCAGGAGACAGGTGCGGAGTAACATGTCTGATGCAAGAATTGAAGTATTGCGTGCAGTTATTATCTTCAGGTACAAAGTAGTCACAGTAAAGACTGCATGCCAACTAGGATAAGAATGAGTTAAATTCTAAAAAATTTCAAAAGATATTAAAAGATAAGCAACACAAGATTATTTCGTACGTAAAATGTCACTGCTATTTACATTTTGATTGAGGTTTTCGTTCGCGCCAATTGACACAAGTATTCCAATATAACAGTAGAACTATTGATTTTTAATTTATTTGCAATCTAAGAAAAAATATTAAACTTAACTTAATGTATTCATTGTGTGTCCCTAGACGTAGGAAATATAAAACATTAAGATAATTATTGCATTCAAGAAATTATACAGGAAAATAAAAATATATATAATAAATTCAATGACAACCTCTAAAGGAAGGGCGTTAGGAAATTATTGTTTGAAAGAAATGTATATTGATTCAAATTATTTCTGAAGGATGTTTCATGTATTTTAATCAGTGAGATATACGAGATATTATTATCCTAATTTTACTTTGGCCTACAACTCTCAACAATTATGTAATTGAAAATCCTTCAAACTCACCAAGGAGGATAATTTCATCATTTTTTTAAAGTTATAACGCACATCGAAAAATATATATGTAAAAATTATTTCAATTAAATCCCTTTAAATGACATGAAGAAAATGACACAGAATTATAATTTATTATATAATATAGTGAAGTTGGATTTAAACTATTGTATATTCGACTTCTTTGACATTAAAACAAGATTATTTTTCAGTATTATATTAAATATAAAGTTTTATTATACGGTTTGCGTATTGTTAAGTAGAGAGAAAAATTATGTTAAGCTTTACAACGGAGAACCGTAAGGGACAGATCTTTCGACATTAACAGTTGTTGTAAAAAGGAAAATGTTTATTAATCAAACCCACTTGACTCTATGAAGGAGACTAAAACATTTCCCGCGCTTTTATTGTGTGCAGATGGATGCGCGAATCGACCGCCAAACTGAACGTGACAAAGAATCTATTCCAAGACGGCGACATTACTTGGGCTGTGCCCTTTTCTTAAATACTCCATGAAATGATGTATAAAAATCTCAATTATTCGTTAAAATTCGGTGGAAGGAAAAGACAAAATGTTAGGAGCAAAGTGTTGTGAGTAACGTCAGAATGACGGGTAAACAAAACATTTACTATTTCAAATAAAGTTTCAAATAAATTAAATATTTTGCTCGTTGCACTTCCATGTCCACTATATCAAAGTTGGCACTTTTTTGCCAAATCGAATGGGAATTGCATATACAAATGTAATAAACGATGTAGCAGTATATTTTCGATGGATACGGCGGTAACTTTGTGGAAATTTATTTTTGATAACATTGCAAAATAGTTGGTCTGAAGTTGATCCTTAAAAAAACGAGTAACAAAGTTATCAATTATAATTATATATTTGTAACAGTACATCAAATTGGTAAATAAAATCATTTTAAAACCGGAAATAAGCTGGCGAATATTGGAAAAAGATGCAACGTTATTTAAACAAGCGTTGCCCACCTGTGCACTGTATATTGAATGAATGATTTTAGCTAGAAGTGAAATAAATGAGATAATACATTAAAATAATCTTACATTGGCCACCTAGCGTAGAAAAGTTACATACTTCCGCCACCCGCGACATCGTGCATATGCATACACTTTGCAAATCAATTCGCCGATAATTACAAACCAATTAACTTTAATCATTTTTATATATTTATTATTGACAGTGGTGTAGGTGGTTAAAAATATGATTTTAATATCACTGCATTGAAAACTAATCATTACATGTACATGATGATGATATATGTTTGTTTGGTAATAGTATTCAAAAACCAACTATTTACTATACTACAAGGCATTATACATGTGCACGATAAACCGAAAGAATATATATATTAGCATAAAAGGTAAACAAAATGAAATATAAAAAAGTCAATGACAGAATTCTATATAATTTCGGTTTTTAATACTTATAAAATGTAAATAAGTTTGGATTGAAATTATGTAAGTACGAAGGTTATAAATGTCGTGGTTTGACACGTCAATAAAATGCAATACGCAGCTATGTGAATCTAATGTCTAGTACATACTTACTGTTTGAAAAATAATAAAAAATAGCCAGGATTCTTGCTTAATAATTAACACGTGTATGGTATCACATTTTATTAAAAAATTGGTACCTGTTTCCCTCGGACAACAATTCAAATACAGCTACTTATATTGAATGGACAATATGCAAACATAATTCGTCGGCCGAGCGCTTGATTGTTAGCTAACAGTAATTTCATAAATTTTCACCTGCATTTTGACGTCTTGGTACTTTGTACTATACAATATAATGGCATATTCGGATAGAACAACTTAACATTGAACTTACTAAAAATCGAAAAACATGAAAATACTTACAGAATGCTGTTAGAACAATTAAGTACTCAGCTGACGAATCATAAAATAGTTACGAGTTTAAATTTCTAAAACGACAAGCGAAACTTGTCCCAATGTATACGTAACATTGGATTTAATTATATTTTTACTAGACAAGCGTTTCGAGGTGATATTATCATTTTTTTGTTTTGTTTTATTGACTTCAGTTCTATAATAAATAAAAATATAACTTTTATATTGGTACAGCTAATATAATCTCAATTATATTTTATCGAAAAAAATATATGGTGAGTTGTGTTATGAATCTTTGAATTGCACTCCTGTAAATTCTCATGTTTGCAGATACGAGATTATACGTAGAGTGTGTTGATATAATAGTGGCTTACATCAAGTGGCCGGGTCAGAATCGAACCAATTTACATCATTTGGCCGAGACCTGATCTGTCGTCTTTTAAATGAGATCCAATCATTAACAAATTTCCTAATTTTTTGAGGGTTACATCATTGGGCAAAACACAGTCGATATTATGCTGGTGATACAAATAGTTATCATTTTGTGAATCAAACAAGTTATTTAAAAGCGTTTACCATTTACCCTATCAGTGCCAAAGTATGTCAATGATTGTAAACAAAAAAACAACGAAACAAAGATATGTTAAAATTTTACTCATCATGTCACTTGAAAAAATTATAATAATTAAAGCAGTATCCTACCGATAAGCTTCAAGTGAAATTATGTATAACCTAAATTAATTAAATGACTGTTTACATTTTCATTTAGCGTACCTAATTTAATAATATCATAGTATCAAAGTTCAAAGGTTAGATTTATGTAGAGTAACTAGCAAACGATCAGTAATCTGAATCATTAATCATACGACTTGATTTCATATTAATAAACTGTTATCAATCGACATATAAAATAAATTGAAAGAGCTTTATAAACCTTTGTTTTTAATGTAGCGATCGTATGTATGTTTACGAAACGCACGAGACTAGCCAAAATCTGAAGAGAATCACAATGAATTATTAATATAGCACGAACAGTACTAAAAAAAGAATATAAAAATATGTGAGGTTTTAAAATGAAACGAATTACATTAGATTTAATTTAGTATAAAGGCAATATTTAAGTTACAATCACAACACGATTGTTTTACTTCCTGCACGCAACCGTGTATAAATCATCGATAATTTCGTCAGCTGATTTTTTAATTTTTTATAATATATTTGTAAGAAGGCAATAAAGAGAATTTTTATGTGAACCTGTGATAAAATTAATACGGTTATCATGTCAGTTTATATTTTAATAGAATCGCTGACCCTAAACACAGAGATTTTCATTTTGACGTTTGGGGGAATTCGCTGCAGTTTTAACGTTTAAATGATCAATTAAAATATGGTTTATTTGCGGTGAAGATTACTAAACAACCAGATAACGTGTTGTTATGGAAGTAATCATAAAACAGCTAGTAAATTTATTACAATACTTAAATCACAATAAAATATCACGATGGCATAGTGTGCTATAATAAACAAATAGAAAATGCTCGATAAATATTGGTGAATTGAGACTAACCTTTATATCCTGAGCGGTTGTTGCAGTCAGGAATTGAATTGAATATTTATTGGAAATATTCAATAAATAATAGAGAACAGAACAGCTGAGACACGTTAAATCACAAAGTAGATATACACCTGTTAATACACTGAGTGTTTCTCGAAGACTGATCTGTCAGAGCGAATGTCGCCTTTTATAAAATAATGCGCTTGCCAAACGCATGCGCGGTGCATGTTTAGCGCACGCATTAAAAGCTGTCACTACCCCCGGGGTACACAGTCGTAAAACAAAAATACTTGGACTTCGTATAACACGTTTCTTCTACAACACGGTAGCGCTATAACATGGTTAATGAACTACGAAATATTTGTGTATAACACGGTTAAAAAAATATAATAAGGAAAGGGTATTTCTGCATATGTAAATGAAATAAAACAATTCACAAATACATGTAGGAAAAATTTGTGAGCAGAATTGGTTACTGGAGAAAATGTTTTACTACCATTAAAAGATTAATACTAACAGACAATAAATATTCATTGTGGTTTTGGCGAAGAAAAGTTTAAATACCTGAATATTGAAAACATCGAAGAAATGTGGGAGGAACGTTCTTTTAATGAAGAAGAATTAGTCGAAATATTATATGAACCTACCGAGATTAATTACACAGAAAGAGATTGCAGCTAAGCAGCTAAACATTTCACGTTAATAAAAAAATGCAGGTATGGTATTGGACGATAAATTAGATTTTTTTAGCAGAAAATGATTCTGTGATGGAAGTAGGCATTCGGTCGTTACATAGTTTTTAAAGATTAAATCCAAAAATATTGAAGCGTCTTGCGGTTATGAAAAAACAAACAGAAACGAAGTCGAAAAAATAGGACTGTAGGTAGGAGTGGTGAAGAATGATTCATATATTTAAATTAATCTATATTAAGTACGTTTTTTTGTACTTTGTATTCTTTACTGAAAAAAATACAGGATAACTTCGATATTTTTCTTTACTTAAATCATCGTATAACACGGATTTGTATTACACGACGTTTTTGTGGAAACATATAACCGTTTTATACTAGGATCAAGTGTACTTTGATCAAGATGGTCGCTCACATAAAGACAATACGGTTTCTAAAACATTAATAATGTTATATTTGAATACTTTCAATATGGCACATTTATTATAAGAGTCCAACTCTCTAGCTAATGCTAGAAAGCGCATATTAAATTACTAATATCTTAACTATTATTCTAATTAGTGATAATTAAGCTCAATAATAATGTAGTAACTGTGTATGTTTGTGCCTAATATTTTTTTTAATTACACTACGATCAGTATTGTTTACTGGTAGTCTTTCGCGGAATGGCAATTTAATATATAATGAAAACAATAATAATATAGAGTTTTTCCGCATTCATAAATGGTTGAAGATACTTAATTGTCAAGCAAAATCGAGTTTGTTACAATTGTCTACAATGTATACTTATCATAGCATATCTTATGGAAATAACCGATATATGAAGTAGAATTCTCACATTTACAAAATAAATAGCGAGTACCTACATAATTACTGACGATCCAAAATATGTAGTTCTCGCAATTGAATGTTAGGTACATGCTTGAAAATCTCCGAGAAAGACTATAGACAGTTAGATGAAGTATAGACAAATTCAAACAGTGATTATTTATCATATTACTATTGTAATCATAACAACGTACTTATATACAATTTTTGATTATGTCACATAACAAAATAAGTATTAGAAAATTAGGTTTACGGCACTATACCTCGAGCTGGGGCAGCAATCGAGTGACCAACGTCGTGTGATGCTCACAGGTTCGAATCCCATAGCATGGCTGTTTGTGATGTGTAAAATTATCTCACATTCCTGTCCTAGCCTTATCCTTATATTCCTATACTCTTCAAAAAAAGAGAGGCTTGACAACTGAATAACTAGCGGTTTTCGTAGAAAAACTTGTGATCATATAATACCATTACAAGTCTATGTGCCCCCTATCGGGAGTGGACATGGTTAAAAAATAAGAATACATCGAGTATACTCGCCACTTGATTGAAGGATTGGAGTAAATCATCTTTACGCAATGTTTCCCTATGTGGAACAACCATCCAAAATCGAATATAAATAAAGTAATTAATTTATTATTAATTAGCCATCAGGGATATATTTACTATAATCATGTTATTTTTAAATTAATTCCACTTAAATTAAAAAAAAAACATTGTCAACTGAATATAAAATGTATAACAATTGATTTTTCCACATAAAAGTCGTATTACAGTAATTGAAAAGTGAGTTTAGTTATTCTAATTCCAATGTAACTTAAATTTGTTGATGGTTTATTACAAGAACTAGATGGCGAAGGTTTTCCGTCAGGTGTGCTAAAAAGTATGCCTTATTATTTAAAAAATATTCGCGTGTCAGGTGAATAATATGACTATAAATTAAAATAAAAATCAAAATATGATTTCACACAATAAGGCTTATTAAAAAAAATATATATAAAAAAGCTACCATACGATCTTATTTAAAACTACATCTTCTATCTATCTGGAACATATTGTCTCTTAATGGAGGTGTTACGAGAAGTATTTGTTACTCAGTGGGTAGAGCTAGTACGGTACGAGTAGTAAACTAATCGTTCTCGCTACGCCCTGTTTTTATGAGTGGGTGGGTGCTAATTTTTAGAAATTACAAGCATCCATGCCTTCGAAAAGAAACCTATAAATCGATTCAAAAATCAATTTGTGAAACTTGTCCGTAAACTGGGATTCGAGTCCGTGAGTTAAGTAATCGAATTCAACGAAGTTGATCAATGCGTCACAGACCTTGATATTGAAATTTTACAGCGATCTTAATATGCACACATAGAACTCGTAATAAACATTTTTCAAGTTTAAAATTTTCCCCTGTATGAATGAAAATTTTCCGCGTGCCATTTGGTGACAAACGTGCCATAGGTTCGTCATCCCTTAAACTAGACTGAGCAGTAAAAATATGAATGTCAAATCATTAATCTGTGGATGTGGATTAATTATATGGATTTGCCAAAACTCGCAATTTGACTTTATTACTTTAGTAATTATATTTTAAATAGGATGTGAAATAAATAAAATAAAAAGATATTATATTTTGTCGTTTTTACTGCAAAATTGTATATCTGCAAAATCAAATTATTTATGGAGATTCTAATAACAGTTTTACCATATAAGAAATTAAATTTAAACAAATATAAAAACACGTAATTAGTATCGTCACTGTTCTAGAAAAAAAAAACACTAAATCAAAAAAATTACATATTGACTTTGCTATATAAAAATGATTCTCATTTCGAACTCAACCGTATGAAAGAATATACTCATTTTTATAAATTATACTTTTACTTAAAAACAGTTTTGTATAAACAAACTAAATGAAAAACGTATAGCATTTCAAGCAGTCCAATTACTCAAAGCTAGTGTTTTTCTTTTTGTGTCTTCTTCCAGAATAACGATGATATATTTATTATTAATTACATGTGCGTGTTATTTTATTATTGTTTTAATTCAATAAAGTTGTTTTTATGGCTTCACGAAATATTTTGATTTTGCAATGAAAGCGATGATATGTAGTTTGAATTATTGAAATGTTATCACCAATCAAACGACGTTCATATTTACTAGAAGGAAACCAGTATTAGTTTTAATTACTTAAGAGCTTCCAAATCAATGAGTAATTTTTATAAACAATTTGATACTAGGGCATCCAATCCCGGACCCATTTTATGATTCCGGGATTTCGGCATTCAGAATTTCTCAATTGGTCATTAAGTGTAATTTCATGGTTTAAATTATACATTTAAAATTTTACGTGTGGCCATTATTGCCTCAATTGGAATATTTATGTGATTTGATATTTTATTTAAGCAAAAGATAAAATTTAAAAAAAAAACCTACTGATAAAAAGATTTTTATATTTTATTTTATTTATTGCATTATTAAAGTAGGTTTTATCAGTATCTTACCCTCCATCTATAATTGGTTGAAAACGGCTGTTACGAAATGTGAGAAGGAGGGACACCACAATACATTTATTATTAGGCATTTAGAGTGAATTTCGGGATTACGGGATTGAATAATTGTCTGGAATTGGAATCCCTACATGATACCTATGCATGCTTAGTCGGACCCAATAACATATTAATTGAAAATTATTTCAAATTAAGAAATCAGTACTAGTGCCAATGGTGCTTAACTGCTTAAGAGCTTCCAAACTAATGAGTAATTGTATTAAATAACTTGATATCTATGCATGTACAATTGAAATCAATAATATATTAATTACAAATTATTTCAAATAAAGCCAAGGTTTCTAAAATATACTTTCTGATATAATATATAAATTTGTGAACTAAATAATTTATATGTAAGTGTCCATCGTCGTATTAATCGACAAAATCTTATATATATATATATATATAATGAAATAACTACCCGTATAATAATTTTATATTGACTTCCTTTACATTAGAAGGATATTTGGTATTGACGAAATTAGCAATCTGATGTTTAAGATTTATTTCTTAAATCATGTCCATTCAGTATTTGCGTAAATTTGAAAGGAATGTTTATAATATAACTATTTCTTGTAATAATTCAGTAGGTCACAACCATTTTTCTTATCAACGGTGTTTTGGCCAGTTGAGCCTGTCCCAGTTTACACGTTACATTAGATTTGATTATATTTTTACTATTAAAACGTTTCGAGGCGATATTACAATTTTTTTTTGGTTTTTGTTTTATTGACTTCAGTTCTATATAAATGAAAATATAACTCACTTTTAAGGTGTTAACTGTCAATTCTTGGTGGAAAGACATTATATTTTAAAAAATAAAACACAATTCATTTGTACTACTTCCACATATTTATAATAATCAGGACCGGTTTCGCTCATCACGAGCATTATCAACTGAACGAGATCAGTTGATCATGCTCGTGATGAGCAAAACCGGTCCTGATCATTATAAATATGTGGAAGTAGTACAAACGAATTGTGTTTTATTTTTTAAAATAGAAAATATAGCTATTATATCGGTATGGATAATATAATTTCAATTATGATGAATTATTTTTCCGATAGAATTTTCAAAAATTTATTGATTTGACACTCAACTTATTTGATGTACCCCTCAAAATGGAAATTGTCCAGGAGAGATTAAAAACTGTTTAAACATTATATGGAGAGTTGCGTTATGAGTCTTTGAAATCCACTCTTGTAACTTCTCAATTTTGCGAATACGGAATTATACGTAAGGAGTATCGATACAATAGTGGCTTAAGTCAAGTGACCGGGCCAGAATTTTTAAACCTAAAACCAATGTAAAATGATGTTTCCCTTCCAAAAAATGGTCAATTTATTTATCTAATTTACATCATTTGGCCGAAACCTACTCTGTGGTTTTTAAAATGAAATCCAATAATTAACACACTTTCGTATTTTTTGAAAGTTACATCAATTGGCCAAAACATAGTCGTTATGTTCTTTTATCAAAAATAGTCTTTAAGTGTAGCTGCCTAGTAAAATCAACCGCTTTCGATAATTAGAAGGATATTCCAGATTCCAGAACGAGTCAATTTTAATTTGATAATTGGACATTTCCTATTATTTCGTGTATATACTTGCGTTGCGTCAAAATATTTTTCAATTCATGTATCTTTCTTTTAGTATAGTTGATTAATCAAATTTGTAAAACGGTCATGAATAAAACTGATTACAAATGCCTGAATCGATAAAAAGATTACCACCAGGCTGGCAAAATTAATCGATTGTATCTGTAAACTATCTGTTATGTAACTAAAGTTCACATTGTATTCGTAGAAAATACTCGTATCGAATATTACTCATGGCAATCGAAATACTCAGTACCTGGTAATCAGAATGGCATTATATTATAAGTAACCATTAGGAACTACAATTTAAACGATATCGGTTTTTTTACGATATTTGTCTCAAATCAAAAGAAAATGATAGCGGCTATTAATATTTTTTAACATCCTCTTTATCTCTACTATGCTATATAGTAGAGGTAAAGAGTCTGTATGTTTGTATGTCTGTCGGTTACAAGAACTTTTCTCAAACGGTGTACAGTAGCGACGTGAAATTTTCACAAGTCATTCTGACTACCATTTCTAGATCAATTGTGCTATTTTCATTAACATACATTTAACATTAAAACGCTATATGTTTGACATTAAAATGAAAAGCAACATAAAAAACAATAGCAAACGTTGCTTAGCAACCGCTACATACTAAAATAAACCGTCATGTGGTGAAAACAACTCAATTTGTGTTGAATTTGCTTAGCAACAATATATTTGTTATAATATAAATGTCACGAATAATATCTTTTCATGCAAATCGTAAAATAAAAAGTAAAAAATAAAAATATTGAGCGGAAAATTATCTACCATTGAAAATTATAAAACTTCCGTAAGGTTTATATGTAGTATTCCCTAAAGGAAAAGAAAAATTTTAAATGAACTAATATAAGCGACCCCTATCTTGGGCGAAGCCGGGTAAAAAATACTTGTAAAGTATAAAACACCAGCAGAAACGAGATCTTTATTTAAATTCTGATTTCTAATCAATACGTAACAATTATACATATATGGTAATTTAAAGGCTATTTCTGTGATAATATTCCAAAATTCTGAAATTCCGGGATTTCAAGTTTTCAGTATCGAGTTTTTCGTGACAAGGTTCAGAGTTTGTACTGCAAGATGATGCTTATACATCTATGAAATCAGACTTATTAATTAATTTAATGCAAAATGTATCTTTATACAGATAACTCAGTTTATATCAAATCTTGTTGTGGTTTATTAAATTGATAAGATGCTATTATTTCCGAGTAAAGACAAATAATACCAATCGATAATAATTATTCTACAAGTAAAATCATGAGTATCGCATATTTAAAAAAAAATCTTTCCTTGTCTATTTTAAAGAATATTTCCATCTAAATCAAGATTGGAATGAGTCAGAATGCAAATAATACGGTATTGTGACGTTGTTCTGGATTTTTAAAAAAATAATTTGCTATAATTTAATGACCACTTAATGTTTTGTGATGTCTCCGTTATTTTTTATTTATTTGTAAATTTAAAAAAGTAAAATACATGGCATTACGGCTGGCGCCAATGCGCCATGAATTTAAACAATAATAATAGCAGTATAATAATGATAATAAAAACAATAATTGTAATAAAAACATTTTTAAAATTATAAAACACAAATAGAACAAGACATTATTAAGATACAAGGAAACAATAGCCAGAGTTTATGCTGAGATATCCAACTCTCTAGTTATCTGCCTATGCATTTTTTAATGGGATATTTGAGATATCTGATTATTGAATCAGATAGAAAGATTTTTTTTTATACATAACTGCATATTTGATTTAGTTTTTTTTTGGAAATGTATGATTAATGAATATGTTATGTTATATTATAATAAATTAAAAATGATGGTTGAGCGATAGAATAACAAACAGTTTTAGTAAAACAACCTCTGTTGACATCGTCACATATTCCACATTGAGAGCGGACAACATATATTTTATTTTTCTAACACAATTTAGGAACTATTGTTTTAATTTAATAGAATGTATTTTTTAATAATAAGTGTAAAGCTTATTTCTGTGGGATCGATATGTAGGAATTAACTGCATGCAATATTGAAATATATGTAGTGTGACGCACTTAATTTGGTATTAATTAATTATTTCTAATGTTTATTTAATTAAGAACCGGTATTAGATTCATTGCAAACATTTAACGCAAGTATAAATTTAACAGTGGAAGACTCCATGACGGAAACCTGTTTACTGTCTTTTTTCCGTTCTTTATTCTTGTAAAATTCCCTTTAATTTTGGATAATTGAATATATAATTTTTTATACACCACACTCTAATCTATTTTTATTTGTTTTTAAAAATAAAACACGATTTGTTTTGTATTACTTACACATTTTTATAATTATCAGGACCGGTTTCGCTCATCGCTAACACTATCAACTGGGGAAATATAAATCTTAACAAAGCTATTTAGATGAAAATAAGTGTTAATAATTACAAGGTATATCCAGAAATTCTTTCAAGAACTATGAAAAGAATTTACAGGTAATCAAAAAAAATATGCAAAACGAACTTAATAGTCTACAATTAAAATATTGATTCAATTTATATTTCCTCGGTAGAACTACATTATAATAAGATAGAATATCAAAGTATTCAGTTATACAAAATTTTATTACAATAGTTAGTTGATAACTATTTCGGTTTCCAGCCACCGTCGAAACTATGATCGTCAGAAGCCGAAATAGTCACCAACTAAAAAATAAAATTCGTCACGCGTTGGTAGTGGATGATCAGTTGACAGTTCTCGTGATGAGCTAAGCCGGTCCTGATCATTATAAAAACGTGGAAGTAGTAAAAAACAAAATTGAGTTCTATTATTAAAACAAAATACCTTTCCGACAAGAATTGACAGTTTGAAACTTGAGAGTGATTTTCATTTCATGTTTTGTTTCATATTTTTACACGGATTTGTATATAATTTACTTCCGATGTTTAAAGAGGAGGGAAAAGCATCTGAATCTAAGACAGTGATTGAGAAAGTAGTTAAACGTTTTTTTTGCAAACATCAGTTGTAACTGATAAAATCTAGCTACCTAGAGATTTAGAGAAGTCTCAATTGATTAAGGCATTGTCAACTGTCAACTGTCAACTGTATAGAGTGTGTAAGGCGTCAGTGGCGTGCTTACGGCGTGATTTATTATTTTATCTCACACCGGTCGCAAGACATTATTAAAACATTGTACGATGCGTTTCTCATCTCAGCCTTAACTTGTTAGAGAGAGCTACTGTTTTTAATTACTACTGAATCATATAATTACTAAGCCAACCCGGTGCAGTGTCATTTGTTTTATTGGACGTGTAAAACGAATTCTGGGCCGCGATATATATAAAAAAAGAACATATCGTCGGCGAGCATTTTGATTGCCAGTCAGCACGATTAAACGTTTAAGGTAATTTGATTGCAAACACAGTGCGGTATAACATATTGCAATACTTACTTCTTACAAACTTGTTTTCTTTCACTTTATGCTAATAATAATACCTACCTCTTGTGGCAGGTCGAGTCAATGAAAGATTTGCGATCTTAATACGGTCTTAGTGACTTAGTTTCTGTATGAATATGAACAAAATACGCGTAAAGAAATGCGTAAATCATTAACGCATTGCTTGTACAACTAGTATTAATATAATAAAAAAAGGCTTCCAATTAAATGCAATTTTGTTTAGATCATATTCACGTTCATAAAAATAGTTTCCACTTATAACAACTACATTACACAAAAAAGAAATTCTTTCACCAAAAATAAAGTGATCCCACATTATAAATTATATTTTAACATTGAAGAGATATGTTACACTTACGAAAAAATACTTTCACATATATAAAATAGTTTTCACTGAATATAAATACTCACACTTTGAAATCGATAGTTGCACGAAGCTGTAATAAAATGTCACTTATTATTCTATCCTATATTAAGCCGCCTGTGTTGTCTTTTCTCCATGCATTAGAATACATTACACAAATCAAACCAGACAAACCCTAACATAACCTACTACAACTTAACTAATTTTGTTAAAAGAATTCGTGACTAAGTGGAAACTATTAAAATCAAAGTTTGAGTGTACTAAGTTAATACTATCCAATCCAAAGTGCAAACTATCCAAATAAAAGTTCAAGTGTATCTAGTGAATACTATCTAACACAAAGTGCAATTATTTATAACCCATAAAAATTAACAATACATTTAAAGAGTTATGAGCGATTAATGTTGGCTATATCGAAGGACGCGGGTTCCATGGTCCCCGGTACTAACGAGTTGAAACCTTTTATGCGTATCTTTTGAGAAAACGACGGTTAAATAAAATTGGCAATCTAATATATTTATTAATAAATGTTTTATTTAAAAGATGTTTTATTGCACAGTACGGATCGCTATTTTAATTATAAATAAAGTCTTTCCACCTTGAATTGATAGTTGACACCATTCACGTGATGGACGGATATATCTTCATAGCTGATTGTTTTAAATATTTATGTATATAATATATATTGTATACCACTATCTCTCGTTGACATTTGAAATCAAAATCAATTATAACCCAGTACTTTTTCATTAGAATAGAATGTATGACGTAGGACTCATATATGAGTCCACGGACAGCAACCAAAGTTCTTCAAGGACTCAAATACGAGTCCGCGGCCATTAAGCTGTTAAGAAAAAAAATTAGTAAAACTTAAAAAAAGGACGTAAGTAATAATATAGTCTATTCAGTTTAAATATTTTATTGAGAATTAATTGCAATATTATATAGTTATATGCTGTAGGAGGAAAAGACTTTTCAAAATTAAATTAAAATTGATTAATTTGAGAATTGCATCTAGACTAAATCTATCTTAAAAATATTTATATTGCGGTCATTGGTTGCCCTTAATTATTGATTTATTATTCAATTTAATATATTATTTATGGGGAGGAAATTTCACATTATAGGTGACGTGAAGAAGGACAGTACCTACTCATTATTCGCATTAATAATTATTTGTGAGGAGACGGGGACGCCCCTGGAATGGTATTATATTACAAGTCGTAAGACGAAATGCAACTGCGGTTCCAATTTAATGCATTTAAAATACGACATTACTTTTAACTTCAACAAATATCAATCTCATCAAATTTTGTACAGTTGAAAAACCCCTGGATTACAACATAGTATTGTCATAATAGTAATTTTCTATCAATTAAATTCCACGACTTATTTTGAAGTAAGGCTAGGACCTATCTACCTCACCTATATTACATAGCAAAAAAAGATGGCGCACTTTTGAAACGAAATTCTACATATCATAGTAATCATTAAATTTATACATGACTTGAGCAATGTCTTATTTATTTTTCTTTCACTCGTTTAAATACTCGAGTTTTCAAAGATACATGTTGGTTGCCACACCTCCACCCGTTATGTGTATGCAGCAGCTGTTTCACGGCCGCCTTCCATAATGCAATAACGATCAAGAAAAGAAACGAATTTACTCCTCATATTCTTGACCCGATGCAGAGTTGCACGCGACCGATCTTTTAACCAAGAACTATTGTGCTCAAGAAAAGAAACGATAGAAAGAAAAGGTGACTTGCTCAGCCACTCAGTTTAAGCGATATTAAGTATACTGAGTTATCTCGTAATTCTATACTTTTCGGAAAAAGTGAAATTGAGTATTGAATAAAAATTATTCCAAATAAAAACCTTCTGTTGAAATGCTACATTATTAGTCCACAAATTCTACATTGAAAGCGGACATCGTTGGAACACTTTTTGTTAAGTGCGAAAAATTCATGCTACAACTAATTTATTGAATGTAATTTTATATGTATCGAATGTCATTTTGTAAAGGTATCATATCAACAGTCCCTACGTATAATGCCGTATCTGCAAACGTGACATTTTACAGGAGAGCGTCTCAAAGATTAAAAACACAGTTGCAAAGTAACTTCTGCATCGATCTTCGTCAAAATTGTGACAGGGCTATTCTTTTAAATGTAGTTTCTTATTTTATATAAAGTTTTGCTCAGAAGCTTATAGTTTTTGAGATATTACAAATACGACATTGGACATTGGATTTTAGGTAAAGATCTTTCGTAAAAGTGGGTAGTTACGTGTTGATACTTTACGATAAAACTGTGATGTAGGTACTTTTCTCAATGTTTTTGATGCCTACCTATAGAACTGAGTGCGTTGACAATGAATATGCAAAAGACGTAATATCAGGTATGTGGCACGTGGTTGTACGTAAGAAGTGTAGATATTAAAATATATTTTATTAAATGATATTTTAACCATATATATCTAATTAAGTCATATTTTATTAATTTGTACAATTTTAAGGAATGCCAATATGTGTTATAACGTCAATATATTATCAATGATACGTGGTATTAAACTTATTTTTTTTATACTTTTTTCACGTGGTTGACTTTTATTGCAACTCAGAGTTAGTTTGAGTTCACTCGTGTGCTCGAATACCTGAAGATACCGAAAGGCGAGACCCGGGTCGTTAGTGACAAAATATGACGCCTTTTTATGTATGATATTCTGACATATATGACATACAAAAGATGGACAACACGTGGACTAACTACTCCTCGGCTCTATTTGGCGAAGTGTTCAATTACAATCTATTATAATAGATTCCCGATACAATGTCGCCTTCAAAGATTCTGAGCGAAAATTATACTATCAAATATATCTCGTTAAAATATTTTTTTTGAATAAGAAAACATAATACTACATTAATGTTATGATAAGTGTGAAAAACATATTATTTATAATGATACATAAAATAAATTATTGACCTATGAGTGTCATAACACACTATATCATTATTATAATAATATAATTCGTCGGCATAGTGGCAGAAGGCGATAAGTCGAAAATCGACGGTTTTGAGTTATGACTGCAGTACGATAGATTTTAGGACGGTGTATCGTTTGAAAAAACAAGCTTAGCCATATTTCACGTATTTTTTTCATCACTCGAAGAAATCAATATGAATTAAGTCAGTTTTGTTCAGAATTATTAGTGGAAAATACTATAATTAATGTAAGTAAATATAAAAAAGGATAAATAATAAATAAATCGAATTCGAGACGGATTAACGAATGTCCTAAAGTGGTAGTTTATTAAAGGCTTACAACTAAATGCACTTTTATTTAGATCATATTCAAGTTCAAAAAAAATGTTTTCACTTACAATAAAAAAATTCCACAAAAAACAAATTCTTTCACTAAAAATAATGTGATCCCACATAATAAAATATATTTTAACAATGAAGAAATGCAAAATCCTGCACATAAAAAACAAATCTTTAAAATTAGATAAACAAGAGATTTTAGAAATAAATAGATATACATTTTTGCCCAATTCAAATTTATTGAATGAACAAACCGTCTTTGCATCTTCTCCTTTGTTATATCAGATTCATTAATTTGTATTATACCTGTAAGGCTATTTTTAACTTGTTAGAATTGATTCTGTCTCGGAAATTTTTGTTTTTCAAATATTAAAAATTTAATGGATCATAGCTGCTCTGCTTTCTCCACCTAAGATGGCTATTTATTGTTCATATTAATTACATACTTAATATTTGATTATTTTTAAATGGTTCACTAATTTTTATTTATAATTTTCCTGATTATTATTGTATATTACATTAGTAATGTCATTAAAAATTTTGTTCAGCTAAATGGACTTTTAATGTAGCTATATTTGTGATTTCAGATTAGTATTTAATGATTTGCAAGAGGTCCATAACATTTTAATTGTAGACTCTTTTATTTGATTTATGTATAATTTGTTTGCTAATCAGTATTTTCTTGTCTTAGTTCATGAATCATCAGTTTTATATACCTTTATTTTTACACTCAATTTTATATAAATATGCCTGTTATGTTTGTATTTTTATCAGTTGATAATGCTCGTGATGAGCGAAACCGGTTCTGATCATTATAAATATGTGGAAGTAGTACAAATGAATTGTGTTTTATTTAAAAAAAAAATGAAGAAATGTATGTGTCACTTAGAATAGTAATGGTGTTACTCCAGTTTTGAAGGTTTCATATAATCAAGGTTATGTAAAATGTTCTTAGGATCAAATAACAACCATTAATAACTGTTTGTCAATCAACTGAAGAACTTAAACGTTAGTTTAGTAGTAAAGTCTGTCCAAAACATCACTCTTATTCTGAAAAGTATCGTTAAATATGTATACATGATGAACATAAGTATGATGAATAACATCTTTTGAATGTGTTTGAGGTATAAACTGATTTTTCTTAATTTTGGATTTACACCATTACTATTCTAAGCGACACATATTACACTAATGAAAAAATATTTTCACATAGATAAAATAGTTTTCACTTAATATAAATACTCACACTTTGAAATTGATAGTTGCACGAAGCTGTAATAAAAGGTCACTTATTATTCTACCCTATGTTACGCCGCCTATATTGTCTTTTCTACAGGCATTAGAATACATTATACAAACTAAACCAGGCCAACCTAACATAACCTACTACAACTTAACTCACTTTGCTAAAAGAATCCGTGACTAGGTGGAATCTATTAAAGTTAAAGTTCAAGTGTACCAAGTGAATACAATCTAAAACAAAGTGCAATTATTTATAACCCTTTAATAAATAGCGGCTTAGGTATGTAAATTGAATTATTAAATTTCATGATTTTCTTAAAACAAGGTTTTTTGACTTAACGCATTCTGCCACTATACCGACAATATAATGATTACAGATGTTTAAACTGAGAAAGGCCCTGTTAACCTGTATGTCATTGCGTTTAATGCCATTCTTTTTGTGAAAACACATCCAAACTATTTTCACATAATTTATACAAACAAATAACAATGGTGTAGAGTGAAAAAGTCTAGACTGCCATTTCGTTTATATAATAATATGTGTTTTTAATATTTTTTCTAATTTACATCATTTGGATGAAACCTGCTCTGTCGTCTTTAAAATGAGATCCATTCATAATCATTATCGTATTTTTTGTGGGTTAAATCAATTGAGCAAAACATCATCGATATAAAGTATTACAATATTATTTTCATATTTTACGGGTTTTTACGAAAACAATGTAACAATTATAATTGTTTAGCTACTGCCGTCTTACTATTATGTTAATATATGAATAAATAAACGGAAGATGACAAAATCTATTGCGTATTTGAGCAATCGGTTGTTGACACGATTATGCAAACTTTTATTCTTTGGGTTCATTGCATTTGATTTATATAGCAACTAAAACATCGTGCATATACCAATTGCATAGTCACCATATTAGAAATATATACAGCTGATCTTATTAATGAAGGCCTTTCCATAATACCTCAACATTCCATCGTACTTGCAGCATCTAGAAGAAAACGGTGTATCTCATTGGATCTTTTGCTTGATAATTAATTTAAAATCATATTTTAAAAATAAAACACAAATTGTTTGTACTACTTGAACATGTTTATAATGATCAGGACGGGTTTCGCTTATCACGAGAATTATCAGCTGATACTCGGTAATGAGCGAAATCGGTCCTGATTTATAAATATGTCGAATTAGTACAGACAAACTGTGCTTTATTTTTAAAATATAATGCTTTTCCACAAAGAATTGACAGTTAACACCTTAAAAGTTAAATCATGTTCTTTTAATATCATGTCGCTCAACCTTTCCTTTTTCAGAGGTTAAGGATATTTCTGGGAAAGGTGTATTAATTATGTTATAGCTCTATTTACTTCGCGTTTTTTTTTTGTGGACTTCATACAAGGTGCCTTGGAAGGATAAAATGATATATCCATCCAATCACTCAAATCTATTGAGAAATCAATAAATGAAGTGTCCGGCCATGGATTCAAACCTGTTACCAAGTACAGTGGAAGCTCTGGAAACCCCCTATCATTCGGCAAAATGATCATTCAATGGTGTCGTTAAGTGATACACAAAAAGTCTGTTTGTTTGCTGTTTTCGAAAAAAACGATCTAATGGATGTTTTGCTTCTTTAAAAAGCGTCCTCAGACAAGTGTCACATTTAGCACAGCCAGTCGAATATCTATGTCAGTTGATAATGCTCGTGGTGAGCGAAACTGGTCCTGATCATTATAAACACAGAAGTAGTACAAACAGATTGTGGTTTATTCAAAAAAAATAGCTGAGTCAGTAAAATAGCTGAATCCATTGAAAAGATCTCCTGGATTTTGAATAGTGATAGTTCAATTATGTATTATATGAAAACGATAAAAACGAAGATACAATCCATCAGGTGTCAATGTGATTACATTCGACACACATAATATACACATGTTTTGTTTATCTACCACTCGGCTATATATACTTATTCCAGTAAATAGTAATGTTCCTTCTAGAAGTGTCAATGTGTCTACCAAAACATATATAAATGATTTTTTTTAATGAAACACTATTTTAATATAACTGGCTGATTATAAAAAATGATTTTCAATTGAATACAATTCGGAAGTTCAACATTTCAATTCAATTCATTGACTGTGATTTATTTTACAATCTACACACGGTATTGAAATCTCATCGCGGTGGGCACTTTTGAAAGAGTCCCCTTTTTGATTATCTGGGAACTGTGTAGTATTTATCTGTCAACAGATTAATAATCAACTAAACTATTCGAGGATGCTGATTGTTTAGATAATTCTATATTATATGTTTCGCAACAGCAGACCCCTCTGCATTATACAGGAGTTCGGAACGGACGGATCGCATTTTTAAAAACGCTGCCAATAGAAAAATGAGTCAACGCAATTAGATTCGACTCAATTACAAAAATCATACAAAAAATTGAAAAAAACCGTTAAAGATAGGACCCTACTCAAAAATTCGTTAAAAAATGATTCACAAAAATGTAATTCGAATGAACGTTCATAGAAAAATAATTATATATATTTATTTTCACGATATATTATAAATGTATTGACCAACAACGCAACGCAGATGAATCGTTTTTTTAATACATTTTGACAACTAATGTTATTTACTCAAAGCATTCGAGTCACCCTTAAATAAATTATTTCTTATTTCTAGTATATTATAGTCATGTAGATGAAAGATTTGACAATATGCAGGCAAATGTTTTTCGTATTTATAGTATACTCATTTTAAATCTCTCCCTCACAGTTGCGGATAGTGACCATTCTAACAGTATTCTGTTGAGCGACAAAGAACCTCCATCTTCAAAGTCATATGTTTCTCCAAATAAGTGTCTTTCATATGGGGGTCTTCCTTACTCCACGTCTAGTGGTATTTCCAGGAAAATGTAGAAATAATACTAGAGATAATCTGCCGTATTTTCACAAAAAGGATTCTACGCACATTTCACACTGGTTCAACACACTGGTGTAGCCTGCAAAGCTGACTCCCAGTTATTAAATATCTTTGTTTATGGAATGGGTACAGACTTTATTTTTATATTTCTTTGCCGTATGCTTTCCAGATTTGTAGTACTAACGATAGATAAACAAGAAAAGTGAATAGTTTGAATGAGGGAAACAGTTAATCTTTACACGCCCGTGCGCTGTGTGTAATAGAAGTATCATAATTCCCGAGCATTTTTCGTGTAACTATTGCGTGACCCCTAGCTGTCATTAAAATAATCTCATAAACCAGGCAACTTAATTGAGTAAAGTAAAAATCATTATCAAAAAAAGGATTGCTTAAATTTAAAAAAAAATCTTTATTCACTATTTTTGACAACTTACATACTTGTACATTAAAGTTAAAGAATTAAAACTATACAAATATAATTAAAAACTGTAAAATTGCAAAAAATTAGGAAATTAAATTACAATTAAAACCTTAAAATTACACATCGATTAAATTTTTAAAATATTTGTCTTTACTTTAAACTTCTGGGAAGTGAATATTGACGACTTCGAAACGCGGATATTTACATTACTTATTATGTCAAAATCCGAAAATAAAATTATGATTCGGTATCTCAAAGTCATTATTAATGTAAGCTTATATTCATATTTCGAATACTTTTATCATAAATCAGAGTATTCTGATCGTGATATGTGTCATAATCAACGGTCCCGTACGGGACCGCTGGGCTGATAAAGGTTAATTCGGACTCCTATACGAATACTGATTGTAGGTGTTAAGTAACAATGTGTTCAGGAATTCATATTGTTTAGATAAGTTGAAAGCACCTTTTGCAGAGAGCCAATTGAGCTTTCGTGATTTTGGCTCAACATAAACTCAATTAAGTCACGAACCAATACGATTTGCTCTTCATGCCCTCGCCCGACCTGATTACTAAATTGCCTCCTTAATAATATCCGCTCATGTAATAATCCCATGTATCTATACACAGGCAGTACATATAATAGTTATGTACTCAATCACGGGACGGGGACACAAAGCAAAAAAGTTCCGTGAGCTGTTATCACCACAACGTTACATAGACGTTATAACTGCAGAAACAGATCACGTGTGATTTAAATCACAACTCTTCAAACTTCAAATACAATATAAAATTACGTTGATTCACAAGTTTCCAGCCAAAGAGTATCAAAGAGCGAATAAAATCTAATGATCATTTTTACTTTTTGATACGATCATTGTTTATATTTAATAGATTTTTTAAAATAGCAAATCAAGTTTTCTTTACCACTGAAAAATTAATCTGAATTTTCATCCTTAAAATTGACTTTTTTTAACACATTTCGACGTAAAACTTTTGGACTTTACTGTATTGTCTTAGCGGAAAGACGCAATGTTTAATACATATTTAACAATTTTTATTTAAAAAATACTGCACTGATTCTTAGTAACTCGAGTCGTAAGCAACAAAGTGTACAAAATTTGAACGATAAGATTGCAATATTCGCTATAGATGTACCGATTTAACTTGGCCGTAAGTGAGGGCGCCACTGTCGCGTTAGAAATGTTGCTATACTCAACCAAATCGTAAATTTCAATAAATTTCAAAACTGACAATTAAGCGACGGTTATTAAAAGTAGACATGAATTTTCGAAAGATATTTATTTAGCATAAAGAGGCAATTGGGGAAATTTATTCTTGATTAATAGTTCTAGTTCCAAATTCGGCGGCGGCCAAGTAATGTTGGTAATACTATATCTAAGCAAAACAATAATTGTTCGGTTAAATTATCAAGTGCTTGGCTATTTTTGTAACTTTCTGAATGATGAACAAATGTGCCCTCTCAGCGTCATATATGATGTGTTCAGTTAATGTATCTATATATATATTTATCAAGCCACGTTCACTTCTTGGACTTTGCATATGGAATGTAGTTTAGTTTATTAGCACTATTATATTATATGTAATTTAGCGTATTAATAATTTACTTTGTTATCAATAATTGAGCTGTGTATTTATGTCCAAAGGCATGAATGTCTATGACGTTTATATTATTTTCTATCTATCTAATAGAAATTTGATCATAAAAACTACTATAAAAACTATTACATTCTCAAAAAAGTGAGGCCGAGCAACTGAATTACAACCACTTGTTGTAAAACGAATTCTTTTGAAATGCTCAATTGGTCCAAATGATCCACATTGAGAGCTGACATAGAATTTATTTCAGTTAAGAGGAGATAATAGGATTTTTACCACTTCGAAAAATCTTTAATGTCAGATCGGTCAATTCGAGTTAAGTCAGGTCGTTATTGACAAAGTGTATGAAAATGTACCCAATTAAATCAAGCAAATGTTCATCATAGTCACACAGAGGCGCACAGAGGATTTTTAGGGGAGTTCTAGATAAGATTTTTTTTAATTCACGGTCTATTTTTTTGTGCTAAGAAAAGTAAATCCGCATTTAATAAGAAACTTTATTTTACATATTAAAAGCAAAGGGAAGAGGACACCGTGACCACATTCAAGTAATTGGTACAAAGCAGCTTGAAATTTTAAACACAGTTCTTCGAATAAAACTTTATGGGAAAACAAAAATAATTTAAACTTGCTTTATTAATAATAAATTTTTGCAGTGCTTTTTACGGATTGAACAAATCGCTACGTCTACCACATAATTTCACACCTATTTATATTAAAGCTTCTTTTATATTACCTATCATAAGTTCCACTCCCGATTAACATACCGATTATAAGTAAAAATTACATTAAAAATCAAGTTTACTGTACACATAAAACCTTTCGCTGTTCACAGAGAGGTTTGGGGTTGTGGGGCAATACATGATTTTAGAACATGAAAAACTCTTGAGGCAGATGACCTTACGAGTTTTGTTACATTGTCAAATAAACAGTATCCACGGAAACGATAGAATGGTGACCGTTTCATTCCAAGATATCATAACACAAGTAGATATCATAACGAAGCCCTTCTGTATTTAACGTTTCGCGAGGGGAAGTGGTGGAGAAAAATTTATAAATATTTTCAAATCCTAGGGGCGGTCCGGTAAACTACTGAACCGCCCCCCTGTGTGCGCCCATGTAGTCACAGATAATTGAATCGTGTATGATTGATTATCCTAAGTAAAGAATGCATATTCTGTGTTGTATCAATTTAAACCACACTACACGAGTTTAAATAACATGTAAATTATTTCACAAAAGCGATGGCGTTTTACTCAATTCACACAACTGTAATGACACAAATGTTTGTTTTTAATTTAGTAGACTTCTTGATGTTGGTTGTCGTTAATTTTTGTGTAAATAATGAGTTTAAACGATTCGCCGACACAATAAATCATTATTATTAGTTGGATAAATCATTATTACACATTCTTATGATTTATTCCCGGAAATCCGAATATTTTTGCAGTCCCGCGATTTATGTCTGTGCTTCATCGTAATTCTTATTGTAAAATTACATTTGTTACACAGATTACCATTTGTTATCCTTTGAAACTGGTAGATATCGTTATTCTAAGCATTTTCTGTGTGCATATTTATATCGATAATATTCGTTCAAGCTCTATCGTCTGACAAAACAAACTAATTAATTGACATTTAATGTTCCTTAAAGAACATAATATGTGAGAAATATTCCTTTTTTTCATAAATATGTTCACATGTTTATGAAAGCTGAAAAAAATATTGATTTTAAATAATTGGTCAAAAAATATTGAACATCAATTTAATTAGAAATAGTATTTTCAACTTTTGAAGTGAAGATGATTTAACCATAACCATGTCCGCTCCCAATATGGAGCGTATAAACTACTAATGGAAGTATCTCACCATAAGTTTTTCTACATGAATTGCTTGTTATTCAGTTGCTCGAACTCTCTTTTTCGAAGAGAGTAGGGATAGAAGAACAGGGCTTAGACAGGACTATTGCTAATCGCTTTCGCTACACCCCGTTTTAAAGATCATATGGATGGGAAGGGGATTTTAATTATCACAGAAATCCATGTCTTCAAACAGAAATCCTTAAATTAAAATAAAGACAACGACATTGGCCACTGCAACACGTACCAAAAAGATAATTTACTTAAAAAACATTAATGCAGAATCCAGATGAAGATTAGCTGTTAACTTATTTGCATTTTTTTTGTAAACATGTAATTGGTGTGTGCATATTGTGTACACACAAAAATGATGTTTTACAATAACTTACGAGAAATTCTAGATGTTTCAGTGTGATCAGTTAATGATTTTGAATAAAGTTATAAACAGATATCCCGTCTACCCGAGTGCTGAAATAAGTTAAGGGCATATAAAAAAAATATTTTTTACTAGGCGGCATTACACTTGGTAGGCGAAATAACCCCAGTTGATGGTACATGATAAAACCGAAGCACACGCTATAGTTAAGAGAAAGTATTTAATTTTAAATATGAATATTTTTTTTAGCATTTATAATTGATTGAAGAATTGACTGGGATCCCGAGATTGAAAGCCTTAGCTGCAATCCCTAAGCATAGTACTGCGTCTGCTGTTTTTCAGGAAGAAGTCCGAGGTTCAGAGTATCAAGCAAATCACTTACTGAACTCGTGTGAGTTTCAGTCATTGGTCGCAGATAATACGTACCACATTAGTTATGTGCAATCTTGTATTACGTGTGACATACATAATTAATTAAATAATACTATCGTGACGCTCATCTGTGGCTAGAGTGACTATTGTAAAATGAGATCAGATTGATTTAATTAATAAAAAACGACAAAAACTTTGGTATTTTGAAGCAGTGGCGCTTAACCGGTGCTCCGCGGACCACAAATAGTACCCCGCGACTTAGTTACTAGTATATTGCAAAAGTCAACCAACGCAACAAGCTCATCTTAATAAAAAATCGTTTTGATTGATTTTGTAACCAAAGGAGCTGTATTTTTATTAAAGAGCAATTGAATGGTCTAGTATCATAACTCATAATCTCCAGCATATGCAAAAAAATGAGTTATGAATGCAGCATTACTCTTTGTGTTCACACCTACTATTTAAATTATAAAATATCTTTCTAAACTTACGCACTCTTATCTAAAATCAAAAGTCGTATTCTAATGCCCTATAATTTTCTAAACTAATAATCTCCATTCCAGTCAATGAGAGTGCAGCACTTTTCTGTCAATGCCACCAGCGTTTGTTTACATACCATGGTGTGAGCGTGTGTTCTATACACGTATTTAACGTATATTCCAGCTGTAGCACGAAAAGAGTTTATTTGTTTTTGCCAAAAAACAAGCATTGATGAAGATTGTGAATTACTAATATTTTCACGAAAGTATAACGCAATTGCTCCGTGACTTCGAAAAAGCTATGAATTACTGTTTAGGGATTTTATGCCTGTTGAAATCGTGTATTATATTTTGCGTTACATCTATCATTTTATGTCACACAGTCCAAGCAATGTTTGACTTTTCGAAAAATAATCAAAGTATTAACACATATCTCTACTATATAGCAGAAAATCTGTAGATATAAAAATGAAGATTTGTTTGTTTGCCCTCTATGCATTCCTTTATCATTCATCCAATTTCGATCAAACTTTGGTGAGTTGTTGTGTGCACACCCGTGAAGGTTTCTAAATTCAAAAAAAAATTAAGGAAATACGTTCAACGTCTGAAATAGAACTGCATGAGCTCGGGCTTGACCCGCGGATCTTTACCCAGTCTGGTCCGTGGACCGGGCTTGGGTGGGTAAAGACAATTCAGATTCAGGCTCAGGCCTGGCCCGGGTAAGGAGTTCAAATTTAAGAAAAATATTTCGTGCTATGTTCGCGTCAGCCATAAGGCAATAGTTTTCATAATTTATTTCACATATGCTATGAATATCATTGTAAATATGGAAAAAATAACACATATTGTTTGTAAAGTATAAATGAATTACTATATTAAAAAATAAACGGGCTTTTTTCGCGCTGAAAACAAATAAATCTGGTTTTAGGGTCAGATTCGGGTAACAAGTGTCATATTGAAGCTCGGACATGGGCCGGGCTGGGCCTGAAGATGTTGGGCTCGGACGGGATAATTTTATAAATTTTCAGCCCGTGCAGTCTTCTAATCCAAAAGCATTTCAATAAACAGAATTAAAACACAAACACTTTCGTACTTTGAGTGGCATTGCAACGTATACTGGGTACTCGCTAGTAATGTATAAATCTGTCTGTCTGTCTGTCATAAGAACGCCTTCCAAACGGTTAACAGTAGCGACGTGAAATTTGCACATGTCATTCTGGCTGCCATTTATAGGTCCATTATTAATTTATTTTTTAAATGTTACAAGAGGTACGTTTCACGGTGATATGTTCAACTTTCAATATAAGTTTGCAGCAAAATAATGGTCTATTCATGGCGAAGCTGGGTTATAAAAACTAGTATTATAATATTGAGGTCGTTAAAAGCAAAAACGCCACTGACCACAAAAAGTCGAAAATTACATATCGGCTGTATTTGGCCAATTGATGTAACCCTCGAAAAGTACGAAAATGAGTTAATGATTGGATCTCCTTTAAAAGACGACAGAGCAGGCCTCGGCCAAATGATGTACATTATAAAAATAAATTGACCACTTTTTTGAAGGAAAACATCATTCTATATTGGTTTTAGGTTTAAAAATTCTGATCCGGCCACTTGATGGAAACCACTATTATATCGACACCCCCTACGTATAATCCCGTATCTACAAACATGAGAATTTACAGGAATGCATTTCAAAGATTCATAATGCAACTCACCACAAAATGGTTTTGATGTAAACAGTTTTTACTATCTAATGAACATTTTTAATTTTGACGGTTACATCAATTGGCCAAAACACAGTCGATATGAATTCACAAATATTCTCCATATTTCTGTGTATGTTTACAACATAACAGATCAATTGCAATAACCCTATAAAACTGTGAAAAATGAGTTTACATGCAAAGTATATGCATTTTCACGATATGACTTTGACGGACAGTGGTTTTTACTTTTAACATCCTCATATAAAGTAAAAACAATACTTCATTAAAAAAATATTGTTACTGTAAAAACCTTGATTTGAAAAATTACACTTTGTATTTTTTTGGGTCACATCCACAAAACCATTTTTCATTGGGTCACGCGTTTTTGATACTGTGCAACACAAATTGTCTGATGTGTTATCATCCACTCGAAAAGTGATACCGGATTACGACACTTGATATTAATAACTTAATAGTTAATTGAAATCTGCGCAAATTATAAATAGGTACCATTATTGATAAACGTTCAAAAACAACTGGACGCATCTGGATATAACCGGTTTCTTTTGTGTAAAGTTATGTTAATTTAATCTTTCAGACATTTAAATCAGAGTTTTTCCGCATTTTTTAATTTGTCACCTTGGAATCTAATAACAGAGATATTCAATTCACTTTCAACTGGGGACATAGTTTTTTTTAAATAAATTCAAGTTTTACCGATATTTGCGTGTGAATTTTTTAATCCTGTTTGTAGAGCTAAGGTACTTGTTTGAAAATTTATCAACTATAAATTGTGGCACATTGGATATATTACCAAAACCCGACATTTTTGTAGAGTAATAAAGAATATTTCCGCTCCCAATGTGGAGCATATAGTCTCCTAATGGAGATATCTCAACAGAAGTTTTCTTCAAGAACGGCTTGTTACTCAGCTGCTCAGCCTCTCTTTCGAAGATAGTAGGGATAGAAGGATTGTACTAGGACTAGACTAGTGGTTAGCTAATCACTCTCGCTACTTCCCATTTTTTTGTTTTTTTTCTATGTTCGCTCCCAATGTGGAGTATATTATTATAACAGAAATTTTCTACGAAAACTGCTTGTTACTCAGTTTTTCAAACTCTCTTTTTTCGAAGATAGTAGGGATATAAAGATAGGGCTAGGATAAGACTCGCTACGCCCCGTTTTTAGGAGTTAATTTTTAGACAAATTCATAAATCGATTGAAAAATCAATTTATGAAATAAAAACCGGGACGTAAGCCGGAGACATCCGTAACGGTAGAAAACGACGTTGACCATTAAGCCACGAACCCGTTTTACCTGAGTATATTTTAAATTATAAAATTTTGATCGATACATTTTAGGCAAGTGAGAGAAATTGGTCAATTGTCAATACCACTCGCTTCCAACTGAATTGGTATATAAAAAATTGTGGATATTTCATATATTTACACTGCACTGACTATAAATTTACTGCACGAAATAAACATAATGAATGATTGATAGCCATAATTCACTGTTCATATAGACAGTGGAAAGGTAAAAGGACGTAACCCAATAATGTGTATGGTTCACACAAAATTTGCATTAAATTGTACACAATACACAATATTTTTGGTATGGGTTACGTGCCTTTCCACAATATCATTTTTTTTAAAAACATTTGAATAAAAGATTTTCTCGCTTTAATATTTGATGTCACATTCAGGGTATATTCGTAGATTTACCGTTAAAAATTGAGGCCCCTTTGAATATGAGACCCATCATAGCCTTTGCCCCTAATGTCTCTTCATGTGAAATGGTCTTGTTAAGATTATGTTGATTCTCACAATATCAACCAAAGTATTTTAATCGATACACGCATAAAAAGTGTATTTTACTTAGAATTATCTATATCAAATGTGACTTGTGTCAAAACAAACTTTAATAGATAAGTTTAGTATTAAATTGTTATCGCAGTTGGCATGGTGTAGAGATTTTTGGTTGGGTGTTATACAACCGTTCTAACATTGGATCTTCGAATACTCGTTTTGATATGAAAATTCATTTATTTCTTCTTTACCGTATAGATAGAAATTGTCAAGAAAAATATGTATTTCCTACAGAGAAATGAAGAAAGCAGGTTAATATTAAATCAATCATTTATCCCTTACAGCGCAAGCAATTTTTGCACGAATTTATTTTCAGTCAATCGATCTGTTAAAACGTTCACTAAGACTTCATATACACAGCAAACACGCACACAAGCAAGCGCGTAGTCGCATACGCGTATACAATACATATAGCTGACGGCTAATGCTGAGTATCAGCAATTCAAAACTGAAATTCGAAAGACTGCATATCGAGAACTCCCTTAAAAAATATATTTCCTTGTGTTCTACTTGGCATTTTCATCTGTTGCCTAATTTCTCTACGCAAAGGCTTGACCTATTTTTTATAGCATATGTCCACAAGTATTTTCTTCTAGTTTGGCCGGAAATACGAGATAAAGTCTTAGACATGTAAAATGTCCAGCTCGTTCATCTTCATCAACAATTCTTAAAAATTTTATATTGACATTCGGCGCGTTTGACTATCCAATCTGAAATTGTCAAATTATGGTAATAGGTTCAGCTATTCGATGGACTAAAATTTAACGCATATGGTTTATAAGCAGTGGACGATTACCTCATAAACGCACTAGGAGGTCGCCCGAGGCCTCCAAATCTTAAGGCCCCTAAAAATCGCTATTTAACTCACATATTTTAAATCCCGTTTATCGCGTTAAAAAGAATTGCGTTATGAATCTTTGAAATGCACTCACTACTGTGAATTGTCATGTTTGCAGATACGGGATTATACGTAGGGAGTGTCGATATAATAGTGGCTTACATCAAGTGGCCTGGTTAGAATTTTTTTCAGTCAATTTATTTGTCTAATTTACATAATTTGGCTGAGACCTGCTCTGTCGTCTTTAAAATGAGATCCAATCATCAACTAATTTTCGTATTTTTGGAGGGTTACATCAATTGGCCAAAACACCGTCAATATAATCTAGATACCCAATCTTAAAAAAATATCTCAGTTGATTAAAGCATTCCTTGTTATAAATACTTTTCCGATAAACTTTTACTGTATAGAGCTGATAGGGTGTCAGTGGCGTGTTTAAACTGAGATTTATTATTTTTTCAATAAATTTATTTAAAAATCAATGTATGATACCGAATATAACGAACGTTCAAAAGCGTTGATCACTGGGTAATATGACCTGCTCATTTATGTAAATTATTGTTATTCATTGTGAAATCTTAACTGTGCCTTTTTTAAAGTACAATGTAGAGAATCAGAAAGCAATATTATATCAATTCGTTCAATACCGATTTGTTATATAGCCGCTATTCTGGAAGAAAACACTAAATCGAAAAAAGACATATTGATTTAGTTATACCAAAATGTTTCTTATTTCGAGCTCTACCATATGAAATAACACATTCATACACAGTTTTGTACAAATAAACTAAATAAAAAAGGTATAGCATTTCAAACATTTGAAAAACTTCGAAAGTCTAATTACTCAAAACTGTTATTTTTTAGTTAGTGTCTTCTTCCAGAAAAATGACGATATAATAGTTTCAAGTGTTTTTACGTGAGCTTATTGCTGTGTAAATGCCATACAATGAAGATACCTACGTAAAATCTGCACCAATTCTAAAAGCATATCAGGTAAATGTACCAGTAGTTGACCTCTTATCAATAAAAGTCCCCAAAATAATAAAGACGGAATTACTCTAAATTGTGGAGTTCAGACAAGTGAAACCATCATTTATCGGATTGAGATACTAGCACATCACCATTTATATGTCATTAATGTGTCGTAGCGGCCATTTGAAGACAACGCCTTATGCAGTAAGTATTTTATTTTGAATTTCTTAAGAGAATTTTTAAGGATATCCGTGAATGTACGCAGATACTGCTTGATTCAACCAAGAGTGTGACACCGCCCCGTACTTACGGGGCGGACAGGGGTCTTCAAAACCGTCTACAGACTCTTACTATTCATGCAAATTTAATATGTAATATCTCTCCTAAGGCGTTCAAAAATAATTTGTCATATTTGTTTGTTTACCGTTAGCAGTAGACAACAAGCGTGCGACGCTTAGAGAAACGGTCACTTGGCACTCAGCGTACCCGAGGGGCTGTTGGTCGCCGACAAAGCCACAGCGGTTTAGTTAGAAATTGCGACCCTATCGTAAAACCACTTGCTGGGTTTTTAAATTGAAATTGTATATTTTGAACTCTGTTATAGTATCTGTTACATCTGTTGCCTTCGAGGAATTTATTAGTATAAACTAACTGCAATTAAAGAGAAAGTAAACTGACGAGCGGGTTTTAATAGAAGACGAAGGAACCTGTGAATCATCATTATCACCACGCCGGACCTGGGGCAGTCAAAGCGTGTTGACGCTTCACCGCCCCGTCGAGTAGAACTTTTCTCAAGCGGTTGTACAGGAAGCTCTGAGGCAACTCATATGAAACGTTGTCATGAAACCCTCTGATTAGACATGGTCAACTACTGGAACATTCAATTTTTTAGATGGTCAACAACTGAAACATTATTAGGTTGTTAAAAATTTTACGTAATTTTTTTGTAACAGACCCTTTCCTAATTTTTGTCTTATCAGACATTTGATCCATTATGAATAGACTTGCTTTGTCACCATTCGGTTTTTTTTTGATTTTTGTTGAATTTTTCTCTTAAGCGGTCAACTACTGGTAGGTTTACCTTAATTATTGTTCTATGTAATAAGTAATCGATACGTGTATTTGCAGTATCGTTAAAGATATTATATTCTAAATAATTATAGTAATACATAAATATTGGAGAGGAAAATTTCAGTGTCCAAGAATTAAATAATAGTATGTAAATTAGCTGGTAATTATTATTATTGTGAGCAACCTGTATGCACGGAGACTTTCTGGTGTTTATAATCCATAATATTTATTATTCAAGTAATTATTATCTCATGAATAATAATAAATCTGTATGTACTCCAATAACGGAAAAGTGAGGAAAACATGAACCATAGTAGAACGACAAGTGGTTTTATTTTATTGTATAATGTAAAATTTATTATCCTGACAAAAAAAGAAGTAAGAATGTTGCTACCGTTAGACAAGCCATCTAATGCAGTGCTCCGCACAGTTTTCTCACCCATGGCACACCTAAGCACTGATTGATATTTCCCGGCACACCACAAGTCAAAATTTTTAAATTTTTAAAAGACAAAAAAATACAAATTATAAAAAAGAATTGCGTAGTTAAGGCTCTTGGTTTGATAATGTGTATTATTGTGATAAATTTGTAATAATTTTATCAATCTCAATGTGTAATTTCTTCGGTAGGATTTTTTTTTACACACGATATACTCAGGGCCCATTTTATTCCTCATCATTGCAGTTTTACTATCGGTGCAAACACTAATACGATTATTACATTAAAATAATACAGTATTTGTTGAAATGAGAGTTATTTTAACGGAGTTGTTAACCACAGAATGGCTTTAATTTTTATGGAACACCTGGGAAAATCTCGCAGCACACCGGTAGTGGAACACTGATCTAATGGGGTGAATTCGTCTTAGCACACTAAAAATAGGGCGCGCAATACGGAGGGGGCAGCTTCGCAATGTCCATTGCAAAGAATTCGTCCAAATTGTGTAAAAAAAGATATCATAATGAAAAACTATTCATAATTCAATAAATATTTTTCGTACGATGTCCATTCCCAATGTGTGGCATATAATTTTTTATTGAGCATCTTAATTGGACATAAAGTGATATCATATTGTCAGTGACAATAATACAAAGATACCTATATATTTTTTTTTACTAAAAACCCTTTTTTGTCAATGATTTTGATTACTTATCCTGTAAAGTAAAGAAAAAATAGAAACGTTCCATTGATCTTAAGGGCCTGATTTGCTTTACATGTAATCAATATTTCGGTAAATCTGATGAATGACGGCTGACGTATACATAATATAGTCTTGAAATTTTTTCGCGCCCGGTTAATTCCCAGATGATATAATCAGTATCCTGGATCACATTGCCGAATTAAACTTTTAATTGGTCACTAACCTGCAACCTGGAAGAGCTTGACAGCGAAGGTTATCAATCAGGAGTCATTAATAACTTTCATTCTCCATTTCTATGGATTAGAGTTAATTTAATAATTTATATATCGTCACCGTACTGGCAGGTTAGTAACGTATTGACAGTTCTGAATAAACAGCTAATGAAAATTTTAGCTCGTTGGATAAAGTCTTTAACCTCGGTATTTTATGTTACATAGATATTATCAAAATATAGATGCCAATCTAACTCTAATCAAGTTAGGGATCAATAGACAAGGACAATTTCTTGCCACGAAATCTTATTTTAATATTGATAAAATAAAATGCTGTGTTTTTCCAAACTGGTATAATTAATTCACATACTGAGTTATTCCAGATAAAGAATTGATATCCAAGAATCTCATTGTATACTTACCTAGTTTCCGTTATTTTTGTTACTAACCAGCTACCGACAGTATGGTGACGATGTATTATACTTATCAATCGAAATTGGTGTTAATGTTTTCTTTCGAAAATAAACAAAATAGACATTAACTGTCATTTATTTCAATGCAAGACAGACTACACCTTGGAAAATATTACAACATATTTGTTGTTGTTTTTTTTTGTATATAATGAAGGGATTGCATTAGCCATTCAGAACTCGTTTAACGTACAATTTACATACGACTTTATCAACACATTAAAATAAATTGTCATGTATTATTAATATTATACAATAAGCGCAGAATATCTATTTACTATTCTTAAAGGTAAGGAACATAAATTAGCAATGTGCAATGGGCAGCTATTTTTAAGACTGATAAATATGTTAATTTGACCTTAACATCATTCTGTCACTTCATGATAGGTAGCTATTTACACTACATATATATTAAATTATTACATATACATATTTAAGTCAACTATAAACATAAACAATGATGCTTAAAAAAAAGATAATACTAAATTTAAAAAAATAAAACACAATTTGTTTTGTCCTATTTACACATTTTTGTAATGATCGGGATCGGTTTCGCTCATCACAAGCACTATAAATCAATTACCAACTCGTGAAGAGTTTTATTAGTTAATTGATGGCTATTTTAGCATCTCACGATCATAGTTCCGACGATGGCGTGAAGCCGAAATAGCCATCAACTAACTAAAAAAAATATAAAACTGAAGATTTTTTTTATCACAATAGAGTTCTACCAAGTCTTCTTCCGAGAATTCTTGTCGTAGTTCATTTTACCTTTGATCAACTTTACTGTAAATTCTTTTTTCTTTAGTTCTGTGAAATTTAGGAAAAAAAAATTTGCTCAAGCTTAATCTTCTACTGTACCAACATCTATTTTTTAGATATTAATTAAATTCTAGGATTATCTAAAATATATCTTTATTTTTCTAATATCATAAAAAAAATATTGTTTTTTTTCTAATATTAATAATAAGTGTTTTCAAAGGTTTTCACAGGATTTTCGTAGTTGTTACAGTCTGGATCTAAAGTAATAATAACCAATATCATTATAAAACAACCGCAGATTATCACTTGTTACCTTTTGGAACTGGTGGATATCGGTATTCTAAGCATTTCCTCGTGAATAAGTCAAAACTGCATTTTTTTGACTTGTTACACTTTGGAACTGATGTATCGATATGTACTACGGAATATCTTTGTGGATCTAGTCTAGTAGGAGTTGTATGTCCGCGATTGACCTTTGTAAATTTTTATTATGCGAAATTTAAGTAAAAAAAAAATTAATGTGAAAGTGAGAGATAACGGAAATTATTATTAGCTATGCGTATGTTTAGTAACGTTATCACAATCGAAATGATAATAATTATTTTTCAATGCCACCAGGAAATCAAAATTTAAATATCTACTCAATTACCTACTACCGAAAGTATTATTTTAAGTGTAGTGTCTTTGTTTCACTCAAACAGTGGCGTAACTAATTCCAATAAACTTTAGAAAATTATTTAACTAAAAATGATGAGATTCAGAAATTCTTTCGGAATAAAAAACGGTGAATGGAGATACCTTAAATGGTTTCCAACGTTTATGCTACACCACCTCCCCAAAAAAAATTTTTTTTTTCTGCTCCTTCAATTTTATTAATCTGCTATAGTGCATTCATTATTTTTATTGGACTTTCGTTTCATAATTATTTTGACTTAAATATGGATATTTTCGCTAAACAGATACAGTTCTAGAGAAACGTTAGGGGTAATTATTTTAGTTTGTTTTAATACTAGGATTATAAGTATTCATATGATAAAATCGAATCCTCAGTTCAAAAGTGTAACAAGTCGAAAATTTGCATTTTTTAGTTAAATATGAGGAAATGCTTAGAATACCGATATCTACCAGGTCTAAACTGTAACAAGTAGTAATCTGTGGTTATTTTATAATGTCAGTGGTTATTATTACTTTAGATCCAAAGTGTAACAACTACGAAAATCCTGTGAAAACTCCTGAAAACTCCTATTATTAATTTTAGAAAAAAAAAAAATTACGTTTATAATATTATAAATACTTATTTTAGATAATCCTAGAATTTCATTAATATCTACAAAAATTAGATCTTCAGTAGAAGATTAACATCTAAATTTTCTAAATTTCTGAGAACTATACTTTTTGTATACATATATAAATAACGTCGCATTCTTATGTACGATAATATAAAAATATTGTGTTAGTAAAAAGTGTATCTTCGATTTTTAGACATTTATTTTTCAATAAAAAAATCGTATAATCCTTCTACAAAAAATATCTTCGATATTTTTCTCAGTGTATAATATATATGTGTACAGTATATATAGTATATAGAACATAATTTATATTATATAGAATGTTTCATATAATTATTGTACATAATATAATAGATTACCTAGATAAATATATCCATGATGAAATGACCGATAAAAAAAATTCCTAAATTGGCATTGCCAATATCGCAAAATTTTACCTTGTAATGACTAAGTTTATACTTAAAACAGTATAAAAATATTCAAGTGAAGTAATCATTAAATAAAAAAATATGAAATATGCTGACCTAATTTGCATTGATTCCCAAAGAAATGAACAATATGCCAGTTTGAACTGGTTTGCGCGGTTTTTTCATTGCGAATAATGTTGTTTTTTTTTTTTTAATTTCGTAATTTAATTTTAATGAGCCAAATGTTGTCAAATTTTCCACGCTGCGTGCACCCGTCAAAAATAATAAAATTTTAAAAAATAAAACACAATTCATGTGTACTACTTCCACATATTTATAATGATCAGTACCAGTTTCGCTCATCACGAGCATTATCAACTGATAAAAATACAAACATAACAGGCTTATTTATATAAAATTGAAGGTATATAAAACTGATGGTTCATGAACTAAGACAAGAAAATACTGATTAGCAAACAAATTATACATACATCAAATAAAAGAAAGAATTAAAATGTTATGGACCTCTTTCAAATCAATAAATACTAATCTGAAATCACAAATATAGCTACATTAAAAGTCCATTTAGCTGAACAAATTTTTTTTAATGACATTACTAATGCAATAAGCAATAATGAATGAGGAAAATTATAAGAAAAAATTAGTGAACCATTTAAAGACAATCAAATATTAAGTATGTAATTAATATTAACAATAAACAGTCATCTAAGTGGAGAAAGCAGAGCAGCTATGAGTATCCATAAAATGTTTAATACCTGAAAAACAAAAATTACAGAGACAGAATCAATTCTTACAAGTTAAAAATAACCTTACAGGTATAATTCAATAAATTAATGAATCGGATAAAACAAAGGAGAAGATGCAAAGACGGTTTGCTCATTCAATAAATTTGAATTGGGCAAAAATTTATATCAATTACGGACTTTTAATTTAGCTATATTTGTGATTTCAGATTAGTATTTAGGGATTACAGCTAACTATTTTCAATGTGCCAAATATTTTGAAATCACATGAGAAATATACGTCATTTTAGATTAACTCGAAAAGAAAAGACATCAATAGCTACAAAATTTCAGATTTAAAAAATTATAATTTGATTTTGACTTTACCGGGACTTGAAAAAAGATCGATCTGACCGCTAGGGTAGTGTTTCTTTCATAAGACTTTAGAGGACAACATTATTTTGAAGTTGGAAAAATAGTATATGAAAACTTAAAGTTTGTTATATATAAACCAATCACATAAAGCTTTAAATCATATGACTACTAATAAACAGCTTCTGATTTATTTGCTATACTTTCAGCATTTCATTCTGACATCAATATGGAAATATTCTATATAGATGGTGTTTTGGCCAATTGATGTAACCCTCAATACCAAAATGAGTTAATGATTGGATCTAATTTCAAAAATGACAGGTCAGGTGTCAGCCAAATGATGTAAATTATAAAAATAAATTGACAACTTTTGGGAAGGAAAAAATAATTTTACATTGGTTTTAGGTTTAAATATTCTAGCCCAGCCACTTGATGTAAGCCACCATTATATCGACACTCCCTAAGTATAATAGCGTATCTGCAAACATGATAATTTACAGGAGTGCATTTCCAAAATTCATAACACCACTCACCATATAATGTTTTCGATAAAAACAGTTTCTACTCTTTCCTGAACAATTTCAATTTTGAGGGTTACATCAATTGGCCAAAACACCGTCGATATTCCACCTACTGTTTTTTTTTCATATCTTAGTAAGCTAGAACTTTTGATTTATCATAATCCCGGGTACACGAGTTTGACGTAATGTTACAATTTAAAATACAGTCCTGGGTGGCAACGTATGATTTGTAAGTAGGAAGAATTACACATTTTTAGTACCAACGCTTTCGAAAATTTATCTAAAACTGAGGATAACCTCGCTTGACCTGAGATAATATATAAATCCAGTAATAATAGCCCGTTTTAATGGCCTGTTTTGTAAGTAACACATGCTAAGCGACAACAGACAGTTTATTATTATATTATATATTGGAAATATGTAATTTATATTATCAATTTAATAAATTATGTGGTAAATAAATAAGTATCCATTACGTAAATGCGTCACAATAATTCAATTGATAACCAATCAAAAGTGGAAGTACTTAACATGACAATTACGTTAGTTATAGTTGTATCAACGAACTAATAGACCTTTGTTAACAAATGATTTTGAGACACGGCTTTGCAAACTTTTTGAGGATGTGACACCTTTTATGATAACAAAGTAGATGGGGATTATAAAACCATAATATTTTAATTGTAACCACGTACGTTTGCAATTTGCAGCACATGGACTCTCAATTGAGCATATCGATAGAAGAAACTGAATGAGAACTGGTTGTAAACCAATCTCTGAAGCTATAATTTAGAGAGAGCAAGAAGAGAAGAATGGATTAAGAAAGTTAGTCAGTTAGCTATTCGTTCGTGACTCTTTTTTTTTTTTTTTAAACATGAATGTATGAAAGTTTCAATTAGGGCAGAGGTGACGAACCTGCAGCCTTATGGAGTCTCAAGTGCGGTCTTTTGAATGAAATAAACAAATAAGTAAATCAATAAATTTCATTATTTTCCTTTATTTACACAATAATGTACATACTTTTTATGAATGTTTTTAATTGCGGTTTACGACAGGAAAAGGTTCGCAACCTCTGGTCTGTCTCTTTTAAAACAATATATATACATAAGATAAAATGAGTTTTGATTATGGCGTGAAGCCGAAATATTATCTAACATTTAGTTTGCATGCTCAATCATTGTATTTCGACGACCGGCAATTAGGTTGTTGTCACACACAGTAAGTAAGTAAATAAGACCGTTTTCCACACATGACTTAGAGGGGCGATCGTATTAATTCTATATAAGTAAAAAATGTTTTATTTTTAGATATAATTATGATTTTCATTTTACTACTTAATAGTTGGCGACCCACTGTAAAATACTACACGACCCACTGATTGAGAATCAGGAGGCTAGACTGCTTCTATCTTAATTCCTTCTACATAAATTAATGACTTCTTCTAAAAAAGTTGAAGATTTATGTTGTTTTATTTATTTAATGTCTCTCTCACTTCTATTATCTAGCCTTAGGGGAAACGTAACTCCATAAACATTACACGAGAGTCAGAAATGCAAACACTTTATTATGAAATTGCATTGAAACCTTTTATTTTGTATGTCATATTGATCAGTATGTCCCATTTAAGGCTTTTTTAAGAGTTAAGAGCACTCCATATCTGGTGTATTTAGCGGTATTGAGGTGCAGAGGCCAGAAGGTCTCGTATCTTCTACATCAGCGGTCGACAACCTTTTTACTGGTTGCTGACCTCTGATCTACATCTTCAGTTTTGGCGATTGTTAACTTGGTGCTGGGGACATCATGGTCCGGAGCGTGTATTTAATTGAGTTATATATGCATATGTATACACTTTCATACACATAATATATATGATAACTAGTGGGACATAGATGACGGTATTGAAATTGATTTACTGAATGTTCGATTTTCTTCAGCTCTTTGATGAGCTTCCACGTTAACGGCACGTCGTGATTGCAGCTTCCAGATTTCTTTGTTATCGTTGTTCTCTGTGTGCATCGGCATCAGCACCACGCCGGGATTTTGCAGCTTCCGGAGTTTGCCTCGGTCTCCACCTCTGCTGTCGCTCACGACATAATCACAAACGCGGCTGTTCTTTAGTTTTCATACTGACGGATTGATTGTTATTTGTGTTTGTTTGCCTCGGAATTTGCGTTACGTCGGAACTGTGTGTACTGTTGGGTGTATGTGTGTGCGCAGTCCATAACATTTTATTTTATATACACCGTAGACGGTTAGGTCATGAGAAAATTTCATACCTACATGTGATATGTAATAATAATAAAACGTAGAGATACAATTACATATTAGAAGGCAAGGCAAAGATACTCGAAGAAAAAAAAATGATCGGAAATTAGCCTCGATAGAGAAAATTGGTTCTCGAAGGTTTTTAGTGTATCTGAGATCAGTTATGTTTTTCGCTGCCCTGTAAGGTCAGTTGGAGACGAAAAGGTTCAGGTTGATTTCAAAAGTAATACTGATGATGTCTCGTCATAGTCTTTTAGGTTTCAGATTGATGCGTTCAAGTGGTCGTCCATGGAACTATACAACTTCTTTGACAGCTTCATGACGTGTACTATTTCCAGATCCAAGTCTCTGTAGAGGGTGTTGTTGCAACCATACCACGGTGCGTTCGCGATTGTTCATGAGTTAAGAGCTATCCAATCTAGGCACTATATATAAATTATATATCAAAAAAAATATCAGAGTAATTTTATGATTTTGGTTAATGGCACTACAAATTGATATTTAAATATCATGTTATATGTTTTGAGAGTAAAAAGTTTTACTTTCTACACTGAAATATTCTCGTATTCTGTAAAAGTAATGTACCTATAATAAATCAAATAAAAACACGATGAATTTTAGATAAATTGAACGATCAATATACGAGAATAATATTCTGGGGAAAACGGCTGTTCTAGGAACGATATAATAGATTAGAGTTCTGCTAAATATAAGTTTATTAGTAAACATAATAATAAAATATATTCAATTTGTTATTTGTAATAGATTGCAATGATATGAACTCTTATAAATAGTTTTTTTTATAAGGTGCACTATAGATAACAATAAAGATATATTTAAATTATTATTTTTGACAACGTAATTCTTTCTTCCTGCCATGTCAGCTCTGATACAATTCTTTTCAATTGCATCCACTCAAAAATAAGACCAACTAAATCTAACCACTGACATGGGTACTTTTGCAATCACAGTTAGTAGTGAAGTGCTTTTGAAGTTTGTTTATTTTATCTCAACAAGATAAGACAAACTGTAAACACAAATTTAATTTAACAGTCTATAAGTAATTATCGAATATCTGGGCCGGTAAGATTGTCAGTTGGAAATGTCTATTTGCTAAGCAAAATCAGTCGACAACATGAATTATGAATATTATATTTACTTAAAAATAATTGATAACATAATAACTAGCATATACAGTGAAAACTTCAAATGACAATTTGTCGCTGTCGGCTCTGTTACGGATATCTCGGGATCAAGTCCCGGTGCGGACGGTTTCATAAATTGATCTTTCAATCGATTTATGAATTTCTGTTCATGGACATGGATGTTTGTGATATCTGAAATGCCCTCCCCCATCCGATCCTAATAAAAGGAGCGTAGCGAGAAGCGATTAGCTAACTATTATCCATGTCCTAGCTCTATCCTTCTTTCCCTACTCTCTTCGAAAAATAGAGGTGGAGAAACTGAGTAACATGCAGCTCTCGTGCAACTGTACAACTGTACACCATTCGAAATAACTCTCATGTGTTGTGTTTATCTTTGATGGGCGGACTTATGGGTATAACTCTATAATTTTAGGATAAATACAAAAATAACATTCCAAATATAAGAACGCTTCAATGGGACTAACTGTGTACGTCGCAGATCGTGTACCAAAATTATAATACATTTACCCTTATATTAGATCAACTTTTTTGCATAATATGAACATCAGACGGCTCTTCCAAGATTCTCTATCTCACGCCAGTCTTTTGGCTTCTTCCCAGGTCATTCCAGGGTCCCGTGGCTTCGCCAACTACATCCAATGGATGGTCATTAGAGGCCTTCCAGGGTGACGGAAACTACCCGGTTGGTAGAAGAGACAGGCAGGAGTCAGGCTCCCTTGGGGCATCCACAACACATGCCCAAGCTCCATCGTCGTTTTTTTTTTTTTAGGCGTAATAATAGGCTGGACCATCCGCTTTCTTACCTCCGAGTTCCTGACAAAGTCAAACCACCTTACCCCTAAGTATTCGCAGCAAGCATCTGTTTTCAAAGCACAGCCTACGGTTACCCCGTGCTTTGTCTCAGATAAATGTGATGTAATTATTATTTTTTATGGTCATAATAGAATAAACGTTTTCCCATCAAATAAATATTTTTATGGTCCTAGAAATTTAAGTCCATTAATTCTTGTTTAATGATATTTTGTTATAAATATATATAAACAACTCTGATAATGTAATTATTATTGCTAAAAAAATTACTTCAGAATTTGACTTTGTTTTTGCTTTCATGAAAAAATCGTCTTTTTGGACTTTTACTTATAAGTCCGTCCATCACAGACATGATAAATGAATTAATCAACGTGGAATGCTACATTTTCTTGTGAGATATACACAAAATAATTACAAAATATATGGTAACCAAATGGAATTGTACGTAAAAATGTTTGGATGCGGGCTGTACAGAAAAAAACGTTGAATTTAAAATTTACTAAGCAATATGTCGTAAACCAACAATTGCATTTAATGCATTACGATATTTTGCTCGCTCGACGATCGATCGCTATATAAAATGATCTATTTATTAAAAAATTGTAACACTTCAAATCGGCAGTCAGAGCATCTATTATCTAATTTGTTAACAATTGATATTGAAGTTTGCGTGGACCCAATTCAATTTTTGATACAGTTTAACAACTAATTCGGATAAGTTCCCATCCGTGGTTACTTTTTATTCGTGATTAGTATTTATTTACTCACTGTATTATTTGTAAACGAAATGAACTCCAACATCGCGCTTAGACCTTGCGATCAGCTGGCGACGTAAATAGATTCTTGTTTTTTTTTCAAACACCACGCGATATGAATCAAAACAAAATGAGACTTTACTCGTCTTTTTCTCTTACAATCATGCGACCACAGTGTGCTATTTTGTTTTAATACTTTGTTGCCACACGGGTGTTTAATTTTGTTTTCTCTAATAATTCGTTTCCATTTTTTTGTTACAACAGATGAGATAGTGTGTTTGTTTTTGTACAAACTCAGTCATCCACTTGACAGATAGATAGTGAGCACACATATCGACAGTAGAAAGACTAAAGGACGTAACACACAGCAATAAATACACAGTACGTGTTAATACACTATATTTCTTTTCGATAATCACAATGTATACAATTTTAATACACGTTTTGTGTGAGCTATACACGGGTTATATCATTTTGCTTTTCCACTCGATATAATATAACATGTTTCAGACGTTAAATGATATGACATATACGTGTATACTGTATATGTATATATCGAGGTTGTTCTGGAAGAAAAAACTAAATCGAAAAAATTACATATTGAGTTAGCTATACGAAAACGTTTTTTTTTTATTTCGTACTCTATGAATTGCGCTATGAATATTTGAAATGCACTCCTATAAATTAACATATTAGCATATGCGGAATTAAACGTAGGGGGTATCGATACAATATTGACTTAAATCAAGTGGCTGGGTTTGAATTTTCAAACCTAAAAGCAATGTAAAATTATGTTTCCCTTCCAAAAAGTAGTCAATTTATTTTTCTAATTTACATCATTTGGCCGAGACCTGCCCTGTGGTTTTTAAAATGAGATCCAATCATTAACTCATTTTCGTATTTTTTGAGAATTACATCAATTGGCTAAAACACCATCGAATTATATTGTATTCGTGATGCTATATGGTCATAATTAAGTGTTTCATTGGTAGTTATTATACTAAAACTAGGGCTTGTGTTTATTGGGACAGTAATTAATCAAAATGGTCAGTAACTAATTCTATAGATGGTCAGTAATCACATGGTCAATTAATAAAATAAGCAGTCAGTAATTTTTTTGGTCAGTTATTTAGTGACCAGAAAAATGAATACATAAAATGGAATAACCTAACGTAACCTAACCTAAAATATTTACTGAGCGTATCTTTAATATTCAATTACCATTTTTATTTTTTACTGATCGTTTTATGCATTTGTTACCCACCGTTTCTTTAATATTTACTGACCATTAATTGAATTAACCAAATAATTAGTTGCCTTAGTAATGAGTCAATTGAACGATATTTCCTTTTCAGAGAACAAAATAATATAAGGATAAGTTTAAGATATGGTTAGTCTAAGACACGGCAAGGTAGGAAGTAATGAAAACTTTAAGATTGTTCTGTACTGTCATTTAGAGATACGAAAACGTACCTGTGTAATTGTTTATATTTGTATTTGACTGAATAATTCATTGTCTATTAAAAAACGGTAAATCAAGCAATACTAAATAAATAAATTGAATTCTTTTTCTTTTTGTTTGTTGGCGCTACAGTCTGGGAAAACCCTTGGCTGACACAATTATTCTTCTCCACTCCGCTCGGTCTTCCGTCTTTCTACGACAATTGCTAACCTCCAGTACTCGTAGATCTTGTGAAACCCTGCCTATCCAGCAAAGTCGGTCTACTACCCGGTCATTTCAATGAATTTTTGTTCTACAATTCAATTTTTTTTAAATCTGACTCAGTTATACGAACGATCGATGAAGTGAATTTTACATCCATTATTCTATGGTATCGTCAATTGAAGCACGGTTAAGATTTATATTATACATTCAAAGCAATTGCGAAAATGTATCAAAACATGCTTGAACACGCACTCTCGAATATTATATATATACTGCCATTTGATGTTGATCGATATTACTCGTTTCCAGCAGAATAAAGTACCTAAATAATATTGAGTTATTTTTGCTGCATCAGTAAGTATTAGGGATTCCAGCTATTCATCATTATCAAATATTCGAATATCGAATGGTTAAGCTGAAGCTATTCAATTACTTTCTAAAGTATGAAAATACTATTAAAAATTCGATTTGAATAATTAATAACATAATATAAATACTCATTCCAATACCGTTCCATTGTATTCAATACTTAAAATTGTGCAGCTGCGTTGGAATACTACAACGGCATTTTATTAATTACCGAAATTACGGCATGTTTTTAAGTTTTTTTAGTCTCGAATTACTTGTCAAACTCAAGTATTATGATAAGATATTGAAAGCGCCCGAGTTGGATGAAGTCAAGAAAACCACCATTTCGAGTATTCATTATTGTTCTTGAGATCTGGAGAAATTGTGATATGATCTTTGGTCGATTTTGTAAAATATTTCATTAAAAATCATAACTTATACCGTATTTAATAAAACTTTTCGTTTTTTGTTGAATTATTGTTCAATATAATTTGTTTTATTGATGAATTTGTAAGTTGTCAGCCAAGAATGATAAAATATAATTTAAAAACTTTTCTTGAAATAAATTGCATAAGCCATATTTAAAATTTGTATTACAAATCCGTAAACCAACTGCTGTATATTTTTTTCCATCTCAATTATGAACAAAATATATAAAAGCATAAAAAAAAGTTTCCAAGACTTTAAAATCACTGAATTTATTGTAATTACAGTGATTATTTGTATCGTTACTCGATTTGGATGCAAACTTTGGCCCTCATTGTTTTATATATATTTATCTATCAATTATAATAATAAATCTACGTATGTTAATTAAATTTCATCTTGAGACATTAGTACATTTTCTATACGACACATAAATGCAATTGCGAAATATAAAAATAAAAAAAAACCTCTGAACTGGCTCAAAGATACCCAAATTAACTGTACAGTTTTTTCTATCTTTTTAATCGCTTGACTAAATTCTTCACGTGCTATTATACAACTTGACTTATCATTGTTGTATTGTTCTGATTGTGATGTATTGACAATAAAAGTCTTCTGATTACTGAAAGGGTGTCACGATTTAATATCTACGAGGAATTGAATCAATTTCCAACATGCTAATAATTTGAAGTAAGCGGGAATGCAATTTTATCTCATTTATGAGTTGTTTGTGGGTGCAACAGATAATCATGACCCAATTCATTTTCATCAACTGTCATGCTAGCTAAGCCGCATGCACGTAAAGCGAATAGTTTTCATTTACTCAGCCGGCATGCATTTTCAAGGATATCTCTCCATTGTGGCATTGTGGTGATGCAATTTACCGCACGATATCAAACCTAAAGTGCATATTAAATTAACAGCTCACCAGCGGCGTAGATGCATTCCTGCATCTTTTGCATTTTTCAACCATTTCCGGTTACCCAAAACACATTCATTTATACGAAGGAAGCGATTTTTTAAATACTTACTAAATCAACTGTGTTATAACCTATTGATGTAACTTTCAAAAAATACAAAAATGAGTTAATGATTGGATCACATTTTAAAGACGACACAGCAGGTCTCTGCCAAATGATGCAAATTACAAAAATATATTGACCACTTTTTGCAAGGATCATTTTACATTAGCTTCAGCTTTAAAGATTCTGAACCAGTCACTTGATGTAAGCAACTACTTTATCGACACTCGCTACATATAATCCCGTATCTGCAAAAATGCGAATTTACAGGAGTGCAGTTCAAAGATTCATAATTCAATTTATCATTTAGTGTTTTCGATAAAAACAGGTTTTTCTCCCTCCTGTACAATTTCAATTTTGAGGGTTATATCAATTGGCCAAGAGAGCGTCGATATTTAGACTTAACAACGTCAAATTGAGCATTGGTTTCTTGTTTACACACTTAGATGGTATATATATATATATATATATATATATATATATATCTACGGCCTAATGTTATAAACCCGTATACCGATTATTTAAAATAGTACAATGTATTTATTCTTTTTAATGATTTACAAATACCCTAACATACTATCATTTAATACTTACTTAATAATTACTTCTAATATACATATTAACGTAAATATTCAGTTTCTTTTAGTCTCCAGTAAAATTTGTAAAAAGTCACTTACGGGATTATAACATTAAACCATCGATATATATTTTTTAATTTATTGTGAACACATTTTAAGATATCTACTAAAGGTGGGTGATTTCAATATCAAATTCGAGTGTATTCAAACTTTGTACAAATAGATACTTTTTTCACTAACGACGCGTGTTTCGCCTTTCGACATCTTCAGCCATTCAAGTTCACGTGTTCATCCTGGTCGTTAGTAACAAAACTTATGAAAATATACAAAATTTGAACGATCTAAATGTGAAAACGTTTATTTATTCTCACTACACAGAAATAAAAAGATTGATTTCAGAATGGTGGTTTTAAAGCTGTTTTTTAATACCACTTGAATGATAGTATTTAAAAAAAATAAATGTTGTTTTCGACAAAATAACTTTTTATTTAATTTAATTATAAGTGTCATCAAAATAAGAATAGTGATGATGAATCTCTATGTGATAGGCGAAAAGACATTTGGTAAACAAAACCCATATAATCACGATTGAAAAAAGAAAAAAGGTAACTTGTGTCGAATATTTGTGCAAACTAATATTTAATTTGGATTATTGAGATTTTGTACACTTCCATGTATTTTGTCACTATCGACCCGGGTTTCGCCTTTCGGCATCTTCAAGCATTCGAGCGCACGAATGGACTCGAACTGACCATTCGTTCCATTAGTGACAAAATACATGGAAGTGTAAAAAATCTCAAAAATAAAAATTTGATATTGAAATTCCATCAAGCACCCTCAGTCGATGTTTTAAATTATCTTAAATTATATAATATTTAATTGTTAAAGATTAGTTAACAAGATATATTATGAGTTTAAACCTAAATATATCCCTTTTTTCTAAATAAAAACAGTTTTTTTTGTACTACTATAATGATCAGGATCGATTTCGCTCATCACGAGCATTATCAACTGATCATTATAAGCATATGGAAGTAGCACAAAAAACTTTTGTTTTTTAAATTATAATGCCTTTCCGCTAAGAACTGACAGTTAGTTAACACCCTAAAAGTGATAAATACATATCAATTCAAATGTATTTAGTTTTATTGTTAAGTAATAAACCTTCGTAAACGAAAAAATATTTTTAAATAACTGAAATTTTGACTTAAATGTGACATAAAACCTCTTAAAAATACAAAAGTGAAAGATTCTAAAAAAAATGCAATTTTTGTACATGTGATCAAATTTTTATTTCAACATACTAAGAGATAACCTCCACACGCTTTTTTAAACATAAATTTTCAAAACTCAATTGTTGTACATGTGCCCTTTTACTTTGACGGTTACGATAATATATATAATAGCTATTTTTTTGCCAATTGATAATGCTCGTGATGAGCAAAACCGGTCCCGATCAATATTAGCATGTGGAAGTAGTACAAAAAAACTGTGCTTTATTTTTAAATATAATGCCTTTCTAACAAGAATTGATAGTTAAAACCCTAAAAGTGATATAATAGCTATATTAAAATTTATTATAGTCGTTATAACGGATGAAAATTAAAGACTTACTTACTCTGTTGCCACGATATTTTTGACATAAAACATAAAACGGCAAAAAAGTGTTGATTTCTATCTGTTAAGTACACGTCAATAAGTTGATTTTACTGTTTTTTTAGAAATTATATACGTATTATAATCTTGCAAAAAAGTACACCACTGGCTATGATTTTAGATACATCATAAGTATACATATACCAATCAGAATCTATAGTGTACTTTTATATAAGATGAAAGGCTACACCCATTAAAAAACATATAATGTGAAATGGAAACGGCAATAATTTTCAAATGAAACTTTGATCATCGGATATCACACGCTGAGAAAAAGTCTCGTTTGCGATGTGCGCAGACAATGGAAAATAATTTTCTTGAATAACAATCATTTAAGCCATTGTATCTACTACTGAACATACCATCCATCATTGTATTTTCCAATCTATCCAGTCTTCCGATGCTGTTATCCTCTATCCCATATATAGGCCAGTTAAGGTTAAAGAAACATAATTTATAATATAATAACCAAGACCAGTCTGAAGGCGTTTTATTATTATCACATATCAAATGTAGGTATGTTATGAGATGCACACACACACACCCGACAATACACACAGTTCCGACGTGACGCAAACCGAGGCAAAACAAACAAAAATAACAATAGTGATCATTTGATAGATGGAAACTAAAACAGGGGCGTTTGCAATTACGACGTGGCCACAGCAGAGATGGAGAGTGAAGTTGCACAATCTCGACGTGCCGCTGGAAGCTCATCAAAGAGCTGAAGAAGCTCGAAGTCAGGCGGCTCGGGATGAACCATCACAATATATTAACGAAAGTCAAAAATATTCAGTATTTCAATTTGAATACCGTCATCTATGACCGGCATCCCACTAGTATAGAATATTTATTTCTTCAAGCAGCATCTTCAGATTATCTATATCGCAAGGCTATTAATTTCTAAAGTAAACAATGATTCTAATAATCTTAAATTAAATTAGAATTATTGAAGTTCCATCAAGCACCCTCAGTCGATGTCATCGTGTGAAGATCCCAAGGGAAATAATTTTAATAGTGGTGTACCACCTGTCCTATTTAAATAGGACTAATTTTTCACTATTAACGTATTAACTGTCAATTCTTGGTGGAAAGAAATTATGTTTTGAAAAATAAAACGCAATTTGTTTGTACTACTTCCACATGTTTGTAATGATCAGGACCCGTTTGGCTCATCGCGAGCATTGTCAACTGACAAAAATACAATCATAACTGGGCTATATAAAATTGAATGTTAACAATTACAATGCATTGTATATAAAAAACAGTTGGTTCGTTAACTAAGACAAGAGTTTACAGGTAATCAAACAAATTATACGTATAAACGAAATTAAAACGTCTATAATTAAAATGTTAAGGACCACTTGCAAATCAATAAATACTAATCTGAAATAAAAAAATAAAGCCACATCAAAAATCCATTATCCTGTAAAGTCTTGTAATAGTTCTTAAACCAACTGTTTGATATACTTTGTTTTTATTAACATTCAATTTTATATAGCCCTGTTATGATTTTTATTTTTATCAGTTGATAATGCTCACGATGAGTGAAACTGGTCCTGATCTTTATAAACATGTGCAAGTAGTACAAACAAGTTGTGATTTAAAAAAAAAAGGATAAATTTTTCATTACTTTACAAGGTAAAATACGAGCCTATATTACAGAGCCACAATGATCGTTATCAATAATCGATCCAAAACGGATGCAAAAACAAAGAAACAATCTCGCAAGCTTCATCCAGCATTGGAAAGGGTAAGGTTCAAGACTACGCTGACATTACAGACTAAATATTTTATTAATACTGCGATTATTTCGTCTCAGTTAGTAAACAGAATTTCAGATGAAATAATTCTGAGAATCAAGCGACCTTTGTAGGGCCGCATCGTGACTTTTGACATGCAAACTTTTTCAATTATTCAAGATTTCAGGTATGCCTGACTTTTCCTACTTCAGCAAATTGGATTATTCTAAAATATGACGCAGAAGGTATTTCAAAGTGAAGTAATACGTATATTGTATTGCCAAGGGCATTCATTTAAACCCAGATATACATTTTAAAAGAATTCATAATTTGGTATAGAGTTTAATTTCAACAACCATATTTAAAATTAGTTAATATCGATTTTTTTTGGATACCAAATTGATGGAGCGTTAGGTCCTAAGGCGTGTTAGCGTCATAGTTACTTGAGTCTCCTTCATCTCGAATGTTTTATTTTGTTTTACTTCTATCGTTGTCGATAAAAGGGTGTGATCGCTAAAGTGGTAAGCAATCCACAGTGAAGCCAATTCACTTGGGCACCATATGCATTTATATAAATATACACATATATATATATATATACAAACGCATACACATATTTACATACATTAGATCCGATCATGGAAGCATCCCGAGGAAATTTATTTTCTATTTCAAGGGTTCGTGTTTATTCAATTTAAAAAAGAAAATTCCTGTTTACATCTATGGGACGTCATCGAGCAGAACTGCTCTCGGCTTAAAATGATTCTTAAGTATTGTCTCATCGTAATTTTGTAAAGAAGAGCTCATTGTGTTATAATGTTTGTCTACATCACTGTGAAACTTTTTAAACATTTTGCGAATTGTATTTAGGTATTTTTAAGTCTCTGTACATACCACGGGGCGTTACTATTTGTCGCAATGATTTATTTTCTAGTTTATACGAGTTAAGTACGAGGAAATGGTTAGGATATCAATATCTAGCAGTTCCAAAATGTAAAAAGTGGTAATCTATGGTTATCTTAGAATGAGCGGTTATCATAACTTTAGGTTAAAACTGGAGGTACCAACTACAAATATTATAAAAATGTTTTTTTTGATCATCCTTAAATTTCATTAAAATCTAGAAAAATTAAATGTACATTAGAAGATTAAGCCTACCAAAATCTTTTTTCCTGTCTATCTCAGAACCATGCTTTTTGAGTTGTTACACTTTGGAACTGAGGTATTGATATATATTTCTTATTGCTTTGTTCATTTTCGGGACTCATTTTAAGGTGCATCATTTTTTGCTACATATACACTATGTATTTGACACTGAAATTAAATGTATATTATACATATATAAAATGAATTGTTCGAATTTCCATTGATAGGGATTATCTAACTGATATACCATATACTTCCATATTTAACCCCTACGAAATCGAGTGGTTGGGCGAGTGACTTACAACAAGAATTTCGTATGTAGAGATGCAACATTTGTGGTCCATTTTCTATACATTTTACTATATACATAACTAATCACTTTTAAGGTGTTAACTGTCAATTCTTGGTGGAAAGACACTATATTTTAAAAAATAAAACACAATTCATTTGTACTACTTCCACATATTTATAATGATCAGGACCGGTTTCGCTCATCACGAGCATTATCAACTGATAAAAATACAAACATAACAGGCTTACTTATATAAAATTGAGAGTAAAAATGAAGGTATATAAAACTGATGGTTCATGAACTGAGACAAGAAAATACTGATTAACAAACAAATTATACATAAATCAAATGAAAGAGTCTACAATTAAAATGTTATGGACCTCTTGCAAATCATTAAATACTAATCTGAAATCAAAAATATAACTACATTAAAAGTCCATTTAACTGAACAAAATTTTTAATGAAGTTACTAATATAATATACAATAATGAATCAGCGAAATTATAAGAAAAAAATTTAAATGGTTCATTAATTTTCTCTTATAATTTCCCTGATTCATTATTGTATATTATATTAGTAAAGTCATTAAAATTTTTGTTCAGTTAAATGGACTTTTAATGTAGTTATATTTGTGATTTCAGATTAGTATTTAATGATTTGCAAGAGGTCCATAACATTTTAATTGTAGACTCTTTCATTTGATTTATGTATAATTTGTTTGTTAATCAGTATTTTCTTGTCTCAGTTCATGAACCATCAGTTTTATATACCTTCATTTTTACTCTCAATTTTATATAAATAAGCCTGTTATGTTTGTATTTTTATCAGTTGATAATGCTCGTGATGAGCGAAACCGGTCCTGATCATTATAAATATGTGGAAGTAGTACAAATGAATTGTGCTATATTTTTTAAAATATACATAACTGTTGACCTAGAACCAGTCTTAAATTATCAAATATTAAGTCTTTAATATAAAAGTTATTTTTCATTGCGTGAAATAAATACCGATTTATATTCCACTGTGCAATTAAAAAAAATGTTTGCAAAGATTATACATTCTTTAAATTAATACCAAGACAATTGTTTCATATGCATAAATATGTTATTTTAAACTATTGTTACTTCATATATTGCATCGATGTATCATTAAAAATTAGTATCTAGGTGACAACTAATTTAATGTTGATTTAAGAAATAAATAAACTGATCATAATCATAGTTTTGTAAACGTTTGATAAAGACGATACGATAAAAGGAAACTGTAAGATTATTTTTAGTTTTATCAATATTAAAACATCGCGCTGTCATAAATGTTGACATGACGTCTTTATGTAGGTCATCTTTGTCTATCGTTTATTTGTCTTTTACACCCTGCGTCAATCAGTAATAATTTTTCTGTCATACTATGACAGATGCTTTGTTTGTACATTCCTTGAACTCTATCAAAATAACGATACCAGATCCAAGAAGTTTTTCCGATGGTCATTGTTCAGTTGTTTCTACAGACACAAAAAAGAAATTTTCTTACACTGAATTATCAATGTATTGATGGACGTGTACTAAAAAGGAATGGATATCTGTGAATTTTCCAACCCTCCCCAACCAACTTTCATTAAATCATGTATTTTGTAGAGTCATCATTACATCATTAAAAAAGTCAAAGTTGTTACCGGATATCTTGCAACCGGATTTTTGTACAATTAATAATTTAGGTAAAATCTTATTGAATAATGAAGATCGAATAGAATCATTGTCACAGTGTGGCCGTCTCTCTTGTAAAGACTGTCAAGCTTCTTATGTAGGACAGACAAGTAGAATTTTTAAAATTAGAATTAAAGAACACATAAGATATCACAAAAGTAATATTTTTTCAGAGTTTGCGAAGAATTTAATTGAAAATGATCATAATTTTAATAAAAATAAATACGTAGAAGTACATACTCCATCGAGTAAATAAAAAAGGTATTAAAATGAATTAGCTTAGAGTTTTTAGAAATTAATAAAACCATACTGATTATTTGTAAATAACATTTTGAATAGGACAGCTGGTTAACTACCATTAGATTTATTTCCCTTGGGATTTTCACTTCCAAACACTAGCAATTAATTTGTAATTAGTACTATCATTGTATGTGCCGTATTCCTTCCCCACATCCAGTAGAAGGAAACAAACCCATCCTACTCTTCATTTTTAATATAAGAATTAGAATCATTGTTTACCTTAGAAATAAATAACGTTGCGATATAGTTAGTCTGTTAGTTATTCCACTGTTATTACTAATTTACTATTTAAATATAAATAGTCTGAAGATACTTCTTGAAGAAGCAAAACGCGTTACATTTAGTAATACTGCCAGTGGAACAACTAAGTAATCAATTTTAATTTCATATTAAAAATGAATTTCCACAAAGTTCCCGCTAAATCTATCGAACATATTTCCACATAATTTTACAAGTTTTACTCTCTTCGAAGACTGAGCTCTAGCGACTGATTTTCAAGCGGTTTTAGTTTAATAACTTTCGTAAACACTATTCAGTAGGAATGTATATGCTGCATATTGGGAGTGGACATGGCTCTATATACAGGAATGGAAATTAAACTCTAGAACTAACAGTATTGTTTATTTGAAAAGACATTCTACCTTATTGAAACAGTACATTTAAGATCAGAGAGACAATAGTTAAAAAAATTTGCTAACAGACGGTGAGAATGCAATCGTTAATTTTTTTAGCAATAATAGGTTATTATAATATGGCAAACATAAATGTAAACACAAAATTTCTACATTATTGTGAATTCTTTTTAAGAATTAAAATTTATCGATGGTATCATACGTTGGAATTAAAGCTTCCAACTTTTGTTTCAATTTTGATCCTTATTTTATTTTTTTTTTTTTTAAATCGATACAATTTTCCAAGATAGGTCTGTAAAAGTACTAATTAATTTTAAATAAGATGTAATTTTAACATCAAAGTTATCATATGTAAGTAAATTTCTTCAAATGAGCTGTCAATAATACAAAATAATTTTATATTGCGAGCAAACGTCGCAGGCGTAAATTTCAGAGTTGTACTGCGCGCAAAGGTCGGCGGGCAAAAGTCCCGCGCGCTTAAGTGGGGGTACCGTCACCAATGGATGTGTGACTGAGCAATTATACATTCTCACGGAATATTACAGTGTGTGGTTCGATATTTTACTGTAGACAACAATAGTGCATTTAATCGCAGCAGATAAAATTTTCATTTCAAGATAAAGATGGACACAGATTAAAAACACATGACTGTAATAATTAATTGATATCAAATCAAATTTTAGAGCAGTTTATTTTTTTACGTAATCAAACGTCTTTTATATAACACATTTGATTTAATATTTACTTGTATTATTCTTTTGTATAGATATTTTAAAGTTATTATAAATGATTACAATATGATAAGCTCAACTTAACCAGGGTGCTGATGATGATGAAGATTCCACAGAGTTTAAAAAAAGTACAAAACACGCCAGTTCGGTGCAAGTTACCTTTATTGCAGTTAGTTAGTTACAGTTGATGTTTTTAAAGTTACACAAATCGCTACCCTAATATTGGTTTGTGACACGGGCCATTTTTATCAAAATATTGTTTTTTATGTATAACGATCGTTTAATATTGTGTTGTTCTATATCCAGAGACAAAAGTTCAAAAACTGTTGAAATAAAGTTGTTTTAAAAGTATTTTTGTTCCAAATCCATCAAAATAATACAACATATTGCATTGCTTTGTTGCACATCTTTCCGGCCAATGGCGTGGAGTCTTTTGTCTGGATGAATGTGCACAAAGAACAAAACAAAACTACGTTTTTATGATTTATAACAGTCACGGTTCTCATACAATTGTATTAACATTTTTGGTCAGCTTTAATTTGTTTGCGATTTGTATTTTCTTATTTTAATAGAAGTTTTAAATTAAACAGTAGATTTCTCTTCTTCTCCCACTGGAAGTTCTGAAAAAAACTGGATGTAAGTTGATTCATTAAATTTTTAGTTGTAGGTATCTATCTATAAGCTATGTTCACCTTACTTGATCCAATAAAGATCTGTTTTAGTGGTTATTTAGAATCAATATGTTATATTAAATCGAGATATAATAAATGACTGACATTTCTACATATTTTTTGTTTTATTTTACATGTCATTGAAGGATATTTGAATCTCCGAAAAAACAAGATATATTATCGAATCCGGTTGAAATATCTGCAAGATATTACAAATAATTATCTTTTAGACCAGTAATGTCCAACACGCGGCCCACAAGCCGCATGCGGCCCATTTTAAGTTTTTTTGCGGATCAAGCATCGAGTTAAAATGCATGTTTGAAGGAAATAAACGTGAATCTTATGAAAAATATATCTTCGAGGATAAATTTCCGAAATTAAAAAAGCTGGCAATGTACATTACAGCTGCATTTGGGACCACATATCGCTGCGAGTCGTTCTTTTCAAAATTGAAAATAGTGAAAACGAAATGTCGCAACAGGTTGGCTGATGAAAACTTGACAAATCAACTGCGATGTGCATCGAATAAATTACTACTCGATATAAAAAAATATCAAATAGTATAGAAAAACAAGTGTCACATTAATTATTAAATAAATTGTTGGTCTTTTTTTTTAATAAAAAATAAATGTCTTGGTAATTATTAATTAATAAAGTTTTTTTATTAAGTTTGTTTGATTGTTTGTTTTTTATGCGGCCCACCATATACCGGTAATATTTTATTTAGCCCACCAAACGATTTCCGTTGGAAAACGCTGTTTTAGACGATTGTACAGGAGAATTAGTTAAGGGAATAGACGATGTGCCCTGATGATGTCATCACAAATAATAATGTCGACCAAGAATATGTGAATCATTAACAAATTATGTCAGAATAAAAATATGAAGTTGTATCCTACCCAAAGAAAAAATAGTTGTCTTGGTTTGTTCCATATCCACAAAAATGGAAAACATAGTGCGTTTTGTGTATATGAAACGTAAAAAATAGTAAAACGGTGTTTAAAAACCATTTAAATTCAGCATTTATAAGATATAAAGCAGAAAATAATAACATCCCAACATAAAATATGTTTCTAAACCAAACGAAGTCGCATTAGTAAGAATTTCAACATGTAATGCTCATTTTCCGCGACTTATTGAAGTTATTTGAGACGGTCTGTGTCACAAACCAATAGTAGGATGGCGAAATGATTACAATTTATACGACTCACAAGTTGAAAAAAAATACATAGCTTAAACAGCAAGAGGCTAGTGGCAAGGCAAACGGTTACCTTCCGGTCAGTGAAGGGGACACATCCAACCCTCAGCGCGATGACAAAGACGAATTGACGAAGAAACTGAAAAGCGCACCCTTTTTACAATCGTGACCGACGGTTCGCATAAGAGCGTTTGGTCTAGGGCGGTAGAAAGATTTCAAATGACTGCTTAAAATGATTTTATTTTTTTTGAATTTTTATTCTTACTGAAGAGTAAACATGACTCTAAGATGTGGATTACTCGAAATTCTACGATTAATGAAAATGAATTTAATGGACGAATTTAAAAATAATTATCTATGTTGCCTTGCCAATGCCTATCTTTCTTGCTAATTACCTTGGTGAGAGGTGATTCGAGGAGGGTACACGATTTTGTCGTGTCAAATAGGAATAAATAGTAGTATGAAAGTCTGGAGAAAAATGTACCTGACCACATATTTCTTTCGGTTTACTCCGCCATTCTTGGATTCTGACCCTACTGCCACATTGGATAGAACACAAAATATTCAACACCAATTTATTCGAACTAGTTTGTTATTATGACTTATTTTGCTGGAGCGACGACGATCGAAATTGTAAGGTGTGGCTTTATGAGTTCGGAAAAAGTTTTGATTCTGAATTTGATCGTCATGCATGAACAACAATAATAATTCGACAGAGCGCTGAAAATAAGTATAATAATACTATGTGAAGTTTGCCAAATTCGCAATCAAAATTCAAAGAATTACAAGGTAAGTGCGAAAACTCAATGAAAACTTAAATAATCTTCTGCAAAGGTCGTGATTAACAATTATAAATAGAACCGTGTTTTTGCCAAATGGATTCAACTGCAACAAATCAATGACAATAATAATTATTATTGAGATTTTAGCGATATTTTTTACGGTTAATTCAAACAAAATATATTTTTTCAATTCACGGCTATTTCATTGCAAGCTCTGATAAATTTGACCATTACGTACAAAAGCTAAACCAGTGTAACTTTTATATTGGTTTGCTGAAAGTGTCAAATTACATTTTAACGAAAAGTATTTTTACAAATTTCTTAAGAATATAATAAGTAAATATGATCTACCATTGGAGGTTTTTAATACTATACTTTCATTGCTTTATAATAAATAATATCGACGGTGTTTTGGCAGTTGAATTTGTTCAAGAGAGAGTAAAAACTGTTTTTATCGAAAACATTATATGGTGAGTTACGTTATGAATCTTCGAAATGCACTCCTGTAAATTATAATGTTTGTAGATACGGGGTTATACGTAGGGAGTGTCTATATGATAGTGGCTTACATCAAGTGACCTGATCAAGATTTTTAAACCTAAAACCAATGTAAAGTTATGTTTCCCTTCCAAAAAGTGATCAATTTATTTTTCTAATTTACATCATTTGGCCGAGACCTGCTCTGTCGTATTTAAAATGAGATCCAATTATTAAATCATTTTCGTATTTTTGAGGGTTACATCAATCGGTCAAAACATGGCGATTATATATTGCTCATAATAGTATGTCTGTAAAATTAGAAAATATTTAATTGATTAAAATATCAGTGTCTTCGATACAGATATTTCGGTGATCGGTCTTACAGTGACGAAGGATTGGTGAAATTAATAAGCAAATGAATTGAAAGAAAATGTTAAATAATGACTAAAAATATATAAGAAGTTAGCGTATCTATTGGGAAATGCAGTGAATTTTAACTAAACACATACGGTGCACAATATGTCTTTTAGAATTAAATGTGTGAGCTTAACTATTTGTATACATTTGTATTTGTATACATCTATAATAACTATTTGAATACATTTGTATTTGTTTGGATTATTGAGATTTTGTACACTTCCATGTATTTTGTCACTAACGACCCGGGTTTCGCCTTTCGGCATCTTCAGGCATTCGAGCACACGAATGGACTCGAACTGTGCTCGAATGCCTGAAGATGCCGAAAGGCGAAACCCGGGTCGTTAGTGACAAAATACATGGAAGCGTACAAAATCTCAATAATCCAAATTTAATATTGAAATTCCATCAAGCACCCTCAGTCGATGTCTTAAATTATAATAAATTATAATCTCAGTTCGAGTCCATTCGTGTGCTCGAATGCCTGAAGATGCCGAAAGGCGAAACCCGGGTCGTTAGTGACAAAATACATAGAAGTGTACAAAATTTCAATAATCCAAATTTAATATTGAAATTCCATCAAGCACCCTCAGTCGATGTCTTAAATTATATTTGTATTTGTTCTAATAATGACAAATTAACATTGCCGAGATCTATATTGGACAGACAGGAAGGAATATTTCAAAGGTCATTTAATTAATAATGAAAAAACAAATTCTCAATTCGCGAACCATCTCTTAGAAGAATCACACAACAGTAATTCTAATTCACCCCTGGTATGCCTTCATTTGTGTGACAAGAGCCTTAGGCTGAATTTCTTAGAACAACTGGAAATCAATATTTAGATACAATCAAGGTAATAATCTCCTTAATGACCAAACAAAAATTAATTCAGCATCCTTATTTAAACCATTATAAAAAGCTCATGTAATTAAGTATTACTTACAATTATTAAATAAAATTTCAATGCGTTTATTTTAACGTTTAATTTATAACACAACATCAGCTCCTTTTCCAAAACCATTATGATGTTTAAAAAGTGAGATAACATAATATTGTCTATTTCTTCTAAACAGTATATATAGCTAAGCTAAAATAAGTTTAGGTACGGTTATGACGATGGCGTTAAACCTAAATAGCTATCAACTAATGAAATCTAATAAAATTTTGTAGAACTAAATACCAATTCAATCAAAAATATGTGCATATTTCTGAAAACTCAACAACAGCGGTTGGCAAAGCTAAATGTCACTTTGATGTTTATTTAAGAGCCATGGGAAAACCGGTGGAATTGCAATCCTTAGCCAAGGTGTTATACAGCCACTCGAACGGTTATTTTTTCCGCTTCGGCTTTCGTTTCGGTTCGGTTAAAAAAAATATCGGTTCAGTTCGCATTTAAATCACTTTTAAGGTGCTAACTGTCAATTCATGGTGGAAAGGCATTATATTTTAAAAATAAAACAAAAAAATTTTGTATTACTTCCACATGAGTAAAATGATCAGGACCTGTTTCGCTCATCGCGAGCATTATCAATTGATGAAAATACAATTTATTAATTAAATTAAAATTTTTGGATATAATTTATTAATAAAATCTGGCTTCTATCAGCGAAAAATTGTCTTGAAAATCGAAAAAAACCGAAATAAATATCGGTTCGGTTCCGGTTCGGGTCCCTGGTGTTGTATTATATTCTAGTACCATATAGTTAGTTCTATACGATATAGCATTTTGTAAATAACTAATAATAATAAATCGACTTGACAGCTTTGCTTGCTAATAATTTGGTGCATTCAAGTGTTTTGTATTAATAAATCAGTTCTGTAAACTTTTTTATATTTAGAATACTTATCGCTATTTGGATTCGGTTCAAATATTACTATTATCGACAGTGTTGCAATAATAATTACATAAAGTAAACATGATTTGTTTGTAGGAGCTTGTAAATGAGTAAATGCTTGGTGTAAGCCATGATGTAAGATTTCCCGTCGAAAACAAGATAATATTTGCGTCAGCAAAATGTATAATATGTGTAATTAAGTTACCAGCAAAGTGGTAAATTATTTAATATACAATTCAATCAAGCACCGTATAATAATTAAACAATCATTGTAAATTATTGAAAAATGACATATTAATAATTCATACATCTTAAATAAAGTTTTTATTTTAAAAAATAAAACACAATTCATTTGTACTACTTCCACATATTTATAATGATCAGGACCGGTTTCGCTCATCACGAGCATTATCAACTCTTTGACTCTCCCGATTGAATCAAACTATCACATAATGAACCCATTAAAACCCCCAACGATCCCTAAAAAAATTGAGTGGGGCCTTCCAAAAAAAGACGGTGTATTCTATTATATAACAAGCGTCTCTATAGTAATGGTTTCCACCCTTTCTAGGTTAAAATGACCTGCAGTTTATTTGAATTTTCATTTTAGTGAACTCTAATACGAATCCTAGCAGAATTAATACTTTTATCTTCTGCTTAGATGAGAGAACTGGTACGCTAGGTCCTCCAATCCTGGGCCCCAGGTTTGATTCCTGGCAGCCCTTCTTTGTGTCTTTTATTCACTCTGGCATGAGTGGTGTCTATATAAAACGAGCTTGATGTACCTACACCATGAAATATGTGAAAACTTTTCACATTATATGTCTGAAATCGGAATTCTTCTTAAAAATATTAATAATTATTTTTTTATTATTGATTATATTTGTCAAAGACTACTACGACATCTCTGATCGGTCATAAAAACTATAAATAGTAAATGAATGTAGTGCAGCATAAAATCATTAGATGGCATTGTAATGACATACAACTTGTATTACCAGAATAAAATAGCAAAATAATAACCATGTCGAGTGTGTAGTGGCGTATCAAAAATGTTATTATTTACATTAATTTCATATATTTTATATAAGTTAATGAAAACATTATGAGCAACCTGAATTTTTCGTTTCTCAGATTTCAAAATATGTTGTTGTAGTCTATGGTCTATGGCAGAGCTGTCAAAAACGAGGCTCGCTACACGATTATTTGCGACCCGCTGATAAGTTTTGATTTTTGCGCAACAAATTAAATAAATTTAATCAAATCAGAAATATGTTCTAAGAATTCGGTGGCAACTTTGTGGAAGTTCATTTTTAATATAAAATTGATAATTTAGTTATTCCACTTGGTTCACTAACGTAACGAGTTTCGCCTCTTTAAGAAGCATCAGTTAATCTGAAGATGCTTCTTAAAGAGGTGAAATGTGTCACGTTAGTGATACACCAAATGGAATGACTAAGTTATCAAGTTTCATTTTATATTAAACCAGATATTTTGATTCCGATTATCTAGATTTGGTAATTTTATTATTGTTATACTTATACGTATAATAAGTATAATTTTACCATAGTCTATTGTTTTGCCAATGTTTTTACCAAAAAGACTATGTCATTCAATTGCAAAATATCAATAATTTCCATTGTGTTGGGATGAAAGCATTGATCGAACAGGCGTTAGTCAACTTTGTTGGAAATATTCAGGAGGACTCAACTATTAAAGAAATGCTCAGTCTTGTATTTTTACAAGGGGCTACCAAATATACTGATATTTTCGAATCGGTTCTAAGCTTCTTTATAAACTGCAGAGGATTCAATCAATATTCCTGCATTTTAAGAGATGGGGCCAATGCTATAACGGGGATTGGAATCGTCTTTTGTGGACTATTGAAACAAAATTATAATAACTGTCCCACAATACATTGCATAATTCACCAAGAAGCTATGTCAGAAATTTCTGCGTCAAATCAATGTCATGAAAGTATCTGTACTTATTTTTATAAGCCCCGTGATTTTTCTTTCTTACGAAATTTTAATTTACTCACGGTAAGCCTCCCAGTAAGACCAATGTGATGTGTACCCAAACCTGTCATTAGTCATGACTCTGATAGGACCATGAATAGAGCGGGACAGAGAAGCGGTAAAGTCGACAACTTTGGGTACATTGGTGTACACATCTGGAAGACGATAGCACGGAAGATCTGACTATTCGCTAAAGAATAACTGGAGCCTAATGTAACTCACTGTGGATTATCTGGGACACAGCTGGACACGATTACAATCAAATGCCATTTGCTCAACACTTTTATTTTAGGTGTTTGCGTTGGATATCAGGGGTGAGGTGATTTGACTTCATGAAGAACTCGCAGATTGAGGTGCGTGCCAAGAAGCGCCCTGTTACGTCAGCAGCTAAGATATACGATGGAACTGACTGGGTCACGTGCTGCCGATGCGTCCAGGGAGCCTCAGTCTTGCTTGCCTCTTCTTCCGAATGGTGGGATTCTGGCGCCCTGACCGACTGTCGGGTACTATCCAAAGGAGGATGGTATGTCATGGGAGGAAACAATGCGATTGACAGGTGACAGGAAATCATGCAGGCGCCGAGTGGTGGTCATATGCTCCACGTAAGGAGCAAATATAGTCAAAGAAGACTCTACGAGTAATTTTATTTATCTAGGTACTGTATTTATTATTCTGGATGTGGCCCTCGGATAAATTTTAATTTTCAATACGGCTCTTAAACTACCTAAGGTTTTACAGCCCTGGTATATGGTATTAAGTAGAAAATAATATTATTGTTTTTGAATTCCTCCAAACTGTCAGTGTTTGTCACCAGCCATAGACTATCACCAGCTGAATAGCTTGTTTCCGAGCCGAAACGCGGCCCATCACTCTGTCCCAAGTGTCACTATTTGTTTTGAGCCGCATTTCTGGTCCAAGTGTTTGTCATATTTAAAGTTTGTGTTGTTAGCATTTCAATTGTTTTGTTTTAAATTTAACGTGTCCTTCGTTAACTAATTTTCACATTTCTCGCGTGTGTAGTTCAATATCGCATATATCAATTTAAAAGACCTCCAACTCTCAGTCGCCATATGCTCCATGGATGAAAACTATTACAGCCTAGTGTTTTAAATTCAATATGCCAGCCATACGCTATGAACCGTTGAGTATAAAAACCGATGACAGAGACGTTATTCAAAATGCCTCGCCGAAAACTCAGAATGGCAAGTTTGGAAAAATTTGTTTGCAGAAGAGTATACGGTCACTCATGTTGATTCTACTGTACTTTGCTTTATCTATTGGGCTGACATTCTACCAGCGATGGTTGCTGAAGGTGAGCATATTACATACATTTTATACAATTAAAAATATCTGCAACAAAATTCAATTGGTATTTGGAAAGAATAAGGCAATCCATGTGTATCATTGGAAATGTCACCATTGTTTCTTCTTTTATGTTATCCACACCACAAATAAGACCATCACACATCATCTCCACGATTTCCTATCACCAGTCAATCATTTTGCTTCTTCCCATGTCATGTCAAGATCGTTGCACTTCTGCCTAAAACAATTCATGAATACGCCTGAATCAAACCAGACAGAAGAAAAGGCAAGCACGTTTGAGACTATACGGACGCATCAATAACACATATTTCAACCATTACCATTGCCTCTGCCTGGTCCATTTTATGATTTCAGAGTATCACACTTATCTGACTGGTAAATAAATATTCATTTTACTGTATATGGTCTAAAAATTCTATTTTTACTACCCAAATTGATATCTTATAGAGAAGAACAATCCTTTATGAAGCTAAATATATGGAAAATATTCAAAAATAACAAATGGAAACATTCGAATAATGTATCAAACCATTATTCGAATTATCATCAGATAACATGTTGCAGGCTGCCATTATTATTTTCATACAAAATGAGTAATTGTTTTTTACAGGTTAGTACTTCACTACGAAAATCCAGTAGCAGCCTGACATGTCATTGTTAAACCATTATTCCAACAGTCTTTTGTCATTTTTGAATATTTTCCGTAAACTTTGCTTCCTTAAAGATTGTTCTACTCTAAATCATCATATTTCGCTTACTTTTCGGTATAAAAATAGCATTTTCACCCGTGAATGCCTGAATATGCCGAAAGGTGAATCCCGGGAGGTTAGTGACAACACTTGTTGAAGTGTACAAAATTTGAACGATTCAAATTCAAAAAATAGTGTTTGGTTTTAGCCAATAATAGTTTATTATAAATCTCATGTTACTCTATCAAACATGTTAATAGTGTCTTCATGGGCGCAATCCATCAAATAACAGCTAGATTGGATGAATATTCTGAGGAAAGGAGATCTAACCCTTCTTCATCAAGTTTCTTTGAAATTACTAAAGAAGAAAAGCCATTCTTTTATATGTCAATGCATGCAGTAATTAATATCATATACAATTTAGTACATAATCTAATATAATTATCATAAGATTTCTGCCCATATTCTCTCCCAAAGCGAATGATATAAATTCCTAACAGTACATGTAACAACTTATTTCTTTGATTATATATCTACCTGCAGTAAATCTTCTCTACATGTAATATTTCTGTTCATACATATTATTTTGATATCTGAAATGTGCTCATTTTATTCTAGGGCTTCCATTTCCCACTGTCAGTCGTTATCTACCATCTGGTGGTGAAATTTTGCCTGTCTGCTCTCATACGAGGTATCCTATACCTGTACACCGGTACTCCGAGGGTAGTGTTACCCTTCTTTGTGTCACTGCGTTCAGTAGCGCCGACTGGTCTGGCTAGCGGTATTGACGTCAGCTTTTCCAACTGGGCTCTGGAGTTGGTCACTGTATCACTTTATACAATGACAAAATCAACGACGATTATATTTATTCTCGGGTTTGCGATACTTCTGGGCTTGGAAAAAAAGGTAACATTAAAATTTTTTAACTTATACTCACTGCAGAAAACAATAAAAATATTAAAGTGGATAATTAATCAATTGAGACAAGGTTGCAATACGACATCTCCATGATTCACCGGATATACGAAATTTTAGTGATTTCTAGACACAATTTTTAAAAGTAGATTATGATTACCATGATCAACTTAAAAATATTGTGTGTTTCAAATAGGCAGGTTTTGTTGTTCATTCAGGAATGTTAATGCTTTGATACTTATCTCTGGCTACTAAATAATTTTTAAAATGGCACTGATTTTCGATATCTATCAATACATCTGCTCGATATATGGATACATGTTTTTTATTATCTGAATGGTTATCTAGTTGTTGATTGCATTACTCTTGTACAATATGTAACCAGCCTTCTAAAAGAGTATCAACACACTAATTTGAAATAAATTTCATAATAGATGGTATTAAGTTGATACAAAAATACTATTATGCAAAAAATTTCTTTCTTCTTCTCAGAACTAAGTAAAAACATCTGCTTTACTAGATTTCATTGTTAATTGAAATATTTGGGCACCATTTCTTCAGTACTAATAAAGTTCATAGACAATGAAACGTCTCAAAATGCATCAAAATATAGTGTCTGCTCAACAAGGCATCAGAATAAATTTGTAAAATATATCTTGGTTTCGAAATTCCTACTAAAAATTTCAAACAGCTGACAAAGGTTGATACGGGATTTTCAAAAATACCAATCACGCATCAATGGCAACCAGAATTCACCAATTAAATGTTAATAGACATTTGCATTGTGTTATAATGGTCTTGAAATGGGTACGAAACGAATGATTAATTCACCATGTATGTGTAACCTTATTTTTTTTGCTTTGTCCTTTTTTATTGAAAAAGAAAAAAATCTAAGATGCATGTTTTGTGGCTTTTTTTAAATAATTATGTGTAGGGATATAAATTATATTACTGGCTGCATAAATAAAATTTGACAATGGCTTGAAGTTGAAATAGTTATGAACTGTATATATAATTCTTGTGTAACTTTACTATACTTCGTATGTTATTATAATGGAGTTATACCAATTTATTCAATACATAAAAAAATTGGTTTTTCTGACAGTTTTAAAATAATGTTTCTGGTTTAGTAATAATCTGATAAGAAACAACATTTATTAATCCAAATGAAAGAGGTGTAGATGTAAATTTATCACGCGTTTTTTATGCGTTTATTGATAATATCATAACCTGTTTCAGTCTTGGTCCCTAGTGACCATCGTTGTAATGATCAGCACTGGTTTAGTGATGTTTACTTACAAGGCTACTCAATTTGACGCATTTGGATTTGGCCTGCTGATACTGGCATCATTGGCCAGTGGACTACGTTGGACATTCGCTCAGGTGCTAATGCAAAAGTCAAAGTTGGGTTTGAACAACCCTCTGGATATTGTCTACTATGTTCAGCCGTGGATGTTGATATCTGTTCTTCCTCTCGCCATTGGGTTTGAAGGTAAGGTTTTCTAAATATGATTATCAAAAAAAGGAATTATATGAATCGGTGGTCTTTGAACGAAAGCAGCCATTGCTTCCAATGGTTTAATTTTACTCATTTGAAAATGATTTGCGCGAAAATAAATACCGAATGATATATAGATAATATAATTAACACGTCAGCTGCTGACGGAATCATTTAGTTTGTTATTGCACGTGGGTGGTCTGCAGTCAATGCTTTAATGATACTCTATCTGATCATTTGGCTTTAATAGCGTGTAAATTAATTGCTTGTTGCGCTTGACAAAGATTTGCTCACTACCCGTGTTATCACCCACATATCACCCAAAGAATATTCCTGTTAACCTTTCCGCGAGTAAACACCGAAACTGGAAGTACATGGACAACACAGCTTTCTAATCTCAAAATCTAATTCAGGAAGATCAAAAAACATGGACATGAATGTCCTACTGTCCACCAAGACCATATTGCATTTACTTATATGTGCACTGATTTCACTGACAATTTCAACAGCAGTGTTTGTATTATGACTAGAAATGAGTGTTTTTAGAGAAAAATCTACAAAACAAAATAAAAGGGTGATTTAAGATTTTTAAGTTTGTAGATTACATACATTCTTCATAAATTATTATTTTATTTTTATACCTGATATATGATGCAAATTGCAAGCGTAAGCCTGAAAACCAGTGGCAGTCGATTGTACATGCTGTGTATCCCTAAAACATTTCTAACTTCAAATAAATGCAATATTTAAATGTTGCTACATTATTTATTGAATCGCATTAATATATTATGAAATATTTGTTCATTATTAAAAGTTTTAACACTTCAAAGTCAGATTCAGTGTGCAGCATGCAGATCTCTCCTCCCTGTTGATTTGCGACTTAAAATATATTTTTTAGGTATAAATGATTGTCATTCATAGTTTGGCTTTGCTTTCAGAATATAACATTGTATTTATGCGTATTTTCTTATTTAAATATGATATATTTCAACAATGCGGCTCGAATGACTGAATTTTTTTGAATTTATGAGCACACTAATAAATCTGAACGTGGGGATCGATGGCTTAGGATATGTGTGACGCAAGCGTAGCAATCTTTAGTTCTAGTCATATGTTTTATATTTAGGATATTAATTGACATTTTCTTGCCCTACAAAAATCTCATTCAATTTTTTTCTTAATATTAAAATTACTCCCATTCTTTATTTGAAATCAGTATTCCGTTTGAAAACATCTTCTCGGACTATATCCGCCTCTTATGCAGGGCATATGGTCACCATGTGGAGTGGTGCAAAGATTCCCTGTCATCCACCAATCGTTTTGTTTGCCAACATCATCTCCAAGTTCTGCCAAGTACACCCTATGGATAGTATCCGACGATTGTTCATAATGTTTAATTAATCATCGAAAGCACCCCCTTTATGTAAAGTCATCCCAACAGTACTGCTGGACACTATTTTGATAAACTGAAAAGCTTTTTATTTTTTAAATAAGCGATGGAACTGTTATCTATTTATGACTGTCATAAAATTGTAACAAACTCCAAATATTGGCTACTCTTTATTTTTAACTCTATCTTATAAATTTCTATATCGACACTTCCTATCTATAATCACGTAAATGCCACATACCTGATTATAATTCTTTTGCATTTTCGTTGTCTACGCACTCAGTTCTATAAATAGACATTAAAAAACATGAAAAGTATCTACTTCACGGTTTTTTGTAAAGTATAAACAAGTCACTTTTACAAAAGTCTATCTAAAGTCCAATGTCATTTTTGTAATATTTTAAAAACTATAAATTTTTCAGCAAAACCTTATATAAAATGAGAAACTAGATTTAAAATAATTGCACGGTTCCAAATTTTGAAGAAGATAGCTATAGCCGTTACTTTGCAACTGCGATTTTAAAATTTGAGACTCTCGTATGTAAAATATCATGTTTGCAGATACGGGATTATACGTAGGTAGTTTCGATATATTATAATACCATTCTCTATATATTATCATATGTTTTGTTTTATAAATATTTTATCTGCTTGCGATTTTGTCGAATTATAAATAATGTCAAAAAAACATATTGCGTATGCACAGAATTCCCAATATGATTGTATAGATTTCCCATTTTGAAGAGAAAGAAAAAATTTATGTAGTAAAATAGAACAGTGAATATCTGTGTATGAGGAATTCTCGAAATTGGTGCGAGATGAATTGAGTACCTTGGTATCAAAGTCAGACAAATTCCACATGCCACGAAAGTCAAGTTTTTATTGTGTGTGGTAGTGCAAGTGATGCTCTTTTCAAAAAACTCATCAAGAGTATCGGAATCCGGTGGTTTCATATATATTTTTGAGTTTAAAGTTCGTATATAGTTTCAAAAGGGCACATTTAACATCCATATTCGCGAAATCGGTAGACATATACACATCTAGAAATTATTTGTCAATTTAAGTGTCATGACTGCCGGGCTTAACCTTTTGACCACGGCTATGAATATAGAGAACAACGTCCTTACTTGGCACCTTTCAGGCAATTTTGTTAATACCATTTACGATCATAAATATAGATTGTAATTCTTTTATAAGTAACCAGATATGTTAATTGACATATATAGTATTTTTTTAAATAATGAAAAACAATATTTCTCATAGTTTCGGTCTAATATTCAAATGAACATTCTTCATACAGTTGGATCAAACCGCCGCCATTACTCGGCTGCTGCTTGCGGAAAACGAAGAACACTGCGCCACCACCACACCAAAAATAGTATTTCTTGAAACATAATCATTTTACCGCGATAGTCTTTTTACTTAATTTCGCCATTCTGTTGACTTATTTGGTAATATAATAAGGTTTCACAGAAATGGTATTTTAGCCGGTATGGATCTTGTAAGTCCAATAGATGGCATTGATAATATACAATATCCAGTAGCATATTCAAGCGATTTGAGGTCTAAAACAGCTACAATAACTGTGATATGAGGCTCAAAGTTCTGTGCATGCCCAGGGCTGCCATAGTAGCCATCCGCGTATGAGACATGCCGACTAACACTGCAGTCATCCGCTGACAAAAAGTTAATGCAGTGTGGAATATGTATGAAATGAAAAATCACCTGCTGTACATTTTCGTCGATGTCTTCTGTCCCACTTTGATAGCAATGTACTCAATTAGTGTGTTTTCGCTTTACTGTACGCAATTGAGCGTATATTATAATAATATTATATTTATTCTCATTTTTTTAAAGGATTGCAGTTGTTTCAAAGAATGATATCGCTCCCCAGTGGGGACATTGTTCCATACGTTTTTAAAATGTCATTTGGAGCGTTTCTCGCCTTTGCTATGGAGCTTAGTGAATATCTAGTTGTTACACACACATCTAGTTTGACTCTATCAGTAGCTGGAATATTCAAGGTAATAAATAACATTTTTTTTTTACTATTTCATTTTTTTATTCAACCATTTCCACTCCCAATGTGGGATAAATTTATGAAGTTACCGGTACAGGGAATCAAACGCAACCGAAGAGGATGACATTGAGTACTTGGCTACAGGCCAGACAAATTTAATTATCATTGTGTGCTGTAATGATCAAGGTTCTATAAAACAGTCGATTCAAAAGAATCAAAATGATTTTACTTTTGTTTACAAGGTTGTTTTGTTATTAAAAAATTTTCAGCAGATTGCGATAGTTGATCTTGTAGAAACAATATTTTTAAAATCAGATCTAACAAGCTTGAAGCGTAACCCGATTCAATGATTGATAGATTATGCAATGAGCGCAAAATTTTAAAAGCAGAAAATAAGTGATTGGGCTTGTCAAATTATCCAATTGACCGTTAATGAAATGCATTTTTATTCTTCTACTTACATTTCACAGATTAAGCAACAATTTTCTATTACTTGTTTCGACTGCACGATACTTATTTTTTGAAGCATAGTTTTTACTTTCCTTTGATTTAAATGACGGATAATGTTCACTCTTTGTTAATTAAATGATTAATTATTTAATTTAAGACATCGACTGAGGGTGCTTGATGGAATTTCAGTATCAAATTTAGATTATTGAGATTTTGCACACTTCCATGTATTTTGTCAATACCGACCCGGGTTTCGCCTTTCGGCATCTTCAGGCATTCGAGCGCACGAATGAGCGCATGTCAGTTCGGGTCCATTCGTGCGTTCGAATGCCTGAAGATGCCGAAAGACGAAACTCGGGTCATTAGAGACAAAATACATGGAAGTGTACAAAATCTCAATAATCCAAATTTGATTAATTATTTATTAAAAACATAGTTAACATTCATCATACGATGGTTTATTTAGATTGAAAAAAATTGTGTGCAGAAAATTGTATTTTCAAAAGCAACGCAATTACGAGAACGTCTTGTTACTAAGTTGCTCAACCTCTCTATTTCGAAGAGAGTAAGGGATAGGATAGGGCTAGGACAGGACTAGTGGTTCACTAATCGCACTCGCTACGCCCGTTTTTAGGATAGGAGGGAATTCTAGACATCACAAACACCTATGTCTACGAACAGAAATCCATAAATCTATTGAAAAATCAATTTATGAAACTGTCCATACTGCGATTTGAACCCGAGACATTCGTAACCGCAGCCAAGGATGTTGACCACTGCACCATGGACCCAACAGCTATTGTAGGTGACACTGAGAGGTTGTCATTATATTAACTAGTTTGAATTGTGTCACCTACAATAGCAAATTCTTATTTGTCAATAAAAGAGACTAAAAAATATTTGTTTGAAAATCAGCTGAAACAATGTTAATTTTGTCTATTTTCAGGAAATGGGAATTCTCGTTTTGGCGGTCGAGTTAACCGGCGATCAGCTGAGCATTATAAATGTCATGGGGCTTGGTATCTGTCTATTAGGTATATCAGTTCACATTGTCCACAAGTTTTCGCTCAATAACAATGGCCAAAATTTAACCACCACCATAAACTATCCGTCAAGAATTTCGGAGGGCTTTGTTGTTACTGAGGCGCTTGATGTATCCGGAGCACTCGACAGCCGAGACATTGCTCTATTTAGAAGAAATAAAAGTACCAAAACGAAAACAGAACACTGTATCCCGTTACTGGCTGACGATGGAGATGCTACAAATGCTTCATTCTTAGGAAGAAGATTGAGTGATGACAGTCAGTCAGATGAGAGCGAAGTCGACAGCAAGCAGGTGATCTTCGATATTAAACAGCGTCGAGACGCAGTCAGATAAGTCTCATTGATCTGTCCAATATTTTATAATACTGTTGATAATTTGCTTTTCATAAGTTGATAATATCATGCATTTCTTGTAATTGAAATTGTCAGGCCTTTGAGAGTTACTTTAGTACAATTTTAAATAATATTTTCCCATTTACGATTATATATAGATCTACCAACGAATGGTTAATGTCAGAATAATGCTTTCTTTACACAATTTGTATGAGAGAATCTAAAATATAACAGTATAACTTGTAATTGCATTAAAAATTACACTTATTCTTAAACTTTTGTTGGTTGACCTATATTGTATGTTTAGGAATAAGGAAGTAACCCACATAAATATCCATGTTAGCAAATATTAATTCTAAGATACACAATTCTTTTAATCAAACTGCAAAATGAAGTAACCCAACATATCAAGTAGATTATATGTAAATTTCATCTATGTGGAAAATAGATCAAAATACCATTATTAAGCATAATTAATCGGTTTCAGCCTGTACAGATAAACTGTCTATTTATTGATCATCTACTACATTTCGACTAGACTATCTAAATTAATTTACAATTTTAATCTATCAAATTTTTTTGACTGGGTTACGTCCTATATCCAACACTTTTTCGTACATGTAATTTTATACTAATAATTAATTGAGAGTGTGGCTTACAATTGAAGCATTGAAATAAATAACGAGCGGGGCAAAACAAAAATAATCGAGATAACATTCAAATGTTTGACACCAACCTTTTATATTTTAAAAGGGCCAAGTGATAAAATATCGTAACTAGTTTAAAATAGTAATAATGTAAGTTGGGTATATATAGTTATTAAGTTTAGAAATACAGTAAGTATAAAATAGTGGTTGATTATCTCCTCGTTTTTGGCGTTTACTATTTATTTCAATGCTTCGATTATTTTATATATTCCAATTTACATTCTATATAAAAAGATTATAATTATTTATCTTTAAACCGCATTTTATAAAGTATAGATCTCTCCATTTAATAATTGACTTTTATTGTTGTGTGAGTTTTGGGCATTTGTATCAATTCAAAAATGTAGTTTGATTAACTAGGTGTTCATGTTATCCATATGCACTCTTTTATTGAATGTAATCCATGTTAACAAATCATTATTTACAGTTGTATTCAAAACCAGCTAAGCAATTAAAATTATTGAATAAATTTTCCATTTCAAGATAAATCTAGATTTAATACCTTCAAATAAATAACAATTCACATGAAAAGTAATCTATGTTATTCGAATTGCTGTAGCCATTTTTAATTTTATGCATAATATACGAAATCGGTGATTTTACTCAGACAGAACGTATACCAATTATTCAAAGCACTAATTCTGACAATGTTGCTATGTGATATTGTGACAGCTCGAAACAATATACTAAGCTTGACAGTAATATAATATAAAATTAATTCGCTGAAAAAATAGTTCTAATGAGTACAATTCTTCAAAATTACTAAAATTATCTTTATTGTATAGTTCTACAATTGATTTTATTGATTAAAAACTATTTTTGTTTAATGTTGATTGAATGAAATTGAAATAACAATATTTTGAACCTTATATCTCACACAACCATCTAGGTCTGTCCATAAATGAATTTATTTGAATAGCAACACTAAAATTCAAATAAGTTTACCTAATTTAAAAAAAAGAATCATTGTATTGGCCAATAAACGTTCTATGCAATGATCTTGAGAGATACTTTTATTGTGTTCATTCCTCTTTAGTCAGATAATATAGGAGGTGTTGGGTCATTATTTTTAATCAGTTATCTGTTATTGGGAGCGTTTTTCTCTCAATAAAATTCCATTCAACTCATTTTTAACAACATTAAGTATGTATGAAAATACAATATAGTACATTTTGCTTTCCATTCCATTGCTTGCATTTTAAAATCATTCTAAAATTTATACAGTTTTATACAAATAGATATTTTGTAACAATTCTTGCCATTGTTTTACCAGATGTCTTATTAGTTAATATTTAGGAATACAAAAAATGTTGATATTAAATTCCGTACTTCATTTTTAGGTAAATTTTTCTATGTTAAATAACAGAATATATCATATTTTCTACGCCTAAGCATTTCACCAAATTAACATTCGTTCGTTTTGAAATAAAATAAAAACTCGTCATGTAAATTGTCTAGATATTAATTTTATGTTAAGTAAACACGAACGCTTGTATTTTTTTAGCTTTAAGAAAATTTATGTTTTATGATTGTATGTGAATTTTTCATACTGATTTTGATGAAAATTTAACTATTGATAAATGTATTACGTACTATTTTTCCAGTAACCAAGACTTTAGCAATATACCAGAAACAACACAAGATATACTATCAAGATACCGTACTAATTTTGTATTATAATTACAGTCAAATTTCATTATCACACGTAAGTATGGGAAATGAGTTAGTTATCTGGCAATTCAAAGACTTCTTAACCATTGTCCTCCGTTATTTCATTCATACTAAACCAGTTCATTTGAATCACTTCGAAATATTTATTTGAATAAAACAATTCATTTGTTTTCTAGCATTGTAGCAAAAAACCATTATTTTTATGAGACACCTTATTTTGCCTGAGGTGCATTTCTTCCATTGCTCAGACCATTTTTGTTATTGAATGTAAAAGATCTAATTAGAGGTCCCCATCATATTTTTTTCTTAAAGCTCTGTACTATATTACATGTTATGTGTAATATAGTACAGAGGGAATAGTACTAATAATATTATCAATACCAGTGTTACATCTAAGCTGCGGACGTGTGCGGTTGCGCAGCAGCATTAATCCACCTGCGTACTCATTTGGAGTTGGTGCACACTCCAATTCAAACTATTTCATTATTTATATTTTTGGAGAAATATACACATTTAAAGTTAACCCTTCAGAGACGAGCGAGACCATATGGTCAGAGTAAACACCATCGCCCATCTATCCCAATGTTTGCCCCGCCTCTTGTTGAATATCGTTGCCTTTACTCAATTTCGGTTAAAAGGGATATTTACGTCAGTTTTGCACCATTTGTTTTTGCGCTGATATCTACTAAAAGCACGCACGATTTTTTAAAGTTCGTTGAAATCTCAACACAACTAATGAGTACATCTCAAATACAATTAAAATATTGAAATTTAAAATGAAAGGCAAACGCAATAAAATATAAGTGGTATCCTGATTCATTAATAACTCAACATTTCAAATGCTTAACAGTGATGGTCAATAAGTGATTTTTTTGCTAATTTTCCACTACTGGATTGTTATAATGAGATTTGATTGCATATTACGCATTGATAAATACTTTTGTAATACATAAAAAGCCTACTTTTTTTTCTTTATCAAAATATAATAAAGAAAATGATAGTAAACTACTTTGATTCCCATGTTATATTTGAGCTACATATTATTAAATGCAATCGTTTTTTTTTATCAATTATGATTTTTAGTCTTACAACACTTTTTTAAAGACTGATCTAGTTTTCCTTTAGTCATTTGAAGCTTGTACTAATGTGTTGTATAACTTTAGCCTTAGCATTACTGTACATTATGATAAATTACCTCGTAAGAATAACTGAATACAATAGTTCAATTATTTAAGTCACTATTTTTTTTAAGATTACCTAATATGTACTTGCACTTATATTTTTGCTGTGTAATTTTTGGATCAATCCGTTGATTGCCTTCGGTTTGTACATATTGTTACGTAAAATCATCAGTTCAAAATGTAAATATGAATTATTTCATAGATCAACCTAATTCAGTTTTCGATTCGGAAATTTTTAATTGAGTTTTTTAACATAATGTTGTAAACGCAAAACAATGTATCTATAGTAAAATCAATATTTGTTTGCTCAATACTCCTGGAGAAATCGATATTCCTTTAATATGTAACCACCAGTTGCCGAAAAGGGTATTAATACCTTTCAAGCGCATAATCTGTTAACAGCTGACTCCAGTTTAATCTATTATATTTTGTATTTCACCATGTGTATTAGGAACTGGTAAATAAATGTATAATAGTTTGTCATAGACAACTTTATTAAGTATGATTTGTAATATGATTTACAATTACTTTGAGTATCCCTTATAAAACCTTGTCATTTTTTATAGCCGGAGGTTATGACTTTTTTCTCATTTTTTATGATATACCTCGATGTACTATATTGAATTCGTTTGCAAGTTGTTTATTTAAATCAGGGGTCTCCAATCTTTTTAGCCTAAGGGCCACACTGACTCCTCTACTAAGTCCCATGGGCCAAGACCTAGTCAGCTCATCATACCAACATACTGTAGTTTTGAATTACGTGCAAATTTCGATTGGTACTTACGGGTAAGTGTCCAGGACATTTTATTGCGACAGAGATAGCCGATAACCGACAAGGAGAAAATCAGCTTCTGCCTGATTTATACACTCATGTTATGTCCTTTCGACAAAAAATTTGGTTGATCAGTTGCATAAATTTGCTCGTGGATTTTTTTCCGGCACACTTATCTGCTTGAAAAAACTATGGTGAAATTAAGATGCGTTGTAAAAATACTACTTAAAACTAACTATTCCAAATTTTAATGCATTCTTCAGTCGTATTTTACTATTTCTAACTAATTCTGAGTTGAATGTAATGGCTTAACTTGCTGTCATCTCAAATGCAACAATCTTGTAATTGTTTGATGACTTTAACTAGTGCATAACTATTATTTAGGAAAATTCATCAATGACTAAAAATTGAATACAATCCATGGCTTGTTACCATAGTACGACATTATAGGGATACAATGAAATGAGGATATTCAAAATTTTAAGAGATTTAATTGACCATAACCATTACTTTTCCCTTTTTTTTTTATTTAAGTAGTTAACTTATCATTCGTAATGAATATGTCAATTTTGAAAAGACAGAAGGGGATAACCCACATTTTTGTTTGTTTTATAAGAAAAAGTAATAACACTTTTCTCAGCGGTTCTTGCTCTTGAATAATAAATGTGTATTTTACTAACTAACTAGACCAAAGGTCGCCAACTATTCGGACTTCACGGACCACTAAACTCACGATTTTGAATCCCGCGGACCATTAACATATTTTTATTTAAAAAGGGTAAAAACATACATAAAATAACAATCATAAAAGTTGATTTTTTAACATGAATGCTTGTTTAATTAAAACAAATTGATTAGTGCGATATTTGTTGCTGCACATTGGAAAGTTGATGTATTCTCGACTTTAATGACATTACTGTGACAGCTCTGTGAGCCACCAAAATTTTCTCACAGACCACTGGTTGGCAACCACTAACCTAGACTACGGCAAAAATATTGTGGGTTGTATCCTTCAGCCTGTTTGTATAGTATAATGTGCATATTGCTAAAAGCATGACAAAAATTTTAAGCACACCAATTAGTCATTAGTCAGTAGTGGAAAAAGAAAATAGTAGTTTATTTTTTTCATAAGGTTGATTATGTAATACGTGCAAAAAAAGCGTTGAATGTTGATGTCAGTGTCATTTGGTTTACACTTTGAATAATTATTCATATTTTTGATAAATTAAATATTGAGCATATATTATGCAATGAAGCATGTCTAAACTTACCTGCATTTGTATTCTATTTTTATTGAAAGAAACCATAATAATTCAATACAGCTTACTAACTGCAACACTTTCAACATCCTGATTTTCAACATTTTGATTTATATATCGATGGTGTTTTGGCCAATTAATGTAACCCTCAAAAAATACGAAAACGAGTTAATGATTGGATCTCATTTTAATGACAACAGAGCAGGTTTCGGCCAAATGATGTAAATTATAAAAATAAATTGACCACTTTTTGGAAGGGAATATCATTTTACATTGGTTTTAGGATCTAAAATTCTGACCCGTCCACTCGATCTAAGCCATTATTATATCGGCACTCTACGTATAATCCTGTATCTGCATACATGAAAACTTACAGGAGGTCATTTCAAAGATTCAAAGCGCAACTCGCTATATAATGTTTTCGGTCAAAACAGTTTTTACCTGAACAATTTCAATTCTGAGGGTTACGTCAATTGTCATAAAAAAATAGTGTTAATCATGCAATAGCTGCAACTATATCTAGTATACTTGAAACTAGCCTATATTTTACCTGTACAGTAAACTCCTGCTTATCCGAGCTAATGGTGGTGAGAGGTCGAACAAATAATTGCAAAACTGGATAGTTAAAATTATTAATTTTTATAATATAATGCCTTTCCACCAAGAATCGACCGTTGACTCCTTAAAAGGTGTTTATTTTTAATATAAAATTATAATTGGTTACTTTCTTATTCCATATCTTCAGTCTGAAGATGCTTCTTAAAGAGGCGAAACTCAATTTAGTGACAAAGCCAGTCGAATAACAAAGTTACCAATTTTATTTTTATCTCGTTTTTATATACTATTTTACATTTCTGAAGCAGGCCATTAATTTTGCCATGTTAAATAACTATTATTTATTAAGAATATCTGTGATTTTGGTTTGATTACAAGAATTTTACACGGTTTTCTAAGATCAATTTGAATTTTCCTAAGAGATATAATATCTGCTATTATGTACTCCGACATTCAAGATACCTCACTTGCCTCAGGCTCTTCAAATCCAAAAAATCTCTTTCTACATCGAAATAGAATTTTTCTCCACGATCAAACGAGTCTTACTGGTTTAATTTTGTACCCTCTTTAAATTCGATGCGGAATTTATTAGTAGTTTCTACACATTCACTGAGACATTCTCCTCGGAAAAACATGCATAACTGTCACAATTTCTTGTAAACTTCTTCAACTTCCTTTTTTCTCCAATTATAATGCAAACAGTTGAAGTATGCACTCCATATTATTTAGAAAGATTCAGTACAGATTCATCCTTTTCAAAATCTGTTGATAAGTGTTTTTTTTTATTAAAAGATTTCAAAGTTAATGCTTATAGATAAAGTTTTCATTTTATAGTAAGTACGACTTTCTTACGATTGTTACTCATTTTCACAGCTATAAATCTGAAATCTTAGGAATTATTATTTCATATTATAATTTTGCACTAAAAGTCCATTGTATAAATCAATGTAACCCGATCGATGCGCTAAGTATTTCGCATATATTTTTCAAAATATGTATTGAATTCATGCACGGATAATCAAGAGTTTACTATATATTGAATATTTTAACAATAAAATAATATATACTGAGACACATATATTGAACATGAAGCCCTCCGTCAAAGTGTTCATTTAAGTATATTCTGTCTACTCATTTATTCAAACTTAATTTATTAGTTAATAGTCTAACAGTATACCGCCATGATAGAAGAATATTCCTTATAATCCATTAAATAGAGAAGTTATATCCGTTAAAATACTGTATTACCTTTGTGTAATACATCATTGTTGTATGACACATAATTTAGTATTATCTTGCATATTATAATAATTTTATTGTCATTTGTATTACAATGAAATCTTGACTCAGTACAAAATACCGTATGTAATATTTTTCTTAAAAAAACAGAAATACCTCAATGTAAATGCCTTGCATGTTTATTGGGCTAAACGCAATTGATCATATGACCTGAAAAAGGTTTGTAAGTATCTTTTTTATTAAAAGATTTAAGTTCATAATTTGCTACAATTCCACCTACCAAAACAAGCAATCTGAAACCGTTCTCTGTCGTGAAATGAATAACTACTATGCTTAAAGCTTACTTTATGTAATAATTGCTTTGCTAAATTGGAGTTATTATTTTGATTATATTATATAGAAATAACATCAGAAACAAAGTAAAATCATTTTTATTCATTAGAAAAATTGAACTTCAAGATTTTGTCTTTTCACAATGAATCTTTTTCGTATTGCAGTATCCATTACAACCAATCAATTTAATCATTTTGGTCAACACTGATAATGTTTCCTCAGTCCCTTCTACTGTAATCACGAGTGACACTAGCTGCCATATTAACCGGACGTATTCGGTAACCACGAGCTTGCTAAATTAGTTTTTATATTACTTATAATAAAATTGTATAAAAATGATTTATTATTCACAATCGAAGAGGTTACTACTATGTCCTCGAGTGTTTTTCCATTATATTTTCATTATTATGTGTGAAAGGAAAAGGGCGATAAGTCTTAAAAATTGAGAAACTAGTTGAATATGGCAACATAACTTCAATTCATATGCATTTATATAAAGAAGAAAGGGACCAGTCGAATCAATGCTGCTGAATTAGTAAATTTTACATTGAAACATCACATATTTCATCAAAGTTCTTATAAACGCAAATCTTGTTTTGGGTCTACTGAAAAATACTGATTTTAGATTTAACGCCCTATTCTTCTTGAACGCAGATATATGCATATAATGAAAAAATAACGGCTTCGGTATGTAATATAATATTCTTTTACTTTTATCGTCGTTGTATAATATTTCCGTACAGCTTGCAATTATCGTACCAGTGAAAATGTGTTGCAACGGATTTTGATAATAATGAAATATTTTGATAAAAAAACTGCATCAGCGTTTTACGTGAGCATGTTTTTATAATGCACAAGCAATCATAAAAGTGAAGAGATTATTTACTTGAAATCAACCATTAAAATATTGAAAATATATTTGATTTACTCATATCCCATGACTAGGTTTTGTTCACTGAAGTGTTAACATTTATGTTTTTAATACAAATATATAAGTACATAAATAAATAAATTTCTGCAGTGACTCTCCAGTGACTACTTAAACACAATATAAATTATGATTTTTTTGATTGGCTTTGAGTTTTTGCTTTATTTCTATCATTTTTTACTCTCATGTAATCTTTAATGAGCTTTAAATGTACAATTGTAAAATGGTAGTATTTAAAACACAGTAAAACCTCAATATAACAGAATAATGAGAGGTAGGGGGTATCCGGTAAAGCTGAAAGTCTGTTTTAAATAAATAAAGTTTTCCAGCCGTGCTTTTTTTATTTATTGAGAAAATAAACAGTACATTTACATAAAAAACCATTAATGTCGCTTATTACAAAATTAAATATATTATGCAATTTAAAACGTGAGTAATTGATTGAGCGTAGCTTAGCTCATGTCAAATGATCAGCTAACACCTGTTAAAACTGTCGCTGCTATGTAATCACATGCTAATCATTTGCAGAAAATTAATTAATACAAACAGTGTTTCTTGGATTTAAGCAGGTGTATCAATAGCAGGTTATTTAAATAATTTTATATTTAACTAGAAATTTGTTTGTTAAATCTGAATTCCATTGTAATGAGGTCCCTTAAGGTTTAACTATATATTATAACTTGCGAGTTGTAGTATTTACATTATGACTTGAATTTCTAGATTGATATTCATTGTCCTACAAACTGCATTCACGAATTAACCAACAACATAATATTGTATTACATTGATTATAAGATGCTCACATATTTTAAAATGGCAGAAATAAAAATAATAAAAATCGCATAAAAAACTCTATTATAAAATTAAAAGAAATTTGCAATACATATATATAAGCAGTATCTATGTATATTATTGCATATTTACAAACTGGCTTGTATCACCAACTGTTCCCGACTACCTGCTCTACGGGCTGCTGCCGTCCCACTAGCTAAATTGCACCACTGCCGCCTCCATGCGTCAATCAAAACTCCCACTACATCCGTAGGTCTTCAATGACAAAAGTGCATTTTTGCTAGCCAAGACGCAACTCGAATTGAAAAACGTAAAATACATGCATCTTATTATCAATCTAATACCGTAATTTGAATTTCAATAAAATAAACAAATATAATGCTTTGCAACTGACATAGATAAATCATCTCCATTTAGTAAGTAGATACCATAAAAAAGTATCGTACATGTGAATATTATATTACAAAAATAATTGTACATTTTAATGATACTTAAGTTAATATATAAATCCAATGAATAGACTAATTTTAAGATTTTTTAGCAGATACTTTTTTATAAGGATACATATTTTTTTTGTAAATTAATTTTTATATATCATATATAAATGATGGCATTATAAGATTTTATAATATATTTTTATTGTACTAAATGAAAAATGGTCATCCATATTTTGCATAATAATGTGTAACACGTAAGGAGGTGCTGTTTTATGATTTATATATAGTTTTACAAAACTACTTTTATTTCCGCTGTTGTGAATTATTGTACGTGGATTTAATATATTCTTTTTTTGAGTGATTTGATATATAATTCTTTTGTTTATATTCTTACTTACATGGCTCTATATTTTTAATAAAAAAAATACTTATAGTTAGAGCTAGGATAATTATAATTGTGCACTGTCACGATAGAAATCACTTTGAAGGATTCTTAATCCTTCAGCACTAATGAATATAATTAATTTATGCTATTTTATTATACACTTTGTGATCCATAGGAAAAGGATGTTTAGCAAACCTGAGAGTTACATTTTGTGGTATTACTGGTGTTACTCTTTTGTATCATACTAGTATTTATTACCCGGCTTCGCCCAAGATAGAAAGCGGTAACATTAAGTCATTTAAATGTTGGCGGTATTTTCCTGTTACCTAAAGTTGAAAGTTATAATAATGCTCATGCAACACCCATCAATTAATAATAGTTGATCTAGAATTTCACCGTTTGGGAGAAGTTCTTATGACAGATGGACTGCCTATACATACCTTTTCTATTTTATATTATAAATGTTATTGAATGAAAATACATCAAACAAATTCTCCGGTTAGATGTCAGTGTACGGTAACCCTGAGATCTCGCGAGGTGAATGTTTATAAATCTGAAAAAGAAAGCTTTAGATAATTCATAATTCGGAGAATAAACCGTCCCTCATATAAAAAAACAGGGTTTTGTTTTTACACTTCCATATTCCACTTCTACATAAAAGTTTAGTTCTTCCATTAGAACGAAAGCAAAGACTTGCTTCATATACGTGTTATGATCATTTTTTGTATAGATATTGTTTACCAATTATTATTTAACTTCTAAAATAATATTCTTTTCTTTAACAGAAACTATAATTTTATTAAAGTATTTCTAAAGTATCTCCATTTTATCATTCTTTTTACTATTAAAACTTTAATATAATATGATTGACTTAAGTTTAAGTATTGGGTACAATCAAACCTCACGGCAAATATTTGCTATCATATAATATCTATATTTGTAGATATCAAAGCCAGACCAAGCCAGTGAATCAGAAGTTGTAAATGGTCGGTCTAAAATCCCAACTGATTTTTCGTTAACAGCAAAAGAATTACACGGTGATGATGACTAGGAAAATAATATTTAAAAAATGCTATTATAGATGAAAAAATTTTGCATCGAGATTAAGTAAAAAATACACACGATGGAAAATAATCCTCATCGTCTATTGAATGACAGCGCTCAATGAATGTATATATATTACACATTGTCAATAAACATTGTATTATACAGTAACATTAGTCTGAATAAACTTTTTGGCTGAAGGACTACATTAGGATTTGAAAATCAACAGCGGAACGCAAGTAAATCATTATTTATTCAATTTCGTGTTGAAATGGCGTGTTGAAATGACTTGTCGCCGTCGGGGCACTGTTGTGACATTGTTATATGACAATTAATGTCCTTCCCTTAAGTTGACCCTCCTTTTCACATGGATCATGACGTATAGTAAGTAGATTAAAAAACTGATGCCTAACCATTCTCTCTATCATAATTTTGCTTCACGGAATTTCAATGTCTTACAAATATATTTATAATTTTTGTGATCAAATGGCTGTTAATTATTTCACTTTTGAATTACAGTTTTGTGTTACCATAATGTAGAGATCTACACGGTTTGAAATTTTATAAAATTATCCCGTCCAGTGCTGACAATATAATTGAATTTGCTTCTATATATTTTTACCAAAGTGAAGCCTGAAGATAAATAATTTTATTTTGTCAATTAATAAACATTCTTTCAATCCCTTGAAATAATATTAAATCAATGACATGCTTTTTAATTAATATATACCACAATATTGGTAACGGTTGTGAAATTATTTATTTCAATTATTAAAATTTGTCATGGATTTGTCCTGAAATTAATTTGAAATATTTTTCTAAAAAACAAATTTTCTATCTAATCTTAAATTATTGTTACCTGCATAAAATCTGGCCTGTGAAGACCTCTACTGTGATGATACTTATCCTTCTTAGCACCATAAATTATTATTTCTATTGTCATTGTTTTTATGTAAACTCACCAATAAAAATGCAACTCTCTCTATTTCACTACTGTTACAAATGTCCACATTGGAAAAAAAAGAATAAGTAAATTATTTTTTGGCAATCTTGATAATTTTTTTAACATTCCTTTGAAAGAGAATGAATGGCGCTCTCTGTATACTTGTTATTATACTAAGAATTATGTAATAAGAGCATGTGTGTCTTTCAGATTGAAATTAATAATTGCCGTTGAAAGCAGATCCTGACAATGTTGGAAGGAATATAAAATTCCTACTTAGTATTGCAAAATTCAACCAATAAATATCCATAGCATTTTATGTGTATTAATATTCTGAAATTACAAATTTACATGACAATAATAAATATTGAATATTTCATTCGAAAGGACATACGTGACTTTGAGTTTATATATTAAAAATAACCTCTGAATTTGAATTAAACAGCCTTTACACCTAGGTGCAATTAGGTTATGTGCATACTTTAAAGTGAGAAAGCATGTCTGTGTAAAGACAGTCCAAGGAGAATAGCGAACACACAATCCCTCTTCCTTCTTCTGGCTTTTCACATACATGCTTCCTCACCTTAAAGCGTGCATGTCACCCAACTGTTAAATATAAAGAATGCTATATTCCGTACTAAAATGTGTCACCATGTATTCTACTGACAGCTAATGAAAGATAAATGAAGAACATGTTTTAAATCTGTTTTTAATTGCTTAAATTAATCAGCAATAGCCAAAAATAATGAATAATTTTGTTACAAATATTGAAATTCATTAAACCGAGTATATACTTTGAAAAATGTCGTATTTATTTTCTTTACCCATTCAGTGCATACAAATACAATATGGGGGCCTCAAGAGTCTGGAGATACTTCAAAAACATATAAGTTACTATAATTTAAGACATCGACTGAGGGTGCTTGATGGAACTTCAATATCAAATTTGAATTATTGCGATTTTGTACATTTCCATGTATTTTGTCACTAACGACCCGGAGAAATATTCCGAGAATAGCCTTAATCCTGTTGTGTAAACAAACGCATTAACAGAGTGGCGAATTGCTGCTTTCCAACTAATAGAATTAGAATTACCAAAGATTTTACAATTATAATAGCATTGTGGGTTTTAAAATGTAATTCGAAGAAAGGATAAATATATACACTAATTCCACATTTAGTGGGATCTGTTGGGTGACCATGAGATGAATTTATTAATATGGTTATATCAATATATACATTCAGCATCTTTAGGCATTCGAGCGCATGAATGCCTGAAGATGCCGAAAGGCGAAACCCGGGTCGTTAGTGACAAAATACATGGAAGTGTATAAAATCTCAATAACTCAAATTTGATATTGAAATTCCATCAAGCACCCTCAGTCGATGTCTTAAATTATAAAATATATACATATATTTTTTTTCCTTCCTCGATTGTTAATTTATGTTTTTTACGAAATCATTCATGTATAGGATACAGCAACAGGGAGTTTGGAAGATTCAGCTATTCGTTCAGAATTGGTAAGGAATTTAACTGGGCTCTATTGATTTCCAAAATTTATTGATAAAATAATTTATGATCCCCCATGTTTTGATGCAACATTTTAACCCCATCATCGGCATTGAACGTATGGTTCTCCAATAACACGTGATTTGCGAATGTCGAAGTATTGAAGTATCTCAATAATTGAAATTTTATATATGTTCCTATAATCTCATGCTTCTATCCTTACTGTCTCCGAAAAAGAGACGTAGAGTGACTGAGTAACAAACAGTTCTTGAAGAACAATTACTGTTGAGTTGAGTTCCTTAGAACGGACAAGGTTAAAAAATATGATATCGGTGGTCTGGCAAGAATATTAATTTGTCATTTAATCTATTTTTCTGGAGGTAAAAAACAGTGATTCAGAAGAAGTATGGAAATGTTTTCATTCGATCCGTCATCAAATTTTGATTAAAATAATACCAATACCTAGAATTCTTCAAAACTACAGATAGTTATTTGTCAGATCACTGGCGATATGTAGAAATATTGTGTTTTGTTCATCATATTCAATCATTCATATCTCAGTGCTTGAGAAAATGCTAATTTAAGTTCACATACGCAGATGATGCCTTACTCCTGGTAAGTGCGAACAGTCGCGCAGCATTAGAAAAAACAGCAAGAGAGGCGCTTTCATCCATTTCAGCTTGGGGTATCACCAATAAGCTGTCATTTGCTCCCAGGAAAACTGAAGCTATCCTCCTTAAGGGTGGTGTTGCACTCAATAGACATAGGCCTCCCACTATCCGCATGGGAAGTACCACGATAAAAGTTTCTGAAAGGGTCACTTACTTTGGAATAATTCTGGATGACAGACTTTCATTTGCATACCATGCAAAAACATCGGTAAGCAAGGCTACCACTGCTTTCTACCGAATCTCCCGTTTAGCTGGTAGTAACTGGGGCCTGAGGGCTAGTGCTCTTAAAATCGCTTATGAATCCATTTACATGGGAATTGCCGGCTACGCCGCTAGTACATTGTACAAGCGATGCGATCTTCTGTTCATCCAGAAAATCCTTCTAAAGCGGCCAGCGTAGTGCGTTGATAGCCCTAACCAAAGCATACAGAACTACTTCGACAGATGCATTGCCAGTCCTGGCTGGTATACTTCCGCTAGATTTACATATTCAAATAAGAGGTGCAACAGTAATGCTACATAAGGGTTTCGAATGTGAGATGGGGGGGATTCCTTTACTGCCTAAATCCATACATTCCTAATGTGCATAAAATTGCATCTCCTAGTGTAGCAATGGATGCTGCAATTCGGATATGGCAGAATCGATAGGATAACTCTTCTAAGGGCAGGCATACTTATAAATTTTTTCCGAAAATAAAGTGGCGAATGGAGATAACCAAAGTTTTGACTCCTGATTTCTGGACCAGCCAATTCATAACTGGCCATGGTCACTTCGCTGCTAAGCTCTTCCAGCTTGGCCGGTTGGTAGATAGTCCAACTATGTAAATGTGGCAATATGATCCAGGATGCTGATCATATCCTTTGGGAATGTCCAGACATGAACAACGAACGGGAAAAATTGCTCAAGACGATACGACTATCAGTCTGATCTGTCGGCCCCGTCGGTCATGCCGACTTGGTTGCATCTCTGACAAATTACAAGGCATTTAAAGAGTTTACGGCGTCCTATGGAAAGCGATTGGAACGCAATTCCTTATCACAGTAAACCCCTTGTTTTTCCTTTTCTTTTTTTTTTTTAACACTTATTTTAAACATAGAGTGCATGCAACCAAGTCTTGAGGAATTTCTCCTCGGACATTACTAGCAAACATTTGAAATACGCATAACGTTGTTACGCTGCGGAATACACTCTGTAAGAGTGTTAAGCCGTAGTGGGTGGTGGTGGGTACAACGTTGAGTACCCTAGGGCATTTAAAAAAAAAAAAAATTTAAGTTCACATTGTTGAAAGTTTGCACTGGACTATCTAACGATAATTACAGTACTTCCAATGACTGTATAAAGTTTTCTTGAAAGGGAAATATAATATAATATTGCTTTCTAGGAAAGAAATTAAAAAGGTAGATAATTCTTTTGCCATTGCGTATCTTTTTGTTTAAGACAGCAGTTATTTATTTCCAAGATAAACAACGATTCTAATTCTTAATTTAAAAATGAAGGGTGGGGTGGGATTCCTTTTACTCAACGTGAGGACGAGGTAAGACACAAACGAGAATATAATATCGAAAATGTGAAATAACTTGAGAAACATAGGGGAGAGGGATTTTGAAATAAAATCGTATTGAAGTACTTTTAGAATCAACATTTCAACATTGGAAAGAAAATGACTAATATTACACCTTGGTTCATATTCATACCAGCGGTGGCTCGTCTTTAGGGGCCGGGCCCCACCAACAATTTAAATGAAGTACATATTCAAAATGATCAAGACTAAAAAACTTCAATTGTTGAGATTTTGTACATTTCCATGTATTTTGTCTCCCGAAGCACCCTCCGTCGATGTCTTAAATTACTTTTTAATTTAATATGCAAAATGTAAGTACAATTTTTAAATTGACAGTCATCAAAAATTATTACACGTTTTAGTAGAATCAAATAACCGTGTTATCAGAGGCCTGACTAGTTAAACAGGTTTACTTAATTTTCTTCAATTAATATGTACTGGCTGAAACGGTGCATTTTCGTCTCAAAAATTTCAAAGCACTGGTTATTATTGAAATTGCTTTATTAAAGTTCTTAAAAATAATGTACTCGTTGACTATATTTAATAAACTGATGTCTAGGCTGTGTGAATAATTTTAAAATGTATAAGTAGCTTCTAAATTTCTTCAACTATGTCTACATCATGAGAAAACATTACCTGGAGTTATCCAATATCGATAAAACCATATATGACCTAACAAAATAAATATGCAATAGGAGCATATCAATTACCAATATCTCAATTGAATCTTCTAGATCTTATAAAGTTGTTCTATAGTTGATCTATAGATTGTGGCACATCAGATAAACTATCAGAGCCAGACGTTGTGAAGACGTTGTTGAGGAATAATTCATATATTTCATTTAATATAATGTTTGTACACTGGCTTAAAGGTAATACTCATTATGTAGCTTTCTTTCATTTATATTTGTTAATGTTTACCATCCTGGCCTGTTGCGAAGCGGTCAACATCAGCTGCAGTGTTCACGGTTTCAAATTCTATTACAGACACTTTCATATCGACTGTGGGAAGGAAAAAGGACGTAACCCACACACAAAAAATGTATTAAATTGTGATCATCGAAATAAAATACTTTGAAAAGACAATGGGATAAGTACTTCTGCCTTTATACAGTCGGTATATTATATTTGTTTATATAAATACTAATAAAGTATTAGCACGTTTTGTGTGAGTTATACACAATATTTTTTGGTGTAGGTTACGTCGTTTTTCCTTTCCACAGTCGATATATCGATGAATCTGTGTTCAAAGGTGTGAATGAATGTGATGTCTCAATCCCCACTTACTCATCCAATCCTACAAACTGTACTTTAGAGATCGATTAGCTCACCACTTGTCTTGTTCTAACTCCATCATTATTCTCTCCAACAGATGAATTGAGCGACTTAATAAAAGCAGTTTTTGAGTTCATATTGACGGTGTTTTGGCCAATTGACGTAACCCTCAAAATCGAAATTGTTCAGGAGAGAATACAAACGGTTTTTACCGAAAACATTATATGGTGAGTTGCGTTATGAATCTTTGAAATGCACTCCTGTAAATTCTCATGTTTGCAGATACAGGTTATACATAGGTAGTGTCAATATAATAACATAATTTTTTAACCTAAAACCAATGTAAAATGATGTTTCCTTTCCAAAAACCGGTCAATTTATTTTTATAATTTACATCATTTGGCCGAGACCTGTTCTGTCATCTTTAAAATGAGATCCAATCATTAACTCATTTTCGTATTTTTTGAGGGTCACATCAATTGGCTAAAACATAGTCGAATTATGTTCAATATTGGAAATCAGTCATGGGCAAAAAAATATAAATTTTTCAGTAGGAGAGGAAATGAAATAAAAACACGATTCTTAAAAAAAACTTATTATTTAATGAGAAATAACAGAATATCAAAACATAGTGTTGAGATAAGTATATACATATATTAAAATAATATTTTTATTCATATGGTATTTATACATAACTATAATATCTTAAAACTAATTTCCAATGTATGTATATTTCTATTAATTAATTGGCAATACCAATAAGCACCGAATGATTTACCTATATTCTATTAGGCAAGTATACTAATTTGTTGACCATGAATATGAAATATATATCAAAATATTTTAGTTTCCTGAAGAAACCACATTGGTTCACACTTAACTTAAACACTGTTTAGTAAAGTTAGAAAACAATAAAATATTTATGTTACATGTGGATTATTAAACATTGTACATTTTTCAACTGAAGATCAAGTCAAATGGTAGATAGATCTATTTAAACAAACATGTATAATTTTATTTTATCATTCTTATATCTATTGATATCTTTGGAATAGTTTAATAACCAGGGGTTGGCGAACCAGGGTAAATATTCCCAATTTGAGTAAAAATGATAATTTTGGGAGTAAGGAAGACAAAATATAAATACTTTAAATTATGTAAAAAACGTGTTCCTTTTGAAATTGTTTAGTGTCCATCACATCTGTCTTTCTGTGGAAATACTTTGTTTGTCTGTAAAAAGACAAAGACTGGACAGTGTCATGAGAGGTACAACATTCAATCAACTTTTAGCATCAAAGACTAGCATTGAAGTGGTTTGGTTGATTGCCCGAAACAAGAAATTAAAAGTTGTGAAAGATGGAATTTCTATTTTAGCAGAAAATGTCAGGGAACATATTATTTCTTTAATGAAAGAGAGTAAATGCTATACTATTGTTTGATAAAGCTACAGATGTTAGCAGTAATTCGCATCTGATGGTATATGTTAGCTACAAAGGTTTGCATGCAATTGAATAGGAATTGTTTTGTTTTCCTTTCAAGTTGCGATCTTGTGGAAAGCGTCTGTGATAAAGTTAATGAATGCTTCAATAAGATTAATTTAAGTGAGAAAACTGCATTGCTGTCTGTTGACGGAGCAGTAATATTATTTCTCCAAAACCGGAGGTGAAAAAAATTTCAATGAAATTCTTTGTTTTATAATGAGGATTTGAATTTATTTTACTCTTTTTCATATTTATAATTTTATTCTTCATATAAATAGAATCATTAAATATTTTGAATTGAAATAATCTATGATTTTCTTCCTTTTAAATCAAGTTGGTAACGTTGGGGTAAAAAAGTTTCCCAACCCCTGAACTAAACAGTTATCATGGCCGAATTATAACATAAAAGAATTATAGCTTTATAATTTTAAAGATATATATGTATATATATATATCTATCAGTCGAAATAACCTATTATCATCTTTTTAAATTTCAATGTACAATTACAAAAAAATTTGAGCAATATTGTCTGCCCTTGACCAGTCAGTGAGACAAAACTCAGCAATTAAGGCGGCAGAAATTATCTATTCGGTCCTTTATAGGTAGCACCATTTATGAGTCTTAAAGTTTTTATCAGATTCTACATAATATATGTATATACGCTAGTTAGAAAGTGCAATTTTTTTTTGAAAATAAGGCTTGCAATCCAGAAATCCTGGCCAATTAGGCAATCCCATAGTACCAGGTTAGTTTAAATACCAATATTAGGGTTTCGTGACTGAATTTTAAAAATCGATTCATCCCGATTAACAATTCTATAATAAAAATAACAATTCAAGGTCTTTTCAAATTTCGTTGCTTGATTAGGTATTTATAATCATTGTTAAAATAAAGTTGACTTGAAAAAATGTTGATATGTTTAATTTCACATTTCATAGTACATGATGCATTTGAGGTATCGAAAATATGTGTTGATACACATTCAGTGGAATTTTAGTGGATGTGAACATGGAATGAATGGATGAAGAATATATTTAAGTTTCGCTATATTCAATAGTGAACGCTCTCAGTGAATTTCTAAACATGGAAAAATTGGTCATCGTTGTGTGATACAATACTTTTATCTGAAAGGCTTCAGTCCAACCAATATCAAAGCGGAGGTACATTCTACTCTAGGGGCGTCTGCTCCTTTGTTTACAACAGTAAAATATTGGGTGACAGAGTTTAAGCGAGGCCGTACGAGCTGCCAAGACGAACACCGTAGTGGTCGACCAAATGAGGTGAAATAATGAAGAAAAACCCCAAAATGGTATTAGATGACCGTCGACTGAAATTGCGTGAGCTAGCAGACACAGTAGGCATTTCAAAAATTGCTACACATCTATACACACTACGTGCTATATGCTGAAAAATTGGATTTGAGAAAGTTGTGCGGAAGATGGCTGCCGCGATTGCTCACAATGGAACAAAAACAGCATCGTGAGAATGTTTCAATCGAGTGTCAGTTTTCTGGAATGCGTGTGAGGTAATTTTCATTGATTATCTTCAGAAAGGAAAAACAATCAACCGCGTGTATTAAGTGAACTTATTGCAGCGTTTGAGTGATGAAATCAATAAAAAAAGAGCCACATTTTGCAAAAAAGAAAGTTTTGTTTCATCAAGATTATGCACCAGTTCACACATCTGTTATCGCAATGGTCAAGTTAAAGTTGAGTCAAAGTTCGAATTGCTTCCTCACGCACCTTATTCGCCAGATTTAGCCATATCGGATTATTTTCTGTTTCTCAACTTGAAAAAATGGCTTGGTGGTAGAAGATTTGACAACAATAAAGAGGTGGAGCCTGTGATTGATGGCTATTTTGAGGAGCTCGACGATTCTCACTACAAACAGGGTATTGAAGCTATTGAACTTTGTTGGGAAAAGTGAATCAAACTAAAACGAGACGTAGAGAAATAAAGATATTTTTTCTCAATTTTTTTGTTAGGTCGGGTACTTCTGGGACTCCCCTTGTACATCAATAAGATATAGGCAAGAGTTCCTCCTCTGAATTTACTGTGAGAGGTAAAGGGACACTACTAGAAATGAGCTTCGGAACATTCCGAGGTGGTTCTTGACTTCCGCAAGACATTATGAACTTAGTGACACACTATATCATTCTTTGTTTTAAATTGCCGAAGGAACATGACATTAAAGAAGCGGTTGTGCTCAGTAATACGTTGCAACTCGTGATACAGTTGATATTTCAACTATTGCACGGAAAGATAAAAGATATTCACAGCTTTCATCGACTACGCAGACTCTTCCAATGAACTCTTCAAGAAACACAAATATATAAAAAGCTGAAAAATTATCATTATTGCACTCACAAAGAGTTTAGTTTCAAAAGAATTAATAAATATAGCTGTTAGCTATTTTGGCAGAGCGCTATAGTTCTGGCAATTGTCAAGTGAGAACTTGCATCAGAATGAATGCCTGAGAAAAAAATCCTCTCATGAAGTGTGAAAAAAAATCAAAAATCGATTCATCATGATAAACTATTCGATATTCGAAATAACGATTCAAGGGCTATTTAAATCACATGGCTTGATTATTTATAATTATTGTTGAAGTGATTTTGACTTGAAATGTTTATTTGTACTTTTCATAGTACACGATGCATTTGAGGTATCGAAAGCATGTGTTGATACAAATTCAGCGAAACCCCGGTCAATCGTTGGTTTTGAGACTTTCCCGTATTCATCGATCTTTTGAAGGGCCATTAACTTTTAGAACTCCGATGTCATCCCGGACTCGGCACAGTATTGCTTACGTGTACTTCTATGTACTCGACATTTTACACCACCCAAATGTACATCAAATGGGGTTATACTATAAATCCGCCTAATAAAAATTGTTTATATCGCCACAACTAAATTTCACACTCGGGTAGACCAAATGTTTGCTCCTTATTTTCAATTGTCAGTTGATAACACTAAACCTTTTAATAGTCTAGTATAGTGGTTCTGAACCGGTGCACTTGGTGCACCGTAAGTTTGTTGCAAGTGCACTGCGAAAATATTGTAAGAGACTAAAAAAATTCACGAAATGTTGAAAATCAAAAAAATGTTCCACAAAATTATGATAGCTGACGAATCGATTTTATTTAATTGATCACATGTGTTGCCTCGCGTCGAATGGTTTTCGAATAATAGGAAAAAATAAAGTAGATATGTTTCCTTCACTTAAGGGTAAGAGAAGCCCAAAAGTCGTTGTCGAATTACACTATTAAAATTATCCAGATTCGTGGACATAAATCTAAAAGCCATCAGAAAAATATTAATGTTTTTTTTAATAGTTTATTAATCTAATTATTAACAAAAAAGACAAATCTAGTAACTATATCGGTAGATGTCAGTGTATGATGCGAATTTGGCAATTTCGATTTGCCTCAGGTTTTCACACGGCTCATACGCACACTAGTGTAATACATACTATGTATGCTTGCACTCTTGGAAATTTTTATACATGTCGATTTGGTATTCGATGCAGAAACATATGTGTACATCCATATACACACCAGTATGTATGCGCTCATTACGGCTACACTTCCTACCGTTGTGACAGCACTGACAGCTAGATTTATAAGATATTTTGATACATAGATTATTTCTCCTGCCTTATGTGTCATTATATACACACTTATCTTGGCACAATATTTATTATTGTGCTTATCACATAATTATATATAGGTACCTAATATTGAATTTATTGCTAATCTTGTGTATTTTCAGCCTTCACCTTTAGAAACATCGCGTTTGATTTGACGATTCTTTTTTATAACTTCATTTCGAACGCTGTCAATAAACATGGAGCTTTCCATTGGAGACTGTGATAATTTCCACTCCATTGGTAAAGTATTGAGGACATATTCTAGGGCAAACAAGCCAAAGATGTCAGAAATTGAGTCGGTAGGTGATAATAAGACAGAAGAACTACTGCCATTGACGATTGAGCGAAGTGATGAAATTGCAACGTCCTACATACCCTCTGGTAGGCGCATAGTCGACATTGCCTATTTCCTAAAGCAGATGGAAGAAATATCGCGACATCCGTCGACTTGCACATGTGGTAAGCTTGTTTTACAAAGAGAAGTGAAAGATGGAGTTATTTCTAATTTTCATTTTGGATGCCGGTTCTGTGATAAAACTGCAACTGTTTTTTCAGAACCTCTTGTATCAAATGTAAACACGTCCTTAGTTTGGGGAGCGCTTAATATAGGAATTGGTTATAGTCAGGCGGAAGAATTGTGTTGTACCATGGATATTCCATTCATGTGTCCATCAACATTCCGAAGACATGAGGCAAAGGTTACCGCATCGTGGAAGAGTCGTCTGTCTGAACAAATGGAAAAGAATGTACTCATAGAGAAGCAACTGGCCCAAACAAATAATGAAATCGATGAAGGTTATCCATACATAACTGTAATTGTTGATGGAGGATGGTCAAAGAGGAGCTACGGGCATAGTTTTTCTGCGAAATCTGCTGTGGCATGCATCATCGGAAAGAGAACGGGAAAGATAATATACCTTGATGTAAAAAACAAATATTGCCAGGTCTGCGCATCGACTGCTGGCAGTAGTGTGGTAAATTCTCACATATGTAACAAAAATTATTCAGGACCGTCAACAGGAATGGAGCAGACAGTCATAGTCGAAGGTTTGAAATACATTTTTGAAAAGTATAGAGTTTGGGTAAAGTTTTTAATTGGAGATGGCGATTCCAGTGTTTTTGCTAGAGTGCGAGAGAGAGCGCCATTTGGGTACAAAGTAGGAAAATTAGAATGCGCAAACCACATCGTAAAATGCTACACTGGTAAGCTCTATGCCATGGCTAATAACACTGCCAAGTATGACTCTCACAGCCGTACCTTACTACGCAGAGAGATAAAGCGTTTAAAGAGTGCTGCACGCTGTGCTATAATAACATCAAAAGGTGACGTTCAGCAGTTACGTGCAGATTTAAAAAATGGGCCAAATCATGTTTTCGGGAGTCACTCTGACTGCCGTGCTGATTTCTGTAAAACCAAAGTGTCGGAAATCAACCGCATACCATATTTGGAAAATACTCTACTATTGAGAGATATACGGTTACACCTCGATGCCATAATTCGAAAGGCAGACAGATTGACTACTAACGTCACAACAAACTCTGCAGAATGTTACATGGCCTTAGTGAGTAAATTTACTGGTGGGAAACGCGTAGACTTCTCAAAGGGAAAGAGCTACGAAAGTAGGTGTTATGGTGCTGGCATAGTTCACACAATGGGATCCCAACACATTTTAAATCTGCATAGGGATATAGCTGGTAAGTCGCCTGGTCAGAACACAAAAAAGATAGTGATGAAAAGGTTGGAACGTGTGACTCGTCTTAAGGCCAGACGTCTGAATTTCACTCCTTACAAAAGACCAACTGCACATGTAAATTCTGAACCTGACTGCGAATATGGTCCTAATGCTGCTGAGCCTGATGTCTCTCCGTCAGAATTGCAGGGCTTGATGGATAAAATCTTGGAAAGCTTGCAATCTGATATTCTTTCTGATGAGAACTGCATGCAGTTACAACTGGCAACAGTCGGACAAGCTGATAATCCTTTGTGGGTAGAAGCGAGGCAGAAAAGGCCAACTGCGTCAATGTTTGGTGCTATTTATAAAATGCGAGACTCCACGCTCCGGCATAATACGGTGAAAAATTTATTTCTTAAAAAGGAAATTGTAACTAGGGAGATAATATATGGTAGACAAAATGAACAGACTGCTATTGATCTCTATGAGAAGAGAAACGGTGTAAATGTTGTGCCTTGTGGCCTTTCCATCAGTAAAGAATTGCCATTTTTAGGGGCAAGTCCGGACGGCTTAGTGGGAGAAAATGGATTGATTGAGGTGAAGTGTCTCCCTTCAATAGGTAAAAAATCAATTTATGATGCTGCTCTCGAGGATAATATCTGCGTCAATATTGCTAGCTCTAAACTCCACCTCAAGAAAACACATAATTATTGGTTTCAAATACAAGGCCAATTGTATATAGCCAAAAAAGATTTTTGCGACCTGGTCATTTTTGCAGAGAGTGGAATCGAAATTATTAGATTATATCCAGATCCGGACTCTGAAATCAAAATCATACCCCGTTTGATATTTTTTTATAAAAGCATTTCTCCCAGAGCTTGCTGATAGTCGTATTCAGCGAGGTATGAAAATTCGTGAACCCGTGAGATATGAAAATCCTATTGATTGAATTGTGATTTACTTGGTAGAACTCGGTTATAATAGGATAAAATATCAAATTATTTAGTTCTACAAAATTTTATTAGGTAGTTGATAACTATTTCGGCTCAACGCCATTGTTAGAACTATAGTTGTATATATTTTTTTGAATGTCCGCTCCCAATGTGGTGCATATGGTCTCTTAATGGAGGTATCTTAACAGAATTTTACTATGAGAACTGCTTGTTTCTCAGTTGTTCAACCTCAGCTAGTTAGCTAATCGCTCTCGCTACGCCCTGTGATGATCAAATGGGTGGGAGGGAGGACAAAGTACTTCGCGTAAATTATCGGTTTACTCGATTTCCGTGAATAATAATTCAAATATATATTCTATAATGACGAATAGTGATGTTTGCTGAGGTTTGAGGTAATACATATTTGATTCGTTTCATTTTTGAAGCTCTATGAGCAATATAATATAAAAACATCAGATCTGTCAAAGTGACAGATCTGACGTCTACATATTATAACCATAGAGAATAAGATATTCTGGTATATTTTCCCTACCGACAAATGGTGAAAGTTGTTGTATGGATCTTAGAGCCATTTTTCAGTAGATGTCTCAAGTGACCTTCTATGTTGAATTTATTGTGGTAAGACGTCACCGTTAACCAGAAAAAAACATTGCCGAGGGAATTATTTCCACTATAACAGAACATTTAACTTTGTTGAAAGAAAAGATTGTATATTACTTTCCTTCCTTAAATATAGAGAATTATGACTGGATACGAAATCCATTTGCAATAATTGATACATCGAGTTGTGAATTTTCATACCAAGAAGAAGAAGAATTGGCCACCTTGTCAACGAATCGTAATCTAAAAATCAAATTTTCTGATGGAGGATTTTTGGATTTCTATTAAAGACGAATACCCATCTCTCTGCATGAGGGCACTGAAAATCTGGTTACAGTTTTCAACATCATATTTGTGTGAGCTAGGTTTCTTAATAATAACTATGAAAACTAAAAAACGAGAAACACTTACGAATTTAGACGAAGAATTGAGGGTAGCTATATAAAATATTCGATCTTAATATATCTGAAATCTCCAAAAGCTGCCAAGCTCAGGTTTCACATGAATTAATTTTCACATCAAATAATCTCCACTTTATAAGGGTTAATTTCAGTTTTTCTATGTATATACTATACATATGTGTATCTTTTCTTTAATTATTTTTTGTTGTATAACTGTTGTATAATCTGTTAAATTTGTAATGAATTTTATGTTTGCATATTTTTCTTTGTTTTTTACCGGTTTGATTTTAGTGCACCACCATTTTTTCTTATGACAAAAAGTCCACCGTGACGTCGAAAATGTTAAGAGCCACTGGTCTAGTACTTCTCGTAAATTGTTGTAAAACTTTACTTTTGTAAATGGTGTGTCCAAGTTCCAATAGAATTGTTAAATTGTTGATAGCTGTTTTGGCATAACGCTATAGTTCTGACGATTGCTAAGTGAGAACTTGCATTAGAATGCCTGAGAAAAAATCTAATTGTGAAGTGGAAAACATTGTAAAACTATAGGGTGCCCTCCACACGTCCGACAGTTGAGGAAGAATCTAAAATAGATAAGTTTTGGTGGCTGCTATAGATTTTGGCAGTCCCTTATCCATTTGAAACCCAAATGGACAATGATATGTCCAAGATACGTGGACGACTCCATTACCAAGTGGTGTTCATGAAATTTCAAAAATTCAGAACAAGGTATTGCAATAGAATTTTATTTGGATTATGGTGAATTATGGGAATATAAATTTTAAAAAATATGAAATTCCCGTGTATAGTACCTGAAATGAATAATATTCACAAGCGTGTCGCACAGCTGCGACAAGGGCTGCCACATGGAGCACATTATCACCTTGGTTTATGACCGCCGTCTCAAATTCACTCAAATAATCGACAATTCACCGAAGGTTTATGTTGTAATTTTTTGTATTGATAAACTGTATTTTTGTTCACCCTTCATAATGACGGAATAAAATGAATGTAATTCGTTTTTTGGAGAAACTGTATCCATAACACCTGAATCTGATGATGAAGGTGATTTCGAATTTGAAGTCGAAAATGAACAAATTTATTCACTGTGCAACAGTGATTCCGAAAGTGAGTGACCCTCTAATTTCCCTTTCATAGATCCCTCTCGGAGTCACAGCCAATATCAGCCACCAAAGAGTGTATTTGAATTTGAGTGGAAAGATGCTGAGTTCAATCCCATAATTCACCCACTCGATCCAATTCATTCGGGTGTAAAATTGTATACCGAAGAAAATGCATCAGAATGAGATTATTTAAAACTTTTCTTGGATGCTTCCATAGTTAGTTAGTCATATTGTATATGAGACAAATAAATTCTTTCTACAACAACTGGACTAGGGCTTGCATTACCGGTAAATCGGAATGGGGAGTTTGGCTTTTCGACTCTGGCAACATTGATAAGCAATTTGTCACTGGTCACAAAAATAAAGTGGATAAACTGAAAAAAGATATAAACAATGTTATTCAGAGAGAAATGTCATATTTCGAATTCGAAAAAAATCGTGGCAAATATTTGAACATTGCATTTCAACATATGATGACTTGCCGACCAACTAGTATTGAATCAGAAGAGCGTTATATATGTACAAAATTCAGGTAAGTCCAAAAGACGAAAGTATTGATATGATTTGTGTTATGAGAGCATATTTTAATTCTGAAAAATTATTATACCCAAAAACATAAACATTTTTTAATAAACTCTATAACACTAATAAATTGTTAACCTGTCACATAATGTACGTATCACACATGTACATACATCAATAAGTTAATGGATAAACTAATAAGTTAATAGTATAAACTGCTCACAGACAGGTAAACCAAATATTACACAGTCGTAATTTAAATTAACCAACCTTTATGTGGCATATAATAAATTATCTGATTTCCCATTCATATATCTCAGTGAAAAAAAAGGACAAACATAATCATAAGTACATTTCACGACATTATTCTAATGAAACGTATCTTAAATTATTTACGTTTCAGTCTAGCTTATGTGGCATATAATAGATTATCTGATTTCCCATTCATATATCTCAGTGAAAAAAAAGGACAAACATAATCATAAGTACATTTCACGACATTATTTTAATGAAACGTATCTTAAACTATTTACGTTTCAGTCTAGCTTATGTGGCATATAATAGATTATCTGATCTCCCATTCCAGGGACGGCTCTTGCAAAGGAGCAAAAGGTGCAGTGTACTACCATATTCAAGTTATTATTATTCATTCAAGTAATATGCGATATTATACAAACATAGCAATTCACTCATTTTAAATTTTCCCGCGTGTTCCCCATAAAAAAATATTACTTGGAGCGATGATTCACAACAATGCTACCTCGTATTCTGCGCCAGAAAAAGATAGTAATAATAATACGTCGAGGAGGTGCAATTTTGTTTATCATCCAAGGTCGTAGTTTTATATTTATATATTATAATAGTTTTCCTGTTTTAGTGTAACCATCTGTTCATAAATATTGTTTTGTCGTATAATTTCTGTTTTATTTCTTCATAATGTAAATTCTGTGCATCTACGGTTTCCGCATCTCTAATTAAATGTGTTTTTAACGGTAACCGAGTTTTAATTATTATAATCATCTTTCATTTGGCGTGTATCTTCACGCCTGGCGCCCAAAATTTAATTACCACATATATATATTTCTCCTTACAGAACAAAGTAAAGTGTACCGAGATTGGCAAACCTTATCCACTTCCCTGTGATAACTTAATTTTAGTTCTCCGCTGAGCTCCCATTTTATATATTTTGTGATCCCTCTATCCTATATTCTCCGTTTTTTACTTGCAATTGCTTATATGAGAAATAAACTTCTTTCTGTTTTAAATCACAACAAAATGTATAAAAAAACACCATGGCTATGTGGTTGTACTAGTTTTAATACAGTATTCTGTTTTCCGTGTCTGTTGTTTGGAGGTGACTCTAACTGGACTGAGAGTGGAATTAAGGACCTGGTTCACCTATCATTTAAAATAAAGAAACTTTAAATGAAATGCAATTTGCGGTCTTGGGATCGTTAGATATTCGTTCCCAATTGGATGCTGGTTATCGTGCGTCAGTGAAACAAATTAATGAGCGTGTAGATAAAAATTGATATATTTTATCAAGGTTAATTGACTGTGTGAAGTTCTGTGGTGCATTTGAATTAGCTTTAAGGGGACACGATGAAACTGCAGATTCCCATAATCCAGGTGTCTATCGAGGGCTTATTGATTTCGTCTCAGAGATTGACATCGGAATGAAACAGCACTTAGAGAGCAGCAGTGTTTTCAAGGGAACTTCAAAAACATTTCAAAATGACATTTTAGATTCAATTTTGGCGGTGTGTCGCAACGAAATTAAATATGAAATATCGCAGAGCAAATATATCGCTATCCAGGCGGACGAAACAACTGACATAGCCACTCACGCAACAACTCGTTTTGGTAATAACGCAGAACGAATTACGCTGGAAGATACATGAACGTTTCTGGAAATTTATGATCCCAAAAGATCATACTGCGGTAGGTATTGCATGTGAGATTTTCAAGGAACTGGAATTTCTCGACATTAAACCAGCACAATTAATTGGGCAGTTATGATGGTGCAGCAGTGATGAGTGGGCGATT